>OW240916.1:39568149-40009048 GCA_933207985.1 Pelobates cultripes
TGCTGAAGATACATTTAATGGATAAAACGTGCAGGAATTTCTTAATGACAAGGGCTTTTCTTTTTAATTTTTTAAATTTTTTTATTTGTTTTGTCATTTCATTTTAGTTAGTTATTCGTTTTATATGTTATAGAAAAAAACAAAAATAATCATAAAAAAAATAATAATATATGTCTATATTAAACTTTATATTTTGCGATTGTGCGCATGTAACTATTTTCTTTGGTTTTTAGTGTATGTATTGGGGCTGATTTGTACTATGGTCATTGCTGCTGCCCAAGAGTAGTGGGAGTTTGAGCGCAGGACTTGTTTTTATGTATTTGTATTTAATTTTGTATCACACAGCCATGTTACAATTTTTCCAGCCTTGATTTTACAGGTTTGTGCAGAATTTTCAATATTATCCCAGAGATTGTCATGTGTCACTGTGGGTTTGCCCTATACAATATTCCTGATAATGTTCAAGTATGAGCAAGGATAACCAGGAGGCCACATAAATTAGCAGAAATAGCACTTCAATGGACTTCAAACCTGAAGCAGTTTTGGCGTGTGTTTCCCTTTTTAGGAAGGAAACTGCTGATTTTGGGTCCAAATCCCTCTTTTGAAGGAGCACAATATTAGTGGAGACTAGTCAATAAGGCCCAGTGGGGCGATCTCCCCCATTTTTGTTGCAAATAAAAAATGCAATCTGTTTCTTTCCGATTTGACCATTTTTATTGAGACACAAAAATGAGTTGTCATGGAGTCACAATACAATACAGCATTTTCCATTTCACCAACATACAATATCTGTGCTACTCATTTGTTTTTTTCAAAAGGTCCTGTATTACGAATATGGAATGGACATATGCAGGGCCTGATTAAGAGCCCAGTGGGCCTGGTGCTGACAATTATGATGGGCCTAATTACAGAATCTTATCGACCAAAACCACTAAAACAGTCCTACCTCCCAAGTGTCATGTATCTGATGGAGATGATGCTGGAGGAAAAGAAAACAGCAGCTATAAGAAAACACATACCCTAGGCTAATCTCTCTCTAATTTATGTTTTCATCTTTCATGTAAATCCATGCTCCCTAACAGCAGTGTCCAGTGAAGCAGGAAGTCAATGGGCACGGTAAAATGGTGGGCCACTGACGCAAATCACGTAACCTGCCAAAAGGGGCGAACATGCCCAAAAAGGGGGCCCAAAGAATTGGAAGGCCAGCCTGGCATGAATGCATGTCAGGCTGCCTGCCAATAATGCAAGCTGGTCAACTAAGGGTATACTATGCAGACAGCACCCTGAGCTTGGCATAATTGCGTCTAATGATGCGCTCGCTCAGCGCTTTCTAAAGGACTCTCCCCTAGCACTCGCTGGTCCACTTGTCTCCTTACCTTCTTACTAGCAGGCAGAAGCTCATGGTATATAGTCTGGGACAGAGAAAAGCTGTATGTAGTGAGTGTAGAAGAAAGGGAACATGTCACAGTGTTAGAGAGACCAAAGTCAGCATTACCTTAACTAATTTCATTGTCCGCCACTCCACACAAGTTTTGTTCCCATACACCCCTCTTAAGTTTCCATACTTAAGCAAGAGTGTGTGGAAAGTAGTTAGGGTTGACACCTTTCTTGGAAAACCATAACAGCCTTACTCATTTGCATAATTAATTATGGGTGACATCACATGATGTAAATCACAATGAGTGACATAAGAGAAAATGCTGTAGAATCACCAAAAAACTACTTACAGTTTGATTCTGCTGCATAGATGGATTGCTTCCAGTGTCTCCCAGTGTCTCAAGTCTCCCACTGTCTCAATGTCCCTATGTATCAGTGTCCCCATGTCTCCCAGTGTCCCCATGTCGCAGAGTGTCTCAGTGCCTCCATGTTTTCCAGTGCCCTCATGGCTCAGTGTCCCCATGTGTCAATTACACCAGGTCTCACAGTGTCCCTATATATCACAGTGTCTCAGTGCCCCGTGTCTCCCATTATCCCCATGTCCCCTAGTGTTATGTCCCCAGGTCAACCAGTAACCCTTTGTATCGCAGTGTCTCAATACCCCATGTCTCCCAGTGTCCTTTTGTGTCTCCATGTTGCCCAGTGTCCCCATATCTCCCTTTGTCCCCCAGTATTTCCATGTCTCTCCGTGTCCCTTAGTGTCTATGTCCCCATGTCTCCCAGTGTCCTGTAGTGTCTGTGTCCCAATGTCTCCCAGGTTCCCTGTGTCACTAGGACACTAGGAACACTGAGAGACATGGGGACACTGTGAGGCATGGGGACACTGTAACAGGGGACTTTGGGAGACCTGGGGACACTGAGACACATGGGGACACTGATACACCAGGGACACTGGCAGACTAGGGGACACTGGGAGACTAGGGGACACTGGCTGGGACACACGGGGACACTGGAAGACTAGGAGACACTTGAAGACATGGGGACGCTGAGACACTGGCTGGGAGACATGGGGACATTGAAACACTTGGGGCACTGGGAGACATGGGGACAATGGGAGATATGGGGACACAGACACTAGGTACATTGAGACACTGAGACACTTGGGAACACTAGCTGGGACACATAGGGATACTGGGAGAGTAGAGGACACTGGGAAACTAAGGGACACTTGTAGACATGGGGACACTGAGACACTAGGGACACTGGCTGGAAACAGGGGGGCACTGGGAGACATGGGGACACAGTGTCCCTATTGTCTGTGTCCCCATGTCTCCCAGTGTCCCCAAGTGTCTCTCTGTCCCCAAGAGTATGTGTCATAATGTATCCCAATGTCCCTTAGTGTCCCAGTGTCCCCAAGTTTCTCAATGTCTCCAAGTGTCTGTGTCATAATGTCTCCCAGTGACTCCATGTCTCCTTGCAGCCTTTCCCCCCATCCCTTACTTCCCTGAGCTGTAGGCTGTCTCTGCAGGCTCGGAGTTGCTGTCTGGACTCTCTATAGCTGCTCTCCTGCGGATCAGTGAGTAGAGATAGGCAGGGATGGATATGCTGGAACTTCCTATCCCTGCCTCTCTCCACACACAGCGACCCCCTACTGGCCATCGTAATCTCTGTTTATACTGAGAAAAATACCAGCATTTGAATTGCCAGTATGACTGCAATATCGGTACTGGCCAGGTAGCTTCAAATACTGGCTGTGCCAGTAAAATACCAGCCAGGCGGAAACCCTAAGAGAAGCGTGTGTAAAACATTATTATTTTTTTAAATCAGTGGGTCTATTTCATAGGCATGGGCCTGAAGCTGCAGCTCCATAAGCCCCTATGTTAATCCGGCCCTATACATATGACTCTTAGGTAGGGTGTAATACATCAAGTGTCATGTTACCACTGAGTGTAATTCAGTCATGGTGTTTCTCATGGTTGATTCCACAGCTTTTCCTAAACTCCCCATAAGTTGCGTTGGCTCATTTATACTGTGCCCCTCTAGGTCACCCCCCTCTGCTCAATCTGAATCTCTAATTTTAAATTCATAAAGTAAATGATAACTTAGGTAGTAACATGTAGAGGATAGAAACCGGTAAAGATGTGATATCTCGCTGGTATGCAGTGGTGTATACTGGTTTTGTGCTGCCCTAGGCAAGACAAAACTCAGGCGCCCCCGCGCCACCCCCACCCAACCCTTCCCCCCGCCCCGCCTTGTAAATACACACACACACACACACATTCACTGACAGATAAGCGTACACTAGCTAGACTCACTAACAGACACACACAGACACACACTAACAGACACACACTCACTAGCAGACACACACTAGCAGACACACACACACTCACTGACACACACACTCACAGGAAAACAATCACACTAACAGACACACACAGTCAGACACACACACACACTAACAGACATACACTCACTCACTAACAGACACATACTCACAGGCAAATACACTCACACTAACAGACACACACACACACAGTCAGACACACAGACTAACAGACACACACAGTCAGACACACACACACTAACAGACGCACACAGTCAGACACGCACACACACTAACAGACACACACACATTAACAGACACACACACTAACAGACACACTCATACTCACTAACAGACACACACACACTAACAGACACACACACACTAACAGACATACACACACTAGCAGACACACACACTCACTCACTCACTCACTCACATTAACACATTTTTTAAATTTACATCCCTACCCCAGCCTCCTTACCTTTGGGAATGCTGGGGGGGGTCCTCTTTCTCCCTGGGGGTCCAGTGGCTGCTGGGCGTGCGGGCTGCTGGGCGGCTGGCGAGGGAGCTCCCTCGCGCGCTGCAGAGTGAAGCTGGGAGCCGGAATATGATGTCATATTCCGGCTCCCAGCCTCACTCTGCGGCGTGCGAGGGAGCTGAGCAGACCGCTCAGAGGAAGAGCTCCCTCGCGAGCCGCCCGTCAGCCCAGCATGTCAGTTAGCCACAAGGCTAACAAGACATTTGCCCTGGGCATTTGGGGGCGGCGTTTTTTGCCGCCCCCTGGAAAATGCCGCCCAAGGCAAATGCCTTGTTTGCCTTGCAGCTAAAACGTCCTGGTATGTTGTGGTAGTTTTTAATTTGAGATAAGGATCTCGCTTGAACGAGATCTCCCGTTGTGGGTTTGTTGCAAGTGGTACTGTCTGACTGGAAAGTCAGCTATTTGAAGGTTGATAGCTTGGGTTTGATGGTAAATTGTGCTCTTGAGAGGGCTATGTTTCAGGGTGTTGTACCTATCCCTCTCAGGGACGTTTTAGCCGCGAGGCAAGCAAGGCATTTGCCTTGGGCGGCATTTTCCAGGGGGCGGCAACAAACACCATCCCCAAATGCCCAGGGCAAATGTCTTGTTAGCCTTGCGGCTAACTGACATACTGGGCTGGATGGCGGCTGGCGAGGGAGCTCTTCCTCTGAGCGGTCTGCTCAGCTCCCTCACATGCTGCAGAGTGAGGCTGGGAGCCGGAATATGACGTCATATTCCGGCTCCCAGCTTCACTCTGCAGCGCGCGAGGGAGCTGAGCAGAGTGCTCAGGGGAAGTGCTCCCTCGCCAGCCGCACGCCCAGCAGCCACTGGACCCCCAGGGAGAAAGAGAACCCCCTGCCCCAGCATTCCCAAAGGTAAGGACGCTGGGGGAGGAGGGTAAATTTAAAAAATATGTTAATGTGAGTGAGTGTGTGTGTCTGCTAGTGTGTGTATGTCTGTTAGTGTGTGTGTCTGTTAGTGTGTGTGTGTGTCTGTTAGTGAGTATGAGTGTGTCTGTTAATGTGTGTGTGTGTGTGTCTGACTGTGTGTGACTGTGTTTGCCTGTGAGTGTGTGTGTCTGCTAGTGAGTGAATGTGTGTGTGTGTGCGTCTGTTAGTGTGTGTGTCTGACTGTGTGTGTGTGTGTGTGTCAGTGTGAGTGTGTTTGCCTGTGAGTGTGTGTGTCTGTTAGTGAGTGTGTGTGTGTGTGTGTGTCTGTTAATGTGTGTATGTGTCTGACTGTGTGTGTGTCTGTTAGTGTGAGTGTGTTTGCCTGTGAGTGTGTGTGTCAGTGAGTGGGTGTGTGTCTGCTAGTGAGTGAGTGTCTGTTAGTGTGTGTGTTTCTGTTAGCGAGTGTGTGTTTCTGTTAGCTAGTGTATGCTTATCTGTCAGTGAATGTGTGTGTGTGTGTGTGTGTATTTACAAGGCGGGGTGGGGGGAAGGGTTGGATGGGGGTGGCGCGGGGGCGCCTGGGTTTTGTCTTGCCTGGGTCAGCACAAAACCAGTATACACCACTGATCACTCTTCGTTGGGTTCGTGGATTTTTTCATAGTCGCATCCCTCAAAGCCCTGTAAGTACTACTTCTAAGCGTGTTAGTTAAAACATAATCTGCGATGATTTTATCTGCTTTTGCTATTCTCCTGTTTGTTGATGACTGAAGATGCAGCCGGTTTTGAATATGACATCTCATGTGGTTAAATGGTAGAGCCCAACAAGTCAGTGGACAGCATCCCACAATCTTTAAACTTTACCAGCCACTACTGTGCATAACTGAGCTCCACAGCAATAATACAGTAATCTGGCTTACTAGACATGTGCAATTCGTTTCGGTCCAAATTTGAATTCGGACAAATTTCGGGCAATTTGGACATTTGGGTACTTCCGAATGCCTGAATAGCTGAATTGCCGAAGTGCCGAATTCCTGAAGTCCCGAAGTTCCAAAATTTACGAAGTTCCGAAGCACAGTATTGCCTAAGAACTAATATACTTACCCAGTGAAAGAAGAAGAATGTTACACTGTATACAATTTTCGCTCTCCTGTTGAGCTGCATTCAGAGTGAAACGCGCAAGTGCTTACACCTGTTCATACACTTTGTTGGGTCCACTTTGCAATGGATTATTTATCCCAGCTACACTTCTGTTACTTTATACAGATTACAGAAAGCAAACAGGAATAAAATTACAAATTCTGCTTTTATTTGGACACAATATATTATTATTAAAACAGAATAGCCCCCACACCATTCAAAATTATATCAGTAACATTGCTCTGTTAGGTTATGTTAATTTTTAAAGTTATTTGTTTTTCTTTACTGATTTTCTATCCATATAAAAATGCAAAAACCTTGACGGATTGCGACCGAGCCAATTACCTTACCAAGACATGTCTTAACGAAATAACTTTTCCTTTCTGTATCACTGGATAATGTTGTATAAAACATGTTATGGCTTTTGCACAAGCCTCCATGCTGCAGATATATAGCAATTTGTCATTGCAAAAATAAAGAATTTTTAAAAAGAAACAAAAAGAAACCAGAATAGCTCCAAGTAAGAAGCATAGTGGGGGTGGGGGGGTGGAGCCTAACTACAGAGACGAGTGGACGCACGATCCTGAAGCTCCGAGGAAAAAACGAAGAAACTATACCTAAATACTGCCCACCTCATCCTCACGGTCAACAGAACAAGCGTGGCAATACCCCTAGCCGTATGGGTCGGAAAAATAAAAAACCCACTGCGGACAAACCTGCCCCAGGGCTAACAATTGGAGAAATGTGGCGTCAAGCACGCGACACAAGCGAATCCAACATGGCGGCTTTCTACGGAGGCTGCTCGGACTTTTCGGATGGCTGCTCTGGAGATGCCGAGGATGACTACCTCCCAGTCCCAGCCCCAGGCCCAAAGCAGAGGGTGAATCCCAACAAACCGAGAGCAGACCCAAATGCCGACCTGGTAACCACTGGGGTATTAAAAACACTACTAGCAGACCTACAGAAAAACATCCTCACGGATGTCGCCGCTCTAAGGGGTGAGCTACAGGGCGTGACGGGCCGAATAACAACGTTAGAGGACTCCTCCCAAGAACACCAACGGAATATTTCCTCACTACAGACAGCCGTGCAGGATTTACAAAACCAGAACCTACTATATGAACGCTGCTCCGTGGCCCAAGAAGATACCAGAAGGAGACATAATTTAAAGGTCAGAGGGATCCCGGAGGAGATTCTGGAGGCAGAGCTACCACAAGCATTTAAACGTATGTTGACCGCTATAATGCCCCCCAACCAAACTGAGTCCATCACACTCACAGACCTCTTTCGGGTCCCCAAACCCTCCAGGGCCCCAGCCACGGCCACAAGGGATACAATAATTACCTTCAGGAATGGGAAGGACAAATCTGTGATCCTCACGGCTCTCCGGGGTAAAACCCCCCTACAATTTGAAAACATGCAACTAACCTTCTACGCCAACTTGTCCAGCGGAACTCTGGCTTGGCGTAGGTCACTCCGGCCTCTCACATCCCTGCTCCAGCGACACAACATACATTACCGCTGGCGGCCCTCCCAAACACTCCTAGTGCAACAAGGAGGAAACACGCACCAGATCCACAGCATTCAGGAGGCGGCGAATCTCCTGCGAACCTTGGGCCTACCGCAGGACTCTCTCACCCAAGAGAGACCCTACGATCATGCTTCCCCGGCACGAATTACCACGTTCATACCAAGAAGTACTACACCAGACGCCTACGCCTCGGTCACCACCTAAATGGAGGCAACAGGCACACTCACTTAAACCTAAACGGCCCCACGAACTGCCTTCACAGAACTACTACACCCGCCCTCTCTAAGAGACATGAACCTCTCCGGGAGCAACTCAACCGGTTGTTTGACTACGATCTAATTGTTGTTTTCCTATAATATAATTTAACTTTACCCACAGCCAGACCTAGCCGCAGTCACCCCCGTAGCAATATGAGCAGCAATAGACACAAAACACGAGTCCCAACACACCGGATTACACAGTGGATAGGAGACATGCAGCATACCTCCCCACTCTGGCACTACGCCGTACCCCCTGCTGGCACAGATCGAGACTGGCCCAGGGACTCATCCGTGAGGGGTAAACCCTAGGTAACACACGGCAGCCAACCGGCTACGTGAAAGTAGTGATGCAAGCAGGCACTTAATATTTACACCAATGTATCCAACATGGAGAAACCTTGCTTGGTAGCCTCTTTGCCCACAGGCCCACACCAGGGGGATAACAACAGAGGTAACTAACCTATCACGTCTCTCAGGACTTCCCTCTCCTAGTATTGCTACATATACTGCTTGCATGTTTTTTCTGTTATTGCCCTACTTCTCACTCATTATTTTGCAAAATACCAACTTGGGAGCAAGCTTCAAGGAACCACGCTAGCCCAGTTATACAGATACTGTACACTTCTTTAGGTTAGCCCCAACATAAGCGAGTACGGGCGCCAAGCTCAGTTTAACTACCCAATCACCACTTTTGTCAATAGCTCCTAGAAAGGATACATCACATATTTCCTTTGTCTAACACCTACCCAGTACCCACAGTTCCACGGTGTACACCGGCTTGACACTAGCTGACAGACTAAGCCTGTTAAATTTAATTTTATGCATATGCACAGGGAAGCCTTCAACATCACTGCGATGTAGCATGTAAGCCTAAAGTTGCTGTAGCATATCCACGCTCATATGTAAACTATAAGATCTAGGCTAACCCAGCATGTTATTACCTCTGACGTTTATAATAATTATTACTTCTCTTTTTGCAATTGTTTCTAATTCCTTTGTCTAGACCTTCTCATGAACCTACTACATGTCCACTCTACCTAGACATCCCCGACTAGCATGTTAGCAACTGTATTTAACGTAACAAAAATGTGCAAGAAATCTAAATGCCATGACGAGGCAATTAAGCGTAGGATATTGCAAGAGTTTGGTCTGCTGTCTGCAAGAATGTTATGTTCATTAGTTACACAAACATACAGAATACCAGAATATTTGATCTCGAGGCAGGCTATCACTAATTGGGATGGCCCCTTTTAACATACCGGGCCTCACACTCTTTCAGTAATACTACCGCTAATTTATCACCTAGCATGACCAGTGGCACTTTAAACGTCGCTAAGCTTGCTGCATACTACCTCGACGCCTCACATTCAGGGACACACGTAGACACTTCCTGTACCTGCTCGTCTCAAGTTCATTTGTTAAGCCTTGTTTAGAAAAGTACTACTTAAGCCTGCCATTTGGCACACAAATGACCATATTTTGGATTGTTACTACTTTTTATTTAAAAATATATGCAAACCCAACAAGCCATGTTACTGTTTTACTATGACCATGACATTCGAGCCTGCTGATGCTGTTGTGGCGATACAGGCACTGTTGTACCTACCTGCATATCAAAAATAAAGAATTATAAAAAATAAAAAAAAGAAGCATAGTGGGTTCTTTGCCTTTATATGATGAATTTTCAGGTGATTCCAGCATCCTCTCATCAGGTTTTACCTACAGTTTCTCCGGTCAGTGATAAGATTCCTTACGTCACTACGTCTTTACGTCATTGCTTTCCTTTTTAACTTATGCGCTCTCACCATAATTTTGTTTAATACTTGGGGTTTCACTGTGCTGTGTAGACTGACTCAACACGTGGTGGCTGTGGCAGCACCACACATACATCTTTATAGTTAGCGCTAAACTTATACTTTATTATACTTGTTGCACTAGGGAATATACTTTGGGTATCAGACAATTGTCTTGACCTTGCAAATTAAGCCTGGCGTGCTTTGAGTTTACACAATTACATTGATAAATACTCTATCTCCCCCCACTGGCTATTGTATGTATAACTCTCCAGACTTACAAAGATGTTGAAATAGTAAGCTAACATTAAATAACACTTCAGACACTATAGTCTCGATGAAGTTGTTATGGTGCCAAGAGTTCCTGGGAGCTATCTTACTTAAGGGGTTAGATCACTAAGATCACACGTTAATCATGGCATAGAGCCCAATTCTCGTCTTTTCATAACCAGCCTCTTTCGGATTTTAAGTTATATATAAAATGTACACTTATGAAAAAGACACTTCCTATATGTTACAATTTGCTATTACCTAAAAATAACACGTAGGCATTTTTTTTTGTCCAAATATTTGCTGACAATTATCATTATCCAAAATGACCTTGCCCAGGTTCTTGCAGCAACTAACATCAGGACGTAAGACAAGACTCTAAGAGCTACAAAGGTTGCATAAACTGCTAAGTAGTAAAAATGTGACTTTATGGAATTTCCAAGCAATGCCACCTGATCGAATATTGATAGCCGATTAAAGAAGTCTACAATACCAACTACATTTGTGACAGATGTTCAAAGACCTAGAAAGATCACATGATCAATGACAGGTATAATGATTACTCCGTCTTGGTTCGTTTAACAGCTGAAGTCATGTGATCAGAATCCTCGATGAAATAGCAAAGATCAAAGACATTGTGTATACAGCTTTCATTCCTGAAGCCAAAAGGCTATGACTTAACTGGATTAACACAGTAAATACACAATAAATTAATATACCAAGCTAATCTAGTCTTATATCCTGAATGCCTCTGAAACTGTCACCATTAATAAATATTAAGTCACGTACCTAACTTTTATAATACATTTTTACCAATACGTATCAAAAATTCTCTCCCCCTATATACAATATCTTAATATGTTTACCCTATTTTATAGTATACCCCCTGATTTGGAAATAGTAAGATATATGGCCTCACTGTCTTTGTAATGGAGGTTAGAATATCACAGAAAGAAATAGAATAATACTTACATCAAAATGTCAGAGCGGAAGTATCTCTCCTTTTGTCATTGAAGGCATTGTACCCCAGCTAAACTTAAAACATGGACCCTGTAGACACTACATGCAACATAACTGCATATTAAACCCTTTAAATTACTCTGGTTGGAATTTCACCTCCAATACAATGTTTTACATACATTAATTGGACACATGTACGCCGTAAACATGTGTTCCAAGCTGGAGAATCTCAAAGTTATAAAATCTGAATAGATATAGCTCTATCCACACTTCTCTTCAGTCCCACAACAGGGAGCTATAAACTCTAAACCTCCTGGGCCTACAACCTTATTTGCAGGACAAAATTGTTGAGAAATTCCCATATATAATTTTTGACGTTTTAAATGACAATATTTAAAACTTTAATTGACACCATCCAGTGCACTAATCAGGTGAAATGTTACCTAAAGATTATATTTAGTCAGTACCACAACCCCTATCATAATGCCACCTCATCCTGTTGAAGGCACCAAGATGACATTGTTACACTGCTATATATTTGGCCCAAAAAGGCAAATTTATCATTTAAACCCAAAATATTGTAAATACTCAATCCCATTTATTTCCAAAGGCCCCTGCTGAATTTGTATCCAAGTGCTTTTAAATGCTGTCAAAAAAACACAAAACTTTTGTCCTACCTGCTAATGGAAACTACCCTACAAATAATGTGAACCTGGAAACTGAAGGACCTCAGGCCATGCCACAGGTCATCCAGACCAAATCCTCTTTTCCATAACCTTAAAACCTCGTACAATGCTATATGAGATTTGGAACCTGGGCAAGGTATTGAGTTATTTTTAGCTCCATAGTCATAAACATATTCGTCTTGTCTTGCCTCCTGATCAACCATCAAATAAAATTCTTGTCATTTTATCCTCACATTTTCCTGTTCTTAAGAGGTCTTACTTAGGCTGTCTATCTCTAAGTAGAAGCTACAGAATGCATCAGTGAATCATATCTACACTTTCAAATATCACATCCCCAATATGTATATATAGTTACTGGTTTTCTAATATGCAGTATACCAACCCATCCATGCCATCAGCCTTCTGTATCTTCTCCCTTTTGAATATTCAATAAAAAGTAAAATAAAAACATCATAGAGAAAAATTTGCATTAACTTCAATACAACGAGAATTTTTTACCCAAATACCTTGAGGTTATATTATATACATTTATTGATGAATCACAATATTATATATGAGTCTTCAAGTCAACATGGATGTCTTAAATATCTTTGAGAGACACATATTGGTCATCAACAATGTTCTAGAATCCATGATATAGACATCATTTTCATGTAAAAAAAAGTTTTCACAACATTCAAATGGAAATTTATATTAACAGAAAATATCTGAAATTCCATACTAACATTTTGTTTTTATCTCTTTAGCAGAGCAACAATCTTCTATAGAGAGAAATGACCTAAGCTGTTTCGCAAAGTCTTCACTATGTTAAGAAAACTTTCATTTGGACATGTTGAATCATTGTTTAAACTGAACTTGCTTACTTAAAGACTGAGTTTTTAATAAATATTCAGTTCAAGTACAAATGGAGATCTTTTCCTGGTTTGCGATCATGTGTTTTTCTTCATGAGGTTTGGTAATACTGTAGTTGTCCATTCAGTACATATAAATGTAGTTAGCAAGTCTCACGTAAATGCCCACACCTCAAGGTTATTGATACAGAATTGTTCCTGGGTGGATAGTATATCATTGTTAAAAGTTTCGCTCCTCTGACTTCTTCCGTGGTACAAATCTTCATCCAACCACAATCCAAAAGTACCACTGGAAATAAAATCCATAAAAATAATTAAATTAAATCACTGTCTACTAGTTTTGACCTTTTTTTTAACTTCCAGTTAGTTTTTAAGATCCAATGAAAAATAGATTGGACTTGAAAGGGCATTCTAAGCCCTCTTATGTCCGTCTTGTCCAAACTTGGAAGACAGTCATTGGCTGATCATGTCAGATGATGTGCAGCAGCCTTACTTCTATTGAGTGCCTAGATTTGATCAAAGCTAAAGGTTTTAGAGGACTTGCTTACCATCTCCCCCCTCCGAATGTCAGTGAACGTGTGTCCCCTCTAACAAACAAGGTATTCTCACCTGTCCAACGAAATACCTGTATACACACAAGTTAAACAGAGAAAAGAATGCTGAAAATACGGTTTGTTTTAGTTATACACATGGGGCGTATCTATTAAATCCAAAACAAATTATAAGAAGCATACGCACAATTAAGGCCCATATTGCAAGTAAGATATTATTTACAGTTCCCACTTTAGGTCTTTAATTTTCGAACTCTTGTCATCTCACTATTGTTCTCAGTTTTGTAAATTAATAAAACCATAACCTGAGATAGCAAATATATATAATTTTCTCTTTAAACACAACAAACAACAACAAAAATCTGTCAGAAACTACCTTCCGACCCTATATCAGTTAAATTATACTTTTCCTATGCTCCTACACCACACAAAACTTAATTTCTTTGCCTACAAAGGCTAACTCACTAGACACCTCTTTAACGCTGCAAAATCCCTCAACCCGATTCGGTGACACTCGACTGATGTCCCAACACTGCAAAATGGGATGGACAAGGTGGAAGACCTCTATGGAATGGAGACACTCACAGCCCCTACGCGGGACAACAGAATGTTGCCTACAGACGTAGACGCCATGGTTAGACTTCATGTCCAAACATACCGAACACCTGCCCCTGAGGGGCAACATCCTGGCCCAAGGGACAGGTGACTTGGCTGAACACAAAAACCACCAAATATGACAGGACTCAGAAACAAACCGCAGAACAGTGGGGCTCTCGCTAACCATCAAAGGACCCTGAGGGCTGACGGGATATGGAGTGACGAGTGGGTGGGAGACGCTTGGCAGGGGACAGAATTGGGACGTGGCCATGGATGGTAGGGACTGATGATGCCCGCGGCCACAGCTGCGAGTCACCAAGTGCCAATAAATGCCGCCACCCTTCTTCCAGTCTTTCCACCCCCCTTTTATTTTTTCTTCTCTCTCTCTCTCTCTTCTCTCTCCTTGTTCTTCTTTGTACCCCCCTTCTTGCCTCCTCTACACGTCTGTACTACGCCCTGCTTCTGCCCAACCCTCTTCAGCCTTGTGGGGGCCTGCTGGGGCTGGTGGGCCGGAGGGGAGCAGGACCGTTGGGTTCTGGATTCTCTTTTCATTCTTAACAAACAAAGTCACATTTCTGTACCCTTGTTATCGATATTAATTGACTCTGTAATACTGTTGTTCGTGATGACTCACTCACTATCTGTTTCTCCACTGTTGGAGCATTCTGTATACCAATGTTCAATATTGTATAGCTGTGACATGCCTTAAACAATTGCTTCAGTTTATACTGATGAATAAAATAAACAAATTATACTTTCCTTTTCCTAACATTTTTTTTTTGCCTATAAATTTTCCTCTACCAGGTACCATTTTTCCTTGTGGTTTCTGCATGTGTATTTTATATTGTTGTTTTTTTTTGTTTTTTTTTATATAAATCACCATTAATTTTCTCTGTGAACTGCTAGTGGTAAAGTGGTGCAAAACAAACTCCAGTCAACTACAACGAATCTGGATTCTGTACTTTTCAGTTACTGCCTGACTTGCCAACAGACTAACAGGATCAATACAGGGAATTCAAAGTGGATTTCAAATTTAAGGTCAGTATAGCTGAACTGGAACAATTCTCTAAGTCATCTATGTTTTAAATTACCCTACTCTGGCCTTAAACGTGAGCAGCACAAATAAAAATCAAAGTCTCAATAATCACGGCGAATATTTTAGTAAAAGTTTGATAACTTTGCAACAGTATATGATAAAACATATTTAAAAAATATGAAATAGAAATTTCAAATTGTTAAACTTTTTTCTTTTTTGAAGCAGCTATTTGCTTTCTGTGTTATCTTGGCCAAGTTGCCAAAAACAACACGTAGATCGATTTAAAGGTTGTATACATTTTTGTGGGGTGTCACCACCCCATACCCCAATGCTGTAGCTTCTCCGGTAATATTCAGTACTACCCAGACAGAATGCTAGCCCTTGCTTTAGACAAACTCTATAAAATCGTCTTGTAGCGGGGGCGGAGCTTGCCATCGCATGGCACCAGACACCATTTCTACTACCTCCCAACTAAAACACCTTAATCTGGGCAAAATCCCAGAAACGGGCACTCATCCAGCCTTACCACCCACAGAGACGGGACCAGTAAAGCAAGAGGCACCGATAGACGCCATTTTTCCAACCGCACAAGCTCCCTAAGCGGAAACTGGGGCCTACCTCACGCCAGCAATCCGGGACCTAGGGGTATTCCTGTTCCGACCATGGACAGAGAGAGAGGGGCACCCACTACCCCCTCACCTATTGAAACACCGGCTCACTCACGGGCAATGGGGCGCAAGTCCCAAAAATCAGCGGCTGACAGCAGAGATATAGGCGCGCTGCTGCCACGCCCCGTGCACTGTGTCCCGCTCCCATGCCCGCGGGAGATGAACGGGAGTCGAACCATACTCACCACATAGAGCAGGGCGGATCAGAGACCCCGCTGGCCACGAAGACAGCACTGACACAGCAGCCTGAAGCCCCAGACGACACTGCACCAGCCACCAAAGGCAATCCTGGCCAGCATACTCCCCTACGCAACTGCAAAGAAAATCGCCATAGATGAAGTCTATCGGCTCCCGACCTACACACACCTGAAATCACCAGCAACTCGAGACGTCATCTTAAGATGCGTAACAGTACAGGA
This sequence comes from Pelobates cultripes, assembly GCA_933207985.1. Taxonomy (NCBI): domain Eukaryota; kingdom Metazoa; phylum Chordata; class Amphibia; order Anura; family Pelobatidae; genus Pelobates; species Pelobates cultripes. Next base: position 39,584,022 of record OW240916.1, read on the forward strand.
CAAGCTCCATATCATGGCGGCGCTAAAAGATCGAACACCACTGCCCTTTAAAGACTCAGAGATTAGCTTCTACCAGGAACTATCTAGAGCGACACTGCTGTGGCGCAAGTCATACGGCCCAACTGCCCAGAGTTACGCGCTGCAGGTATAGCCTAGAGGTGGGGAGCAGGGGGCTTCATGGAAGTTACCCATGCAGGGACAACACAAGTCCTCACATCACCTGAGGAAGCCTCCAACTACCTGAAAACCCTCGGTTTGCCGAACCAGGCTCCGAAACGCCACGGAGAGCACAGAGAAAACATGACCGCCTCCCCTCATGCCCCAGGAACTGGGGTCTTAGGTCCCATGAACACTAACCTACTGGCAAAACCTAAGTTCTGACCAAGTCGGACTATTAGCCCACACCGCCCTCACCCAAACGAAGGAGAAATCCACAGAAGTTAATTTAATGTTTTATGTTTATAATGCCTTTCACTATGATTTATTGTTTTTTCTCTCTTCTGACCTGACTAACCCACAGACACTCAGGTACCCAGCAGGGGCGTATTAGCCGCGAGGCAAACAAGGCATTTGCCTTGGGCGGCATTTTTCAGGGGGCGGCAAAAAACGCCGCCCCCCAAATGCCCAGGGCAAATGCCTAGTTAGCCTTGCGGCTAACTGACATCGCGAGCGGGCAGGCGGCTGGCGAGGGAGCACTTCCTATGAGCTGACTGCTCAGCTCCCTCGCGCGCCGCAGAGTGAGGCTGGGAGCCGGAAGATGATGTCATCTTCCGGCTCCCAGCCTCACTCTGCAGCCGGCGCGTGAGGGAGCTGAGCAGTCAGCTCATAGGAAGTGCTCCCTCAGCGCCGCCCGCCCTGCAGCCACTGGACCACCGGACCACCAGGGAGAGAGGCCCCCCCCCCCAGCACTCCCAAAGGTAAGGAGGTTGGGGGGGGGATTTAAATAAAAAAAAAAGTTAATGTTTGTGTCTGACTGTGTTTGTGAGTGTGTGTGTGTCTCTGACTGTGTATGTGTGTTTGTGTATGTGTGTGTGTCTGACTGTGTGTGTATTTAGAAGGTGGGGCGGGGGGAAGGGTTGGGTGGGGGTGGCGCGGGGGTCAGGGGGGCGCCTGAGTTTTGTCCTGCCTAGGGCAGCACAAAACCAAGATACACCACTGGTACCCAGGCCCGTGAACCATGCGGAAATGGGGCCCTATGACCTAAAATATCACAAGGACTGGACAGCACGGAAGATGCCCGAATGAGCACCTAGGCCCCACGAACATCCCCCCCCCAGTCACCCCCATGGTTAGGGGTAACCATCCTCAATGCAGAGGCAGAGCAAGGCAAGACACCCTCAATGACAGCACAGCCCAAGGCCCAGCTACACCAGACACGAACACAATGCCTACGCAACTGGCTTACTACACTCATAGCATGACAGATACAAGCACGGAAGCCTGAACACATATGACCATCCAGACGCATCGCTGATGCAAGCCACTGTAGTGCCGTTAAGCCACCATGCCCGCCCAGCATACATACCCTACCACGTCCAGCTAGTCCCATAGTAGACTGCAACGAATCACACAGACTACATAGCCGAACACCACACAACGCTAAACCCACCTCACTGTGACTAACCTAACTGTTAAAATTTCCTGTTGTCCCTTGTTGGAAAATGTGCTTATTACTTGTATGCCATGTAACTACCTCTCTAATCATATACTACCAAAGCCTGTTACCACTGAAATGACAGCACATAATTGTTTGAAAATGCTATGCACAACAAAATAAAGAATTTTAAAAAAAAAATCGTCTTGTAGCATCCTACCCACAATTCTCCATTACAAGAAGGAAAAGGTTAGGTAGTGTTCTCATATAGAGCTCTGCAGTGTCTTAACATTCTGTATCTCCAGTCAAACCAAAGCTGTACTATTAAATCAGATCTGTCACCACTGCCTTTCCAAATTAACTATTTCTTGGATAAACTCTTTATAAAGTACTCCGATTGACTGTGTTGGAATTTCACTGAAATTTTAACCCAATCAAAAGATATACTGAGAGAAAGAAGGGACTATTTTGTCTCAATATTTTCCTCCGCTTAAATGGACACTATAGGCACCAAGGCCACTTCAGCTCATTGAAGTGATCTGGGTGCATATTTCCAGGTCCCTTAACCTTGCATTATTGCAGTTATTAATTAGCTGCAATAATTACCTTTATGGGTTAACGCCACCTCTAGTAACGGTCTACTACACAGCAACTAGAGGGACTTCCAAGTCGTTAAGCGACTTTTGGTTGCCTAACTGATGCTGGATGTCCTCACGCTATGCATCCAGAGTCACCCCAATCCCTGATGGGGAAATCCTAATGCGCTGCAATTGCCGTGCATGTGCTTTAAGACTCCCCCGCCGGCTGACGTCGGTAGGGGAGGAGCGGAGGCAGACCTGACCCAGCGCTGAGGAACATCAGCGCTGGACTCAGGTAAGTGACAGAAGTTTTTTTTAACCCTTTCTGCACCACGTTGAAAATGTAAAAGTAATCCTATAAAGTATAAGTTAGTTTATGTTACAGTAGATAGATCATCAAATAAGAAGAATACAAAAATTATACCAGTGTTGAAAACCAAATATATGTACAACAAAAGAAAAATAGAAATATAAGTTAAAGTATGAAAGATTAAAACATAAAGTCTCATAGACTGCATTTTAAAACGTATCAATAAACATTAGGCAAATGAGCGCATCATTTACCTTTAGTTCTGGTGAAAAACTAAAAAGGAAGGTCTCCCCGGTGCCGTAGAAACTAGGAGTAATCTGTATTTCAGTGGAAGAGAAAGCTCCGAATACCTGCAAGATAAATTGCAATTAGATTGATATATTGAAACAATGGTTTTATGTCTCATCTTTATTTTTAAAGGGGCAGTATAGTCACCAAAATAACTTTAGCTTAATGAAGCAGTTTTGGTGTATATATCATGCCTCTGAAGTATCACTGCTCAATTCACTGCCATTTAGGCGTTAAATCACTTTTGTTTCTGTTTATGCAGACCTTGTCACACCTCCTCTGGATATGTCTGACACAGCCTTCATTAAAACAAAATGGCTTCATTTTCAATCAGATGTAACTTACTTTAAAGGTTTTTCTCCTTCTCTGTAAATTGAACAATAATTACATACAGGAGGCTCCTTTAAAGTCTAGCAAGTTATTAACAGAACAAGAAATAAAACATTAAAATGTAAACAACATTTGCAATAAAGGAAGTTTAACCCCTTAAGGACACATGACGTGTGACATGTCATGATTCCCTTTTATTCCAGAAGTTTGGTCCTTAAGGGGTTAAACATTAGATGACTTTGCAGGAAATGCTGAGCAAGTCACATGCAGGAAGGTGTGCCTATGGTTGCATAAACAAAGTGATTTATATCCTAAATAGACAATAACTGAGCAGTGAGACTGCAGGGACATGAACTATAAACCAAAACTGCTTCACTAAGCTAAAGTTGACTTGGTGACTATAGTGTCCCTTTAATGTTTGCCCTGGCTTTGCCTTCTCTGAACTAGATTATGATGTCAATGGTTAAACTTTTAATACAAAGTTAAAAGAAAATGTTCCATCTCATGAAAAAAGATAATGGTTTTTGTAAATGTTTTATATAATGATGTAAATTATAGAGGAGTGAGTTTACCTTTAAATGCATCTGTGCATATTATATATGGTTTTTAAAGGACAGATAGGGTTTTGGGCTTGTCCACCATACTACAAAGTAGCTGAATAAAATACATTTTCAAAGTTTGTATAGAATTATTTCTTCAGAGTGCAGCTAAAAAAAAACCAACAACCTAAGTTTGATTCATTTGTTTGTTATGACACTGGAAATGCTTAAAGGACCACTATAGTGCCAGGAAAATATACTAGTTTTCCTGGCATTTTAGTGCCCTGAGGGTGCCTCCACCCTCAGGGTCCCCCTCCTGCTGGGCTCTAGGGGATGGAAGGGGTTAAATTTACCTCTTTTTCCAGTGCCAGGCGGGGGACTCTCCTCCTCCTTTTCGTCGTCATTGGCTGAATGCGCATGCGCGGCACGAGCCGCACTCGCATTCAGCCAGTCCATAGGAAAGCATTCTCAATTCTTTCCTATGGACGCAAACGTCTTCTCACTGTGAAAATCACAGTGATAAGCGCAGAAGCGCCTCTAGCAGCTGCCAATGAGACACTAGAAGCTGGATTACCCTATTATAAACATAGCAGTTTTCTCTATGTTTATAGAAGAAAGGGTTAATCCTAGCTGGACCTGATACCCAGACCACTTCATTAAGCTGAAGTGGTCTGGGTTGCCTATAGTGGTCCTTTAATGACTCCCATCAATTTTTGGAAATTATAGGACAAATACAATATTTTTCATTTAACTATTTTATCAGTGACCTCTGTCAAAACTGATGGTTACATCATATTTTTCATGTACGTTTCATATTTGAGGTTAATTTCATAGACTTGGTGCATCCCACTGCAAAGACCCATAATTTGTTTATTTTGCAGCTCTCATATTAGAGCATATTTTGGTTATTTCTCAAGGGGTCACCAAGTAGAGTGTTTGAATAAAGCATTGAACCATTCTCAGATCCTGTCAATCATTGTACACTCAATGTGTTGCCCCCGTGATGGGCTTAATGGGGGCTCCATGCAAACTTCCACCCATAAGACTTCCACATTTTTACCTGTTTCCTTATCAGCTTCTACCTTATCTTTAATACTAGGCTTTAATTTAGGTTTGACTTGTACATGTACCCTTCCACATTTTCTACTTATTGTATCCTTAAACATCTATACTACCATGTATCAGAAATACATAATATTTCGTATAGTTCATTGTATGCCAATTAGTGTCGTACCGTTCATGCCACTAAACATTTTTTGCATTAGCCAACAGATATTTAGAGTTAGATGTGCAGTCTAAGCACCATAACCACTATATATTATATTTTAGTGGTTATGGTTCCAGGAGTCTCCTGGCGCTATCTATGGTAAGTTATGAAACTGTTTTTGAATAATATGACACTTACCTGGGTTCCCTGGTCACCTCCAATTTGGCCTCCTCTTCCGATATCACTAATACGGAATTCTCTAATTCCACACTAATGACATCAGTTCCTCCTGTGTTTGGTAGAAACAGGGCTGAAATTGATATATCTATTGTGAAATCGGTAACTTCCACCTTGGCTATATTTGAATCCCAATAATATTTGGAATGACAGAATAGACCGTCAATCTACAATAGTAAAAATGGAATCACCGCCATGAAAGCTATTTTTCTTGTTTTGTTTTTGGAACTACTTTTCATCGGAAAAGGCCACAATCGTTAATTGATTCTTGTTTAAAAAAGTGAACAGTTTTTCAACCAATTATTCTTTGTTTTATGCAATATAGTAAAATGTATCCCACCTACCTTCCCTTCATTATCCTTCACTACCAGCAGCACTGGGGAGCTGACTTTGTTCATTGTTCGATACATGGTTCTCAAACTGAAGCCATGTTTTTCTGTGCTGTACAAAAGCTGCCATGTATGTACCAGGAGTCTCGGCGGCAGCTGCTGCCCAATCTGTGAACATCAACTGCTGTTATTAGATGTCTCACAAAGAATTATTTAGTTATAGTACAACAACAGACTTTATTCTTCTTAATAATAAAGCTGTTACCAAACTGTAGTTTACTCGGTAATGGGATTGGGGGAGTGAAATGTGGAAGATCGATAACCAAAAGTAGGTGCTGCCCTTTTTGATGGGAAGATTGAGGAGAACAAGAGAACATTAGGGTCGGATCCCAAAAGACAAAAGTAGGAAAGCAGAGATTGTATTACCAGTCCTTAGAATGGATGAGGCTAACAGTGATAAGAAGAACATCAGGGACCGGCCAAGGACAGAGCAATGTAGCACAGCCAAGGACAGGGCAGGTGGAGAGCGAATAAGGTCAAAAGACAGGCCAGGTCAGGAGAATGGAGAAGAGCAGAATAAAATAGCTTCAGGAGAAAGAGTGATACCCTTTGCCTGCTTTACTAGAGAGAGGTAGGGTAGGAAATATTCATAGTTTTATATATTTTCTGGGAACTGCTGGGGCTAACTCCCACTCATTTTTGGCAGTGCCCCTCCCAAATTTGGGTCCTGGATCCACCTTTGATTGAAAGAACCACAATAGGGCACTGAGAGATGGAAGGGTAGTATATGTATAGCCCTTTCCCATGTGTGTTTAGTTGGCATCTACAAAATGCCCGGAAAACGCATTAGAGGTTGAGCAGGTAGATGCATTTTAAGGACAGAGCTTGTATCCATAAATGATGCACAGATGGACAGTCTAAAGGGGGAGTTAGTGACGCCATATGGAACAAGCTCCTAACAGCAAAGAAACTTAGAACATGACGGCAGATAAGAACCATTTGGCCAATCTAGTCTGCCCAATTTTTGGAATACTTTCATTAGTCCCTGGCCTTATCTTAGATAGGCCTTATGCCTATCCCACGCATGCTTAAACTCCTTCACTGTGTTAACCTCTGCCACTTCAGCTGGAAGGCTATTCCATTAATCCACTACCCTCTCAGTAAAGTAATACTTCCTGATATTATTTTTAAACCTTTGCCCCTTTAATTTAATACTATGTCCTCTTGTTGTGGTAGTTTTTCTACTTTTAAATATGGTCTCCTCCTTTACTGTGTTGATTCCCTTGATGTATTTAAATGTTTCTATCATATCCCCCCCGTCTCGTCTTTCCTCCAAGCTATACATGTTAAGTTCCTTTAACCTTTCCTTGTAAGTTTTATCCTGCAATCCATGAACCAGTTTAGTAGCCCTTCTCAGAACCCTCTCTAAGGTATCAATATCCTTCTGAAGATACGGTCTCCAGTACTGTGTACAATACTCCAATTGAGGTCTCACCAGTGTTCTGTACAATGGCATGAGCACTTCCCTCTTTCTACTGCTAATACCTCTCCCTATACAACTAAACATTCTGCTAGCATTTACTGCTGCTCTATTACATTGTCTGCCTACCTTTAAGTCCTTTAGAAAGAATCACCCCTAAATCCCTTTCCTCATATGTTGAGATTAGGTCTCTATCAATAATATTTTAATACATTTGCCTTGTCAGTTTTCATTCATTCAGTTTTGGTGACCACATATCAGTGCCACCCATTTTCAACTATTTACTGTACCTATTAGAAATCTCTCTATGAATTTACACCTACCTGTTTGACATGGTCCGACATTAAAATCTGGCTCTCCCCAGCCAAAACTGGCTCACATGGCTCCTCTTTAGCGTTTTCGATAGCTTTAACCTGGGTCCTTTCCTGACTGTACTCTGTGGAATCATTGTCTGAATCATCACTGGAAATAGCTTCATGCAAGTTATTCTTCTAGCAGAAAAAAACATTAAATAAATACAATTCAAAGAATATAAAAATTGCAAACTTTATTTTACTTTTTAGTATGGTAGATAAACCCTCTATTAATCCGCTATTCATTTTACCAAGACATGTGATCACAATTTGAGCTAATTCTCAAATATAAAGTAGTTATGCAATTGGTACAAATGCCCTGTTTACTGTAATACCATGTCATGTAATACAATATTTTTAAAATGATTTCAGGGGGCTCTGCATTCCCTGGTATGTTTCTTAGATATTACAATACAGTGGCACAGGTTTCATATATTACATTCCTCTCACTGCAGCTGTCCTAATATAGTCTGTATCAGCATTTAAAGTGTTGGTCGCATCATATTGCCCAAATAAACATTTTGATACTGTAAATCGCACTGTGCTTTAAAGATTTAATTAATTATATATATTTTCAATTATTATTTTTTTTTTTCAAGGTTGGAGTTAGAGAAAGCATCATCCAACTGTCATATGACCTGCCATGATATATATATTTTTTTCTAAATATTTTTTTATTAAAGAGAAGTAATGTAAGACAGAACAAATGGATCGGCATTGTGGGAGGACACGCAGGTCCTGCAAGGAGCTGTCCCGTATTTCAACATTTGGAGATTTGCAGATCTTGTGGCAAAAAGGCATGACGGAGACTCGCAGGTCTCAAGACATTAAAATACAGTCCATCCGTTCTAACCGAGTAGGTTAATTTTTAAAGTAAACCTAAACCATTTAGCAGAACTGTTTAGCCCAAAGGGATAAACAGTGGCAAAAATAGTAAATAGATTATAGTCCCAGTGTTGGAGTTGTATTTCAGTATAGGTGATTGGCTACCGTTGTGTGGACTGTCATGCACGCTGTACGTGGTGGGCTGGTAGCGTGGCCCATCCCGTTTGCAATGATCGACCATATTGGTCAGGCATGGATATCTGGCAAGGTTAGTGAAGGCCACGTGCATAGCCTCACACCATATTACACAACTCAGTTAAAACAGTTATATAATAAATATCAATACATACGTGATACGTCTAAGCAAATAGCTATTTTCATTGTTTATCTCTGACCTCCTCACTACCATTTCCTGAGAGTCCAGCATTTTACATTTTGTAAAAAAAACAACAGTTCTTGTTTTGCCAAACTGGTCTGTTTCTGTGTTAATATATACACATGATTACTAAAGGTGAGATGTTGGCAAAACAAAAAAAATACAAGTAGAAACATGTAATGTAAACAATACACTTGATGTCTTGCGTTAAACAGTTACATGTAGCCAAAAATTGTGGATCCAGTTTCACTGCACTTTGGTGGGGTTCTCGGCAATGTCATATTGACATAGGAGGCTGTTGTCAAATTTTGATCTAGATGATTAGCCCTGTGCGTAGTGTATCACCTGATAACAGCGCATTAGACGGACAGAAAAACAAAATATGTGCAGGCTTATCTATTCCAAAAACAAGTAATGCAAGTTATGTTTCAATATCCCGACATCATAAAATGTAAATTAATCTCTGCCTGGGTTTTGTTTTACAAAGTGTTTTTAGATGTGGAATATCCTAACCAGACACAAACTTTATTGCTACTTCTAAATCTAACTCCCTTTAATCCTCGCTAAACTTAATAGAACAGCTGTGGGACCATAACAACTTCATTAAGTTGTTATGGTGCCCGAGTGTTCCTTTAACTCTACCTTTAGCTGACCCACAGACTTGTGCATGGTGAATTAAGTTGGTTCGTCTGAAAAAAAAAATGGTTTGGGGCGATATGAGTTTAATCCATACGATCGTTTCATGAAAAACAAGTCAGACGAACCAAAATGGTACAAAAATGGACCAATCAGTGTACTGTAAAATATATAAATTTTCGCATTATTTGGGTCACAGATCAGGTGAGAAAATAGAACCAATAAATGGAAAAAAAGGAGAAGCCGAAAAAAATCTATATCTATATTTACATAATTATTTATTATATTTCTATAAAATATATAATATATAAATATGTAAAATAGATTATTTTTTACTGTGCACATAGTTCTTAGTCCACGTAAAACTTGAGTTTAAATTGGTACAACAAAAAATATATATATTTTAATCAGTAAGATTCAGCTTTTATCATCTTGATAAGAATTTGAGAGGTGAAACTGATTTTTTTTTCTTTATATGCAATTTAAGTAGGTCTTGCTAGACTATTGCATGTCTTTTTGCACACTGTGCATGCTTAAATTATCAGGTGACGCCGAAGTCATTTGTTTAGTTGTTCTTCTTATAGACATGAATGTAAGGATTGTGGAGGAACATTAACACATATGACATTGACATAACTCTCTCTTGTTTCATTAACAGATGTACATAGTAGACAATTGTTTATTTTTACAGACATTATAGGTGGATATGCAATATAGTATACTTTACGGTTGGAGGTCCATTTACTGTCAATATTATAATGTGGGTTAATTAATGTAAGTACCGTGTCTATGCATATGTAAATGTGTCTATAAATTGTATTTATTATTTATTTATAAATGGGATTAATTTAAAGGTAACAGACATACTTATTTAAGATGGTGCCACAATATTTTAATTTTTTTTGTTATTTTTGAAAACCATCATGTTATAGAGATTTTCTCTTTTTTTGATGACAGTATCACTGCACAAGGTGCCAATCAAAGTGGGCATGTGTCTTCTCAGGAAGGTGTCGGTATATAAAATATAGTGAATAAATACATAAATAAATTATAAATAAACTGCTGCGAGTTCAATATTCAATCCAGAAAGCATTGTGTGGACTGTGTGCATCCCCTTAATATGGAATGTAACAACACAAACACACTTAAACAAAAAAATAGTATTTAGATTCCTGATATTGTAATGAACATACAAACAGGGTTATTCACGAAACTTCCAATTGTTGCAAATTAAAATCCAAATCTAAAAATTCAAGATCTGGGGAAAAAAAATCAATCTCGTAGTCATTGCTGGGATATTTTGGAGTTAAATTCCTAATTTGGATTTATCGAATAAACCCAACAATTTTTGTTTGTTTTGCTTGCTGTTATTTTTTTAACCTCTTATTATATTTGATTTGACATTGATCTGTCTAGACCATGGACAAAGTCCCCTTACGTCTTGTCTAATCTTTCGGATCTGATTAGGACATGGTCCCATACTATCAAACACCTGTTTGATAATAGAGTCCTGTCTAGAAACAGTAATATTGAATCTACAAACATCTCGATTTTTATAAAATTTTTACAGAATTAAATACTTAAAGTAATAATATAAGGTTTTCATTTTACATACCAGCAGTGTGTAGGAGAAGCGGACTGTTTTCATGTTCCTTGGCTCTCAGCAGAAGTGAAAGCTTTGAAGGTTACTTTCATTGTGAGCTGAACACACCCATAACATGTACTTTAACACATTTCATAGATACAAGCATTGATGTCACATTCCAACCTTTGCTCACTCATTTGCCTGTGTTAATAATAGGAAATTATACCTGCTGGCAATACAGCAATAAGATGGGTATATTGTGAATCCCCAGAACGCTGTGTCTCTGTACTGCATATTTCCAAGGGAGCAATGACATCTGAACTAACAGTGACACAGAAATTTGTGTTCCCACAGGCTAGACAACAAGAGAGTACACATCTGTCAATGGTAACTGTGTTAATACACACTACACGCACACTGTTTGTCAGGTTTCTCTTTTGTATATGCATAAAAATTGGTTTTCCAGTTGTTCAAAGATGTGAATCTGAAATCTTATGTTTAAACTTTATTAATACAGTTGCAGTTTTTTCAAACAAATACATTTTGTTTGTAGTTTTTTTTTTTCATATATACTTTTGAGTAAACATTTGTATTATTTTGTCTTGCAAAATATTTTTATAGCGCCAACGTACATTGATCAGCCACAACATTAAAACCACTGGCAGGTGAAGTAAATAACAATGATTACATCGTTACACTGGCACCTGTCAAGGGGTGGGATGTATTAAACAACTTGTGAAAAGCCCATGCTTGAATTTCATGTATTGGAAGCAGGAAAAGATCTGAGTGAAAAGATGACTAGATAACTGGGTCAGAGCATCTCCAAATAGCAAGTCTTGTGGGGTGTTCCCAGTATGCAGTGGTTAGTACCTACCAAAAATAGTGCAAGGAAGTACAACCACTGGTGAACCGATGTCATGGTTATGGGCGTCCAAGGCTCAATGATGCATATGAGGAGCAACGGTTAGCCCATCTGGTCTAGTCTCAAAAAAGTAGCTCAAATTGCTGAACAACTTTATGCTGGCCTTGATAGAAAGGTGTTAGAACTTACAGTGCATCACAGTTTACTGTATATGGGACTGCGTAGATGCAGACTGTTCAGAATATATATGATGACCACCTCCCACCTCTGAAAGCACCTTCAATGGGATGAGAGCATCAGAAATGGAAAGATCTAATGGATCACGTTTTTGTTTAGATCAGGTGGATGGCCAGGTGGGTGTGGGTTGTTTGACTGGGTAAGAGATGACAGCTGGATGCATTATGGGAAGAAATCAGGCTGGTGGAGGCAGTGTTATGCTCTGGGCAATGTTCGGCTGGGAAACTTTGGGTCCTGGCATTCATTCAGATATTACTTTGACACATACCATCTACCTAGAGATTGTTACAGACCACGTACACCTTTCATGGCAATGGCATTCCCTGATGGCAGTGGCTCTTTCAACAGGCTGCAAAAATTGTGCAGGAATGGTTTGAGGAACATGACAAAGAGTTCAAGGTCATGCCTTGTTCTCCAAATTCTTCAGATTTCAATTTAACTGAGTAACTGTGGGATGTGATGTAACAACAAACCTGATCCATGGTAATGTCTTGGTGACTGATACCATAGGATATGTTCAGAGGTCTTGTGGAGTCCATACCTCGATGCATTAGAGCTGTTTTGGAGGCACAAGGGGGGATCTACTTGATATTAGGCTAGTGGTTTTAATGTTGTGGCTGATCAGTCATAGCATAGAGCTTTACAATTATATACTGGGGATATGTAACAACAATAAATTGGCAAACAAGTTAATGTTGACAAGAGGTGAAGAGACCCAGTCCAAATGAGCTAACAATGGCGGGTTCTGATATTCTGCCACCAAAGAGTGAGAGAAAAGTGAGCTATAATCTTTATTGGATCACTTTCTAAATGGAACACCTGCTGACATCAAAATCTGGACTATATCCAGGGACAGAGCCAGTTCTTCCTGTTCTGGACATCTTCCAAGCGATGTACAGGCTTGCAACAGAAGGGCGAGCCCGTACCACCACCCTGAATGAACAACAGACTTCATGTGTGAATGATAAACAACAGTGATTCCCAAACGTTTCAGCACATACCAACGTCCCGATTACTACAGTTACTGTTTAACTGTGCCACATATTTAGTGCTTATTTATTACTGAAATGTCTTATTCTATTAATAAACGCACATTTTAACAAAACATTTGTATTCGTAACAAGGAATGCTTTATTAAACAATTTATCGTAATAAACATGCTTGCTCAATGCAACACTGCCCTTTCAAAAGGACAAAAAAATAAAATAATGTTTTCTCAGTCAGTGAGGAAAAGTGAATCTACAATGTGAACAAGTACTCTTTGCTCAGAAAAGTATTGGTGAACTGTGACACATAAAAGCAGATCTTCTTCTAAAAATAATTCATTTTCCTGTTTACGTGGTACAGTGCTATTCACAAAAGTAAGAATTCAAAGTGAACATCAAATTCAAGATTAAAAATAACCAAACATTATCTAAGTTTTTCTGGAATATCTCTAACCATGCTTGTGTATATCACTTCGGAGAAGAATTCTGGAATGTGGTAGCACAGGTAGCTGTGGATTTAGAAAGTCACCATAGAGCTAACATGTGGCCATCTTCTTTGGCCCTATCCACTGATGTCTGTTGGAACATTGCAAAAGTGAATTTCATCAGTTTATTTTCATCTAATAATGAATTTATTATTACTAATAGCATGGGTTATTGCTTGTCTGTCCTTAAGGACTGCCCTGGTGTGCAGTGGCATCTTCTTCTAACTTATCGGCTTGATGTGTGTCTACTTGATCCTGCTAGTGAAATTGTTTTGGCTGCCTTGTCACCTCTCTCCATACCTAAAATATTTTGTGTAGTGGTTTTGGGATTCTGGATTTTTGAATTTCATATTTGTCTTCCCTTCGACATGTTGCCCATTGGCATGTGAGAAGGTCTGCCTAAAGGTATTGTCTTTAAAAATCTCAGTTTAGAATGAAGGCGTTTAAATTAAGGGCTCTTCCATGCAATTAAGGCTTCTAGTAGACCCTAGAGAGAGGTTACAAGGGGGCTTTACAGATCAACCCCATCCCGCACTGTCACTCACTGTAGAGTGGCTGATTGGAACACACATTGGGAGGTAGGTTTCTCAGCTCCTTCAGCAGCAGGGTTCTTGTTTGTATATACCGGGAGCTAAGGATGTGTCATCTGCCTCGGAGATTGCAGGGGCAATAAATTGTTGGTGGAGAATAGGTACTCCCTGCACCACCCATGCACTCCTAAAGAGGTGAAAGAGATGGGATCTACACTGGACAAGGAAGAGTGGGATAAAATTATGCTTCATAAATGTACTGCTTTGATCCAACTCCGGGAGGTATCTGAGACCCCAGCCTTTGCATGCTAGGATGCCACAAATATCTGATGTTGGAGGTGTTTATAAAGCACAGGCAGTATGCTACACGTCTTGTATGAATGCCCAGTGGTTTAGAGTTTTTGGAGGATGATCCATGGCATAAATTGCAAATTATCTCATGACCTGCCCCCATTTGTGCCAGCCCAGCTATTGCTGCATCACAATATAGAAATTCAGTTGCTTATTATGTACTGCCGAGCACCAATACCATTAACGTAGCATAGTGGGGCATCTCCAACTTTCTCCTGGTGGGCAGCTATATTGAAGGAGATGAGACAATTTCACAGCATGTCAGTTGTAACAAAGCTATATTTAACGCTGTGTGTTTACTGTCTAGATCAGGGGTAGGCAACCTTTTAGCAGCACTGGGCCGAGATCGGATTGTGATGTCCTGTAGTGTGCCGATCCTATTTTTTTAAATTGAGGTGTGTATGCTGACGAATTCTGCTTGTGTTATTTTTACTGTGGTTGCTTTGTATCGTTGTATTTATGTGTATATAAGCTATTATATTGTATATGTTCATTAGTAGTTTGTGATATCGTGTATGATACGTATGAATGTGGGCGGTGTACGAGGGCTGCTTGTGGAATTGTGTGTGGATGGATATGGATATGTCATATTGTGTGTATGTGTGGGGCTGTTTGGGGTATTGCATGTGAGAGGCTGCATGTGGGGTTGTGTGCATGTATGTGGATTGTCAGTGGTGTTGAGTTTGTGTGGATTGTGTGTATGTTTGTGTGTGGGCTGTTCGTATTATTTGTATGAGGGGAGGGTTATTCTGCAGATCTGTGTATATCTAGCACTTCCTCGTGCTGCAATGCATAAATTGAGGATTGTCCTTCACCACCTCTTCGTATTAGCAGATATCTGAAGTTTTACTGGGACTCCTGATAGGACAGAGCCTGTTTTGGCTCTAGCAGCCTTGAGTGCCGTGCAAAGACACCTTGAGTGCCGTGCATGGCACTAGTGCCGTAGGTTGCCTACCCCTGGTCTAGATTATATGTCCTACCCGGAGGTGCAGAATCGTCTTGCTTAGGGCATTGGAGCATGTAGCAGCGGAGCTCTGTTTCTTGATATTACTTTTCTCAGTTATTTAATTTTCTGCCAATTGTGCATCATGGAGTGGCTCTGGCTGGGTCCTGGGCAGGTCTGCTCTGCTACATCATCTCGGGACTCCTTGTTTCTCTCCATCCCCCCCTTTTTTCACAATTCTTACCTCTTCTCTCCTATCACTTTCCCATTTTTTTTGTATTCCATCTCCTTTATGCTTAATGCAGTACTTCCAAGACTACGTTTTTAGTTTGGTGGCGCTCTATTGCTTTCATACGATCTTGGGTGCTGCTCACTAATTCATTATTCGTAAATGTTTTACAATATATTGGTTTTTGCTTTTTTTTTATATATTCTTTTCTTTTTGATGGTCGCATATAATATTGGCTCTGGAGATAAATGACATGAATGCAGCTCTTTCATAACTCCCTTCAGATATTTTATGCATGGACATTCACACAGACTACTGTCTTGCTGTTTCTTATTAACCTTATTTATTAACTTAATAAGTTCTCATTTAAATATACCATGCAATCAAATGCCAAGCATACATGCAGAAACGCAACTGAATTGAAATGCCAAACACTGTATTCAAATGGTAACAGTACATAAAAACACACAGCCGTCTTTCTGCATGGGCACACTGGGCACTTTCCCAGGGGCCCCACTGTGATGCCCGTGGGCACAAGCCGACAGGGGAGATCCTTTGATCTCCCTTTCCAACCCATGGAGAGCCAGCCCTGCTCAGTTGCTACGGGCCCTCTCATGCCAGTGGGGAGATCAAAGATCTCCATCACCAACCCAAATTCCCTTCGCTGGTGAAGAGGGAGGACCCAAAGCAGCAGGAGAGGGAGTACAGGACCTGGGATGCAGATCGTTCTTCCCGCGAGCATGCTGGTCGGAGCGTTGCCGCACGTTACCATGGCAATGCTCCGACCAGCATGCTTGTGGGAGGAGAGGGGGCGAGTTCTGTACTTACCATTGGACCACCAGGGCTGGCAATGTTCCTTCCTCCATAGCAAAAGGTAAGAATATTGGGGTGGGGGAGGGAGATAATACTTTATTTTTATTTTTAAATGAAAATAATAAAATATATACTTTTTCTCCCTGATCACCCCCCCCCCACACACACACAAACAGCACCCCTTACAAACACATACACAAAAACAGCACCTCTCACACACACACACGCACTGCAACCCTCACTGCGATCTGTGTATATTCAGCAGTTTGTGTATTTAGCAGTGTATGTGTATATTCAGCAGTGTGTGTGTATATTTAGTAGTCTGTGTGTGAATGTGTTCACACAGCACTCCTTACACACTGCACCCCTCACATACACCCTGCAGCCCTCACACACACACACAGCACACCTTGCACACACAGAGCACCCATCGTGCACACACACAGCACCTCTCACACATGCTGCATCCCTCACAAACCCTGCATCCCTCACACACACAGACGCTGCATCCCTCACATCAATCTGTGTGCATTTAGCCGTGTGTGTATTCTGCAGTCCTTGTGTGTGTATTCAGCAGTGTTTGTGTATCTGTGTGTGAATGTATTCAGCAGTCTCTGTGTGTGTGCTCAGCAGTCTCTGGGTGTACTCGGCCATGTGTGAATGTATTTAGCAGTGAGTGTTTACTCAGCAGTCTCTGGGTGTACTCAGCAGTGTGTGAATCTATTCAGCAGTCTGTGTGTGAATGTGTTCAGCAGTCTGGGAATGTGTTAAGCAGTCTGTGTGTGTATATGTATTGTATGTATGTATTGTATTTGTTGGAGGTACCAATAAATATAAGATAAATTTGATCGATAATTACATTTTTATTCCTGTGAGTGGTTGTGTAGACAGGGCACCAGTGCACTGCTTCGCCCAGGGGCCTATAATGCTGTTAAGATGGCACTGCACATAGCAGCATTGAAACGCCAACAATACAAACAAATACACATCAATATTTACACCCCCCCCTTTCTCCCCCTTCCCCATCTCTCTGTTCCCCCTCTTTCTCCCCCCTCCCCATCTCTCTATTCCCCCCTCTTTCTCCCCCCTCTCCATCTCTCTATTCCCCCCTCTTTCTCCCCTCTCCATCTCTCTGTTCCCCCTCTTTATTCCCCTCTTTCTCCCCTTCCCATCGCTCTGTTCCCCTCTCCATCTCCTCTATTCCCCCTCTTTCTCCTCCCCATCTCTCTGTTCCCCTCTCCCATCTCTCTGTTTCCCCTCACCTCTCGGTTTCCCCCCTCCATTCCCCTCCCATCTCTCTGTTCCCCCCTCCCATTCCCCCTCCCATCTCTCCTATTCCCCTCTCCATTTCCCCTCCCATCTCTCTATTCCTCCTCTTTCTCCCCCCCTCCCCTCTCTTCTCCCCCCTCCCCATCTCTCTATTCCCCCATCTCCATCTCTTCCCCCCTCTTTCTCCCCCTCCCATCTCTCTGTTTCCCCCTCTTTCTCCCCAATTCTTCCCTCCATCTCTCTATCTCTCCCCCCTCTTTCTCCCCCCTCCCCATCTCTCTATTCCCCTCTTTCTCCCTCCTCCCCATCTCTCTGTTCCCCGCTGTTTCATGCTGGAGCCGCCGGACCGGGTGGCAGCCTCACCGGTCCGGCGGCATTCCTCTCACTAACGCTGAAGGAGGAGGAGCATGTCTCTCTATCATGCTCCTTTGTGGTTCCCACATCCTGTGCTGGGAATTGTGGGAACCGCAGGGAGCATGATAGAGAGACATGCTCCTCCTCCTTCAGCGTTAGTGAGAGGAATGCCGCCGGACCGGCGAGGCTGCCACCCGGTTCGGCGGCTCCAGCATGAAACGCGGCCGGCCCCCTCACAGTGTGCCACCAGACCGGCCACCCGGTGGCACCTTCCACTGAAGTCCCCAGATGCCGCCCCCAATCCAGCCCTGCCGCCGGGCCCCCTGATGGCAGCCCTGGAGGTGGGCCCCCCTCCCGGCCAGGCCCTCGGACCGTGTCCGAAGTTTCACGACCGGTCAGTCCGCCCCTGAATTCCACTGATGTGAGTGTTGGCAAAGTTTATATCGTGGAGGTGGGACTAGACGGGCCATTTTAATTTTTAATAGAGAGGTCAGTAGTATTGCTCAAATAGAGAGAAATCATCCCAGCACTATGGATAACCTCCCCCCTGCAGTGATCAGACAGTCCATTCTCAAATTTGTTGGTGCTCGTCTACTGGGAGAGCAATATGTGAAGCTGTCCCACACATCCACCAGTGCGTGCAGAATAGTGGCATTGTTAGTTTATTTGTGGATCCACTCAAGGGAGTGCAATCTACCCATCAGATCCCTCCCTACTTGGACACAATGACAATTCCATCTGGAATCCAACAATGAGGTGGCATTGCACTATTCACTGCCTTATGGAAGTCCCATATAGACATTTTGGAGACCTCCTGGATTTCATTAGTAAAAATGTTTTTCAGAAGAGCCCATCGGTGCTTCCTTGGGGTCCCTACGCAATGAGTCATTCAACCTCCATGAACAATCCCTGTCACGCGAGGCAAAAAATGGGTATGTTATATTGCATGGTCCAAGCAGATGATTTCATGAATATTGGAGTATTCTAACCTGGGCAATGTATCCCATGTGTAGAACACATAGTTTAGTCTAGAGTCCATGTCAAATGGGTTTGGGGTGACTTTAAGGGGGGATTTGTGGAGTCCCATGAGGAGCCAGGTGACAAGATAGACAGTCGCCATGGACAGAACCAACAGGAATGCAACACAGTCACAAGCATTAAGGACCAGCCACCCCTGTTCCCTGCCGCGTGCTCCAGTGCCCCCCCATCTCTTTCTAAATGTCTATCTTTTCCTTTCATATCTTTCTTTTCCTTTCTCTTGTCTTACCCCATGCTTTACATGGGACCAAGTGTATGCCAGACAAAAAAGATAAGCAAAAGGGTGGTACAAGCTCTGTAGATACAGAAGGTGAAAAAAAAGAAAGATGCAATGGCGGAAGGGCGAAACGGCAGCCGATTATTGCTATCTTCAGTATACTCTCCTAAAAAAATACACCTTGGTTGACAGCATTTTAAAAAAAAGGGGAATTTGTGAATTTTAAAACAAAATAAGTTTAAAAAAATAGACTATGTTAATGAATGGTTCCACCTCGGTTATTTTGGTATGAAATGTCCTGTTCAATTCCCAACTATTCCTACATCAGAAAATGACCCTGACAGTGTGTGCGCGCAGTAAATAGGAAAGCATGAAATTATGGTGGAACAGACATAGTAAAAATGCCAATATTACTCCAGGCATTAACACATGAAAATACAGAATAAAGGATTTTTTAAGGAGTTAAGGTATGTTTATTGGCCTTTCAATTTTGGTGTGTGGGTGGGCTGTAATAAAAATCCAGTGGGTCCGGCCAGGTCAGGTGAAGAGGTGGCAGGTGGAGTTCTTCTGATAGCTCCTGCAGGTCCCGTGGGGTGCAGATCGATCTAGGGCCGCTTTGGGTGGTGGCTATCAAGCCCATAGGAAAGGTCCAGCGATATCGTATTTTCTGGACCACTAGCATTCTGGTGAGTGGTTTTAGTGCCCTGCGATGTCCCAAAGTGGCCGGGCATAGGTCCGGGTACAATTGGAGGTGTTGGCCTTCGTGGGTGATTTCTCCCCTGTTGCGGGCTTCATGCAGGATTTCTTCTTTTAGGGAGTATAGTGCTAGGCAGCAGATCACGTTCCTAGGCGGTGCCTCTGGCGGGCCCCTGGGTCTCAGTGCCCTGTGGGCTCTGACGTACTCTATGGGGGTCTCTCTGGGGCGGCTCAGGAGATCGTTGAAGATGGGCGGGTGTGTCTTCACCTTCTTGTAGGCCTCTTATTCGTAGGTTCTGTCTGCAGCCCCTATTGTCCAGATCTTCTATTTGTCTGGCCATTGCTTGCATTTGGGCAGTTTGCTTGGAGTGGCTTGCGACTTGGACCGCTTGCGCTGCGGTAAGGGAGTCCTGATCCGCCTCTATTTGGGCCATGCGGTCCGCCATACCTTGGATGTCGGCCCTCATCAGCTGAAGGTCCGCCCTGATGGAAGTCTGGAGGGCTGAGGTAGCCTGGGTGAGGTCAGCCCGTGTGGGTAATGCCCTTAGCAGGGCCAACCAGTCTGCCGGTGGGGTCTCCCTTGAATCATCCTGGCCTGGTGAGAGGGAGTGTGGCGTGGAGGCTTCCAATGGCGGGTAGGCCTCAGATGACGCCTGGGAGGTCGGGTCTGGTGTCGCGGCCAGGAACTGCCGCATGGAGGAGTTGTGGCTCACTTAGCGGGTCCCCGGTGGTCTGGGGGTGCTTCCCGCCTTAGTGTGCTTCCCCTTCCTGTATCTGTGGCCGGAGTAACGTGCATGGCAGAGTGGGGCCGGAGGAGCTCAGTCTCTATGCGGCCATTTCGTTCCACCGCTAGGCCACGCCCCGGGCCTTTCAGTTTTGAACACTGCAGCTGTAAGCCCCAAATCATCATCCATCCCTGCAACAAGGGCTTTCAATTTCACTCAGCTCTACGCACCCAGGTTCCTCCCAACTATATAGGAGGCTCTTCCAGCTGTTTGGAACTACAGCCAATCACCTCCTCATTCCTTTCACATGCTATCAGCTGCTGCATGCTAGGGACTTCTCTGCGGTGGCTCGGTGTAGGGGAAAGGTTAATTAGATGATGTCAGTTTTTTTTTAAGGAGGACAGGTGGCGTAGTGGTGAGACATCAGGAACTGGAATGGTAGCTTCCTGTCTATTATTATTTCTCCAGCGCCGGGCGGGAAGCTCTCCTCCTCCTCTCCTCCCTCTTCTCCTCCTCTTCGGCTGAATGCGCATGGGCGGCAGGAGCCACGCGTACATTCAGCCAGTCCATAGGAAAGCATTCACAATGCTTTCCTATAGACGCTGGCGTCATCTTACTGTGATTTTCACAGTGAGAAGCACGCAAGCGCCTCTAGCGGCTGTCAAGAGACAGCCACTGGAGGCTGGATTAACCCATTTATAAACATAGCAGTTTCTCTGAAACTGCTATGTTTATAAAAAAAAAAAAAGGGTTAACCCTAGCTGGACCTGGCACCCCGACCACTTCGTTAAGCAGAAGTGGTCTGGGTGCCTATAGTGGTCCTTTAAGTTACTGTCATATTATAGATTGGATGTAAATGTGTGGGTCATTGCCTGGGTTAATCACATGTGGTTGACGAAGGACATTTAAGTAACGTGTGTTTGGAGGTGACAATGACCTTATGTTCTTTATATGTGTTAATAAAACTGTGGACATATATTTTCCAACATTAAATTGTAGTCTGCGTTTGAATGGGTGTGGGTATTAAAGTTAAGCTGGATATGCCGATAAGGCCACCATGCGCATGTCAAGAGGAAATAAGGGGGATATGAGGACTAGTGAAGTGTGGTAAGAAAGATAATGGGATTGTGAATGGACTAAGAGGGACACTTTAATTTTAAAAAAAAAATGTATTTCTTTATTTTGACGTGCAGTGAGATAATGTAACAGAGGTCAACCTGCACAGAGGTATAATATTCATCATAAGTAGAATACGGGATATATTTTCAACACATGTAAATACAATCAAAAGCATTTTATAGATAAGGAAGTAAGTCAGTGACTCAAACTCAAGAATTGATAAGTAGAGAAAGGAACTGCAGGTACTTAACAACGTGTTGCTATCAATTTCCTAAGCTGAGATGATTATTAAACAGAATATAATAATATGCTCGGCGGCTCATAGAGGACAGAGCGCCATGACCACTAGATACCATCAGCACTGCAAAGGTAGTTAAGTGAGAAGGAAACATAGCAGGAGCAATCCAGGCAAGGGTTGATACATATCAGTCAGTGAAATAAAAGCAAGGCAATAACTAAAAAGCACACCACAGGTAGTTAAATGTGGGCAGTTCACCCTATCCCCAGACTTGGCTTCTGACCTCCTTGGTTAGTGAAAGTCCCAGTGACCCAGAACTGGCCACTCAGTCTGCCCCAGGCTTGAGTGGGAGCACGTTGTCGGTTCCTGCTGGTCCGGCTGTGTGTAGCTCCGTTACCGGTGTTCCAGTGCGGTTTAGTGTTAGCTTGGTCTTGAAGTTTCTCCCTCCGGAGGTGAGATATATGCACCCGGGAGCTCCCCCTCGCGGTACTCTGCTCGGGATTGCGGTGATTAACTTTTGGTCACCTTGTGGCTCCGGTAAGTGCCAGGGGGTCGATCGGGTCGCCTCCGCAGGTGCGAGTAGCGCAGTGCGGAGATTATTTGCCTGACGAGATTAGGCGTGGGTCGTGAGTATCAGGAGGTGAGACTTGCAGTGAGCCATCGCCCTGCTTCCTCTCCTCACGTTGCTTGTGGCTGTCAGTGAGTTTGAGCCAATAGTTGGCAAATATTTTGTCCTGGCGCCTGATAGATGGCTCCAGTCTGCCATCGCATGGCGCGTCTGCCATTTTAGCTGTGGCTGTTGGGAATGCCTCAGAGTGCCAGGGCTTTTGCAGGATCACAGAGGCCCCTTTAGTTTGATGTGTCAAAGAGCAAGTGCCTGGATGTCCCTCACTGGCAGGGGGGGGAACGGGGAACCCTTCCACCTCTCCACGTCCTGGCAGGATGATCAGCAGGGAGATCGTCCGTTTCTCCCAAGCTGCCCCCACAGGTAGGCCTTAGAGATGCTTCGGGGTAAGATCACCAAACGCCTCAAAAACAGGAGTTGTCAAGTTTACTTGAATGTTGAGTCAATTTATTTGCTCGGTTCTATAATTTTGCCGAGAGCTCACACTAAGTGCGACCAATCAGTATGGTGGTCAGGCCACGCCCCGTGGGACACTTTAATTTTAGGTGTGTGAGAGGAGGTGTGACCAGGGGAGCGGCTATTCCAAGAAATGTTAGCTTACTTATTAGTAACAATTTCTGCAACTAAAATGTAATTTAGAACAAGAAAAATGTATCTTATTTACACAGGATGATTTCTAAACACATTACTGTGAGTATTATTGCTGTGGAGCTCGTGTTATACACTGAGACGCACCAACAATATGGAGCCCCTAGAAAAGAGGGACATTAGGATAGAAAAGAAGGACAGAAAATCTAAGCTAAAAATAGGGACTGTCCCTCCTAAATAGACACTTGTGAGGTATGGAAGGGGAATGGGGACAGTGAAGTGTGGAAATTATAAAAAGTGTGTTAAGGGGGGATAAGAGCAGAGTGACAAAACGTTGAGGGGTGTGGGGGTTTGACAGTGGGCCCCTCCCAAGATGAAGCACATATATGCAAACTGGCCAAGGTGCGGGCCCCAATCTGGCATCTTTCCTGGCAGGCCATGGGCATGGGACTTTGGATTACTGCCTCAAGTTATTCCTGTACTGTATCATGCGAGTAGGAGAAAATAGGGATTATGAAACAATGTAAAGGACATTTATTTCCCTCTTTTACTTTCGTTTTTTGGAGTAAAAATGTCAGCTTTCTAATCGGGAGATTCGAAAACATATTTTGTAGTGTGCTGCATTTTTCCCATTATCCACTGGGGGGTGCTGTATATTAAGAATACTCTAGTAATGTAGTTGTTGCCATGCCCAGAAGTCTGTAACATCAGAAAAAAAGCAGTGCTTTTTATCACAAAAACTCCAGCTGTGCAAGGATTTATGGGAAACTCTCTAATTTCTTTAACACCTTCATTACTAACCAAGTGCAAACATAGGAGAAATATGACTTACACCAAATGTTAACATTGTGTAGAAATGATCTTATCCAATTTAAAACTGCATTTAAAAAAAATAAATCTTTATTTTTCTTGTGCATATGATTACAGACACGCTTGCAGCACCACAACAGCGAGTGCGAGCAATTCTAGAACAATCATTGGCATAGCTAAGACTTTGCACATTTTTTAGTTATTAAAGAAAACAGGCTAGTAAAGTTCAAATTGATGAAAAGAGAGAAACAGGTACACGTAGTGAAGCGAGTTGGTAGTAATTTCGAGAGGGTGAGTGATGTGTACTTAAGAATTCGCATATGACAAAAACTGCAATATTTTAACAACTTAACTTCAAAGGTATATTGCTGGCATCCAGGCAGCATCACTTTTGGGTTCAGCCCACAGCTGTAAAGAAAATGAAAAAAATTATGAAATAATGGATAGCTAATGACTACGTATAATGTTCCCTCCTCCTTCCATAACCAGTCAAGGAGATCTGTTTTTTGTGATTTGAACAATTAATACCATTAAAGGACCACTCTAGGCACCCAGACCACTTCAGCTTTATGAAGTGGTCTGGGTGCCAGGTACCTCTAGGATTAAGCCTTTTTTTTAATAAACATAGCAGTTTCAGAGAAACTGCTATGTTTATACTGAGGGTTAATCCAGCCTTCAGAGCCTCTAGTGGCTGTCTCATTGACAGCCGCTAGAGGCGCTTGCGTGCTTCTCACTGTGAAAATCACAGTGAGATCACGCAAGCGTCCATAGGAAAGCATTGTAAATGCTTTCCTATGCGACCGGCTGAATGCGCGCGTGGCTCCTGCCGCGCATGCGCATTCAGCCGATGACGTCGCGAGCAAGGAGGAAAGGAGCAGTACAGCTCCCCACCCGGCGCTGGAGAAAGGTAAGTGTTTAACCCCTTCCTCTCTCCAGAGCCCGGCGGGAGGGGGTCCCTGAGGGTGGGGGCACCCTCAGGGCACTATAGTGCCAGGAAAACGAGTATGTTTTCCTGGCACTATAGTGGTCCTTTAATATTATTTGACAAACATAAAGGGTCTTCAATATTCACTAAACTTGAGTAAAGAGGGGCATACGATCTAGTTCAAGTCAGTGAAGGGGATGAATGGAAGACGGCTTTCATTACCAGATATGGGCATTACGAGTACACAACGATGCCCTTTGGCCTCTGTATTACCCCAGCCGTCTTCCACGACCCCATTAATGATGTATTTAGAGATTATTTGCATGAGTTTGTAATTGTCTAGCTAGATCACATTTTGATTAATTTCCAAGATCTTGAGACTTCTCATATTCATATGAGACAAGTTCTTCCGAAACTATTAGAGAATTTTTTTCTGCAAACTTGAAAAATGTCTCTTTGATCAGAAGGAAATCAATTTCTTAGGATATGTGATTTCTTCTACTGGATTCTATGTATATCCTAAAAAGCTTGAGGCTATACTCCAGTGGCTATTACCTAAAGGATTGAAAGCCATACAATGATTTTTTTTTTCAAACTACTATTGAAGGTTCATTAAAGGGACTCTCCAGTGCCAGGTAAACAAACCATTTTCTGACTCTGCAGGTTCGGTCTCCCTCCCACCCCCCATCCCAAGTTGATGAAAGGGTTAAAACCCCTTCAGTGACTTACCTGTATCTAGCGGCGATGTCCCTCGGCGCTGGGTCAGGGTCCGCCCATGCTCCTCTTTTATGAAAACTGCAATAATTACACTTGCAGGGTTAAGGGTAGTGGGAGTTGGCACCCAGACCACTCCAATGGGCAGAAGTGGTCTGGGTGCCTGGAGTGTACCTTTAAGAGGTTTTGTTCTATGTGTGCTGCCATTACTGCTATGAATAAGAAAGGAAGACATCACCAGTAGTGGTCTCCAGAAGCTTGTGCTGCATTTGATACTGTCAAGTCAGCCTTTGCTTCAAAACCAATAATATTGCATCCAAATCGAACACATCCCTTTCTTGTAGAACTTGACACATCTGAATCAGGAGTAAGGGTTGTGCACTTTCAAAGAAAGATGCTAGGTCAACCCTTTTATCCCAAGGGGTTTTATTCTAGGAAGTTGTCGGAAACAGAGAAACATTATGACATAGGAAATAGAGAACTGTGAGTCTAGCTTTAAATGACACATCTCCTAATTCTATAACAATTCTTATGGACCACAAGAATTTGTCTTACTTTGGAGTAGCTAAAAGAAATTAACAGACAGGCAAGGTAGTTGGTTCCCTTTTTAATCCCATTTTTATTTCATAGTTACTTACAGACCATGATCCAAGAACATGAAATCGGAGGCGTTAACTAATCAATTTGAGCCTCAGACAATCACAGAACCCATTTTTTCGTCCATCATTCCTAAGGAACATATTATTGCTATCACAAAAACTTTATTACATTCAGAGTTGGTCAACCATTTGAAACTGAACAAAATCAAGCACCGGAGCAAACGCCCCCTAATAAATTATTTGTTTGTCCTGATTACAGAGAGACTGTACTTGCTTTAATGCATTGCAGTAAAATAGCTGATCATCCCAGAATCCATAAGACTGAATCTCTTCTCGCCGCACAGTTCTGGTTGCTTTACTACAAGAAGGACGTAAGGGAATACGTTCAAGCTTGTGTGATTTGTGCAACTACTAAAACTTCTTAATACATTACCTTGTTGTGAGTTACTTCAGCCTTTAGCCATGGAAGAAACCTTGGTCCAGTCTGGCTATACAGTAGATGCTGTATCAGAAAACAGCACAGTAATATCAAAGGAACACTATAGCGTTAGGAATACAAGCATGTATTCTTAATACTATAGTCCTGGAGTGGCTGTTTAAGTCCCCCCTCAAATTGCAGTGAAAAGGTGATATCACTTACCTTTTCTCCCTCACGGTGCCATTCTCGCTACAGAAACAATGAATCTCAATGCTTTTCTATGGGGAGCACTCAGCGTTATTATGCAGAATGTTGCACACTTTGCAACACTGACACAGGAAGCACCTCTAGTAGTCGTCTGTGTAGGGCAAGGAGCTGCAACTTCAGAGATGGAGAATTGTTGCTCCCAGTGAGCCTACTTCATGTGCAAAATGTTGGCTTAGGACACCAATTGGTGTGAGAACAAACCTGGGGTTTCGCCGTGAATCACCTCTGAATCAGGAGTAAGGGTTGTGCACTTTCAAAGAAAGATGCTAGGTGAACCCTTTTATCCCAAGGGATTTTATTCTAGGAAGTTGTCAGAAACAGAGAAACATTATGACATAGGAGATGGAGAACTGTGAGTCTAGCTTTAAATGACACATCTCCTAATTCTATAACAATTCTTATGGACCACAAGAATTTGTCTTACTTTGGAGGAGGTAGTTAAGAAATTAATGGACAGGCAAGGTAGTTGGTTCCCTTTTTAATCCCATTTTTATTTCATAGTTACTTACAGACCATGATCCAAGAACATGAAATCGGAGACGTTAACTAATCAGTTTGAGCCTCAGACAATAACAGAACCCGTTTTTTCGTCCATCATTCCTAAGGAACATATTATTGCTATCACAAAAACTTTATTACATTCAGAGTTGGTCAACCATTTGAAACTGAACAAAATCAAGCACCGGAGCAAACACCCCCTAATAAATTATTTGTTCGTCCTGATTACAGAGAGACTGTACTTGCTTTAATGCATTGCAGTAAAATAGCTGATCATCCCAGAATCCATAAGACTGAATCTCTTCTCGCCGCACAGTTCTGGTTGCTTTACTACAAGAAGGACATAAGGGAATACGTTCAAGCTTGTGTGATTTGTGCTACTACTAAGACTTCTTAATACATTACCTTGTGAGTTACTTCAGCCTTTAGCCATGGAAGAAACCTTGGTCCAGTCTGGCTATACAGTAGATACACTTACCTGTATCAGAAAACAACACAGTAATATTAAAGGAACACTATAGCGTTAGGAATACAAGCATCTATTCTTAATACTATAGTCCTGGAGTGGCTGTTTAAGTCCCCCCTCAAATTGCAGTGAAAAGGTGATATCACTTACCTTTTCTCCCTCACGGTGCCAATCTCGCTACGGAAACAATGAATCTCAATGCTTTTCTATGGGGAGCACTCAGCGTTTACATGCAGAATGTTGCACACTTTGCAACACTGACACAGGAAGCACCTCTAGTAGTCATCTGTGTAGGGCAAGGACCTGCAACTTCAGAGATGGAGAATTGTTGCTCCCAGTGAGCCTACTTCATGTGCAAAATGTTGGCTTAGGACACCAAGTGGTGTGAGAACAAACCTGGGGTTTCGCCGTGAATCGCCACATCCAATATGGCCACCACTCCCTGCTGTTCCCAGAAGTTTGGAAACAGAGATGGGGATATTGCCTCATACTTAGGAATGCATGCTGTCAGCTCTGTCAGCCCTGCCCTCCGTCAGCCATTTCATATCCACTTGCTGATAGAGAGTGGAAGCATTCAGGCGCTCAGATCAGAATATAAATTAAGAAAGTTATATCTTTTACTGCCATTTAGACTGATACTCCCTGTCACCCCCTCTCACCATCTTCCTCTCATCACCTCCCTCTCCCTCCCATAACCCCCCTCCCTCCCTCTTATCACCCCCTCTCGTCACCACTCTCTCCCTCCCTCACACCATCACCCCCCTCACACACACAGCCTCCCCAGACACACTGTTAGCATCCCCTCACACTGTCACCTCCCCACACATTGTTACCCCTCCCCACACTGTCATCACCCCCCCTCCACTGTCAGCCTCTTCATGCATCCACACTCACATTATCCACTCCTAATCCTGTTAATCTCACCCCTCCAAACTCACCTTCCCTCACTCTGCCACACTCACCCTGTCACATTAACCCCCTTAATCCTGTCATACTCGTCCCTCCTACCATGCCACAATTGCCCTGACACACTCACCTACACTTGCCCTGTCACACTCTCTCATCAAACCATGTCATACTCCCTCTCCCTCATTCTCTCTCACAATCCCCCCCACCCTGTCCATTTACCCCCTTCGCCCTCACACTCTCCCTGCCACTGGTACCCCTTTACTCACCCTGTGACAGTCATCAGCTGAAGACATTCATCATACACACACAGTAGAGGAACACAGCTTTGCCATAAACACAATGCACAAAGGCTACAAGCAGACCCTCATACACACAACACACTTCAAGCAGCTACCCCATACGCATACATGCTCACAGGCAAAAATGCAAACATGCTCACAGAGAAATACATTCACACACACACACAAGGATACTCTCTGTCAGACACACTCTCAGGCACATACACACAGGGCTGGCGCTACCTGTAAGGCGACCTAGGCAGCCGCCTAGGGCGCAACTTAGCAGGGGGCGCCGGATCCCTGCGCCCGGAATCACCGGTGCGGCTCCTCATGCTGCGCCGCCTGAGCGCTTTTACAAGCCTCAGGCGGTGCAGCACTGCTGTATGGAGGGTGGCCCGAGTTGAGTGACCGGCAGGAGCGCTCCCTCCTGCCGGTCACTCTATGAAGCGTGGCCGGGCGGCACGGAACGCGGGACAGGAACCTCTGTTTCCTGTACATGGCCGCCGGCGGACTGAAAGGAAGTGCTCACTGAGTGAGCACTTCCCTTCAGTCCGCCGGCGGCCGGGTACAGGAAACTGAAGTTCCTGTCCCGCGTTCCGCACCGCCCAGCTATGCTACATATGCAGGAAGGAAGAAGAGGGTAAGGACCACTAGGGGAGGGGGGGTGAGGACCACTAGAGGAGGGGGGTAAGGACCCCTAGGGGAGGGGTGTAAGGACCACAGGGGGAGGGGGAGTAACCACTGGGGAGGGTGGGGGGTAAGGACCACAGGGAGGGGGAGTAAGGACCACTGGGGGAGGGAGGGAGTAAGGACCACTGGGGACGGTGGGTGGGAAGGGACCACTGGGGGTGAGGGGAGTAAGGACCACTGGGGTAGGAGGGGGAGTAAGGACCAGTGGGGGAGGGAGGGGGTAAGGACCACTAAGGGGAGGAGAGGGAGGGGAAGTAAAACCACTGGGGGAGGTAAGGACCACTGGGGGAGGGTGGGTGGGAAGTAAGGACCACTGGGGAAGGGGGGTGAAGGAACACAGGGGAGGGGGGTGGGGAGTAAGGACCACTGAGGGAGGAGGGGGGAGGACATATGGGGGCGGCAAAAATCCTTGCACCGGCCCTGCATACACAGGTAAACTGTGCATCAATGTGTATATGTGACAGTGTGCATGTATTTTTTTTACTTTTTTGTTAGTGGGGCCTCATGTTTGAGTTTCGCCTAAGGCCTCATAAAGTCTAGAGCCGCCTCTGCAGACACCTACAAAGACACATACACACAGATAAAAGCATGTACCTACACAGACACATACACACAGATACAAAAATATACCTTCACAGACACATACACTGGTGCACTCACACAGATACACATATACCTACACAGACACATACACACACACTGGCACGCATATTTATACACATACCTACACAAGCATAAACACACACACTGCCACACATACATACACCTCAGATACACACATATACCTACACATACACACTGGGGCACACACAGATACACACTGGCGTACACACACACACTTGCACTCACAGATACACACTGGTAAAGATACATACACACACACTGGCACACACAGATACACATGCCTAAACATGCACACTGGCACACAAACAAATTGCAATTTACATAGACTCCCACCATACTTTCTAGTTGCAGAGAAATGACTCCCTGGGGTTGGCTGCTGATCATGGGACCGGGCCCCCGATTAGACCTGCTCTGGGTGAGAAGGTGTTGAGACCTGCCCTGGACTTCTACAGGTATCGCTGATACTGCAGGGCCTGGTCAGGCTCTTAAAGGTGTCCATTAACTGCCTTCAATTTTTGTAGGGTTGCCACATTCTGAGTCATCATTATTGGGCTGAACCCAGCGAAACCTCCTCATAAACAAGTGCCCAACAATCTAATCCCTTTAGTAATCTCTTATGTTTAAATTCGTTCTTTTATGGAGGCGGAGCCTAACCAGCGCGCTAGCAAGACGCACTCTGCTAGAGCTCCCGTCACAAGGCTACAAAAGCGACGGATTAACCGGGCTGCAGAGCTACAAACCCCCCGTACTAAGGCTCACGGCACTGGGGTAACCCACCGGAACAGAATGCCACCCAACTCGACACCCGGGAAGACTGGGCAACATAACGACAAACTGAGGCCTATCATGGGAGGTGGCGAGGAGAGATGGCCGCTTTCCCGCCACCCGCCACCTTCAAGCAGACATAAACGAGCAGAACATGCACCCGCCCCTCCCCGCCAGAAGGAGACTCAGGCCCTAGACCCCATGTCCAAGTCTGCGACCTACCCAAGCAAAGAGTGACCCTGGACCTCCAAGATGGCGGATACACTTGGCCCAGTGAAACAAAACAAGCAACCACCTAACAGTTCGGGCACAGACACTAATGCCTACACCATGGCGGAAGGTTCACTTACCACAGCCCAACAAGAGGTCTGGAGGGAAACCGAGCTCCGCTACAGCCGCATCTTTAAAGCACTGTGGAAAAAGTTGGAGGCCCTCATGCAGACCCCCATGTCGGGGGCGGCGCACCAAATGGTTCAGCGGCCCGAAGGAGAAATAACCGACCAAAGTCGACAAGCAGAACCCGGGTAAGAACACCACGGCCACACATGGGAAGATCTCACAAACCCCCCCGACCCGAAAGAAAAATAGACACCCAAAACATGAAAGGCACCGGCATCAATTAGGGGGGCTACAGAGACCACCAGACCCTGTCACTGCCAGCTCTGACAAGACAGGCCTGAGGGGCAGACATACTAAGCCTCTCACCATGCCCCCAGCCAGCCACAGCTCACCCCCACAGACTGGACCTGAGAGGCCACGACTGCTGCCACAAGTCACCAAGCTAGTGCAAGGGAAAGCCACAGCATCACCTGAACGAAAGAGGCACCAGCCGAACACCGGAGTGGGATGAAGCCCCAACCTGTGAACCCAGAGACTGAAAGCCGCAAACCCAATAGACACAGAATAATTTTAGGACTGGACTTTGTCACAAGACTATCACCCAAGGGCAAACTGTACCGCACACACTCACATACTTGATACCAACCTACCCAAAACCAATGCACAATCCAGCACAACACAACAACATAACCCACCAAGCTAAATATTTAGTGTTAAGATGACTGTGCATGTAGTGCTTTGCCTCTTTGTCACTCTACTAACCTCTTCTACCACTAAGCTACATACCTTCCTATGAGCATTATCTCAAGCGTACCAAACTATATTGTATGCATACCTATCCTTGAAAGATTCCTACTTACCATAATTTGTCGACGTCTCCTGCTAGTTAACCTCATGTTATAATATAATATGTTTATTACCTACTATATTTTGCTGTTGTTTCAGAACATACTAATTTCACATTGTACAAAAATGTGCTGTTCAAAATGCCACAATATGAAATGCTATGTTTATGCTTGCAGCAGCTGTTGTGGCTCTGCACACTCGCTGTTACCCTACGCACAAATAAAATAAAGAATTAAAATTGTTCTTTTATAATGTTAGCTTCCCTTTTCATTATCCTTAGATATATTTTTTTATATGAATTCTGCAACTTTTACCAATTTGGATAAGAAGTTTCACCACCTCAATGTACCTGTTAGTGCATGTCGCATTACATTTATTTATTTTAAAATTCTTTATTTGTGAATTGGCACGTGAAATACAAAATGGTAGTACAAAACACATCTTGTATTTATTTAGTTGTGTTTCTCCTTCCTCCTGTAAATGAAGGGTTAATGACAAGTTTCAACAGGCGTGGTAAGGGTCATTCAGTGTAAATGAATCTTATTGTTCAGAAATCGAGGGTTCCTCTCACACCTGGGACTTTGAAGAGAATTTTTGTAATTCTCTGTTTACTCTCAGACAAGCTCAACTTGAAATCAGCAACGCAAAAAAATCTGAAACATCCTGAAAATAACCAAACCGTGACACATAATCTGAAAACAATGCATTGCAATAAGCTGTAACAATGAATATACCTTAAAACCTTTAAAGTGGAATGCCCTATTAATAGATGCATAGACCGGGACCTGTCTTTTTTTAGACCTGGCTTAGGCATCCGTTATTGATGTGCAACAAAATGGTTCATTATTAACCTTCGAAATGTTCTGCAAGAAGAATAGAATAGGGTTAAGTAGACTTAAATAACAAAAGAAAATGATTCACAACTTGCTGACTCCACCTCCACCTTTACCAAAACATCATTTTCGAGTTGCAGTTTGGATCTGATCATGGATTCACTTCCAGAAGGAGATTAGGGAGGTTAAAAGAACACTATAGAGTCAGGAAAACAAACATGTATTCCTGACCCTATAGTGTTAAAAACACCATCTAGCCCGCCTGGCCCTCCTAAATATAGTAAAATCTTACCTAGGGGTGATTTGACAAACCTCCTAGTCTCCACCTCAGTGCCTTAATCAGCGAACTTTGCGAGATTAAAAGATCCATATCTAGTTTAGGAGTTGGCTGATAGTTTCATCTCCTTGTTTTGGCGCTTATTTCTGAGCATCGTATCTCTTTTAATTTGCATTCAAGTGCCATGTGGCCTTCCAGTGGTTTCATAGTTTGCCATCTTTTTTGGTTACTTTACTTTCCATTCCTTTATTTTATTCTTTACAATGTGCAACATACTATGTGTGTGAGTTATGATGGAGAATTTCACTTTTATTTGATGTTACACCTCTGCATAATCTCTTTTAGTCGATTTGTTCATTTGCTACTTTGTCTATCTCTGTGAAGGTAACTATGCACAGCAAAAAAAAAAATATAAAAAGAAAAATTAATAAAGTTTATCCAAACATATTAAAATCATTTGAAAAAGCGTATTCAAAAATATTAAATTAAGGCCTAGACTATAAAAAATATATTACATATCAAAATATTTTTCAAAATATTAAATCATTTTAAAAGGTTATCCAAAAAATATTAAACTATAGTCAGCAGAACAACTATAGCTTCAATTTGTTCTGGTGAGTTAAAAATCAGTCTCTTCAGACTTTTTGCAGTAAACACTGTCTTTTCAGAAAAAAGGCAGTGTTTACATTACACACTAGGGATTACTCCACCGGCCACTCCTGAGATGGCTGTTAGAGGTGGTTCCTGGGGCAGTGCTGCACAGTGTGACTGCCATTCAGTATCTACACCCTCTGCATGGAGACACTGAATTTACCTCATAGAGATGCGTTGATTCAATGCACTTCTACGAGGAGATGCTGATTGGCCAGGGCTGTGTTTAACTTGTGCTGGCTCCGTCCCTAGTCTGCCTCCTTGACAATCTTAGCAAATCCAATGCTTTCCTATGTAAAAGCATTGTGATAGGCTGAGATCACCACTTCTGATAATGTTAGTCATAGAGGCAGATTAGGGGCAATGCCAACAGCAGCAGACTGGAAAAAAGGTAAGATTTTACTATATTTGGGAGGGTGGAAGAGGGGAGGCGGGCAGGGGGTAGATGGTGTTTTTAAAACTATAGGGTGATGAATATATGTTTGTGTTCCTGATCGTATAGTGTTACTTAAAATCAAGGTCTTAACAAACATACAACCCTACTAAGTGGTCACACCGGTCTATCATTGGCAACACCAATCACATCCCTCGCATACTGTATCCCCACATTCCACGCCTCGCCGTGGCACACCCGAGGTGTCACCCATCTGGAGCACTTGTACAAACAGGGCGCACTACTAAGCTTTGAAGTGCTAGAAAAGCAGCACTCACTGCCCAAGGCTTCCCACTACTCCTACATCCAGCTAAGATCGTTCCTGACCAAACACTACTGTAGGGACGCTGCATCCAACACACTGCCCACAACACCTAACGCATGGGAAAAAATGTGTATTACTGGGTTACTCCCTATTATGTGTAAACCGATTTCCATGAGTTACTGATTACTCTCAAAGCACTTACCATTTGCTGTCTCAAAAATAGCACAGCTATGGGAAGCCGACCTAAACGGCTCTCTCCCAAGCAAAGATTGGGAACGCATCTTCCGATTACCTCACCTCCTGATTAAATCGTCTACCCATATAGAACAACATTACAAAATGATGTATAGATGGTACATGGTACCG
The DNA here is from genome assembly GCA_933207985.1 of Pelobates cultripes. Taxonomy (NCBI): domain Eukaryota; kingdom Metazoa; phylum Chordata; class Amphibia; order Anura; family Pelobatidae; genus Pelobates; species Pelobates cultripes. The sequence continues at coordinate 39,618,967 of OW240916.1, forward strand.
AGTAAGCTGCATAGCATATACCCAAGCGCCTCAAATGTGTGCTGGCAATGCAATGGAGCAGAGGGCACTGTCCTACATGTTTGGTGGTCTTGCCCCCGCATCCAGACCTTCTGGGCCGGTGTCCACGAGATGGCGCAGGCGGCAACGGGTTGCTCTATTCCCTTAGCAGCCCAACACCTGTTGATAACTGACCTCCCAAAGGGGCTACCTAAGGCTTCACAAAAACTCCTATTATATATAATACTGACAGCGCAGCGATCAATCGCTCAAAGCTGGAAACAAACATCCCCCCCGTGTACAACGTATACTTACGGATCTGGATACACAATGTTCGTATGAGAAAGGATTAAAAACATTATTCCCACCTAATCATACTTCCCTGGAAACATGGAATATGTGGGACTCATGGAGATCGAGTAATAAATAACTGTGAATATACCTATAAATAACTGCTAATGTACCTGTCAAATACATGTGATTGTACCTACCAAGTGGGCGGGAATCAGCAAACCGCCTTGAGGACACGGAGAGCCAGAGATGGAAGAAATTATTAGGCCTTCCCATAGGGATATGCTAATTGTATGACCACAACACACTGTCCCATAGAGGAAGCAGAACATACTGTTTGCTAGGTATAGAATGTGTACGTCATATGTATATATTGTATATATTTTATATATTGTATATATTTTAAGTGCCAGTTGTATAACAGTGGATACAGTGCATTGATGGAATCTATTTTTACCTCCCCACCCCACCCTGCCCCTTCTTTTCTGTACCCCTCCTGCTCGAAAACAATAAAAATTGTCAAATAAAAAAAAATAAAAAAAAATCGAGGTCTTAGTTTGTTACCTATATAAGGCTATGGAACCTTTAATCTTCAAATTTGTAGCTAATTCAGTTGTTTAAAGCTACAGAACTTGTTTGTTTATCTGCTGCAATACTCTCAGCAATTCATTTTTCAAATAACTCTGTTATTCAATCAAATGATTCTCACAGAGAGCATTTGAATGGTGCAATGTGCTTTTAAGCACTCACATGTGGGTGGTAGGGTGGAAGGTACACCTAAATTGGTAAGGTAACATTATAGCATTAGGAATACATGTGTGTACAAAGACAAGCCAGCAATCCAATATCCAGAGGCCAGGTATCTAATTAGATTTGGTAGGATGCAGACATTGGATAGGAAGATGAATTTCAGAGAAGGGACACAGCATCCAGAATGTATAAAAGTGACATTAGAGCCATGTACTGGAGCCAGGCAGGGTCCATGAGTTGGGAGACGTCTGGATGGGGTAATCTAAGTAAGGGTCAAGATCCATGTAATGAAAGGTTCAAGCTCAAATTCAGGTGTTGGAACAAATGAATAGGCTTTGGTTAGGGTTACAGAAGATTGAGGTTCAGTAACTTAGTTGAGGGAAGAACGCGCTGAGTCTGTGTGTAGGGTATCCAAATATCAGGTGTAGGGATGCCTTTACATTACCACAGCAGCAGTGGAGTAGTCTGTACATTATCATTACTGGAAGCCAGGACTGTTTGAAAAACGCCATCAGATACTGGCACCTTGGAGCTATTCATGGCAGATGGACAGCACTGGAAATAATTTGGCACTTGTGCACCTCAAGGATGGTGGGAGAATTATGCTTGAGGTAAGTCCCATGTCGCCAGTCTGATACATAGTAAATAACTCACTGAATGTCTTTGTAAATCACAACCTTTTTTGCGTCGGTAGTCCAAACAATTTGTATGGTATTAACTTGGCAACCTAATCTTAAAATGAGCTTAATGAACCATTCTCTAAGATGGATGTAAATAACAATAAAACATATGTTGCAATTACCTTGATTAGTTGCTTGGTGTCCTGATGAATATCCTGTTCCTGTCACTGGGGACACACTTAAATAAAATAGTGACTAGTTTTTGAGCCCGAACCAGAGATTAGGAACCACCAGTCTAAATAATGCATATTGACAAGAGGGACAAGGTCAGTGAAATTCATGGCACGGTCAGTAGAGATCATCAAACATGTTACGTATAGGGTTATGGCCATAAGGCTGATTGATTTACAGGATATAAAGAGAGAAAGGTTAGACAGGATGTCTTCCTTATAACTTCCTGTTCATTGCTAGACACAGATGTCAAACCATTAAATACGGCTCAGCTTATTCTAATATATAATAACACGTGAAAATCAATTGTATTAAATCATGCACCTAATACTTTGTTTTTTTGCATCACATCTCTAATATAGTGAACGAAATAACAAAGTAACAGAAACCAATTACAAATATGGTTGTGAAGGTCTGTAGTCCTATCCGTCTGATCGATGTGTAATTTATAAATAATCTGATAATTAGTGCTTTGATGCGTGAGTTTTCAAAGCGATACGAGGCAACTTTCTCAAAAGTGACAGCATGATGAAAGATTAGTAAAGCAAACCCTCAAATCACAAATGACACTTCACACGACTGTAGTTAAATATCACAACAGTCCTAAAAATAAACACAGACTTCAATCTACACCTTTGTAATTGCCAGGGTTATCCACCTAACAGGAATCCCCATGGAAATATTGGAAGGGGAGAGCATGACATACCTTTAATAGGGGTGGGGTCTGCGGTGGCTGGTTTCCTGCGCCAGCAAGTTTGGTAAATGAATAATGCCCGGACGGGCTTGAGGAGTTTCAGCCTGAATTTGGTTGACGACGAAGGACAGACTGAAGAGGCTCTGGAAAAGTTTAAAGTGTACGTGTCTGCTGGGTAAAACCAACCACTGACAGTATTTGGGTGTTCAGGGTTAAATAAAGCTGTGGCCGTTGCCCTTACCCAGTTATCATTGTGTTGAGTTACTTATTGGGAAGGGTAACAGGATTTGGTGATCGAAGGAGTCAGCAGTCATGAACACACCTTTAGAAGGTTAATTGGCTAAATAGCTGAAAGAGATACAATGTTTCAGAAACTGGCAGAAGGAGTTTAACCCCTTAAGGACCAAACTTCTGGAATAAAAGGGAATCATGACATGTCACACGTCATGTGTCCTTAAGGGGTTAAGGGGGACTTACCAGTCGCGTAGTGGGAAGGTTAAGTAAGGCTGTCCAGTCTTTTCCCCACCCACCCTCCCCATGTGGTTCACAGTGGCTAGGTGCTCTTTGTGTTTGGTCACAACAGTGGTGCTCCTTGCCGGCTCAGCCTTACAAGAGGTGAAATTCTGCTCAGGGAGTTCGATGGCAAATTGCAGACTGCTCAGGAACAGAGTAGACAAACTGTCAGTTCTCACCCAGCAGCTGACTGGTTCTATTTGTCATCATTGGCTGGCAAGTTAAGCATTTCAATAAAGCTGAGGCTAATTCCTTACCCACACAAATATATAAAAAGTCATAAAAATGTTTCAGTTGGCCTTTTAAGGATATTAATTCCTTGTGAATTCCCTTTGAACTCCCAACAATTCACATTTAAGGATGGGAATGTTGTGACCTTCAGACAGTTAAATTTTTTGGCAGGGCTGCATGTATGTACAAAGTTACATAACCTAACATAAAGGGTACAAAATGTGGAGCACTGAGTAACAAGACATAATATTGCTGTACGGCTCATTAAATATACAGATAGCAATCTTGTGGTTGTCATGGTCTGATAATCACTCTGTGTGGACTTCTTGCAAGACATACACACCTGGTTGTGCAAACACTGTTCACTAACAAAGTGTCTGTATTCCAAGATTGGAATGGCAGTCAATAACATACACTAAAAACCAAAGAAAAAAAAGTTAACGGCGCTCTTCCCAAATCCATATTTTATATAAACCCCTTACATGCTTATTAACCCCTAATAAGGAACACATGGGATGGGCGGCAACATTGTAACATAGCCGTGTGACACAAAAGTGATTAGAAATACAAAAAAACAAGTCCTGCGCTCCAACTCCCATCACTCCTGGGCGGTAGCAAGGACCATAGTACACATCAGCCCCAATTACATACAGGAAAAACCAAAGAAAAAAGTTACCTGCGCTCTTCCCAAATCCCTACGCATATTTAAACAAATGGAGGTTATTTCGTTTCTCCGATGGCCACGAGAGACTTTAGCCCACCTGCCACGTATTGGGGCTGATGTGTAGTATGGTGATGGGAGTTTGTGCACAGGACTTGGTTTTTTGGATTTGCAATAACATACACTGTTTAGCAGCATACTTCAAACAAAAGCTAAACATGTTCATAAACCTCTGAAAAAAAATCTACTTCAGAATTTGTTTAGATTTCCAGCAATTTCATTGCCACAATTATTCCTCTTCAGTACCAAATTAATTTTCATTAGTGTACTTAAACATAAGATAAAATAGCAATTTCCTTAATAGATTGCTGCATAGATTAAAATAAAATAAAAAACATTAATTTACACAGTTTTACAACTATTCATTATCCCTTACCAAAATATTTTAGACATTATCGTATTCTAAAACAAGCCACAATAATGTAAAAATAATGTCTGCCAAATGTCCAACTACAAATAAACAATGCATTTGCACTTGTCTTCTCTGTTACTTTGTTACAGAGTTTGATGTATTTCAGATATCGTCTTATCTGATATCACTGAATGTGGACAACTCAAACTGATCTTCCCATACATGTGCCACCGTTTCTGGGCAGTTTTAATAGTTTTGTTAGAGCGGGGGCAGCTACAGGTAGATCCTAAGTTGTTGTAGCATACTAGCAGTCCAGTCTGGATTTTGGGCTCCAGTCCCACATCTGTTTCCTCAGGTCCAGCACTTGAAAGTCTCTAGATATCAATGAATCGTGGTGGCCCAACACCCACAGGACTTGGGTCTAACTACTTTTCTACCAAATAGAAGACATTGGTTTATCAGTGCGCAAACATTTACTGATTTTATTTGCACTTTTTTTGTGCATGACGTCAGAGGATCCATTTATAGCCAGAGATAATGCCAAACCAGAAAGAGCAGCATGAGTCTATCAATAGATGAACCTGCGTAATAAGTAAACCAAGGATATTGAGTCCATACAAGAGAGATTCAGAACCAGTCTGCCATGTACATCCCTGAGTAAATCTGGTCGGGAACTGCAGGAACCATACAGCCAAGCTTTCATACAGACTATGCTGGCACCCCCCCACTTTGGGTAGTTAGCCTCTTTTCCCGATTGGCCTGTCCCTTGTGGCCATGTCCTGTTGGATGGCCCACACCCCACCCCTGCATCCATAACTCCCAAAATTGGGAAATATATTGTAAAACTACAACTTCCATGATGCACTGCAGGGATTACGGCTGACAAAACATCATGGGAGGCCTAATTTTTACAAGATCCTAAAATAAACCTTGGAAGCCCCTGCTTTACTGTTTGTGGGAGGCAGCATTTACAGCCCCTCTGCAGAGATGATCAGGAACAGAATGGGATTTTGACTGTTTCTTCAAGTCACAGTAATTCCCAGAACTCTTAGTAAACATTGCTAACTTCACGCACCATCTAACAGTGGACTTCACTCTGAACATAACAACAAACAGGGGATGTAAAGTCCGCTGTAAGCTCACGGGCAGGGCCCTCTACCTGTTGTATCGGTCCGCTCTTCCTGTGTTGTCTTTTTCCCAATTGTACAGCGCTGCAGAATATGTTGGCGCTTTATAAATGCCAGTAATAAATAAATAAAATAAAGGAATGGAGGGGAATAGTTAACCCCTCTGTCTCTTCCTGGGTTTTCTCCTTTGTGCTGCTCCCTGCTAATCAGTTTGACCTGCGCTGCCACGCAGCTTCCCTATTGGCTGGGAACTGTTTTTACGCAGCAATGGGATTATATAAGCGGCTGTCTGTGAGGTAACTCACAGACTGCTAAAAAAAACACCTATAAATGTAAAATGTATGCAGCTTCCCTACCTCCCACCAGTTATGTAAATGTTTTTTTATTACGTTGTGGTCTTTTTGGGGGTAAAATTGTATGTGGTGTTATACGGGCTATTAAAAGGCCGCGATGTGGTGTTTTCCCTGGATGTTAAAGGACTGGGATGTGTTACAAATTTTGTTGTAAATAAAGTACTTGAAGTAAAAAAAACACAATTTTTTATTTCTTTCAATAAAGACCACAGCCTTTCGTTAAACGTTTGTTTATGTGTTTTATTTTATAAGTAGTGTTTTAAGTTTCATAACATCATCATTTTATGTTTTAATTTTTTTGTCAAATTAAGTCACACAGACTTGAAATATGACATTGTATTTTCTATTTTCTGCCTGTCACAGAAATTGGTAGTGAATTGGTTAAAGCTGGCGGCTGTGATAAAGTAGGGGTTATGTCTATCCAAGGAATATATAAAGACATGCATTTACATTATTTACGCAGTGTAAGCAAAACTCCAGTTTCTCTTAGCCTGCGCACATGTTCAGATCATGTAAAGACAAGCACAATCAGCCTCATAATTTTCCACAGAAAGTCCTGTGTCATTTATAGAGCTCGTATCATTGAGTTGCAAAATTCTAAGGAATCTGTTGAGTACAAAAGAGCATTTTAAACATTCGCAAGGTAATAACATACAGACACAAAGAAACAAGTCCTGCGCTCAAACTCCCATTACTCCTGGGCGGCAGCAACGTCCATAGTACACACCAGCCAAAATACATATAGTAAAAACCAAAGAAAAAAAGTTACCTGCGCTCTTTCCACACCCCTATGTATTTTTAAACAAATGGAGGGTTTTTAGTTACCTTCAATGGGCATGAGAGGGTATGCCCACCTGCCACATCAAGGCAGACCTCTACATGCTTATTAACCCTTAATAGGGAACACATGGGATGGGCAGCAGCATTGCAACCTAGCTGTGTGATACAAAAGTGAATACAAATACAAAGAAACTAGTCCTGCGCTTTTTACTATATGTATTTTGGCTGGTGTGTACCATGGTCGTTGCTGCCGCCCAGGAGTAATGGGAGTTTGAGAGCAGGACTTGTTTCTTTGTATTTGTATTCACTTTTGTATCACACTGCTAGGTTACAATGCTGCTGCCCATACCATGTGTTCCCTATTAAGGGTTAATAAGCATGTAGGAATGTATATAAAAAAATACCCCTCTCTGTCTCATTAGAGATATTTTTGCCAGAAGCTCAAGGAAGCAAGGCGGATGGTTAGAGTTAGGACCCACCTAAGAGGCATACCCTCTCATGGCCATTGGAGGTAACTAAAAATCTCCATTTGTTTAAAAAATACATAGGGATGTGGAAAGAGCACAGGTAACTTTTTTTCTTTGGTTTTTAATAACATACAGACGCCTCAATCAGAGAGGACTATGAATTGGTCACATTTTCCAGTATTGAGAGACCTATAGAAGAACAGAAATTGAAAAATGATATTTTTAAACCACAGTTGCTTCTAAAATAAAGGGAATTGCTAAACTTTATCAGTCATTTTGCAATAATCAAGAATTTTAATTTTGCAGAACGCCAGTTTCGACAAGACTAACTCTCCTTGTGCTTTACTGAAATCATATATGATCATAGGGGTGGCCAAAAAGTGATTCTCCAACTGTTGCACAGCTGTAACTCCTCAAGGTATTCTTTCAGACTTACGGTAGTAAAACTGCTGTAAAATTGCCTTTTGATAATCTCAGGGTTAACTGTTAATGGGAAATTTAACGTCTTTGAATTCTGCAAAATATAATATCTAGCTAGGTTCACTATAGTTATTTATTTTACAAAATCTGTACATTTGTATTTATTTAAAGGACTGTTTGAGCACCATAACAACTTTATTGAAATTACGTTGTTATAGTGCCAGGGTTTCCCTGGTGCTGGCTCACCTTTTGGGGTTAAGTCGTTCTCAAAAGGTCTGTGTTCTTGCGCTGGATCTCTCTGCTCCTCTGTCATTCCACTTCCTCAAATTCTGGAAACCGGAAGGTGAGCCCCGCAGCACCGCTGATTGGCTGAGAGCAAGTAGAAGGACAGGGAAGCCGAGAGATCTGGCAGTGGAAAACAGACTTTGGGGATAAACGGTTTAAGAACAGCTTAAACCCTAAAGAAGAGTGTTAAGTTCATAACAACTACTTTTCAATTAAGTTGCTATGGTGCATAGAGTGTTCATTTAATTTACATTGTATATCTAGCTATCCTGGCCCTAGAGCATAGTAACCTGCACAGTGCCATGTACACAGATGTGTGCTTTTGTATGGCTCTATTAAAGCAATGTGCTAGTACGCTATTTCTATGCAGACATCCAAGTATGCATTGACAAGACCAGATGCAGTAGTTGTGGTCCAAATGCTGTTTACTCATAATGTTCCCATATTCCAGGATGATAATACCCAATACACTATACTTACCCTATATTCCAGGATGATAATACCCAGTACACTATACCTACCCTATATTCCAGGATGATAATACCCAATACACTATACCTACCCTATATTCCAGGATGATAATACCCAATACTCTATACCTACCCTATATTCCAGGATGATAATACCCAATACACTATACCTACCCTATATTCCAGGATGGTAATACCCAATACACTATACCTACCCTATATTCCAGGATGATAATACCCAATACACTATACCTACCCTATATTCCAGGATGATAATACCCAACACACTATACCTACCCTATATTCCAGGATGATAATACACTATACCTACCCTATATTCCAGGATGATAATACCCAATGCACTATACCTACCCTATATTCCAGGATGATAATACCCAATACACTATACCTACCCTATATTCCAGGATGATAATACCCAATACTCTATACCTACCCTATATTCCAGGATGATAATACCCAATACACTATACCTACCCTATATTCCAGGATGATAATACCCAATACTCTATACCTACCCTATATTCCAGGATGATAATACCCAATACACTATACCTACCCTATATTCCAGGATGATAATACCCAATACACTATACCTACCCTATATTCCAGGATGATAATACACTATACCTACCCTATATTCCAGGATGATAATACACTATACCTACCCTATATTCCAGGATGATAATACCCAATACACTATACCTACCCTATATTCCAGGATGATAATACCCAACACACTATACCTACCCTATATTCCAGGATGATAATACACTATACCTACCCTATATTCCAGGATGATAATACCCAATACACTATACCTACCCTATATTCCAGGATGATTATACCCAATACACTATACTTACCCTATATTCCAGGATGATAATACCCAACACACTATACCTACCCTATATTCCAGGATGATAATACCCAATACACTATACCTACCCTATATTCCAGGATGATAATACCCAATACACTATACCAACCCTATATTCCAGGATGATAATACCCAATACACTATACCTACCCTATATTCCAGGATGATAACACCCAATACACTATACTTACCCTATATTCCAGGATGATAATACCCAATACACTATACCTACCCTATATTCCAGGATGATAATACCCAATACACTATACCTACCCTATATTCCAGGATGATAATACCCAATACACTATACCTACCCTATATTCCAGGATGATAATACCCAATACACTATACCTACCCTATATTCCAGGATGATAATACCCAATACACTATACCTACCCTATATTCCAGGATGATAATACACTATACCTACCCTATATTCCAGGATGATAATACCTATACCTACCCTATATTCCAGGATGATAATACCCAATACACTATACCTACAGCTAAGCAAATTCAAGTGTTTTCATGAATGCCAGGATTAAAGGGGAATGCTCACTCAAAGATTACTGCACTGCCTGATAACTAACTAAATGGCAGGAATTCGGTATGGAGAAAATGGTAGAGTGCATTAGTGTCACGTTGGGTGCTGAAAAGCTGTGGAGGTGTTTTTTTTTTTTTCTTCTTACATACGCAAATCTGCTCACTGCAGGAAGTGCTTCAGTAGCATTTGGTGAGATGAAAGAATGATGAAATGTCATGTGTAGAGGAGTGTCAGTTCTTCTTTAAATATTTCCAAACCTCCTTTTCAAATGGAAATTACTTTGCATACCTCTCAAAATGTCAAAGGGGGGAAATTGTGTTTTACAGGTGTGAGGACAATTATTTGATTGGAGAGGTCATTCTAAGCACTATAAGAACTTTGTATCATTGCATAGGTTATGAAGTATAGAATCCCCCATATTATTACGCACATTAGCTTAGAACTGCAGCCATTTCTAAAAATCTAATTTTTTAAATTATACCTTTTCCAAGATCCAAGGCATGCTGAATGGCATTCACCATCACCAATTGCTGCACAAAACCCAATTTAAAAAAAAGCATAATCTGGGTTGCATATAAAATAATATCTGTCGCAATATGGCTGCCTCTTGGTGAGTGCAACTGCGGCCTAGATTAATGGGATAAGGAACAATACGTAGAGCTGAACAAGGGGCTCAAGATTAGTGGAACCTCTTTCTGGTCTGGGAAGAGGCTGCATGTTGCAGCGTTAGAAACGTTAAAGTTGATATTGTTTCACCTTTTTTTTATATATGAGTTTTCCTTTAAAATGTCCAGTGTGATCTGTCATTGAAAATCTCACAATGTGCGGACATTTAAGTTATGGACTCTACGTAGCTAACTGATGGAAGTTCACTGTTGCCAAAATCTGTAGAACCAGAAAAACAGGTTTGTTAAAAACTGACTTACAAACAGTGCGAATGTTAGGTTATGTTGAATATTATTACAGAGATGTTACGTCCACTATCCCTGTAGAACAAGCAGTTGCACAAATTATTTGCTCAATGCAACTGTAGCCCTCCAACAGCTGTAGCTATGCAAATCTTATATAAATATGATGGTATGAAATGTCTGGTAAAACGCACAGTAATGGGGTGTCCTGCTAATGAGAAATACAGAAGAAAAAACAGATTGTGCCACATAAGAAGTACTAGAACCTTCAGCACTCCTGATGTTTTGGACTACACATCCCATGATGCTTTACCAGCATTATGGGTGTAAGAGCATTATAGGGGATATAGTTCACAACATCTGGAGTGCCGAAGGTGGCCTATCCCTGTACTAGATAATCATATATACATATACACCCTGTTCCAAATTATTATGCAAATTCTATTTAAGTGTCACAAAGATTAAATATTTTGTTTTTCAGTTTAACTCATGGATGGCATAGTGTCTCAGGGTTCTTTTGATCACTGAAAACAATCTCGGACACCTGTGATAATTAGATTGCCAGGTGAGCCCAATTTAAGGAAAAACTACTAAAGGAGGGTGTTCCACATTATTAAGCAGAGCACCACTTTCATGCCATATGGGGAAGAAAAAGGATCTCTCTGCTGCCGAAAAGAGTGAAATAGTTCAATGCCTTGGACGAGGTATGAAAACATTAGATATTTCACAAAAACTTAAGCGTGATCATCGCACTAATAAGAGATTTGTGGCTGATTCAGAGCACAGACGGGTTTGTGCAGATAAAGGCACATTGAGGAAGATTTCTGCCAGATCCATGCATCAGATCAAGAGAGCAGCTGCTAAAATACAATTACATAGCAGCAAACGGATATTTAAAGCTGCTGGTGCCTCTGGGGTCCCACGGACATCAAGGTGTAGAGTCCTCCAGAGTCTTGCAACTGTGCATAAACCTTCTATTCAGCCACCACTAACCAATGCTCACATGCAGAAACGGCTGCATTGGGCAGAAAAGTACATGAAGACTAATTTTCAAACAGTCCTGTTCACTGATGAGTGCCGTGCAAGCCTGGATGGTCCAGATGAATGGAGTAGTGAATGGTTGGTGGACGGCCACCATGTTCCAACAAGGCTGCGACGTCAGCAAGGCGGTGGTGGAGTCATGTTTTGGTACGGAATCATGGGAAGAGAGCTGGTCGGCCCCTTTAGGGTCCCTGAAGGTGTAAAGATGACCTCTGCAAAGTATGTTTCTGACTGACCACTTTCTTCCCAGGTACAGAAGGAAGAACTATGCTTTCCGTAATAAGATCATCTTCATGCATTACAATGCACCAAAGAATACATCTGCATCAATGGCTGCTATGGGGATAAAAGGAGAGAAAGTCATGGTGTGGCCTCCCTCCTCCCCTGACCTCAATCCTATTGAGAACCTTTGGAGCATCCTCAAGCAAAAGATCTATGAGGGTGGGAGGCAGTTTACATCCAAACAGCAGCTCTGGGAGGCTATTCTGATATCTTGCAAACAAATTCAAGCAGAAACTGTCCAAAAACTCACAAGTTCGATGAATGCAAGACTTGTGAAGCTGCTATCAAATAAGGGGTCCTATGTTAAAATGTAACGTGACCTGTTAAAATAGCTTTTGATTTCAGTAAATATGCTGCAAACACAACTAATGACAATTTTCAGTTCTTTACAACCTATAAAGTATTTGTAAACTTATTTGAACAGTGCATTGTAAGTTTTTTATGTTTTAAAAAAATACTGTTATCATTAGGAGGTTTGTTCAATAAAATTTGAATTGTACTCTTAATAGTTGATAACATGAGAATTATGCTGACTGTTATTTACATCAATTAATTAGGTAAATTAGAAAAATGTAATCTGCATAATAATTTGGAACAGGGTGCATATGTACAATATATAAAAATAAAATATATGAAGATATAACAATATTAAAGACCCAGCCAAAAAAAGTATTTTTTTGAAGATAGTGCTTTTTTGAGGTCAATGTGTTATCATCCTTAGTTTATTTTGTGTTTTACTTCATATGAGACACCAACAACAGAATTCCTCATCTGCACTAAAGTTTTATATTCTTTAACACTAAGGAGGATAACAGACTGACCTTCAAAAAAGCACTATCTTCAAAAGGTTCTTATCTTCAAAAAATACTTTTTTTTTTTTTGCTGGGACTTTTTAATATGGTTATATTTTAATATTTTTATATATAATATTGTCTATATATATCTGTATATGATTATCCAGTATTTCTTATTTGGCGCAGTCTGTTTTTTTTTTCTGTTTTTTTTTTTCTTGCATTATTAGGGTATCCAAGTAACAGACCTTATTCTGCTGCCTTTGGCATTAGCGCTGTCTCCCCTTCTTTGTGTCCTGCTAATGGTATCTCTGGTAAACCAGACTCTGCAGCCTGCTTGGAGCTTCCGTTAGCTCTCCTGAACTAACCATTTCCACAGAGGGCCAGCTCATAGGCCGAGAGCAGTGAACTAAGCCATGAGCGCCAGGTTTAACTCAGAGAAGAGAACTTCTGCCTGCAGAGAGTCAGGGAGGGATTGCCAAGCAAGACCCCAGATAAGAAGTCAAACCGTTTTAAAATGGCTTAACTACTTACATTGAAGGGCACCATAACCACTACATCCTGTAGTGGGTATGGGGATAAATTAATATAACATAAATAGCTGATATGGAAACATCCAGCTCTGCTATAGCCATCTGCTTGGATATTCTATTGATATTGATATTGTGCCACTTGGATTTCAGTTTGCCAAAATTCCACTGTATAAAAGTTAAAAAGTTAAAAGCCTACTTTGTGTCTCAGCTTTTTGTAGATGGTGACTACAAACAAGGTGTGTTTCGAAAAACTCCAGTCAATCCTCTGTGTCCCGAGAGGTTATATGGGATGCAGGATGCACATGTGAGGTACTCTCACTGCTGAAGTCTAGCAGAGTTCTTCACAGGGGGTCTGTGCAATGGCAGTGCACGCATGCTGGACAAAATACACCATACTCTGTACCCATGTTGACCCCAAGCAATCTCCATGATTAATTTCAATGACAAAATGGTGGACATGCAATACAAATCATTTTCTACAGAATTTACAGCAAATAGAATGGTGGCAGAGACAAATGGGGAGAAAATACAAAATGTGTCCCTACTTAAATAATGTACTAGTGTGTTAGATATTTGTAAAACATTTTATACATCAGTAAATATTTTGCGTAGCGTAATAAATTGTTTATTTTGACTAGAGTAATATTCTAATGCGTCATCTTCTATCTCAGAAGGAAGACTCCTTACATTGTTATTGTAGTCCATTACTTGGCACATTGCCTAGAAGGATCTTTAAGTGATTTGAGTGAAAAGAAATGACATTTCTTTGGCGTTCTGAGAGCATAACCACAAAGTCTGGAATCCAAAAATAGTTCCTGATTGACGTATAGTATGGTACATACGACAATGTTAGTGTCACTTGGCATGTACAAATGATGCTATTTCTACATTGATGAGAAATATTAAACAAGTCTCCTGGTTTGATTGGTTAATGTTTGGACACCATTTATATGATTGCCATTCTGTTCTTACTATGTAAAATCTTATTAAAGATATACACATAATGTTATGTGATGTTACAGCTCGGCCCTCAATAACCGAGCATCCCTGCACCATAACCACTTCAATCCACTTTAAATTGCCAGTTACTATCATTCATTTACAACACAAAAAAGATTGAGTAGGGCTGCGCCAATACAAATAAAATAGTCTTAGAGAGGATAGGAGGTCTCACTAGAGTAGTAGTAGATAATCAGGGAAACTTGATAAGACGTATTCTCTTCAATGGGAGTGGATACGTCTCAGGGTGTTAGTTCGTATATATGAAACAGAGAAGAGGCAGAAAGCAAGCAATAGTGCAGTACATCTAGAGTCCAAAAGTGCGGTAAGTAACAAGAGGTAGAGAACTCACATTTAAAAGAGCTATGGCCAGCTCTGGTGTGAAGAGCATACAGCGGTATAATCTCCACTTCTGGGATGTGGAAAGATGTATCCGTCAGCACCGTCTGGTAATCCAAAACTCCAAAGGGAAGATAAAAGGCCACAATAGTGCTCTCAATTGTGATAAAGTAGAGTATAAAAGAGTGATAAGAGTAATACTCACAAGTGTGCAGCAGAAACATTGCTCTATTGATATAGCGTTGGTGGTATGATTCCCACCTCGGATTTACTTGGAGTAACAGCGTAGGGCAGGCATACTGCTCGATGGTATCAGCTCTGGTGGTATAATCCCTACCTCGGATTTCTTTTGATTAGTAGTAAAAAGCCAGGTAGCAAAGGAAATATATTATCAAGTATATTTTAAAATGGTAAATAACATTTAAAGGAAATTGGCACAAACCAGGTCTATTTGTCCAGAAGAATTGCTTTATTCAGTAGTAAAAATAAATATAAAACATCCAATAACGCGTTTCGCCAATGTGGCTTTCTCAAAATGGGATAAAAACATACAAACTGGCTACATAGAGTTTAAATAGGGATATGGTAATTTAAAATTGGCGCCAAAATTTCAGCTTTAAATTGTCAACCAATAGGAAACAGTGACAATCAATAAAATACAAATGTACAGATCATATACACAGTATTGTAGATCATATAATGGGGAGTATAAATATATATTTACATTGAAAAAACTAAGTGTATAGACTGTAATATTAGCTTTTTTAGTATTAGCCGTTTACGGTGTGGACCGAGGTATATCAAACCATATCTAACCCTGTGTCACAACACTTTGTAGAAATTCATGGTATTAATACTATTATATTGGATTGAAAATAATTGACTTGACATGATCTAGATTGTACCCATCTTTGGAGAAAACTATATTGCCTAAATGGAATACCACTGAATGTAATGCACACTGTTACGTTTGTGTACCTTACCGTAAAATGTAATAAATTAAACATGGGGAAAAAAAAGACAGATATGAAATACTCCTGGAGCTTAGGCAGTTTCTGCAAACTTAGCTCTTCCTGTCTTAAAAAATCTGAGATAGGCAAAACTGCAAGACACACCTATCGAGACCTTTGACAAACACCATATTGCTTGCAGGTGTCATGCAAAATCCTGTTATGTTCGAGTAGAGGGAACATTGTCATGAAATGAAAGTTAATTTTAATATTTCGAGTTAAACATGCAGAACATATTTCCTTAATCTCTGACAAAAAGAAGCATGTTCTCAATTTATGTAACCTCCCTTTTTAATATTTATATAAACATTATTACCGCTTTAATAACAAATTGCTGATAACATTTTCTATATTTCCCAGTTTTTACATCACATGAACAAAAAAGGACACTTTAATTATAGGGTTGTGAGTGGGGATGTGGCCAGGGCAGGGCTGTTCTGAGGAATTTTAGGTGGCTTACTAATAACAGTTTATGCAATTAAAATGTAATTTAGAAAAGAACAGCATATCTAATTTACACAGACTGATTTCTAAACACATTTATTGCAATATAAAGACACATTACTGTGCGTATTATTGCTGTGGAGCTCTGTTCACTCAGACACACCAGCAATATGTAGCTTCTAGAAAAAATGGATTTGGATCAAAATAGGGACTGTCCCTCGTAAATAAGGACAGTTGGGAGCTATGGAAGTGCCCATTTGTACGATGCTGGAGAACACAAATTGTAGGTCCATCATGTGGGGATCCAGCTCCCAGACCACAGGGATATTTATCAAGGCAAAACGGGTGCCATTTTGGGTGTAAAGTGATAAGTGTTGAGAAATATTCCATATGTTTTCATGGTGATTGCCCCTTATTTAGCACTCTGTTCTCATTAAGACAAGTATATGTTCTTGTTTTGATTAATCTTCTCATATAACTGTTGATAAGTGGACTAACACCACGCACATTTTATTCTGGTAGAAGGAAGGTAGAGGGAGCTATTGCACAGACGAAGCTGCATTGCAGTAGCTGTAACGGTTAGAAACTCGTTCCTTTTGTGTCTCAGACAGCGTGTCAGCAAAATATCCTTCTCATGCCATTTCAAATAAGGCAGCTGTGCTCATCGATCTAATGCTGCATCTGATCTAGAGGTCATGGATTGATGCTATAATAAATACATATGGTTAGCGCAGAAATCCTGCTTTACAGTCACCGTTAACCCTTTCGTGCCAGATGTCTTGCCAAGATTGTCATGATAAAAATGGATTTGATTAGCCCTGGGTCAATAAAGGGGTTAGAGCCATTTTCCAGAGGTTTTATTTTGGAGACGCACATGTTTTAACAATCACTCATTTGGACAAAGAACGCCTTCTGTTATGAGAACCAATTACATGCTACAAAGTCCACTTTTATATACCCGCAGCGAATAAAGTCTTGACTCTTTTACAATTCTGATCCTGTGCCTGACACACAGCACGTGTGACTTTATGTGTTATGGTGACATCACAAATCGATGGGGTTATACAGTCTGCATTCTAGAATACTCTCATACGTGAGATGTACAAACAAACCAGGCTTGCTGAAATCCTGTAAGGAGAAAAACATAGTTCATAGTTTTATCCAGGTACTTACAGGGTTTTTCACAAAACACTGAATTTTAGCAAATTAAATGTGAATAGCCCTAATCTATATTTGATTGATTTTGAAAAGTTCTGCAACTTAACTAGCTGTTTTTTGATCAGCTATTTTAGCCAAAATTTTGCCCTTGGGATATAATTTTCTATAATTCAATGTTTAGTCTATAACCCTGTTAAAGGAACAGGGTTAACCCCTTAAGGACCAAACTTCTGGAATAAAAGGGAATCATGACATGTCACACATGTCATGTGTCCTTAAGGGGTTAAAAAGGTGGATGGTCTCAAACAATCCAATGCTTTCCCTCGCTGTGCCATTCAGATGGTGTATTCTCACTACATAGCAGAAGCGCCTCCAGTGGCTGTGAGTATAAAAGCCACTAGATGCAGGTTCAAGGGACACTATAGGCACCAAGACCACTTTAGCTCATTGAAGTGGTCTTGGTGAGGTGCCCCTGTCAGTTGAACCCTGCAATGGTAGTTATTGCAGTTGTTATAGGAACACTATAGCGTTAGGAATACAAATATGTATTCCTAACACTATAGAGCCCTAGTCACCGCTTCCGTGGCGAATTAAATGGTTAATTAACCACTTATTTGCTTCTCGTAATCCAGCGCCGGTGACCTCTCCTCCTCCATCGACATCAGCTCCCGGGTGGAGCCGAATGCACATGTGCAGCCAGAGGCGCGCATGCATTCAAACCCGCCCATAGGAAAGCATTACTCAATGCTTTCCTATGGGGATTTTGTTTTTAAGCTGGAGGTCTGCGAGGACGTCCAGCGTCAAATAAGTGCGATTTACTTGGTGTAAATCGCAGAAGCGCCTCTAGTGGCTGTCAGGTAGACAGCCACTAGAGGTTGGATTAACCCTCAATGTAAACATAGCAGTTTCTCTGAAACTGCTATGTTTTCAGCTGCAGGGTTAAAACTAGAGGGACCTGACACCCAGACCACTTCATTGAGCTGAAGTGGTCTGGGTGACTATAGTGGCCCTTTAATAAACTGCAATATTTACCTTGCAGGGTTAACTCCACCTCTAATTGGGCCACTTTTGGACGCCTGAGAATTGATACAATGCTTTCCTGATGCGATTGTGGCGCCTTATCCAGTAACGAGGCTGTTTATAACCCCTTTATAACTACAGGGGAGGGGTGGGGCACTACAGGGTACTATAATGCTAGGAATACATCTTTGGATTCCTAACACTATAATTCTCCTTTAACTCTGCCATGAAAACATTGCCATACTTGTAGATGAGCAATTTGTTTAGCTGGAAGGTTCAAACAGGAGACATGGCACCCAGAGCACTTAATTTTAAGGTTTCAAGAATGCAAAATAAAAAAAACTTCCACCCTTCCTCCATATCGCTTATCAATCTTGAGTAAGTGGAGGATGGAATGAAGAAAATGACCACAGTAGGCTACATGTACGTAGACGTTTTTGCTCATTCATGTTCATAGTGTCCCTTTAATGAGAATCAACTTTGCCCACAGGGTCTGATATTTACTTGTGCGAGTGCGTCTCATTCAAT
The DNA here is from genome assembly GCA_933207985.1 of Pelobates cultripes. Classification (NCBI taxonomy): domain Eukaryota; kingdom Metazoa; phylum Chordata; class Amphibia; order Anura; family Pelobatidae; genus Pelobates; species Pelobates cultripes. The sequence continues at coordinate 39,637,764 of OW240916.1, forward strand.
TGGAGAAGTGGCTTCTCAATGTGTGGCGCATGTGTTGCTTTCTGTACGCATCTCATACTATGCATAAAAATACTATAACACCAGGATTGCCAAAGACATCTCAGCCACTTCCTCGCTTGTAAAGATGTTACTGAACAAGCAACAGTTTGTGGGAAACACAGAGCTATTCATTTTAGTTATGCTTGTTTGTATGCATTTTGGTGCATTAAAAAATTCAAACACAAAGTAGTTTATTCGCTCTGGATTGTATTGCAAACAGAAATTGTTTTTGGCCTGATATTTCCATTTCCCTTGTCAGCTCTGCACAGCTTAGTTAATAAGCCCCATTAGTGTCATAGAGAATAAAATTCTGCATTTTTCACAAGGATAGAAATACATTCTATCAGGAATATTCACTGAACTCAGAATTCTAATAATGCCATTCGGGTGCAAAAATAAAAATAAAAAAAATAAGTAAATGGTGTATAAAAATATCCCAGCTCTAAGTTTAAGATTTAGATGTTTTGCCAGATCTGCTATATTATCCTAAATGTTTCTCTTGTGAGTTGAACTCGTTATTTAGTAAATAACCCCCATTGTGACAGCACAATCCTTTGGATAGACTCACAGCCCCATGCAGGATGTGACACTCACACAGGCTGAGCGCATCCTCACCCCCAGACCCCCCTGCCCAGGCGCCTCCCCCTGTCCCTCCTACTCCTAGCAGCAGATGAAGCTGAAGCTGGAGAGGACACATCAACGCCCGTTATACCGAGGCAGTGCCCGGGGATCAGACCGTGACAGCCCGGGGACACCTAGCAGGAGGAGCAGACCCCCCACCCCGCTTCTGAGGGCTCCCAGGGGCCCCGACTCTCGCGCCCGCAGCTGTAGCTCTCCTATACCGGAGCGGAGCCGTTTGTCCCGGGGATGATGGAGCCGGGTGGGCCCGGCGGGGGTCCCCCTCCTCCCCTTCCGGTACCGGAGAAAAAGAAGCTGAACCGGGCTCCGTCCCCGGCCCGGCCCAAGGATCTGACCGGCTGGTCCCTGTCCAAGGCCCGCAGGGGGTCCCCGGTGTCCCTGTCCGTGATGCCCCAACCCCCCCGCCGGTCGCTGCCCTCTCCCGGGAGCAAGAAGCAGCCCCGAGCGGCGGTGGCTGCAGCCAAGTCCAAGGAGAAGGGGGGCGCGGGGCCCCGGACGGACAGCAGCTCGGAGGGGTCCTGCGCCTCGGAGGACAGCAGCAGCCGGGGCAGCAGTGAGGAGGGAAGGGTGTCCGGTTCCTCCAGCCGCCTCCAGCTCAGCACCTCCATGGCCTTCTCCGACCTGACCGAGGAGATACTTGACGGGGGAACCGAGGGCTTGTTACGGGAGATGGAGGAGCTGCGCTCTGAGAATGATTATCTGAAGGTGAGGCTCCTCAGGGGCGGGGCTAGCCAGTGTAGGCGTGTCTGTAAGGCGTGACGTAATGCTGTGCCCTGGTATTTGACTTTCAGAATAAAGTTTCATAGAGAGATTATAGAGGGATGTGGATAAAGTGATTGACCAGTTCACTAAACAATAATTTGCTTAATTTTGTTGCTTTGATTTGTTACATCTCCCCCTCACCCCCTTAAAAAAAGAGAAAACAAAAACTTAACATACTCTGAGCTGTTCTGCTGCCCACTCAGTAGTCCACATTAACCATATATATTTTAAGCTTTACTGGGACCTGGTCAAGTGTTCCTTTTTTTTTTTTATTCTTAACCATGACATGCATAGCGTTTCTTATTGATGTGAATAGGTCTGCTGGCGCATGCGTTGGTGCCACCCACGCGTTAGGTGATGAAAATGTGTGGCTGCCATGGATGGTTTGGATGACAGAGCGCAACTTTTGTCCCTGGAGGGTGATAATGTATTATTTATTGTATGAACAAGGAAGCAGAGGTATAAACCACCAAGAGGGTCCCTTTTGGAGTTAAATTAGTCCCATTGACTTGCACTGCAATATTAATTAACTCCCATACATTAAAAAAAAAAGTGCAAATTACTTAAAGGACCACTATAGTGCCAGGAAAACATACTCGTTTTCCTGGCACTATAGTGCCCTGAGGGTGTCCCCACCCTCAGGGACCCCCTCCCGCCCGGCTCTGGAAGGGGGAAAGGGTTAAAAACTTACCTTTTTCCAGCACTGGGCGGAGAGCTCTCCCTTCTCTCCTCCTCCGTTCCTCCTCCTGGGCTGAATGCGCACGCGCGGCAAGAGCTGCGCGCGCATTCAGCCCGTCGCATAGGAAAGCATTTACAATGCTTTCCTATGGACGCTTGCGTGCTCTCACTGTGAAAATCACAGTGAGAAGCACGCAAGCGCCTCTAGTGGCTGTCAATGAGACAGCCACTAGAGGATTAGGGGGAAGGCTTAACCCATTCATAAACATAGCAGTTTCTCTGAAACTGCTATGTTTATTAAAACATGGGTTAACCCCAGCTGGACCTGGCACCCAGACCACTTCATTAAGCTGAAGTGGTCTGGGTGCCTAGAGTGGTCCTTTAACATGAGCAAGAACTCTGCGTAATGTTAAGTAATAAAATGTTTTGACTTTTGTTCGTGGATTCAGACCAATGTTGACAAAACTCCTGATTTCAGTTTTTGATTGTACAGCTTGCAAGAACAAGCATGCATACAGCATAGTGTGTCTGGCTTTTTGGTTTGAGCAATTCTTGTATAAAGGGCTAGGCATGATGTACTTAATCTTGTGACATTCGTGGTAAAAACCACTGTATAGACTGCATGGCTGTAATGCTATGTCATGGACTGGGGATATAGAAATACGACTGTGTTAAACTTAGAATAGTAGTGATTTAAAATCCAAATGTCAAAATGTAGGCAAATGTAACTGTGTTGGAGAATTTTTACATATCCAGTTATTTTAGCCAAAATTTTGCCATTTAGAATTCAGTTTGCTCCAGTTGGAAATTAAGTGGATACCTGTCAGAATATTAAATAGGTGGAATATCATATTGTACGAGCATCAGTGGACGTGGGTAAATTGCAAACATATCTCAACATGCTCTTATGTAAAATTATATACTGCAATTTTATATTCTTATCAAGGTGCATTGAAATAATCGTCACTAATTAAAGCATGAGTATAGTCATTTTACACATGGATCAGGGAGTACAGACATAAATGTATAGATAAAACATTACATATATTGGTGCTAGCACAGCATGCTTGGTTTAAATATGTTTTGTAGTAACTGTAGTAAACGCTGGCTGAAATTAATGTATGGCACTTTTAAAGCATTAGATTGTTTTGCACAAGAGCAATCTGTCATTACATAGTTCCTCTGTTGCTCTGATTTGGTGTAAGTAAGCAGTCAGCACCTTGTGCCTGTGGTTAAAATCCAGACAATTCTAAAATAGGAACCCTGCAGTGGGTGTGAGGTCATTGTGACTTGCCATGTGCTGGAGCGAGCCCCAATCAACGCATGGTTTTTGTTTTATTTTGACAGGTAGAATCGAATTAACCACAAGCCAGGAAATCATATTGTGAAATTACTTTTGAATGTAGAATTTGTCTTTTCTTGTTGCAGATGGTATCTTAAAAGGACCTGCCATGTTCTAACTTTGGTTCAGTAACATTGATGTTTTATTTAAACTGCCAAACAAGAGACTGCGTTGATATAGCAAGATGATTTTTTTGATGGCATCGGTAGCAGGCGGTGCCAGCAACAGGGATTATTTTATATCCAGGACAGGCTAGACAGAAAAGGGATTCAAGATCCTTATTTGATGGCCATGATTTACAAACATTAGAAATTCTGCTAAAAATCTGCCTCGGGGGGAAGCAATGCACAAAATTCCATCCACTCCAGATCTACTGTAATTCCAACCATGCAACCTCCAGGAGCCACGGGGCTATATTAAAAAGCTTAAAGGGATACTACAGTGTTAGGAATACAAAGTTTCTCGCTTACCTCTCCCCCCCCCCCCAGGCAGATAATGGTGTAAAAACCCTTTAGTCATTTGCCCGATTCCTGCGCCAATGTCCCCCCACGCTGGGTCAGCCCTCTGCTTCCTCCGACGGACAGCAGGGCCTAATGCACATGCACGTCGAGCGAGAGAATTGAATTAATGCTTTCTTATGGGGATTTTACTGCACCTGGACATCCTCATACAGAGCTAAAGGCATCCAGCGTTGGGCAACGTAAAGTCCGGTAAACTCCTGGAAGCGCCTCTAGTGACTGTCTGGTAGAGGGGCAGGGACACTGCACCCAGACCACTTTAATGAGCTGAAGTGGTCTGGGTTCCTATAGCTTGCCTTTAAAAATAAAAGGTACGCATAAGAGTAACATTCTCGTGATGAGTATAATTTATAAAGATCTCTACAATATAGATATGCTGTTTCTTGAGTTTTCGATTGAGTATTTTAGTTTTCTTAGCTTCAGAAATGTTTGTCCACTCCTGGCTTCGCATCAAGAACAAATCATACCACCAGTACTGTATCATACCAACAGTACTGTATCATACCACCAGTACTGTATCATACCAACAGTACTGTATCATACCAACAGTACTGTTTCTTTATTTGGGGCAGACTGCTAAGTGACCTGTCCTTACTTTTACTTTTTAAATAGACTCAACTCTTATCTCCTGTGTGTCCAATCACATTGCACATTGTAATTTTCACACCATGCGCACAATAACACATTGTGGTTGCATAGGCATGCAAACTAGTTTTTATAAGTTTTGGGATATATTTATAAATTATATTTTTCCAAATGCATTTAAGCGTCTGAGAACTGCAGTTTTGTACATGTAAGACCATTTCAACTTAAATGTTTACAGCACTTAAAATATTTTGAGTTCGACTAATAATGGTTCTTTATAATAATATCCTGTTCTGAAAATATATACAGCCAGTTGCAAAGCATCATGGGAATTCCACAGCAGCTGGAAAGGCAATTTTTTTGACCACAACTGGTGTACAAGTAACGACTGTATAACATCTCACACTACATAGACGACAGGGCTATTCACAATTTTTATTTTATTAAACTCTGAAATCAATTTAATTAAAATCGGAACGGCGAACCTGAGCCCAAAATAGCTGATGTAGAGAAATTTAACAGCTCCACTCTGGTCACCACATGGCTATTATAGATTTAAATTTTCTACAATTCAGAGATTCTAGCGACTCAACCTATAATGTGTGAATTGTCAGGATTTCAAATTGAATTTTTCCAATTTGGCTATGGTGGTCTAATATTTGAAATTCACTTTGCATTCGTGACAATCCACACTTTAGTAAATAACTTCTTATTTGTGGTAATTTGAGTGAGGAACTTTTTTTACTAGTCAGTGTTTGAGTATTATTATTAACAGAAATAAAAGAATCCCGAGAACTATGTGCGATGTGTACTAGTAACACTCTAAATCTATTGGTTATGTCTGTCTGTTTTAAAAAAAAAAAAAAACATTTTTTATTTTTTTTTATTAACTCCACGTTGCTTATTTTTAAAATGAACTGTTCCACAAACCGGTTGCTCTGATTGGCTGAGCCAAGGTTTATAAATATATACTCATAGATACAAGCACACAGGATGCTTCCCCCCCTCTTTTTCGAAATCCCATAATTATTTCCAGATGATTTCTGGAGCTGGGACAATATGTGTCCCTAAATTCCCATACAGGCGGATTCTGTTTAACAAATCTCTAGAGTAGATTGTCACCAGGAAGCTATTGCAGCCCTGTTTACACAGTTTTCTATATGAAATACATTGTTCTGTCTTTTTCACAATTGTACAGCGCTGCGGAATATGTTGGTGCTTTTATAATTTCCAGTAATAATAACGTAATTTGTTAGTAAAATCAATGTGCTACATACAGGAGAGGTGTCTAAAAGGCCGTTTTAAAACTTCAACTCTTCAGCCGCTATGCTGGATTAATCAAAGCATCATAGGAGTTGGGTCCAACAACAGCTGAAAAAATACCAATTTGCCACCCACCCAGTGTTATACAGCTATGCAGTTGTAGAGTTGATGTATATATGTAGGCTCATATTTCACAGTGCTTTTGTTTGTTTGCAAATAGAGAATACCTGCCTAATGTATACAGCTGCCTCCGGCAATCTGCCTCTAGACGCCAGTAAGAAATGGGATCTGGACATGGGATAGGGTCTTGCTTTGGTTTCAAGTTTACTAGAAATATATTAGAAAAAGCAAGATTAGCATTATATTTGCAGTATCGCAGTTTTGTTCCAGAAATATCTTCAAATGTGTTTATATATAATTAATATGATAAATAATACCGAATGGTGTATGATATAACAGAAATACCTATGCATAGATTAAACAGAGAATACAGTGAGCCGGGATCGGCTGGAACGGCCCAGCCATTTCCTAGTCCCTGCAGACTTTGTTGTGTAGAGACTTGGAATCCACAGCCATTAGGTCATTGTCTGTTTGTCCGTCCGTCCGCCTGTCTATCACTCTCTTTCTCTCTATCACTATCTCTCTCTATCTATCTATCTATCCATCCATCCATCCATCCATCTTCTGCTGGTTTCCTTAATTGCTGCGCAAAAAAAAACCACTAAAAGGAAAAAAAAAAACTAAAATAGAATGTTATAAATACAAGGAGAGACATTCACAGCAGAAGAGATGAGTGAAAGAGGAAATGCAGGGATTTATAATGTAAATGCTGGTTGACATAATTGCAGATTGCAAGTTGAAATTACTGAGTTGGGGAGTTCTTCCAAATTGAGTCTTTCAGCCAAATATCTACACTTAGTTTGTAAACTAACAATTCACTGTATGGTGAATAAACCATATTACTAGTTAATATGTGCTGTACTCCGTTCTGCAGAAATATTTTTTGAAAGAAACACTCCAAACACCATAACCACTACAGCATGCTGTAGTGGTTATGGTACCATGAGTGCCTTGGCAGTTTAAGTTCTTACTTGTGGTCTGCCACAGCTACCAGGGGGGCTGGAAGGGGGGCACCATGGTACTCCGGGAACTATAACCACTACAGCAAGAATGTTTATTCTTTTACATAGGGATCAGTGGTGAAAGGGAAGATGTTTGAGCAATATATGTCACTGCTTTGCACTGTTTTGTAAATACACATTGGCTAAAACTAGGGTGTGTGTATACTTGCATGATTATAGCTTTCGCCGCACATGTTAACCCAAGCTTACATGAAACAAAGGGTACAATTTCAGTGTGGTCAAGAGTATTTTTTAGACGATCCTAAAATGATCCCTGACTAGACATGGAGAAACACTCAGCGTGTTAAAATATTGATCTGTTATCTGCCGATCAATTGGTAGCAGGTCTCTTGGCCCTGTTAAACTACATCATTTAACAATTGTTACAAAGAAACAATGAATTAGCAGAAAGGAACTGTCTTTGTATTGAACAAGTTTTATGGAAAGTGAAGTACATACACATCGGTGCCAGAATCTGCTGTCTGATGTCTGGCACTGACGAAATGCCTAGTTTAAGAGTGGCCATAGGGTAGACCGCCATTTGTTTAGGGTACATAAGCATCATGCGAATTTTAGTTGTCTACATTTGGCTATCAGGCATGCGCAGTGCAATTTTCTACAAGACCTGGGGATAGGACACTGATTGGCTAGATCATTGTCCCTCCTATCTAGGAGTTGAAAACACAGGGAAAACAATTCAGGCAGATATGAAAAAAATAAATAAATTCTATTTACCTACTTTTTCTGCTTGCATTCAAAGGCAAAGCTTTTGACAAAGATACACGTCCCTTTAAATACTAGCATACCTATAGTACTACTGTTTAGTGTGTATAAAACTGAATCTGCACATTTGGTAGCAATTCATTCCTAAAGTATAAAAAAAAATGTATACAGAGTACATATTTGTTTAATATATTTTTACATGGCAGGTGCACTTAAATTTCTGACAGCTGCTTTGAGTAGACTAATGAAGATCGTAGAAACACAGTGTGCCTCTGCTGACTTAAATGTTAAAAAAAATGCAGCTACAGGCTGTTTCAAAAGTAAACGTCTTTTATTATTTTTTGAAACTTTCTAACCGTTTGAAACATCTGCTTTCAAATAATTCCATGTTTTACAACTGGCGCGTATGTTCGCTCTAATGCTCTGTTTAATGTTACGTTGGATAAAAAAAAGTGAATCCCCCTACCCCCTTAATGGCACTGGAAAAATACCGTAATTGTGTCTAGGTTCTCTTCATGCAGTCATGCGAGGTAAAGGGGACAGTCAGGTGAGGGTTTCTGAAAAGCAGTTTAGTTAGCTGTTCCCTCTCTGCCAAAATTACCCACCAACGAGGGAACAGTGTACAAGTTGCCTTCTTCCACTCCGTTTTGTCTCCATATGCCATGAGGAAAAGCCCAGGGCATTATAGCTAGCACTACATACATTAACAACTGTTATAAGTGACAATATTACAAGGAAGTGTTTTAATTTAGTGCAGTGACCGGTGGCGTTAGATGACCACTTACCCAGCGTGCGATACCAGATGGCCGGTATGCCTTGTACCCATCCAATACTGCCAACAAATGGTTGAGCTCCAGTTAGCAACACATGGGCATGTGCCTATCATGTCATGCGTCACCCATGCGAGAGTTTGAATGGCACTCAATAATGTCCCTCCACTTCTGTGTGATCACTGCCTGATTGGTCTCCCTAAAGTTAGGGCAATGAGAAGCATTTTGTGTATGGGATAAGGGGTGATTTAAGCAAGAGAAAGAAAATGAAATGCACAGGTGGTAGAGGGCATGAAAAGGGTGGCAGGGACAGAACGTGAGTTGAGTGGCAGAAGGCATAAGTAGGAAATTGACTACGATACACTGGCGTAATCCTGATTCCTGGGTGGAGGTTGTGCACGGGAGGACATAAAATGGATGTCAGGAGCATTGAATTCAAAATGGGGAATGAGACGCGGTACGTGGTGTGAAGGTTTGCAACAAGGGTCATGCGGGGACATGAGATGGGTGGCTGAGGCTGTAATTGATGGCTGGGGTAGAAGGCCATAAGATGTATGCAGGGGATGGCTGGCAAAAAAGGGCATGAGATGGGTGGCTTGTAGCATGGAAAATTGCTGGGGAGTAAGGATATGAAAAGGATGGCTTGGGAATAAGAGCATTGGGTAACACACTAAATGACACAAGAGGGGAGATGGGTACGGGGCATAAAATAGTTGGCTAGAGAGTAGGGATATGATCTGGATGGCATGGAAAAGTGGGTGCGGTACAGCAAGAAATAGGGACTGGAAAATAATCATTAAATATTTTGCATATTTAATTAAATACAAAACAAATAAAACAAGTTATCCTTGGTGCACACCTTAATGAAATGTGCTGCACATGCCAATTAACATTTCATTTTATAAACTTTGTAGAAAATGCATACTGCAGGGCTATATTAAAGGGACTCTGTAGGTACCATAACCACTTAATCTCATTAACATCTCTGTGCCCTCTCCCTCATTTCCTTGTTAAACTGTTTCTGAAATGTTCAACAGTGACTAAGGATTCCCTGCAGCCCACAGGCTTGTTCCCTATGATAGAATGGCTAAAGCGTTGTTATGCTCTGCCGTACACCTTGCAAACTCATACCAGTAATAGCAGGCGGAGATAACAGCTCCTGGGGACTCCAAGGACTAACCACTTCAATAAGAGGAAGTAGTTATGGTGCCTACAATGTCCTTTTAAAACTTGTGTTTTCACGTAGAATTCATGTTACATAAATGACTCTAATTAAAGGGCTTTTGCTCATCAGCTATAGGTGTTTCAAGCAAGACAAGTGCCTCAGGGCACAAAAACCTCAGGTTTTATTGCCATTTCTGAGTGTACTCTAGGTGGTTTAATCAGCCTTCCTAAACCTTCTATGCTGATTCAGTGTCAGCCATAAAAACTGTACTTTTGTGTGTCATAGGACATGGAAAACAGTACTTTTGGAAAACAGTATTCTAGAACCTATTAAAACAATGATGTCATACCATAAAGTCTATTAAGTTCTCAGCAGGCAGCAGCCTTCTAAAGATCATTGTGCTGCGTTCAGCCTTAAGGCTCCAAGTTGAATAGGCGGCTAGCATTATTTATTTTTAACTGTGTTTTAAATGTGATTTTTTTTTTTTTAAATTTTATTTATTTTTTTAAATTATTATTATTATTATTTTTTATTTTTTTTATTTTGTTGATTAAAATGTAATTGAATAAACCATGGTCTCAGTTGTGAGCAAACTGTAAACACAGTCCTTTGCTGGGTGCTATCAGAAACTGGACTGGGCGCACATCTGAGCCACAAAGGGTAAAATAAAAAATAATTTTTTTTTTAAAATTTGTCAAATTTGTGTGCTTTTTAAAAAAAAAAAATGTATTTTTTTGTTTGTTATATAGACTCAGTGTACAGCTTTCTGGACAATCCGCAGAAAATGATATTATATTTGTAATTTAACAGTAATGTACTATATTTCTGTATCTGCCCAATTATCTGTTATAAAAAAAATAAATTGGCAAAACATTGTAAGGTTTTCCTGTGGCATGCTGCCCTACTTCTGAACTCTATTTCTTAACCTTGAAGCCATGACTGAGCCATTTAATTATCTCACGGTCCAGTTGTGAACAATGCAGCTTGCTAATGACATGCACACAGACAAAGGTTTGGATAGCTGCCCAAATATTACCAAAGCTGTAAAATGTTCATTTTATGAATTATAGGTGCAGCTAATCTAGTTGGAAGTTCAAAGTAAAGAGTGTTTGCATACTATTCATCCATCATCTCCTACAGTCCTAGTACCCAGTTAAACAAGACATTTATATGCCCCGTGGATGTAGAAATCATATCAGTTGAATCATACAGAAACCACTATGTAATATCAGATCTTAATGCTCTCTCTACCCTTGGTGGACCCTCGTACGGTGCTCTTGCTCTGCATAACTTCATTTGCATACAGCAATATAGGGACACGATAGGCACCCAGACCACTTCATCTCATTAAAGTTGTCTGGGTGCAGTGTCCCTGCTCCACTTAGTCCTTCAATGCAGTTTTTGAGAAACTGCAGTCATTACTTTGCAGCACTGAGGATTCCAGTGGTTATCAATCAGACAGCCACTAGAGGTGCTTCTGGCATTCTAAGGTACTCTTGAGTCCCTTAAATGACGCTGGACGTCCTCTGCATGCTCTGCATCCAAGGACATCCAGCGTCCGTGAAAACCCTATAGGTAAGCCGGGCATTCTCGTTAGGACCCCCTGTCGGATGATGTTGAAGGAGGTGGAGCACCGAGGGACATCGGCACTGGAAGTGACCGGGTAAATAATAATAATATTTACTTACAGAGTATAAAGAGCAATTGTGTCACATGAATCTGAAATGAGGCAAAAGGTTATATTGATAGATCGGCTGGAGTCTGACTGTAACAGGAGCATTGAATCAGGCAAGCTTCCAGTGGCCATAGCAATGAGATGGAGACGGACTGTCTGACAGTCTGAGGTGACATGTCAGAGCCAGAGGGTGTAAATCTCCACTGCTACCACAGCTGAACAATTCCGATGTCACTGACATCTCTGGACTGTGTGTCTCCTCCACACTCGGGAATATTGTCTGGCAATGGTTTGCAGTTAACACCTCCCTCCCACCCCCACTGGCAATTGCCTCTTCTTGCCTTATGTTGCATGGCCCATGCAAGGGCATCTTGAAGCACTAGGGCTTCACTAGGGGCTTCTTAGTGAGCCCATCAAAACAGCCACTGAAAGACATTGAATGCCAGATGGTATCTCTAATTATTAAAGTATCTTGGACACTAATACATGAGAATCCTACTACATACCCAATCTGATATATAAACCAGATTTGTAGAGATTGTACATATATGCCCGTCAGCCATAATATCTAATCCAACTCGGGTACCATGCATGGAGTACTTAAACGCTTCACGTTCAGTATCATCATGCACAGCATGATGACAATGAATGCCTCCAGCTTTTCTCGTAGGGCAGCATTGGAATAGATTGTCTATGGGAAGCATTAAGTTGACGGAATATAGCAGTTTCTGCTCATGCACCCTTCACTATGATCCACTTTGGGATGAAGAAAAGTCACCATGCACCCAAAAGACACATCATGTTGAAAATGTATGCTCCCAGCTTGATCCACAATGGTGTAAAATGAGACTGTGACCAGAAGACCCGTTAAAACAAACTTGTTTTTCATGTTTGTTTTTTTTTCCATTTTCTAATGATCTATTTACATGATTCATTAGAGTGATAAATGCATTAAAAGCACCTAAAGGTAGGATTGTTTTATTACCCATTAATTCATCATAGCTGATAGGTCTATTTTAACACTATTTATATTTGGGTTTAACAATGGTGTCCTCAAATAACCCAAACAAGCCTGCTTTTAGCAGAGCGTGGCATATCAACCGGACACATAATAGATGGTATTCTGTTTGATATGTTTTGAGTATTAATTTGAATTACATTATAAGGATTATTAGCTAAAGTATGAATTTTAGCAAACTGAAATCTAAATGTAAAATTGAGGCCAAAATTGCTGATGTGGAGATATTCTCCATACCCGATATAGTCCGAGCTTGGCTATTTTAGTGTTTTGTTTTGGCTTTCCGATTTCAGTCGGTACAATTTAAGAGTTTAGTGAATAAAGCCCACTAAATCTATATTTATGGCACTTGGGACAGAATTGCTGTATAGTACAAAGTAAACTGAGAATACATGATATTGGGGGGAAATTTAATATTTTTAATATAAATGATCAAAGAAAGACACAACAAGCCGGTTCTGTAGGGCATGCCAAGGGAAAAAGTTCTTACAAGAATCTGCATCAACAAACCTTATTGCACCATGCAAAATGGACAACAAACTGGAGATTGTCAGGAACAAGCCATTTGTCACTTATCTGTGCAATGTCCTCAATATTTTCACTTAAAGGGTTACTTCAAGCACTGTGAACAATGGTACAGAATTGATGTGGTTATGGTGCCTGGAGTCTGTTTGTACAGCATTTCACTGTGAAACGCTGCACATACTAAGTTTAACCTCTTTGCAGACGGAGCTGTAACTCCACCTCTGGCAGCATCATGGGACGTCGCTGACCATCCTGGACAGGCTAATGTTCGTACTGTGCAAATTTCGATGCACAAACACTCCATCATTGGTTAAGATACGGCAGCTGACTCTCTCCGCCAATAAATGAGCGGCAGGATTGACATATGGCTTCTGAATTACTGAGAAGACTGAATGCCCAGCAGGACCTGATAAAAGGACAAATCGTTGTTAAATGGTTCGCCCCATTGCAGTCAAATGTTGCCAGGAACTCCTACCATCATAACCACAATATTTGATTGAGCTGTTTTAATATTTTACATTGCAGGGTTAAAACCAAAGGTCCACTGCACTCAAACCACTTAATTGAGATGAAGTGGTCTTAGTGCCTTTAGTGGTCCTTTAATGGTTTCAAAGTTTTTTTTTTTGTTCTTTTCATTGGTACATATCAATAAAGGGATAAGCTACATAACCACTTTAGCTTGTTCTAGTCTAGTGTTTATGTTGCCTAGAGCAGTGGTTTCCAGTCGTTTAAAAAAAATAAAAAAAATTCTTTGGAACAAGTCGCTATTTTATTTACAAAAGGGGATAAGAAAAATCTAGCAGCACAGTTTGATTGTAGTTTGGTTAGCAGACTATAGAGCTGGGATTGTAATAGCACATACCATGCCATTTTTGGATAATAGATTCATTTTAAAAAAATACACTGTTAGCTGGCAGATGCTGAAATAATAATGTCTTTTAAATTGACCTTATTTGTGTGCATGTAATTATTGTTTTATTTAAGTTTACCGTATCTTTAACAACCTTCCCCCCTATGCTCCCAGTTACCATGAACTCACCAAATCACATAACCATTTTTCCAGCTGCATTGAGAATAGAGAAGGAGGGGAGACGGCAGGCTTGAGGGAGTTGCTTTTAAATTCTGCTTAGTAACTACATGCGTTTCAGAGACTATTTTGGTGTATTCGTACAGCACAGTATCTGGCTGCTCTAAGCAACCAGAGAACCTCACCTCATTCTCAGTGACATCATAATTAGGTCTCTTGTTGGGCTGGGGAGCTGCACAAATGTCTGAGTCTTCACAGTCTACAAATATAAACTGGAGTAATATTCTCTTTTGTCTTCAATGGCTCTTTCCAACACCATCGACCTGCTACAGCCAAGTCCTGATTAAACCAATCTGGCCCCTATATGCAAAAACACAGGTGGCCAAAAAAGTAGATCCTTCAAATCCCATAGTGCTTTGGCAGCCTTAGTTCTACAATTGTCCTACTATAGTCTACCCCTGATAAAGACAACTCCTACTTACACATTTAAAGGGAAACTATAAGCTAGGAATACAAAAAGGGTTAGCGCAGTGCAGAAAGGGTTAAAAAACTTTTGTCACTTACTTGAGTCCAGTGCTGGGTCAGTCCCGCCTTCGCCCGTTCTCTGCTGACAGCACTGAATCAATGCATTCATATAAGGGTTTTAGCTGCTGCTGGATGACCTCATGAATAGCAACCAAAAGTCTCCTAATTACCCAAAAGCACCTCTAGTGGCTGTAATTATTGCAGTTTCTCAAGAACTGCAATAATTACGTTTGCAGGGTTAAACTGGCAGGCACCGTGCACCCAGACCACTTCAATGAGTTGAAGTGGTCTGGGTGCCTATAGTGTTCCTTTTATCGGACACAATGGCATAGCAATATAATCATTTATTTAGACTTGGATTCTGCGTATTAGTCACACGTGTCAGTCTATGCTATGCACATCAAAGTTGGATTGGCTACTTTTAAATCATCTGTCCACATTCAAGACACATGTATGGCGTGTATACTATCCCACAATGCATAGCATTTACATTTAGAGTGGCTGCATTCATACTTATATACACTAGCTATCATTTTTTCTGGTGCTGATGACCAATAGGTTTACAAGCTGACTAATATATTATCTGTTTTTATCTGTACGTGTGATGTACATTTGGCAATATATTGATAGAATTTGCCTCTCTGCAAACCTATGTTATGTTTGATGGTGAGCACATTTGGCATTGAGCACAATTTGATGCTTGTAAGCTTCAGAAGATAAAAGGTCACCATTTTTTATTTTGGGAATTAAAAGTAAGATTGGATACAACAAAAATGAGTAGAAATGACAAATTTTATGATCTCACTTCACGCTTTCAGCAGTTCATGTACTGCAGATGTGCTGTTCCCCTCCACCCCCAAACTTATTTTTATTTTTTATTACCAGTACTCCATATACAAGGTCAACAATTAACATAAAAACAATGTAAATACACATGTGCAGTATGTAAGTGATTAAAATGTCTGTAGTAAAACTACATTTAACTGAAAGGAGAAAAAGGGAGGGTGCAAGGAAACGGTAGGGTGATTAAATATAAGGGAGGACAGAATAAAATAAATCACATAAGGTAAACAAACAAAAAATAATTGAAAGGTTTTATTTATTATACTAGAGGCAGAAAGATTTAACATACACCACTCAAAATACTCCATTTACATTTTATTTTTGTTGTGTGTGTGTGTGTGTGTGTGTGTGTGTGTGTGTGTGTATATAAGAGAAATACAGATCTCTACTCAAGCAAACAGACTTGTTCTGTAGAGTGTGATGTGTGATGGCAAACGATGCTGATCAAGTCTGGTGTATTAAAACGACACTCGTAGCAACATCACTGCAATCACTACAGGGAGCTGTGTCCTGGTGCTGTCCCCCTGTGTTAGTGTCAAACTGGTTAGAAAGGGTTTAACATAAATCAGAGCACTGCCTGGGGACCAGCCCCTCGTCTGCCACTTTGATAATGCAGAATTTACACGGGTGCATAATCAATGTCTATTTCGTTCATGCTGGAAGACATTGAATGGCTTATCACTATGTAGTTATAGCCAAACTGTGGCGCGTCACATACCTACAGGGTGCATGTTGACAATGATGGGTTGCTTTAACCTAACCCCAACACTCTCAGCCAAATGACCCCGTCCAGATAAACAAAATAGAAGACAGCTGGCTCCCCTGCCTGGTTTTCCTTTTAAATTCTAACTGGAGAGAGAACACTCTTAATTACCATAAGCACAGAAATAGAGGTGCTACTTCCCTACATCACATTTTCACAGAAATAGAGGTGCCTAGTACCTACATAAATTGATGTACGTGAAATCGGACAGTGTACTCTTGAAATAGGTAATAAACCTGTTGAATATCTTCTTCTGTTTGTAGTGAACAGTAAAGAAGCTCTGGGAAAAAAATTAAGTAGATTGGACTCTATTGTCAAAGCCTGTCCAGTACAGGTGACTCGTACATGGACGGCATGTCACAGTGGCAATATGCAGAGCGAAGGATCAGGCCACTGGCATATGGAGAACCTTTGTGTCAAACAGCTCAAATCGTTTGACTTAGAACTGGGGGGACAGTGTCAGTGTCAAGCTGGTACCATAACCACTGTAGCGGGCGGCAGTGGTTCAGCTGCTTAGAAGTGCCCCTTTTAAGCAGGAAAGCGCATGCTGTACTAACAATCTTTGTATGAGAAATTAACCCAAAGGTGAATCAAATCATTTATTTTTTTTTCACTACAAACAAAACAAGAATGGAATGTAATAGTTCTTGAAAAATTCCTATAAAGGAAACTATATATATTGAAGGTCACAGAGAGGTCTATGAATTAGAATAACTGATTGTTGATGGTTTGTGTAGATTAAATAATAATCACATATCTTCCACATTCCTCATGAATGCTCGAGCTGTTTACAAGTATATAGTTTATCGAGATACCAATAGTTGCACCAGAACGATCCAGTAGAGTAAAATAATATAAGGAGGTAGTGATGTCCCGAACGGTTCGCCGCAGACGGCGAACATATGCGGTAAACTTTGACCCTGTACCTCACAGTCAGCAGACACATTTCAGCCAATCAGCAGCAGACCCTCCCTCCCAGACCCTCCCACCTCCTGGACAGCATCCATTTTACATTCATTGTGAAGCTGCATTCTTAGTGAGCTGTCCAGGAGTTGGGAGGGTCTGGGAGGGAGGGTCTGCTGCTGATTGGCTGGAATGTGTCTGCTGACTGTGAGGTACAGGGTCAAAGTTTACTGCATATGTTCGCCGTCCGCAGCGAACCGTTCGGGACATCACTAATAAGGAGTAAATAAATAAGGAGATATGCCAAAAAATAAGCTGTGTAGCAGATACAAAAAAGAAAAATTAGATCCACAATTTAAAAAGCCCACCGCTAGCAATATCAAACCTTAAAAGTAATCGGTCTCTTAGCAGACATGTTTCGACCTCCCATGGTGGTCTTCTAAGTGCTTAAGCACTATTTGGGACCTCGATTGGCCTGTGTAGACACCTTTGAGCTTAAAGGGATCCTATAGTGCCAGGAAAACAAGGCCGTTTTCCTGACACTTCAGCCACTCACCTGAATCCAGCGCTGGTGTCCCTCGCTCCTCCCCGCCGACGTCAGCCAATGGCCGGGTGCGCATTAGATTAAAAAAGCATTATTCAATGCATTTCTATGGGAAAAATGTGCCGTGGTCCGTGAGGATTCCGGAAGCCCTCTAGTGGCTGTCTGTTAGGCAGCCACAGAGGGCAGACTTAAAGGACCAGCTTAATGACGTGGTCTGGGTGCCAGGTCTATCTAGGATTAAACCTTTTTTCTGTAAACATAGCAGTTTCAGAGAAACTGCTATGTTTACCTATGGGTTAATCCAGCCTCAAGTGGCTGTCTCATTGACAGCCGCTAGAGGGCTTCCGCGCTTCTCACTGTGGTTTTCCACAGTGAGAAGACGCCAGCTTCCCTAGGAAAGCATTGGTAATGCTTTCCTATGGACTGGCTGAATGCGCGCGTGGCTCTTGCTGCGCATGCGCATTCAGCCGGTGACGGGAGGAGAGCTCCCCACCCGGCGCTGTAGAAAGAGGTAAGTTTAACCCCTTCCACCCCCTAGAGCCCGGCGGGAGGGGGACCCTAAGGGTGGGGTCACCCTCAGGGCACTATAGTGCCAGGAAAACGAGTATGTTTTCCTGGCACTATAGTGGTCCTTTAAAGCTGCAATGTAAACATTGCAGTTCTCTGGAACTGCAGTGTTTTACATTGCAGCACTAATTGCAAAAGGGTCCCAGCACCCAGGCCACTTCAATGAGCTGAAGTGGTCTGGGTGCCTACAGGGTCCCTTTAAAATACAGAGCCTGATACAGCTCTGCATCATGTGAGTTTGGCTCCATCTGTATATTATTGTACATATATAACAGTTCTACGCTATGTTAGTGTAACGGACCGTTTCTCTCAAACGGGGATAAATCCGTTTAGGCGATAATCCCCTTTCCCATAGACCAGCAGCTATTGCAATCACCAACCTCCCGAACTCCAAACTGTACGAATCCCCAACTCACGAACAAGAAATACACGAACTCTGGAAGCAGCCGAACAGGAAAAGCAATACGAACGGCTTACACTCCTGGCAGTCAGCACACAATCCAATTCCCCCAATAACGAGACGACACTTCGTTTTGAGGGTTAAGCAGAATCTCCAGTGCTGGCACACCCAGCCTGGTTTTTATTACAATCCACAAAACATAGTACAGCCCACAGGGCGTTACAAAACAACCAATCACATCACAGTTACATCCCACATATTCCCTCCCCTTATCCTGAGAGGAAACTCAATTATACATACAGTTAAAACATACTTTCTACCCAACTTTCATAACTCCAAAACCATACATCACATTCACATAAAATTACATATTCACAATCAATCCATTCAGGGGAACAACATATTCAAAAATGGCACACATCAGACAAGGGGTTCAAAAGTTAGTAAAAAGTCCTTTGTGACTAAATGAAGCATGGCTTTCTGGCCCAAACCAGTTTCAGAGTCTTCTATCCTGGAGATAAGTAATTCAATTATCTCCCAGGATAGACACAGACTCCATTAAGCACATGGTTGCAAAAAGACACAAAACACTTTAAAATACATAAAGTCACCTTTACACATAACACACAGACATTTCACATATCCCCAGATAGCTCAGGTCTGAGCGCACATTATTAAGTGAATGGCGCTCAGACCACACGAATACAGTTTAATCGCCATGGAGCCAAAGTCTTTACAGTCAGTTTCATACAAATGGGCTCCATGGGATTCCTATCTGGGGTATAACACATTCAAACACATCTACCGAACCCCAGGCAGAAAAGCACGAATACAGCTTTTCTGCAGGCAAAAATAAAGTCTTTTAAAAGGGGGCCATAGTCAGATGGCAGGAGGCTGGCAACCAGGCTTCTCCAGTGCACAGTGGCGAGGTGGTTTCGCCACACTTCTCCCCTTTACCAATCAGACTAACAGGGTATCTGACCTCCTGCCGGTCAGTGCCCTTGTTAGTCCAGCAGCCCACCCACAAAACACAATTAGTAATACAGCCCACCCACAATAACTGGCTACTACACCTGGGTAGAGGAGAACTTTGTCCGTGTCCAGGTGCCTCACCATGGCTGTGTGGGTGACTGGTCAGCGTACTGGGTGGGTTGCTGAGTGGGCAGAGACCAGCGGTACTCTGTCCTGGTGCCAGCACTACCACGGGAGTAGTCTGGTTGGAGCCTGGTTGCTGGAGGGGGGGACAGACTGTCTCCCCTTTGCCTAAACAGTCCTGCTGCTGGGGGACAGGACCGACTGTTCCTACCCCCGGTGGTGCATGTGCAGCGACTACTGTCCCATCTGCACTGTTGTGGAGATTACTGTCTCCCCTTGGTGGGCTAAGTTGCCGCTGGGGAGAGGGTGTAACAAGCTCCTCTCCCATACATACTTTCAGCCGCTGGGGAGAGGGGATAACAAGCTCCTCTCCCTGACACACTCTCTGCTGTTGAAGGGGGAGACCGACTGTCTCCCCTTTCAATAATTCGTCCTGTTGCTGGAGAAAGGTGATAACTGGTTCCTCTCCCTGGAACACTCTCTGCTGTTGGAGAGGGGGAACAACTGTCTCCCCTTTTAATATATTGTCCTGCTGCTGGGGAGCGAGACCGACTGTCTCCGCTTCCTGCAGGACACACTGCCGCTGGGGAGGAAGGACGGCACCTTCTGCTCCCTGGAACACACACTGCCGCTGGGGAGGAAGGACGACACCTTCAGCTCCCTGGGACACACACTGCCGCTGGGGAGGAAGGACTGCACCTTCAGCTCCCTGGGACACACACTGCTGCTGGGGAGGAAGGACGGCACCTTCTGCTCCCTGGGGTACACACTGCCGCTGGGGAGGAAGGACGGTACCTTCAGCTCCCTGGGATACACACTGCCGCTGGGGAGGAAGGACGGCACCTTCTGCTCCCTGGGACACACACTGCCGCTGGGGGGGAAGGACGGCACCTTCTGCTCCCTGGGACACACACTGCCGCTGGGGGGGAAGGACGGTACCTTCAGCTCCCTGGGATACACACTGCTGCTGGGGAGGAAGGACGACACCTTCAGCTCCCTGGGATACACACTGCCGCTGGGGAGGAAGGACTGCACCTTCTGCTCCCTGGGGTACACACTGCCGCTGGGGAGGAAGGACGGCACCTTTAGCTCCCTGGGATACACACTGCCGCTGGGGAGGAAGGACGGCACCTTTAGCTCCCTGGGGTACACACTGCCGCTGGGGAGGAAGGACGACACCTTCAGCTCCCTGGGGTACACACTGCCGCTGGGGAGGAAGGACGACACCTTCTGCTCCCTGGGGTACACACTGCCGCTGGGGAGGAAGGACGGCACCTTCTGCTCCCTGGGACACACACTGCCGCTGGGGAGGAAGGACGGCACCTTCTGCTCCCTGGGACACACACTGCCGCTGGGGAGGAAGGACGACACCTTCTGCTCCCTGGGGTACACACTGCCGCTGGGGAGGAAGGACGGCACCTTCTGCTCCCTGGGGTACACACTGCCGCTGGGGAGGAAGGACGACACCTTCTGCTCCCTGGGGTACACACTGCCGCTGGGGAGGAAGGACGACACCTTTGCTCCCTGGGGTACACCTATGAGTCCCCGTAACGCACTCTGCCTCCGGATAGGGCGGCTGATACCTTTGGCTGGATCTGCCATGAACTCCAGGTACTCGTCTACCTGGCTCCTTACGAACTGCACGTATTTCTCCGGGGGGTTGGGTCCAAAGAAAGCCAGCCGCATAGCAAACTCTCTGTCATACTGCTCCTGAGTGTAGCTAGGTGCCATGCTTGCGCTGCTGAAGTTGGTTCTTTTGTCGATAGGGTCGCTGTACGTGTACTGGCGTTGCCCTCACTTTGTAATCCAAGGAATGGTGTTGCCCTGTAGCTGTCTTTCTGGTTGTAGGAACGATCCCACCGCTTGCCACCAATTGTAACGGACCGTTTCTCTCACAAGGGGATAAATCCGTTTAGGCGATAATCCCCTTTCCCATAGACCAGCAGCTATTGCAATCACCAACCTCCCGAACTCCAAACTGTACGAATCCCCAACTCACGAACAAGAAATACACGAACTCTGGAAGCAGCCGAACAGGAAAAGCAATACGAACGGCTTACACTCCTGGCAGTCAGCACACAATCCAATTCCCCCAATAACGAGACGACACTTCGTTTTGAGGGTTAAGCAGAATCTCCAGTGCTGGCACACCCAGCCTGGTTTTTATTACAATCCACAAAACATAGTACAGCCCACAGGGCGTTACAAAACAACCAATCACATCACAGTTACATCCCACATATTCCCTCCCCTTATCCTGAGAGGAAACTCAATTATACATACAGTTAAAACATACTTTCTACCCAACTTTCATAACTCCAAAACCATACATCACATTCACATAAAATTACATATTCACAATCAATCCATTCAGGGGAACAACATATTCAAAAATGGCACACATCAGACAAGGGGTTCAAAAGTTAGTAAAAAGTCCTTTGTGACTAAATGAAGCATGGCTTTCTGGCCCAAACCAGTTTCAGAGTCTTCTATCCTGGAGATAAGTAATTCAATTATCTCCCAGGATAGACACAAGACTCCATTAAGCACATGGTTGCAAAAAGACACAAAACACTTTAAAATACATAAAGTCACCTTTTACACATAACACACAGACATTTCACATATCCCCAGATAGCTCAGGTCTGAGCGCACATTATTAAGTGAATGGCGCTCAGACCACACGAATACAGTTTAATCGCCATGGAGCCAAAGTCTTTACAGTCAGTTTCATACAAATGGGCTCCATGGGATTCCTATCTGGGGTATAACACATTCAAACACATCTACCGAACCCCAGGCAGAAAAGCACGAATACAGCTTTTCTGCAGGCAAAAATAAAGTCTTTTAAAAGGGGGCCATAGTCAGATGGCAGGAGGCTGGCAACCAGGCTTCTCCAGTGCACAGTGGCGAGGTTGGTTTCGCCACAGTTAGTTTTATATTTTTTTCTTGTAGGTCTACTATTGGTTTTAAGACCTCTACTGTTTATCAACATAAGTATATTTAGTCTATGTGTGGCACAGTCGTGTTTTACTGTTACCCATTTCTTTATTGTTTTTTGTTTGGCTAAATGTAAGAATACTTTAATTCTTCACACTTCCTGTGTTCATGGATAGCTTGATGAGGTTTATATGGAAACCACTAGTGTTAATTTTGGCAGCAAATTTTAATTACTTTTTTTTTAAAAAGCCATCTTAGATTTAGTCGTATTTTATCTCAATTGTTTTCATCTAATGTTCAGTAGATTTTAGTCGACACAATTAGAATCAAATGCCTTTGTCTCTTTTGCCCCTTCCCCAACCCCTATTTGTCTCTTTGATTCCCCCCAGTCCGCCATGTGTTTAAATCCCCTCAGCCCCCCATGTGTCTCATTTTCTCTCCTCCTGCCCCCCTGTGTTTTACCCGCCTGTGTTAATTTTGGCAGCAAATTTCAATTTGGTTTTAGTCACAGTCTTTTGACCAAAAAGCCATTTTAGTTTTAATCGTATTTTAGTCATCTTAATTGTTTTAGTCTACTAAATAGCAAAAAGTTTAGTCGACTAAAATCTGACTAAAATTGTTAGTCGACAAAATGAACACTGGAAATCACTTGATGATTTAGATTGATGTTAAAATGGTTTGAAATTTTGAATGTTCAACGGAGTAAAGTAGGAATTCTGTAAATATGGAATATACTAAATACCCTTCAAAGCTTTTATTTTAAACCATTGTAGGGTGTAGATTGCCCGTGACTGTTATGATGACGGCCATACACAACCTACATCCATCTAACTAAATTCCACTTTCTGTTGTTCTTGTGTAAGAGAAGGGTGTGTGCAGGTAAACCATTGAAATCCTAAAACTACAAGACAAAGCTCGCTCAGATCTGTGACAAATGCAAACAGGGCTATAGAACCATATAGCAGGAGTGTACAGCTTTAAACACACACACACTTTGATTTCACTTTTTCAAAGTAAGAAATTCACACTAACAACAACTGCCCCTAGACATGTCTCTGTTGCTAATTCTCGCTGTTTTATTTCACCACATTTTAATTTCGGCTGGTATATTTATCCCTGTTGTTGGCAAGAGTACACTGGCAGAAAAAAAGTCCCTTTTTTCTTTTTAATTCTCACTCAACTTTTGTAACTTTTGTATCCTGTATGAACTGTTTAAATCCCTGTTCCTCTACATGTTTTTAGGGTCTATCTAAATCATAATTTATTACTCAATTTTTTTGGGTCTGGCCTGTTAAAACGGAGACTCTCTAATTTCTCAGACAAAATCTTATAAATGTAAAAGTCTCCTTGATTGCGTTTTAATTTCATTGAAATTCCTATGCAAGCTAAAGGTGTTCTGAAACAAAATTTGTACCAAAGGACTTTGTCTTGTGGGTAAGCCATGTTTGACAAAAGTTAGAGGTTTCAGAAAATGCATCTTCCTGTATTGTTCAAGTGGTACTGTAGAAGGTCTTTTGGACTGCGTGCGAGAGTACCGTAGTGAAAAGGGCAGATTAAACTCCAGAACCTGAAGAAGATTTCCTTTTAAGGAAGATGGCGATGATTGCAAGACCGCCGCAACACCTGTACTCTTTATCTCATGCCTATCTAACCCATTGCGCTCCTAATCCTAAGAACGTGTCCTTTTTAAAAGATCTGCTTTCGTTTGGGTGACATTTTAGATGCTGTAGGTTGAACTACCCTGATACTTTGCCAGAATTCTAGCATTATGGGAAATGGAGTCCACAACATATGGAGTGTTGAAGGTTGTCAACCCCTATTCTAAAGTGACCTCTTTTAATTTCAACTGTGTCTGGTAACCGTGAGTACATACAGACTGGCGGTTTCTGGTTAAAAATATGTTTTGTTTTGTTTTTTTTAGTGGTAGTTTTTTGTTTAGAGGTGCACAAATACTTGTGATACTGTGCTGTAATGCACAAAGTAATATGCTAATAGGGTTTAACATCTTGAATAAAAGACCATTAAAGGGTTACTCCAACCACTACGACCACCTCAGTGATTTGAAGTGATCATGGGGACAGGAGGCTGGATGTGCAGTGCTCTTACAAGTAACAGTGCACATTTAGAGTTATTGTTAATTGTGTGCTGGGGGCTAGTTGCACCCCTAGCACACATGACCGAGGCAGCCCAGAACTCTGTTCCGGGCTGCCTAATGTCAATTCTGTGCATAAAAAAATCTGTCGCCAGCATGCACTGCACATAAAAAGGCTAACGTGACAGAGGGCCAACAGTGGGAAGATTGCTTCCCCCTCCTACTGCGCACTCTCACTACCTCCCTCTGTAAATTGTAAAGTTGTTTTAAAATAATACAAAACTTTAAAATAACCCTTCCCAGTTCCCTGTATGAGAAGCCTGTAATTGGACCGAGCAGGTAACATCATGACTGGCGTGGAAGATCAACACCCTCAGCTTTGCCTGGTGCTGAATTAAGGAAAGTTCAAGAACCTTTTTTTTTTTTTTTTACAGGTTTGGCATGGTGGACCTAATAGTTATGCCCCGTAGGGCATGTATTGTGTAAAAAAAGTATCTTTTAATTCCCTACTCTATATGAAGCATCATAAGAGTATTATTCTCTGAAACACTGGCACAACAAAATGGCAAAACTAAAAATAAAGTATAGAAGCTGCATCTTTTTACCTCCTCTCATTTCCCCTGACATCTCTATGGTCGTGAAAAGCGAACCCTTGTTCGAGGCCCATACCGGCCACACAGATCATTCTGGCCGCAAGGGGTTTGTCTGCCCTTTTAGTTCTATTCATGTACTTGGTGTACAGAATGTACTAATCACTTAACCGTGCTGCAAGCGAAACCTCTGCTAGCTTTCTGCAGTTGCCCAGCCATATACAGCCTAACAATTTCCCTCGACGGGCTCCTGAATCTCTTTGCCACGCTGGTCAGAGACAAAGAGATAAGGCTTTGGTTTTTCTTCATGCATGGTGGATCAGGACAGCCCAACGACAGCGACAGCTTGAGAAAGGGACCAAGGCAGCTGTCCTCCGGAGGGTGACAGCTTCTAACCTTCCGGACAGCAAAGCTCAGTTTACCGTGAACTTGGCACCACAAAGGCGACCATAACTAACACCCCATAAATAATTCAACGTAAAGTAGCGAACGCAATCTGCTTCTCACTTTATTTTCTCACCCTGACCTCGGAGTTAACCCTGGAATAAAAAAAAACCAAAACACATTTACAGGAGAATTAAACAACATAGTCATTCTTATCATTGCCCTATCTTAAAATGACATTCAAGAAAGCATTGGCAGGAATAACAGTTACACCCTGGTGATTAAAATGCAGAAAAAAAAGATTCTGTGTATTGTTGAAAAGACAGCATGTATAATTGCATTGTGCAAGAAAACACCACCGTAATCACAGCATAAAAATATTTTTATAATAAGGTATGATGATAATATTCGTGGGGGAAAAAAATCATGTATAATGCAAAAGGTTGATTTAACCAGTCACCAGATTGCAAGCTCAGCAAGCCTTGGAAAAAGACGTAGCTTTGATCAAAACAGATTGAATCCTACAGCCAGCACTTACACAATGGTGTATAAATTATCTCTCCGAAACCAAGTCTATAATGGGAACAATCATAATTGAATTCGGTATTCAATTTAATCCTGTGTTCAACAATGAGGGAGGTATAAAATTAAATACGCAGGGGATTATTCACTAAACAGTGTTTCTGATACCCATTTTTTTAAGCATTGGGCTCATGTACAGCGCTATGGAATTTGCTGGCGCTATATAAATAATAATGTAGCCAAACTCTAAATTTCCAAGTTTGCTTTGTGCCTAGGTCAGGCTATTTTAGTCTAGGTTTAGCAAATTCTCTTTTTATTTCACAATAACTCTAGGTTTAGTGAATAGAACATCTTTATTGATCTGATTTTGGTAGTCTGCATAAAGAGACCTAAATCGATGGTAGAAATATACATTAAAAAAAGCCTTGTTTGGTTTATTGCCAGTAGGGACTGCATTGTGGTTGATAAAACTCTTATCTAAATGATACCCAGGGCTTTTTTTGGACCAGCGATCACGACTTTCTTTTTCTTGGTTGTACCTACCTGTGCTGAATTTGTATATATTTTATGTCTGTGCTGAGCTGACAATCATTGTTGATATTGCAAAATAATTTTACTATGATCTGCCTTATCCAAATTTGTGCAATGTTTGCATGCTTTTGACAATACAGTCTTAGAGCTGCTCAATGAATAGAACGTTAGCCAAGGGCTCAGTCCGATGTGCTAGGTGTGATCAATGCTTAGTGTAAGTTGACTAACAATGAAAAAGTACTGTATTTTAAACCAAGTAGTGACCATTATTGGCCCTCCATTTATTGTGAGACTAAACTTTCCATAAATCTCTGCTATTTTAAGACACTGGCAATAGAAATGGTGCAGAAGGAGCATATGCTAAGGCCACTCTGTGTTACGTTGAAGTTTGAGTACACAGCCAGGAGGGAGTAAAAGTGCAAATCTTTCAAGCTAGAAGGAGCACAGAAATGCCAGGCAGTGTAGTAAGTGATGGAGTGGAGATTGGGGAGGCGACTGGACCTGCAAGCGTAGAACATAAGACAGAACCCACAATAATGGGAAACTAAAACGGAATCTGGTACAATGGACGTAGTCCACTTTTAATATCATGGGAAAATGCAGCAATAAATGTTATTTTATTGTTTTGTTCTTTTTGGTAATCCCCATTCTATCAGATTAATACAGTTTCTTTTCAAAAAGATTCATTGAATGGGCCTAACTATAAAATGCAAATATAGGGTTATATGTAAAGAGCCTCATTCGATTTCATTTATAGCGATATCTCCGCATTCAGCCCCTTACCCCAATATTGCTGTATGTATTTAATTACTCAATATGTACCCTGTATGATCATGTCCTCACTATTCTCTTCTGCCCCTCAGGACGAGATCGAGGAGCTGAGGTCAGAGATGCTGGAGATGAGAGACGTTTATATGGAAGAGGATGTATATCAGCTGCAGGAGCTCCGGCAGCAGTTAGAACAAGTCCACAAGACTTGTCGCATTTTACAGTACAGATTGAAGAAGTCCGAGCGCAGAGGGCTACGGGTGGCCCAGACGGGACAAGTGGATGGAGAACTTATCAGTGCCCTAGAGCAGGACATCAAGGTAACCATTATCATAATGTTACATGTGTGTCTAGGTATAATTAAAGGGACACTCCAGACCCCTAAAGCACTATTGTTTGCTGAAAAGCTTTAGGTGTGAAGAGTTTGTCCTATTTTTTAAATTATGCAAATGTGCATATTTCAATAGAAATTGGCACTTTCTTAAAAAAACTGCTTACACTCCCCCTGGCTTTCAGACAACAGGACCTGTTACTTCCTGGTTTGGTTAGCTCAGTGGAACTGAAGTCAACATGCAGCAATTGCTGAGAGCACCAGCCCTGCAAAGACTTCTCATTGAACTGCATTGGGAAATCTGTGATTGGACAGCCACAGAAAGGTCTGGGCAGGGTTAGAAGGTGAGGGTTTGCAAAGGCAGCACAACAAGAGATCTGCAGGTATGTTTTTTTAGGTATACACCTAATGAAAAAATGTATAATTAAATGAATGCATGATTTCATTTGGGGTATATCTACTAAATAGTGATTTAAAAAAAAAATATTTTGTATTTGGGCGGTGGAGTGTCCCTTTAATGCACAAGCTAGGGCCTCAAAATATCTATCTGAAAATCTACTGGAAGAAAATAAGAGTAATGAACACCACAAGCATCTCCTGGATTCATTAACTCGTAATTCACTACGGAACCTTTCCAGCTATTCTATTGGTTTTTCTCTCCAGCGGTATATGTTACGATACAGACATAAGTATGTACTGTTATGCAAATTACTGATTACTATATGGACCACCCCGGGTTCCCAACACACTCACAAGCCAAAAACTTTTTTTTTTTTTTTTGTCCTACTAACCACCTGAACACAGTGATGGGATACATTTAGGCAACAGAGCGTGTATTTTAGGGCAGTTTTGATAAACAAAAGCAGAGACTGATATCTGTCTTTTATCAGAATTCCTTTTAGAACTTGCGGACAGAGGTTTAATCAGGGTCGGTTAGTATTTAAAGGTGCCACATTTTAGCAATGCTTTTTAAGGCTTCATTGTGTGCCAAGAGAATTACTACATTAGCATGTTGCTTTTGAGGGATATACACACAGACCAGAATTAAAGTGATTGTCAGGACTGCCATCAGAAATGTTTGGGCCCATTACACAGCTCAGTTTCTTAAAGGAGCACTATAGGATCAGGAACACAAACATGTATTCCTGACCGCATAGGGTTAAAACCACCATCTAGTCACCCTGGTCCCCTCATGCCTCCCTAAATATAGTAAAATCTTACTTTTATTCAAGTCTGCAACTGCATACTTTGTCCCTGTTTCCTTTAGACCTGCCCACTGTCTGCTGACATCAGCAGAAGTGGTAGCCTGATCCAATCACAATGTTTCCCCATAGGATTGGCTGAGACTGACAAAGAGGCAGATCAGTGGCAAAGCCAGCTTAATTCAAACACAGCCCTGGCCAATCAGCATCTCCTCAAAGAGATGAATTGAATCAATGAATCTCTATGAGAAAGTTCAGTGTCTGCATGCAGAGGGAGGAGATACTAAATGTTTGGATGCATTTTAGGCAGCCATGACCCAGGAAGGATCTCTAACAGCCATCTGAGGAGTGGCCAGTGAAGTTATCACTAGGCTGTAATGTAAACACTGCATTTTCTCTGAAAAGACAGTGTTTACAGCAAAAATCCTGAAGGTAATGATTCTACTCACCAGAACAAATTCAATAAGCTGTAGATGTTCTGGTGACTATAGTTTCCCTTTAGGAAAGGCTCTGACTGTGGCCAAAACGTTGCCTCTGTTTCACAAAAAAAAAGCGGTCTTTGGATTTAACCCTTTGAATGTCCGGACAGCTTTCAATTCTTTACACCTCGTGTGTGTGTGTAATGGACACCTATTCACTCTACAGATCACTCCTAAGAACTACTCTATTGCTACCTAGTTAGAAGGGGATGTTACCTCGATACATTTGTCGAAACAGTTTCTTTGTTTCTAAATGGCAATCTCCACAGGGTTTCTTAATGAGGTACATTCTGATTAATTTTGAAATCTTCTAATGAGGTGGTGTATATTTAGTAGACACACGATCTGATATTTATCCTAGCACCTAATAAAGGAATTTTCCAAGCATATTGGCATTGGTTATGTGATGGTATTGTCTTTTAGAAAATGTCTTCCTCAATTCTAATATTTTACAAATTTATTCAGATTTAGATTTATATATATATATATATATATGTTGTAATTCTGGGATTTTCACTTTGAACTTGTATACTCTACTTTTAAAGGGTCATCCAACAACTTTGGTTCCTTCTCTCTGGAACACAATCTATATTCTAAAAACATGCTTGATTTTTCTTTGTTCAGTATATCATTAATGTAGAAATTTAGGTTTTATAGCGGAGTAAGTTAGGCACCAGCTGTAATATATTGCCAGCCGTATGTTTTGTCATCAACATTTACCTCATGACCCTTTATTAGGAGAGTTGAATCTCTACTCTGCCCTCTTGGTATTTGAAGTGAATTTTTGTTTATATTAGTGTAAGCTTACCATGTGTGTATATTCTATTTCCTGTGGCCAAGGCCTCCAATGTCAAAGGTAGTTGACATATTAAGAGATCAGACAATTGGGTTTGGGATGGAGTTAGTATCCTCTGTTTGGCATTGTTGTGCTCCTTTTTTATACACTTTTTTTTACATTTGAAGAGCACACCCTAATTAAACCATTGAACTCCATCATTGCTGTCCATGCCAGCTGTGCCCTCTTTTTGTAGATGGTGACCTTGCTGGATGTGTCTCTCAGCATGTCACTGTGTAATCGATTTAGCTGTGAAACTAACAGTGCGGTATGGCCTGGTACATTGTATCCCAGGATACGAAATCCTTTTAGCCATGTGTCTCATTTTATGTATAATTGGATTTAGTGTTCACTGTATTACAGTGAAGTTAATTGCACGCTTTGTTTCCCTTTATAATTAGAAAAATGTCATTCATTGGCGGTGTCAGACAGGACGACAATATTTCTGTGGATTAACCTAGCAAATCTCACACTTTAAACCAAATCAAATATTTCGAATTGGGGTAAAAATATTTATATACAGACATGTATACATGTAAAGTCGTCCAGCTAACTCTGTTCTTCAAATTGGTGGCTGTCCATAAGTGCCTAAGAAGGCTTTGAGAATAGAATACTCTCATCAAATATGTTTCCTCACTGTCCAATCATAGACTCTGTTTAAATTTCGCGAGTTCCCAGTTAACACATTTTTCGTAGTAATCAGAAATACTTTATAATTAGCGAACAGTTGGGATCACCACCACTGTGGGCTTGTGCTAGTTTAGTGGGTGGGGGAGGCAGGATATTGAGGTTCTTTGTGTCGGTTTGCAATTCATGAATAGACAAATGTAACTTTAAATCAGAATAATTTATTTTTCTTTTCAATTTTATAAACACTGAAAGGACCCTCTGTTAAGCGTAGATGTATATTCTCTCTTCTAACTATCCTACTTTGCCTCCACATATCCAACCATAACTTTGACTTTTTCCAGACTTTCTCGACCTGGCAATTTTTCTCATTGCTAGAGATTTAACAAGGTGGAAATACAGTGAGGCAGTAACAATTTGGTTTGGACATTCACGTCTGCGTATATACATACATAGTTATAACTGAAATCTATGTGATTGCGTAGAGATGTCCATCTTTATCAACTTTTGGGAGCAATTATAGGTTTTAAAGTTATAGTAAGTCTAATTCCAAATCAACTTTTGTGAAATAAAAAGCAATTATATTCAGATGTTGTTGTGTAACAATAGGCGTAACTTTCTACTTGGTCCTTTCAACATTAAACATTGTGACGTCTTTCGCATATGGGGATAGCATTTTCCTTCTAAGGTTTATGTGAAATATCAGGTTATATAGCGTAAAAACGTGTGTTCACTACCCAGAGTGGCTTCCCCTGTGCATGTCTGAGTGGTAAGGGCTACCCGTCCTTTGGGGACCCTATTACTTTCTGGTGTCCACTATGTAGTGATCTTGGATTCTCCAGATTTTATCTTTCCCTGTAAGTGTTGATCTCTCAGGTGTGTACGGGCTTTCTTATCTTATGTCGAGCGTGGGGCTCTATAGTGTCAATGTCAGATAGTAACAGTGTTTGTGTTAAAGAGCCTCCGTATGCCTCCCGTGTACTGCCCACCTTCTATCGTTCTCGGGTCCGGGTCCGTCAAGAATTTTCTTGTCGCACTATGTTCGGGCTGGCATCCGTGCTGGCTACTCGGTCGTTCCGGGAGTGACCCGCTTTGTCTATACAGCCCACTGCGAATACTAGAGAAGGGCAGAGTTTGCTAGGTAGAGGAGTATGTATAGTTAGATCAGGGTTAGCAGTAGTTAGAAGAAAGAGATGTAGGGGGTAGGTGGTATTAGGGTTGGGGGGTGGGGTAAGGGTGGGTGGTATGTTCATCACAGGGTATCCTCGTCTGGGGTTACAGCTCCTCTCTGCGCCCCTCCACAGAGTCCCCCCAGGAGCGCCCATAGTCTCCTATCGCCCTCGAGTGGTCCAGGCACAGCCCCCTCTCTCTTTTAGGGTGGCTGTGGGTGACGTTCTTGTTTTTTCACTTCGGTCTCCCCGATACAAACATGAGCCACGGGGTCCAGGTCTGCATGTAGCGTTTGGTAGTGTTCTGGAGTGAGGCCGTGAGTTCCATTCCGTGGATCTCTCCACTTTGTCCATCCATTGTAGGAGGGTGGGC
Organism: Pelobates cultripes; assembly: GCA_933207985.1. Lineage (NCBI taxonomy): Eukaryota > Metazoa > Chordata > Amphibia > Anura > Pelobatidae > Pelobates > Pelobates cultripes. The sequence continues at coordinate 39,670,097 of OW240916.1, forward strand.
ACTCGGGGGGATCGCCATCTCAGCGGGATAAGGAGTTTGGCAGCATTTAGTAGGTGTCTGGTCAGTGATTTTTTTTTTTTATAACTTGAGAGAGGTAGGGAGGTGTGATGAAGGAGCATCTGTACCGGTTTGAAGGGGAGAGCCACATCCAGGATGCCTTTTAATCTTTGTGTGGATTTGTTGCCAGTATGGGGCTATTTTCCTGCACGACCACCATATATGCAGGTCAGTGCCTATCTCATTTCCACATCTCCAGCAGGTCTCGGAGGTATCCGGCATCATCTTGTGTAGCCTCTCTGGCGTCCTGTACCATCCAGTCAGCAGTTTATAGTTAAGTTCCTGGTGTTTGGAACTCATGGCGCTTTGGTGTGTCAAGATGTGAATTTTCGTCCATTGGGGTCTGTAAGTGTGACATCCGCGGCCTCTTCACAGCGTGTCATATACCTCATGGGTTCCGTCTTTGTCACGGCCCAAATCAAGTCTGCTTTCAGTGTGTGAAGCATCGGTGCGAAGTTGTGGGCGTATAATTGGGTTAAATTTGCAGAGAGCCAAATCCCTCGATATTTGTTCTTGTGTTGGCACCATGTGAAGGCAAATTGCGTCTGCAGGTGGTCGGTCAGTCCCCTTTCAATGGTGATGGGGAGCGCTTCCGATTTATCCCTGTTTAGCTTCATGTTGGATACCCTGCCATATTCTTCAAAAGCCCTCAGTAGGTTCGGTAGGGACACTCGAGTTATCTACGAAAAACATGTCGTCGGCATAGACGGCCACCTTAGGCGTCCGTCCATGTAGAGTGAGTCCCAAAATTCCCCCGTCCCGTCTTACCGCCCCCAGGAATGGCTCCAGGGAGAGGGCAAACAGAAGGGGGGAGAGCGGGCAGCCCTGTCTTGTTCCATTTCGTATGTGAACCGGATGCGCAGGAGGTGCGATCTCCGCACCATCACATTAAGGCCCCGGGTGTTATTTGACCAGAGGTGGAGAGGCACGGGAGTAAATCCCGTTCCCATGTTCCCGAAGTGGAAGGAAAGGGTATGGGAGGAGGGTGTGGGTGAGAGAGTAGGGAAGAGTAAAGAGTCTTATCTAGAACCCAACTTGGGTCGCAGTGACTTGACATCGGAGGTGGGGGTGTCGCGCAGTCCACTCAAGAGGAGCAGTCCCCGCCCCCCACCAATTTGGGTGCGGTGTCTATCACAGGGCACCAGTCCCAATGAGCACCAGCACAGCACGTAGCCTGTGTGCTTAGTGTGCAGCGTGTAGCGTGTTTCTTGTGTTGGTGTTGTCGAGTTAGTTAAAGAGGGTATGTCTACTCACAGCAGTCGATACCCTTCATAGGGTCTGAACGGGTGTCTGTGAGTCTATACCACTAGTCGCCCACCCCCCTGGCCGAAGGTGTTGAGACATGTCAGGAGGCAAAGTGGTTGCCGGGCTCTTTTAATTATCACTATAATCGTATATGGCCATGTAGGGTCGGTTAGGGGAGCTTCTCACACCCCATGGAATCCCGTGTGTCCGCGGGAATACACTTATCTACGCAGGGTCCAGGAAGTCCTGTTAGTCTTTTTGTGTAAGGTCTCTTTTTGTTCCGTAGTCCTACCTGCTTAGGTTCGGGGGTCTGACGGTAGCCTGCTACAGTGTGAGTAGGGTCGGATCACTATCAATAGCTATGGAACCTCTGTAGAGTGCGGGGTGCAGGGTCTTTTAGTACGCTTGTGGCCTCCCTTCCCAGGGCAACATCGCCTCCCGCCCCGGTTTGGTTCCGTTTCCCCTTCCTCCCCCCCCCTTCGCAATCTTGAGCGTATTTCAAAGAAACATGCTAATCGTACAGTAAATAACATCAACATCTGCTTGTGTACATTCAAAGTCAGGGGACCATAGACCAGTGCTCACTCACTACCCCCTGTCTTCTCCTCACTCCCCCCTCCCCTCCGGTTTGCCACTACCATGGAGCCAGTGTCTTTACAGTTCAGTCTCTCTGGCATCGTACTGTGCAGGCATTTTTCGGGGTCCGCTAGGGTTTTTTTCGATTAGCCCAGCAGGACCCTTGTGACCCTCAAAGGTCCGCATTCTTAGCCAGAGTGTCCCCCGGGTAATGCATAGTCTCGTCTCCCCACCCAAATACTCAGCATACCCCCCTTCGCTCCTACTCAAACCTCCAGCAATTACGTCGTTATTGGTCCCCCTCTGCCTATTATCCTCATGTGGGCCCATTCTGCCTGATAGGCTTTGCACTATGTGCACGTGTGGAATATTCGTACCTACTCTATGCCATCGGCGGGTGCCAGGCAGGGCTCACAGACCAGTCACATATGTAGGACCCCCCCCCAAGCATCGTAGGTGTCTTCCCCTTATCCTTTCTAGTCTTCCCGGGTGTGTGTGTCTGTCCCCAGTAAGTCCAATCAACTCATCCCTCCCCAACCGACTAGCTCATCAGCAGGCTATTCTTCAGGGCCGTCTGGCCCTCCCCATCTACGCGGTGCGGCCGATCCGCTAGGTGCCATGTCAGCATTTTGCAGTGGCAGCAGAGGGTCCCTCCGCGAGGCTGTGGCTTCGTCCAGGATCCAATTCCGTACCCGGGTCGGCGGCAAGCCCAGAGTCCTCTGGAATCTCGGGACGTCTTCTGGCTAGCGGGCTGTAATCCAGGCGTTCCCGTGTTTCGTCTGGAGGCTGAAGGGGAAAGCCACAGTGGTAGGGAATCCCCTTATCTCTTAGGGATCCAGTGACTGGTCTCAGGGCTCTTCTCGCATCGAGCGTCAGGCTAGACAAGTCTTGATATAGAGAGATGTCTGTTCCTCGGAATTGAATGGAAGGCAGGCCCCTCGCTGCAGCCATAATTTTATCTCTTACGCCTTGCGTAGCTATGCAGCAGATTATGTCCCTGGGGCTGCCGTACTGCCTCGCCTGCCCTAAGGCTCTGTGTGCGCATTCCATAGTGATCGTTGCAGGGGCCTCAGCTCCCAGGAGCTGTGTGAACAGTGCGGTCAGGGTGGTTTGGAGCGGCTCAGCGTCTGTTTCAGGCAGGCCTCGGATGCGATTATTATTGCGTCTGCTTCTGTTCTCCAGATCTTCCACTTGTCTCCGGAGGGTGATAAGCATGTTACCTTGTCTGGTAACCGCAACCTCCGTTGCTCTGTGCAGATCGTCACAGCCCCGCGCTACTGTCTCAATTTCATCCACTCTCTGCTCTAGGTTTGTCAGGTCTGTTCGCAGGCCTGCCAGTTCTTCTCTTAGTGCTGCTCTAAGTTCCTGCACTATGGAGCCTGTGTCCGCTCTGGTTAGCATCCTTCTGGATATCTGGGTGAGCTCGGCTCTAATTTGTGCCAGGTCTCCGGCCTGTGTGGGTTCCGTCTGGGAATTTCCCGCTCCCTCCGAGTCCGGAGGTTGAACGGCGTGGCAATAAAATCGTCCATCGGCCCGGTATTACGGCGTGGGTAGCTTGCTGCCGTCGTTCCCAAGGTTAGGAGCTTCTTATTCCGGACCATTGCCCTCCGGTTTAGTGCTTAAATTAGGTGTTTGTTCGGCCTGGGGTGCGGAGCTCCTTCACTGTGCGTCCTGTGCCATGCTCGTCCAGGCCACGTCTGAGATTTAACATTTTAATTTCACAGAATAATGTTTGTTCTGTTTTAGATATTATTTAATTTTTTCTGAAAATATATAATCTAGACCTATTTATGAAGTCAGAATGCAGTTGAACCTTTTTGTCACTGTCAAATATATATTTTTTTAATTATTATCTTTATTGTGCAGTCAAAACCATAGGAAAGAAAAGCAAAACCTCTCCCTAAAATAATTTCCCATTGTTTCTCTGTTCATATCTCGTTTGATATAAAAGTTCACTCTTTTCTAAATCCTTCAACTAATCTACTAACATAGCCGCCCACTATGCCAACGAGGGCACTATGTCATTTTTCAAACAACCTGTATTTTAAATGGAAGCTTAGTAAATGTTTTTATGTTTAAGGTCACATAGTTCAGCTCTCTGAGATTCATTTCTTTAAAATCAAAAAGGATAAAGGATCTTAAACTTAAATTTTTTTTTTTTAATTCTTTATTTTTCTTGTGCATAGGTAAAACAAACATTTGATCTTACAGCAACTGCAGGCTTATCTTGAACAATAAATTGATATGGCATGCGATTGAATAGCACAATTTTATGGTATATTTTCATGAGAAACAGAAGATTTCAGACTGTTCTATAACGTGCAGACTAGATATTGGTATGAGTATTTGCAGATTTTGTGTAGGAACAATAGGCTGAAGCGTGCAGCAGTGGGTTAACTCAGGTTAAGGTAAAATATGGCGTAAGGAGGTGCTGCACGTCGTGTAGGCAAGGCGACGTGCGACCACGAGTGGGTGAACAATCATTATGAGGCAACCCGTTGCTTGTTCTGACCCAGGGTATAACTGTGAGGGGCTTAGTGCGCTGCGAAAATGTACCGCGGTTTGTTAGTGGAAAGTGACAGATTAAAAGGAGTTACAGGCCTGGATGTCTGCAGTGGGTAGAAGCACCCAGGTGCTTGCTAGTTTAGGGTATTGGATGGTACGCTGCGCAGTGTGCGAGGTGCAAGTCTATCAATTATAAAATGATTGGGAATGGTGCTAGCCATCATACCAGGCTATCCTTATGGTAGGGGGCGGGATGGTTATATCAGAGCGCTTTTTAGTATTGAGTGTAGGTAGAGGCTTTTATGGGACTAATTAAAAGAAAGGAAGATCAGAAACTTAGGTACTTGAGAGTGGAGTTATAGCAGGAGTCCAACAGGTTAAATAAGGTCTGTAGTGTCATCTGCATTATACATGTTGTCCCATGAAAACCAAAAAGAGAGAGGATTTGAAAAATTAAATGAAATGAAACACAAAGAAGGAAACATAAAATACTTTGAGCCCTGTAAGTAGGCATGTAGTTGTCGGAAGGGTGGCATGGTCAGAGAGTCCAGTGTCAGTCTATGTCCTCAATTGGGTAGGAATAGAGGCTGTCCATGGGTTGTTTAATGCTGGAGCTGAGCGTGGCTGTCTGCAGGAGCTGTAGCTCAGACTCAGAGGTGCTGCGATCTAGATCCAGGGTAAGGAGCGGTGTCATGTGCTGTGAGCCTAGTGTTTGGATAACCCTGTGTGTGAGTCGCTCGGTCGCGTTCAGGGTGGTCTGGTTACGTGCCGTGCCTGTCGGTCAGCTGTCCATCCGCATACTTCTCCTCATGTGGGCATCGCAGCAGCTTTGATCCGGCAAGCACTGGAGTAGTGTGTCGTAGGGATCCCACCCGTCAGGCTGCCTCATGCAGGTATATAGCATCCGCCTTGCATGTGTCAGGGCCTTAGCTCCAGGGTGTGGGCCGGGACCACCCCCACCAGCCCAGAGGGGCGGGAACAGGGCCCTGGTTATACGTCCATGGGAGTCCAACGATGAAACCATCGGGCAGGATAGCGGGGCAGCGGCCGTCCACCCCACTCACCGCCTGAATAGGCCTCATACTCTGGGGACGACTGTTATCATCTAGAGGGACTAAAACAAGAAATTGCAAGCCTCTCCTCTGAGGCAGTGCTCACCTGTGCATCGGACCATGGCTGCTGGTCGTTAATCAGGTGTAAAAATAGCGGTCAGGCCCCGCCCCCTAAAAAAGTTGTTTTAAAAAAAATAAAAATAAATATATATATATATATATATATATATATATATATATATATATATATATATATATATATATATAGAAACAAGCGCAAAATTTATTGGAACAGAATTAAAATGCCATCTCACATTTTTTTTATGCTTTGATTTTGGTTTCCTTCGAAGCGGAATGTAGTTGGGGAGAAAAGGAGGCTTTGACTCATTTGCCTTGTATATGGAATAGGAATCTACTTTGCCAGGAACAGATACATAGAGCAGAGATACTCTCCCATTATATATTTATGTTTTGAATAATGAGTGTGTTTATCTTCCAGCTGTCTTGTTGGGTTCTGGCAGGAAAGATGACTTTCTTTTCTCTGGTCTATATGTTGTGCCTTCATAACTGATAGGGCTCCAGCGGAAAATAATATATCTTATTAGCAAACAGGAAGGATGTACGGTCACTGACCAGAGGAACTTGTTTTTTAACTTGAATGTCCATTGCTCCTTAAGAATGACTGATGGACCAATGTGTATATTTAAAGGGTCACTCCAGATCCCTAAACAACTTTAGCTTGCTGAAAAGCTTTATGTGTGAAGAGTATGTCCTCTTTTTTTGTCATTTTGGAAATAGTGCAAATTTCAATAGATATTGACACTTTTGTAAATTTACCTGGTTTACCCCGGCTTTCAAGCAGACAACAGGTAATGTTACTTCCTGGTTTCGTTAGCTCAATGCAACTGACCTCAAGAGACCGCAATTGCCCAGATCACCTGACTTACAAAGACTTCTCATTGAGCTGTATTGGGAAGTCTGTGATTGGACAGTCACAGAAAGTCTTGGTGGCGTGAGAAGGGGAGGGCTTGTAAAGGCAGCAGACAATAGAACTGCAGGTTTTGCAAGATAATTTTAGATATATCCCCAATGAAATAATACATAATGAAATACATGTACGTTTTAATTTGGTGTATATCTACTAAACAGTGATTTTTATTTATTTTGTATTTGGGCACTGGAGTGTCCCTTTAAGACCTAAATAGTCTTGAAGTGACTTTTGCATCTACCTTCTTCCCTCTTTGTGGATTTGAGCTGTCAAACGGCCTGGGCACAGGAGCTTAAACCCCATCTATGCATGTGCTCCACACTTTTTATTTGGCAAATACTTCTCTAATTTCCTTTGTTAGATCTGGTTTAGAGTGCTAAATGTTACGTTTTGCACCCTTGCTTGTGAAAAAATGTTTCTGAATAGCAGAAACAAATTGTCACCTTGATGCTGCCCCTCCAACACTTATAACAGAGTAGACGCTTTTGTAGTTATTATTTCTGAAGAGGCCGTAACGCATGGGGGCACTATGCTTTGAGTAGGATGTATTCCAAAGATTTTACACTGTAATCCATCACTTGCATGCCTTGTTACTGACACTAAATAGATTTAGTGTCAGTAATTGATAAGATTTTATTTATGTGCCCTAAAATATGTCTGCCTGTTGTTTGTTGGTGGTGTGCTACTGAAAACCAGTCTCTAGTGTATTGCAGGAAGTCAAAGCTCTTCCCTAGTTGCCTGGCAACTAGAGAGCAGGCCCCGGCCTATGTTTACATTGCTGACTTCAGCCTTCCTATTTTACATGGTCTTATTTTCCATTATTACACTGTTGCTGCCCTGCCAGCCTCTTCCTCTTCCAAACAAAGACGCTCAGTATGTTAGAGACCCACGGCTGCTAATATTTTGGTTGTATAAAATGCAGACGTCACAGGAAGGGGTCTGTGAGGTGAAAAATGCTATTAAATTAACATTTTAAAAAGGCTTATGGTAACTCTTGACTGCCACGGAGGTCCAGGCAGCGACTTTCTGAATTTAGAATATTATCTTTTATGATTAAATCAATCCATACCCCTTCCCACTACAAAAACTGCTTTTGGTCCATTATAATTTTACAACCGTTTATACCTTCTGTGCTATTATACTGTAATAAATGCTGATATCTTTGTATAAACACTCCTATGCGCAAAAGTCCCACTAGGCTGTTTTTTTAAATGCAAGTACATTTTGACTACACGTGCAATTAAATAATAACAGAATAATAATGTAAATAATTACAGCACGATTTATGACTGATTTGCTCTCATAATATCAAGCATATCTGTTCTTGTCTTTTGGAGCATGGAATTGCAACATTCTTTAGTCTGGGCCTATTTTACCACTAGGTTCTATGACTTGATCCCTTATTATGACAATCCGAATATACTGTATGATCTGCTACTACTAAATGATTTTTTACTTGGAGGTGGGTCTTTTATAATCATTGTTTGTATTGATTTCTTTGGTACAAATCGTTAGCGTATAAGTGATACGCTTTTAATTATTCACTTTTTATAAATATAAATAAAAAATAAAATGAGCATAAGGGAACAACTAGTGAATTGACCATGTTTCAAATATTTTAATAAGTTACATTCAAATACAATATCAACAGAATAAGCAATAAAACAAAACAGACTTCAAACAAAAAGCTTCCCAAACAATCTCCAATTAAATATTAAGTGCTTTTAAAGTGTTAGGTACACCATGATAAGAATACAGATGATTGGAGAATGTAAAGTTGTGCCCACAGACTGTAAATTAGGACAATCATCCAACATTCATTATGGAGTCTTTCCACGTTAAAAGCAGGACCACGAAAGAGAGGATGTACCAGGAAAAAAGGAGGGGCCCTGCCAAATAAATAAAATCAATTCTATATATTTAACTTATTTTAATGTTTGAACTTTGACATATATTGTATGTCTTGGCTTTTATGGTTTAATGGTTGGAAGACAGCTTGTGCTATATTCATTAACCTGTCATATTCATTTGTTTGCATGATGTGCTACTTTGTCCATTTAGATTAACCCATTCTCATTTCACTACTAGATTGTAAACTTGGTCTGGCCTCGATCCTCATCTGCCATATAACAAGTCCAATAATGCTATGCCAGATTTTATGCTACGATGCTCGTGTTAGGTTTGCAGAGCATCACAGAAGTTGTAGTCCTATCAACCGCTGGGGATCTACCTTTGGATAGTCTTGATTTAGGTTGCTAGTCGTGTAATGCTATCTAAACTTTGTTTTTATATGTAAAAAAAGAGTTAGATGAAACATTTGTGGAGAAAATTGAGTCTTTGTGAAGACGTTAAAACAAGCATGCCCATGTATCCATATTCCAGCTGTTTGTGCTGAGAACCGTTTATGCAGATTACTGTAGCAGCAGCGATATTGAGATTGCAGAGTATTTCATCATTCACATGCCGTGTGCAAATCTGGAGAGACCCATGTCCTCACTGCAGTGGGATGGAATTCCTAACATAACCCAGGCCTCCTTTTTATCATAAAACATTACTCAAAGTTTTGTTCTATATTATCACTGAAGGTTTCTGGCTATTTATCCAATGTTTTTAATACACATGTTTCTCTACGATCTAGAAGTTCCATCTAGATGTTTTTTCTTTTAAGAATTTTTATCACCCTCTTCATTTTTTGGATTTAGAGTTAACCATCCCTCTTGTACTCTGCAGATTTTTATTTATTTAATGGGAAACCTTGTCTGTAGGTTTATAGATTTATAAAGAATAAAAGTGGGTATGATGATATTTCTGGTTAAGCGTAGTTTGTAGATGTGAGGTCATATTCTGGCCAATGCTTTCTGATTCAAGACTGCATACAGGGAGCAGGATAGAACCTTTTTTTTTTGTTTTGGTTTACTCTCTCCTGCTCCGCCACCAATAGACACCAAGGATAGACTGTGGAGCCCCTCTCCTACCTTCCTTAGATAAGATGAACAGCAATGAGAGTAGATGGTGGAAGTTATATTCATGTGGGTGTGTTTTTCTGTAGGTAACTGTGTATATGTATCTGTGTTTCTTTTATATGTCTAAATGTCTTTGCACGTGAGAGCAGGGCTAGATTTATCCTCCTTGCTGCCCCAAGGTCAGTTTCCACAATGCACCCCACTTTTCGTGAGTATAATCAGTCCCTTCAGGCTTTTTGCAGTAAACACTGTCTTTTTAGAGAAAATGCAGTCTTTACATTACAGCCTAGGGATACCTCCACTGGCCACTCCTCAAATGGCTACTAGAGGTGCTTCCTTGGGCAGTGCTGTACAGTGTGCAGCACTGCCATTCAGTGTCTTCACCCTCTGCATGGAGACACTGTACTTTCAATGCATCTCTGAGGAGATGCTGATTGGCCATTGCTGTGTTTGTCTTGTGTTGGCTCTGCCTCCTTGACATTCTCAGCCAATCCAATGCTTTCCTATGTAAAAGCATTGTGATTGGCTCAGAACACCATTTCTGATGATGTCAGCCAAGGAGGCACTGCAAGAGCGTGTTTATGTACATAGAGGCTGCTTGTGGTGTTGTGTTTGTGGGGGGAGGCTTCTTGAGGTGTTGTTTTTGTGGGGGGAGGCTGCTTATGATGTTGCAGGTTTTTAAGGGTAAGCTACTTGTGGTGGTGTTTGTTTCTGGAGATGCTACTTGTGGGGTTGTGTGCATGTGTAGGGATACTGCTTGTGTGATTGAGTGAGTGTGTGGTGGGAGGCTGCTTGTAAGGTTGCATATTTGGGGTAGATGCTGCTTGTGTGGTTGCAGGTGTGGAGGGGCTGTTGCTTGTGTGGGTAGATGCTGCTTGTGTGGTTGCATGTGTGTGAGGGAGGCTGATATTGGGTTGTGTGTGCAGATGGGTGTGTTCGCGGTATAGTATGTGTGTGTCCATGGAAATAGGAGCTGTATGTAAGTAGGGACTGTAGTGTGTGAATTGTTTTGCATAGAGTCTGTAAGGTTTATTTGGGGGAGTAGGGGTAGCAGGGTGCATTTTGGGGCATTTAGGCTATAATATGTGTTTGAAAAGAAATTTGGCGCAGCAGAATGTATGTGGGGGAATTAGGGCTGTAGTGTGTGTTTGGGGGTGATCGGGACTGTTCTGTGTGCTGTGGGGGAGAAAGTAGGCTGTAGAGTGGTGAATATGGCAAATCTGGTCCTGTGTGGTAGTTTGTGTGAATGTATGTATTCCTAGTTCAAGTGACTAGATAGTTTTGGATGTGTGTTTATTTGCTTGTTATTTAGGAGTGTGTTGGAGGTATATAGGCACCATATTATCCTTTTAGCCAGGCAGCAGAACTTCTTGGCCAATCCCAAAATATGAATCTTATTATTAACTTGTTGAATGAATTAAGAGTATTTATATAAACCTATATTTATAAACCCTGTATAAATCTGAACGCAGCATTATCTCCAAACTTCCAACGTGGGGAAAAAAAAAAACCTGGATCCAAGCAATACTACGACACTGTGCTGTATAATAAACTCTAATATTGCGCAGTAAAGTGGCACAGTTACAAAAGATGTCATTTGAATTGTTATTTCTCTCTCAATTTTACAGGGGACTTAGGGCTAACAATGCAAACCAAAGGCACACCTGGGACTTTTCAGAAACACACTCGAGGGGTCCAGCCCAAGTCGGCCCTCCCCTAGAAATAAAACTATTAGAAGCTTTTAATGTTCAATGGCGCTGTAATGTAAAGGAACACTATAGTCACCTAAACAACTTTAGCTTAATGAAGCCGTTTTAGTGTATAGATCATGCCTCTCAGGTTTCACTGCTCAATCCACTGCCATTTAGGAGTTAAATCACTTGGTTTCTGTTTATAAAGCGCTTGCCACACCTTCCCTGGCTATGATTGACACAGCCTGCATGAAAAAAAAACTGGTTTCACTTTCTATCAGATGTAATTTACCTTAAACAATTGTATCTCTTTCTCTGTAAATTGAATTTTAATCACATACAGGTGGCTCTTGCAGGGTCTAGCAAACTATTAACATAGCAGGGCATAAGAAAAGCTAAATTAAACAGAAGTTGCAGTAAAGGAAGGATAAACATTAGATGGCTCTTTACAGGAAGTGTTTATGGAAGGATGTGCAAGTCACATGCAGGGAGGTGTGATTAGAGTTCATAATCAGTAATTTAACTCCTAAATTGCAGATAATTGAGCACTGAGACTGCAGGGGCATGATCCGTACACCAAAACTGTTTCATTAAGCTAAAGTTGTTTTGGTGACTATAGGGTCCCTTTAAAACAGTGTGCAAGCAATAAATCACCCTAGTGCTATGTCACTTTTACATTTAATACATATGTAAAAGAAACTGGGAACTTCCTCACAGCTGGTTATGATAAATAAACGTATATGGTATAAAAAAAAAAAAAAAAGGAAAACATCATAGTGTAATATATACACAAAAAAATATAATGGTGAAACAACTTGGTAATCCAGAAACCCTTTTTCCAGAAGATACTCTTTCATTTTTGTAGTGTTGGACAGCTCTTTTTCAGCTCATAAAATGACAATGGCCGAACGTACAATATATCTATTCACAAAATGCTAATCCTACTGTTTGTACCAGTTTAATCTTTGCCAGATGGTTAAGGGAAAAACACATAGCTCTTCCAGTGAAGGATATATGCATTTATACAATCTTAACGTATACAAGTCAAGCACTGTCTTCTATTTTTTAAGTCTTCCTTTTGAGATTAAAAGAAGAAATTTAAGGATTGCAGTGCCGCATGCCAATTCTGTAAAATGATACAAAATCATAATGCTGATTTGTATACACACACTTCTAAGTTCTGTTCTCTGATGATAATGTAATGTGAGGAAACTAATCTTTTAGAAGTACAGTAATGCCTATTTGTTGTTGGGTTCCTGAACTGAGCAAGATGATGTTTCTGCATAAACATTCAAGTGTCCCATTGGAATGAATAATTCGTCCCATATGAGAGTGCATGAAAGGGAACATAATCTACTCCGATATCCTGTGGTTTTCGTAGGTACACATGTAAATGTATTCTGATATTCGGAACGGACTGCACACATTATAGGAAGGCATATTTACCCAATGTCGTTCATGTCATAAGAAATTAATAACCATCCATTCGAAAAACCTCCTTGCTAAAGCACAGGTTAAGAAACTTTGTGAATCCTGGCCTGATTATTTCCTAAATTTCACTCCAGGCTGCCAAAATGAATTGGTTTTCTAATGCATATCTATAAATGTGTTTACTGCCTAATTTGACAAAATCCAATCCCCCAGCAACTTGCTCTTACATTTACTTTTTGTAAATATCTAGCTAGTCCCCATAGCTATCCTACGTTCATTGAAATTAGTGTTTATTTATTTTTAAAACTGATGTTCTCCTGTAGATTAAATTATGAGTCCTCCCTTGGTTATTTAAAAAAAAAAAAAAAAATTCACCGGAAAACTTACCGGTAAGCCACTGCTGGGACAGATTCCTCACCGCAGCCGCTTTGCCTTCCTGATTTGGCCATAGAGAAACACTGTAAATCTACACGCATTTACGGCGGTGTGTCCTCTGACAAACTGATGCATCTCGAAGAGAAACGTTGAATCCAGTGTTTCCCTATGAGAAGCCACATTGAGGTTCTTGCAAAATGGCAGTGTTTTTCATTTCATGTTTAAAAAGAGGAGACATGGCATGCAGACCACTTTATTGAGATGTGGTCTGGGTGTGTATAGTGTTCTTTTAGAATGCAGTGTGAAAAAGTAGCTGCATTTTAACCGAAACTCTGACTTTTTCAAGCTTGATGTTAAGCCATTACAGTTGCTCGTAGGTACACATGTGCAGCTGTTCCCCCTCTTTCACTACATTATGGCTTAATTTGCTATTTTAAGACCAGGGCAGTGTTTTCAGTTAGGCAGTGTAACTAGACTAGGGCCAACTAGGGAGCCTTTGATTTGGAAGACACATGGATACCAGCTGCCACAGCTAATAAATAAATACTTAAGTGACCACTCCACACCCATATGGTGTGCCCGGTTTTAATGGCACTTTTATACATAAACCGTTCCACAGCTGTTTGATTTGACTGGCAGGGCAGAGTTTATTTATAAAAGTGTCTATTTCTCTTCCATTTGCTCCACTGAACTAACGGAAGTGAGTCTGTGAGTGCATTTGTCCACATGGCTCATAGTACCTTCCTGCTTTCTTTGCGGTGTCCTCCATTGCTCCCCTGCTCCTGTGTCTTCCTCGATATCCTTCCCTCCCCGTGTGTTCTTGCAGGTGAGAATTAGAGGCTCAATGAGAAGCCTCTGATTGGTCAAAAAAGGGGAGGGTTTACAAAGGATGCAGACATAAGATCTGCAACTTTTGCAAGCTCTCTTTAGATCTATACTCATTGACTACATGCAGAAATAAATGCATGCATGTTTTCGATGGGGGTATATGTATTTACTTAAACCAAATAGGGATTTCTTACCTTTTTTATGTGTTGAGTGTTTATCAAAGCTGTTTTGTTAATTATTTCATCTTATCTTGTGAATTTCTGTTGATTAGTGGTTCTCAAACTGGTCTTGAAAAAGGTCTCCAGATGATATGACCAGGAGAAAGGAAGAATGTGTCTTTGGAGAAACTAAGTGCGTGTGCATTGCTCGATAGAAAGTGTGAGCAAAGGTTAACAGTTTTTTTTCTTCTTTTTCTGCAAACTTAAAGAGCCCCTTTGCAGAAAATAGGTCTCTCGACACTGGATCGGGCTCGTCCTCCTGCGATGTCACGCCAATGGGGGAACCTCATGCGCTGTGAGCATGTGCATTAGGCTTTCCCCATAGGAAAGCATTGCATCAATGCTTTTTTTATAGAGATATTCAAGACATGTGAAGTGTAAGGACACCCAGCGTTGTTTTACGGAGCTAAACTCCGTAAGTATCCAGGAAGCACCTCTAGAGGCAGTCTTAATCCTGCATTGTAAACATTGCAGTTTCTCTAAAACCCAGCATGCCTTCTGACTTATTAGAGAGTGCTGAACTGCGAAGGAGTGAGTACTGTGGTCTGCACCCTTTGGAAGTGCAGCCCATACGCACACTACCCCTGGCAAGGCATAAGGCAGAGAAAAATCTGCCTGCACAGGGGTCGGGTGATAGGAATTCCACATCCCTGAAGTCCTTCAAAATTGAAGATCTTTATGTTTGGTTTCATCACCCAACATGATGACGCTGAACATAAACCATGCAAGCTTCCACTTTTATTGCTGCCGTATGTCAGTATTTTATCTTATTTGACATCATTGATGATCACAGAACATGAGTATGAAAAGCCGGATGTCCAAGTGATAAAAAGGGTAGTGGTCTGCGTTCGAGAGTAAAAGAGCTCATGTTTTGTGATAAATATGAAGAGATTTTGTTTGCGTTGGGCAGGGGAGATATAATTCTAGGAACAAACTGTTGCAATTTCCAGTATCATTTTTAATAAGCCATCATTAAAAACACATTTTATGCATAACAGAATGTCTTGATTACTTGAAGAAGTAGGTAGTCTTCCCCTAGGCCATTCTTTTGATGTGTGAGATTTCAATCCCCCAATGAAATATAATATAAAATGATTTATGTCTAGGTAATTTATTGAGCATGAGGTAGGCTTAATTTACTTAGTTTACCAGAATTTTTATGCTTAAAAACTAAAATTCGAATTTGAAAGAAAATCTAAAAATATAATATAAATAATATTATAAATAAATAAATATTAAAATAACATTTTTTTAAAATCCATAAATAGTTTTCTTAAATTAAGGGAACAAATGAAAAATTAATTTCCCATCAATTAAAATGATCTGCAAGACAAATTCAGTATACCGTATTCTGTGTCGCTTAAACCAGTGTCTCCATACTTGCCTCTTGCCGTCTATGCTGTTGTGAATATATGTTGTGTTTGTACCAGTTGTAAAGATTCTGTTGAATCTAGCTTCTAGAGCTCCGAGATGTAATAATTTCTTCAATAATTAAAACACTCTGCGAACTGTAGTATAATTTCTAATACTTCATTATCCCTGTGCCCAAGAAATAATCATTTATTTTGATAAAAACCACTGGAATATTTAATATGCAATTTCTTTAATGATAAATAATTTAATGACCAATGATCATATGTCAACTGATATTCACCCACCTCTACCCACCCATAACATTATTCCCAAGTGATCTCTTTTCGTGTAATGTCTTTCTTCCACCTCTCGTCTTTATGAAAAGTAATCTCCTGGCCTTTAATTATATCTCCATGCGTTACGCCCCGTTTTACTGCTCATTAATAATAACTCATCCATTCCAGTACTTCTCTCTTTGTACCTTCCTCAGGTACCTCTTATCGCTTGTCTATTATTGTTGTGTTAACATGTTTCCTATCGTCTGCTGATGTTGTGTATTTGTATCATTTTTAGAATTAACATAGTTAGGATCTACATATGTTGTAATAAAATGGTAGGTTTTTGAGGAACATAATACTCAGACTATGAACTGAAAGAATATTTGCATTGTGCAGCATATGTGGAGCTCTACATTTAAAAAAAATTCTGTTTATGTATTTATTAGGTGGCTAAGGATGTCTCAATACGTCTCCACAATGAGTTGGACGTGGTAGAGAAGAAAAGAAGTAAGTTAGAGGAAGAGAATGAAGAACTACGTCAAAGGCTGATTGAGACAGATTTGGCTAAACAAGTCCTACAAAATGAAATGGAAAAGCTGAAAGAGGTAAGATACTTTGATCTGTACTTATCTATCACACTTCATCCACTAAAATGTCAATATGAGCCATACGTGCAGTTGTAGAATGGAATTTGCTTAGTATTCCAGGTGCAATGAGTTACAATCTTTGGTGATAATTTCTTATAGAGAAAGTAATATCTTGAATTGTGTTCAGAACATAGATATGCTGCATATATTGAACAAATATAACAGCTGATTGAATGTGTCAAATCTTCACATGAGGACATATGTAGACATATTAACATTCGCTTATATGGAACAAAACCAACATTGCAATAATGACAGATTCAAGTGTAAAATTAGGTTCAGGTTAAGAAAACTTAGTATTATCTTATAATTGGATTTACAAAGTAAATTCTAAGTGGCCTTTCTTAGGTATTGTGATATTATAACGGTACTGTCTGTTTATAAAGGATTTCTGGACTATGTCCAAATGTATGTTTCTTTCATTATTTGACGTACTTTGTACCATTTTAATGCTTTGTCATATTGTATTAAGTAAAGAGGGGTCAGCCATGCCTGGGGGAATATTCCTTTAAGATTTTAGAAGTCAAAATTAAATGGGCAGGCAATATGAAAGAGAGGGCAAAGAAAATATAATTCTCAAAGTATATTAATAAAAGATAATTGAAGAACCTGGGGTATGCCCACATAGAGGAGTTACAGGAGATAGAGGATCTGATTTTCAGTGCAAGAGGTAGACCACAAGCTTACATGGATGGGCACAGTGGTTGACCTCCAAGATAGCAAAAGAGGTTTAATGTACTGGCCTTTCCTTTCATTGAGCGGTTTGGGAGTTCTTAATTTGTACGTGAGATGGATAGCCAGTCGGAGATTTATCCTGGTAATGGTCACCCCCTTCTCATTTTTGGGCAGGTTCCGGTTTATATATAAATTTAACGATGCCTATGGAACATTATTTAAGTTTCAGTTTAACATTTTTGCCACACATATATTACGTTTAAAAAAAATAAAAACCAGTTAAGTGGTTTGAACCAATAGTTACATTGAATTGTTATTGTATAACTGCCTACAACACCACTGAAATAAATGATAGTAGGATGGGGATTCTAGAGGCAAGACATTATACCTGATTTAACATTTATATTGTGTTTGACCTCATTCTATGACTGTTGATTGTAAGCAAGTTGTATTGCGGTATTTTTTACCAATGATGCTCAATAAATTACTGATTTACAAAACAAATAATAAATAATTTAAAAATCTGATAAAAAAAAGAAGAAAACAAGACCATACTATAAACTATAGAGTGTGCCTGTCTTGATAAGAGAGATTTGTGACTTATGTTTTTTGGTGGGTTTTTTTTTTGTTTGTTTTTTTAACAGTCTGTTTGCAACTGGCCTTTTTAAAATAAAAATAAAAAAACCTTTTCTTGGCTGCTGTAGTTCATGTTTTAAATTTTTTATTTTTTTTAAAGCGAATGAGATCATATCCAGCTGTAAGATGTCTCAAACAGTTCTAGTTTAAAAAAGAATTCTACAGGGCTCAGATATAAACAAAGAAGACATTCAAAAAATGCCCAACGCTTGTAATCTGGCAGAAAGCCAGATCTTACAAGAGAGTTTCGCTATTTTGCTTATTAACATGCTCGTTGCTGCCCTTTGCAGGATTTGGTGTGGGCAGTCGGCTCCAGGCTTTGATGCTTTCAGAGAGGTCCGTTGTGATGTCCATTTTCTCTGACCAAGTAACAATCATATTTATCCCAAACAGAAACAGATGTAATTGTCCAAATCATATTTTCCAAGAGTCATCCAGTCACAGTTCAATTTTTCTCCTTTTTCAAAAGGCGTTCTGCAATTTGTTGCCTTTCCCCTGTAACTAGAGCTGAGCCACGGAGTTGAAATTATTTTGATGCTGGTATCAGGGTTTCTACTTAAACTAAACATTAAAGCAAAAACATAATTATCTATTCTAGAATGTGAGTCTTTCTGTGGTTTATTTTGTGGTATCATACTCGGTTGTTAGATAACAAGGCATGAATTGCATGTAAACACTAAATCGATAGTGAAACGTGTATTTAATTTAAAAGCTATGGCTTCACATTTCAAGCCACTTTAAAAAAAAAAAAAAAACATATTTTTTTTTTAGATTATTTAGTAAATCAGGAATATAGCAGGATTTTCCAAAAAGTTTAATTGTAGGACAAATAAGCCAAATTGGAAAAAAAAGCTCTCCAATTTAGCTATTTCTGCGAATCGGCTAAAGTTTGCAATTACATCTTCAATTCTATACTGTTCTTGGTTTAAAGGGACACTGTAGGCACCCAGACCACTTCAGCTAATTGAAGTAGTCTGGGTACTGTGACCCTTCTGAACCTAGTGCTGCAATCTAAAACATTGCAGTTCCAGCTTCAAGTCTGCTCTCTGTGGCTGTCTAACCGACAGTCACTAGAGGGCTTCCGAAATCCAAACTAACGTTTGGTCCGTTATCGAACGCTGGATGTCCACACGGATCTCCAGCGTCAGATTTTCCCCGTAAGAAAGCATTGAATAATGCTTTTCTATGGGGAGGTTTAATGCGCATGACGTCGGCAGGGGAGGAGCGTGGGCGGAACCTGACCCAGCGCCGAGGGACATCGGTGCTGGCTTTAGGTAAGTTGGCTGAACGGGTTTTACCCCTTCAGCCCAGAGGTAGAGAAGCACTCCAGAAATCTATCATGCCAGGAAAACTTATATGTTTTCCTTGCACCATAGGATCCCTTTATTACAAACCTGTATATTTGACATTGGAATTAATTACTGTCCATTAAGATTTATGGCACCCTTGTAATAGTAACATGCGGCAATCGCCATTCTGCCCCATTAAGAATCTTCTCATGTAGTTGCTTTTTACCAATGCATCTCTATGGTGGAACGATCGACATCTTCAATCTCAGCGTGCAAAGATTGCAGGGCTGCGTTAGGAAGCTCTAGTGCTTCATTCAACAGAAAAGTCACTTTAAATCGGCCCATCAGTTTTTTGGGGTTTTCTTTAAATAAAAGTGTTACTTTTGTTTCTAAATATAAAGTGGAACTACAATCTCTGGGCACAGTAGGTCTAGAGCATCTTTGGACTATTTAAAAGTCACTATCGTCACCCAAACCATTTTGTTTGGGTGCAGTAACCTTTTACTGTAAAACATTGCAGTTTTTGAGAAACTGCAATGTTTAAATTGGAGTGTTTAAAACCACCTCTAGTGGCTCAGCGTGACCGGCACAAGAGGCGCTTCCACTGCACTGACCGAGTAAAACCCTGTCACGTGATGAGGAAGCCACGTAGTAGTAGGTCCCCCAATGCTCCTCTATGATGTATGCTCCTCATTGGATCAGAAATTGAAGGAGAAGGCCAAGCACCAAGGGAGTTTCTGCGCTGGAAAAAGAAAGTACATTTTTCTTTCTTTCTTTTTTTTTTAATAGCAATCGGAAGGGGTTGAGAAAGAGAGGGCAAAAGAGTAGGGACAGGGACATTATAGTGTTAGTAATATAGAACTGTATTCCTAATGCTATAGTGTTCCTTTAAATAACTACTAATTTTCTTCACCATGGACAATGGGAACTAGTACAACTAACTAACTGTTACAATTCCGTTTCTGATAAGATGCACCCTACCACATGGAATCAGCCTTTTTTATTACTTACTTTTGAAAAACATTTTAATTAAAAGACGGCCACATCCACTTAAAAAAACGACGTATATCGAAGTGGCAATAATGCCTAAACTCCATAGACTGTTTAGACAATAAAAAAATCTGTTTTTAAATGGATTTATGTGAAGAAAATGTCAGATGACAGAGCCACTTTAATGTAGGGCTTACTTGCCATAAATCCTTATCATCAGATAAACCCCTATGCTGCTGTATTTCTGCATTTTTGGTTAATGGGGAAATCGGCACAATCCTTTAATCCTTTTGCAGCCACCTTCATTTTCAGACATGGCCATAATATACTGTAGTAACCTCTTCACTGCTCTGCTATCAACACCAGAGAGAGATTGCAGGATAAAACTTACCAGGAAAGGTTAAAGGATCTTAACATGTATAGCTTGGAGGAAAGACGAGACGGGGGGATATGATAGAAACATTTAAATACATAAAGGGAATCAACACAGTAAAGGAGGAGACTATATTTAAAAGAAGAAAAACTACCACAACAAGAGGACATAGTCTTAAATTAGAGGGACAAAGGTTTAAAAATAATATCAGGAAGTATTACTTTACTGAGAGGGTAGTGGATGCATGGAATAGCCTTCCAGCTGAAGTGGTAGAGGTTAACACAGTAAAGGAGTTTAAGCATGCGTGGGATAGGCATAAGGCTATCCTAACTATAAGATAAGGCCAGGGACTAATGAAAGTATTTAGAAAATTGGGCAGAGTAGATGGGCCGAATGGTTCTTATCTGCCGTCACATTCTATGTTTCTAGTACAATTTTCATTTTCGTTTGTTGCTTTTTTTTTCCTGCATGTTTTATACTTGAACTATTCCTTCCAGGATTTTTACTCTTCTGTTTACTTACCCTTATATTGAGCAAAATATGCATTTGTGAGGTGTGAAAATACAATAAGACGAATAAATCAGCACCCATTAACTTGCAACTGCACCCTCCTTGTCAGTCTTTGTTAAAAGCTCTTCCTTTGTATCTGTCAGTCAGTGCAGATAAAGTGTACACCATACCTCCCAAACTGTCCCTATTTAGGACAGACTCCCTTTTTTTGGGCCAAAATCCCTCTGTCCTACTTTTCTATTCTAATGTCCCTCTTTTATAGAAGCTCCATATTGTTGGTGTGTCTGAATGTATAACAGAGTTCCACAGCAATAATACTCAAAGTATATGTCAGTGTGTGTAAATATGATGCATTGTTCTTGGTCTAAATTACATTTTAGTTGCAAACATTGTTATTATAAAGTCACCTAAAATTTCTCAGGATACCCCTCCCCTAATGAATGTGTCTTTCTTTGTCCATTTGAACTGGCGGTAGGTTTGATATAGAAAAATATTTCTATTTCTTTATTTGCAATGTTTGCCCTGACCTTTCCTTGTCTGAACTGGATTGTGAGGTAATTTGATAACTGTTCAATATAAAGTTAAAAGAAAATGAAGCAGCACATGGAAAAAAAGATTAAATTGACACTAGTGTGCCAAAAATAAATAAATCACTGTTTAGTAGATTATACCCCAAACAAAACCATGCCTTTATTCATTGATGGTATATCTAAAAACAGCGTGCAAAAGCTGCAGTTCTCTCATCTGAAACCTTTGCAAGCCCACCCCTTCTAATCCCGGCCAGACCTTCTGTGACTGTCCAATCACAGACTTCCCAATGCAGCTCAATGAAAAGTCTTTGCAAGGCTGGTGCTCTGAGCAATTGCAGCCTCTTGAGTTCAGCCCCACTGACCTAATCAAACCAGGAAGTAACAGTAGCTCTTGTGTGCATGAACGCCAAGGTGGTGTAACAAGGTTATTTATAAAAGTTCCAATTTCTATTTAAATCTGAATTTTTTGTAAAATGAAAAAAAAAAAACAAGACCCACTCGTCTAGTTCAGCAAACTAGAGTGCTTTAGGGTCCGGAGTGTCTCTTTAACACAAGCTATAGTTGAATTTCACTTTCATGCAATGGGGTATATTCCAGAGAAGTGACCGTTCCCCTTTAAAGCAGGGCTGTCAAACCAGAATATGCTGTATTTTTCTGCGTTACAACTCATGTAATTATCTGACAGTCATAGTAATTTATATTACAAGCTTTATAATCTCTAGAATAATAAGGGGGGGTAGGGGCTTCAGTTAGGAAACCCCTGTTAGTATTAGAACGGCATCCATTCTGTCTTGTGGCTGATCACTATTATACTATGTGTATTGCTGATGGCCAGAGTCAACCAACAAAATGCCGAAGGTAGAGCAAGGTTTATTATTCCATTTTATCTCCTTGAACTAAGGGCTATTTGCTTTTTTGAATAACATACACTCTCTGAATAGCTCTAGTTAAGCAATTTTTTCTATAGATCTAGCAGTAACATTTTCCTTCCCCTTGTATTGGCCTGCTCCAAGAACATAATTGGTTTGCAGTCATTTTCTCAGTCTTGCAAGGCTGTAATTTATTTTACTCGCTGTGAGAACGAGAACAATGAACACAGTATTGCAATATATTGCAGTTAATGGGCATGGAGCAGATTATTTTATTTTATTCCTAGAGAAACATGTCTGGGCTAAGGTGTGAAAGCCCACAGGGGGTTGTAAGGCCCGGAATAAGAGGTTTGTTGGCCAGTTCTATGAACGGCAGATGGTGGCATTGGCTGATTATCTGCATAAAATATAAAATCACAGGCTTGTCTTCTGTAATAGGGAGGTGAACGAATGTTACCGCTTAGTGGTTCTTAACCTTTTATTGACAAGGATCCAAATTATGTAGATGGTTTCAATTGGAAAATTACCTCTGGTTCGCATTCTTCAAGTGTGATATAATGGATTTTAAAATACATTTTGCAGATCCCCTTAAAAAGGCATGCTAGGCACCATAAGCACTACATTTAGCTGTTATACTGCTGTTAAAAGGGACACTATAGGCACCCAAGCAACTTCAGCTCATTTAAGGGGTCTTGGTGCATATGATACAGGTTATCTTATCAGAACCTTCAGTTGTTCTAGAATGCTTAATGTAGGTTGTTTTTTTTTTTTTTTTTACAAACTAAAAAATGAACTGTATCACAAAGTGAACAAAAATTTAAAAAGGGGGAAAAGAAAAATACGTTTGAAAAATAGATAACAGGGTATTCTCGTTGCAGCTGCTTCAGCAAACCATCATGGATCCTTTAGTGGTATGCGTATAAATCTTAAAGGACCACTCTAGGCACCCAGACCACTTCAGCTTAATGAAGTGGTCTGGGTGCCAGGTCCCTCTAGGAAAACTGCTATGTTTATAATTGGGTTAATCCAGCCTCCAAATCCTCTAGTGGCTGTCTCATTGACAGCCGCTAGAGGCGCTTGCGTGCTTCTCACTGTGAAAATCACAGTGAGAACACGCAAGCGTCCATAGGAAAGCATTGTAAATTGTAAATGCTTTCCTATGAGACCGGCTGAATGCGCACGCAGCTACTGCCGCGCATGCGCATTCAGTCGAAGAGGAGGATCGGAGGCGGAGAGGAGGAGGAGAGCTCCCCGCCCGGCACTGGAATAAAGGTAAGATTTAACCGTATCCTCGCCATCCAGCCCAGCGGGAGGGGGACCCTGAGGGTGGGGGCACCCTCAGGGCACTATAGTGCCAGGAAGTATGTTTTCCTGGCACTATAGTGGTCCTTTAACAATAAGAAATGGAAATAGCGCAATCAGAATTTTCCAGTGTACGTAAGTGCTACATTTTAAAGAAGGACATAAACACAGACGTGTCGGGTATACAAACCATTTTTCAATATGCAATGCCCTGTCACAAAGTGAACAGATAAACTAGATTATCCCTTTTCTATTACATGCAGAAAGAACGATAACATAACACAACACAAGGAAACAACCATTTTTGTTTTCCATTTCCAATCATTTTTACAATGACAAACGTTTATATTTTATCTTGACCACTTTTTTGACGTATATAATCATTTGTTGTCTGGTACGTAAAGAACACAGCTGAATAGGAAGACGACAGTGAGCCAAGGCATCAAAATGGCTTACAGCTTACAAAGTACCACACGATGGTTGAAAGGTCTAATGTCTTCTCTATTATATTGCAGAATTCTTTGAAAAAAAGGGGCCGACCTTCAGGAAAAATGGAGAAGAAAACCTCTCCTCAGGTAGGAAAGAGTGTGAGGTTAAATGTTTCTTTGTGCATTATACATGCTGACTCAATTTTTTTTATTTTAGTAAATGTAAGCTTCTCATTTTGTCAGGACGTATTGAAATTTTGTGAGTGGTGCAATGTGGAAAATTCATGTTTCTTGCATACATTCCAGTTCATCAATCAGACTGGTTAAGGTCAATTATTGTGCTTTCTCTGAAGATACCTGACCCTATTTTAAAGTTTAGTGGCATCCGCATGGCAGACCTTTTAAGCTTAATTTCCTTTCTTTATCCAGAATAATAACCCACTATAATTTTTTTAAATAGACAGACCTGACAGCAGACAGAAAATACATTTTTACAACTAGGGTTTCACACAAAGGGACCTTCTTTAACCATTCTAAAATCCAAAATGTATCACGCATTAAGGATAGACTGGAGTGAGTCATCCACAGACAAAGTGACAATAACTATGAAATATTCCAGAATTGATCTCCATACATAGAAACGCTTAATGGGGTCATGAAGGGACAAATTAAAAAAAAAATCTTTATATTCACTAACATCCAACATATGGTTGAAAGATAACAATCCTTTTCCTTACCTTAATTAATGCCTTTGATTTTAATGTGTGGGGTTTTAGATTTTAATTATAATTGGGTAACTCTACCTAAGAACAAAAGGTGGATTTGCAAAAAAAACAAACAAACAGCCAATAGCTTACAGAAATGCAGTAGCTTGCTCTTTGAATAGTTCCTGCTCAGGTCCCCAAAATTTTTTTGCACATCTGTGCCACTACAAAGAGAACCTATACTATTTGCACATTAGACTGTTCCCAACCATAATTGCAGTCCAAAACCAAATTGCCAGCAAGTCCTTTCTGCAGTAGAGAAACATCAAACCCGGACCATTGTTTCTGCCTTCTTTGGGCCTCATCAGCGAGGTGTACCTGATATTTCTAAGCATAGTGAGCACAAGGTCCATGTCTTGATTACTCTGTTAACTTTGGGAGAACCTAAACAATTGCATTGCAACAAACAAAGATAATATGAGAACTCTGAAAACAAGCAAAATATGAGAGAATCTCTGTTAGCTTACCCTTCGGTTAGTCCCCGCTCTGGTCTCAAAATTCTTTTTGCTCACTTGTGCATTTTAAAGAGAGCCTATGCCATTTGCATATCGAACAAATCCCACCAATAAGTGCAGATCAGAACCAAAATGTAGCAAGTTCTCTCTGCACGAAAGATACAGCAACCCCGGACGATCGTTTATTTATTTTGTTAACCTGTTAAAAAATAAATTGATTACCGGACACACGCATAATTAAAGACTGTTAAGAAAATAAATAAGCAAACAAGATTTGAATCTTAAAATAACAGATATTTTGCGAAGACTGCTTAAAGCGTGTGCAATGTGTTTCAATTTGATTAGTAAAAGCCCAACTACACAAAGCTGTGAGCTGTTTTGCTATTTGGCAGCATGCCACGCACAACCCAGTGTCATGTCACTAACTTGCAACATTCATTAGCTAGGGAGTGCTACCACGGAATACCCTTAACATTGCACACTACACCAGTAAACAGAATACCCTTTGATTTAACTTCAGTATTATGCCAAAAGATGGCCTCTGCTCTCTTCCAAGACTTCGGCTGGAAACACGTTGCTGATTTCCCTCAATTACATCTTATAACCACTTCCTGATGTTGGATAAAATAACTGGTCCACACGCGTTTTAGATATATGCATGAATGGAAACACTGCCCGGCTTATATAAATAAAACAGCACAATCTACATTTGTGGGCCGTGATGTGACAAATGAGTCCATTCACGATACACTGTAATAGCAGCTTGTGTTGTATTTCTCTAAAATTCAGAGAGAGCTACTACCTATGTCCAGTACTATAGCACCCCTATTTATATTGAATTTATGATTATGTTGTATAGGGAGAGTTTAGTCCATCAGTTGTAGTAGGGACATTTTTGTGACTCCTTAATTAACTTTATGCAGTATTATATTGTTACTTACCAGATTACTCTCATCTTTCATTTTATGTGTTTTACTTTATTATGCTGTGTTTGTGCAAAACATTGACATGCCTGTTTGTTGTTGATATGGAAAAAAACACATCAATATATTTTGCAAAAAAAGACGAGTGAGCTTCCATATTGCTCTGGTATTGTGGATTATACGTGGCTATTTATTTGGAGCACCTATGTATCAATTTCGGAGTGTGAGTGCCATCACATCCATGGCGTGTGTTTGTATGTATATATTATATAAAATATATTTGTATTTATTTAATTTGTGTGTACACACAACAAGATTAAAAAAAAAGTTTAGTTGTAGTGTTTTAGTAAGTGGGTTTAATGCAGCCCATTTATTATTTTTCTTGGAGAAGAGACACAAGTACTTTTTATATCCCGCGATAATATATAAAGCGCAAACTTGGGCACTTTTCTAAAAGTGGATCAATAGCCGTGGAAACCAACAATTCCTTTCCCTGCTCGTTGTTCCTCTTTTAAAAGTCTGACCTAGAAATGCTCTCTATGAATAACCTGCATGAAAAATGTGTTTATACTGATTTCGGCTTCGTTAAAAAAAAAAATCTTTAGATCAGAAATCTGATTCATATCTTTTATTTCCAATTACCTTCACTCGCTTCACTGTCAAAACATTTATGTAATTACCATGAGTTCATAAACATAGGGGTATCTTCCGGGAGTTGTTTTGTATGCTGTAAAATACCAAAAGTATCTAAATTGTGTTTTTTTTATTTTTTATTATTCTTTATTTTTATTGTGCACAAGTGAACAACTTCTCCTGCATTGCCACAATAACGAGTGCAAGAGCTAAATTGTGTTTTTATGTTTTTTTTTTTTGTTTTTTTTTAAATATCTTGGGAGGTGACACAGAAATCGGACTTGTGCTGCAGTAAATGAAGTGGCATTCTGTATTAATAGCTTCAAATAGAAAAATGCAGGTTTGTGTATGTGTGAATATGTTCATTTATACATGATCGTTTGCATTCTGCTCTTAATTCAGAATCTCCATTTCAATAGTGCTTTGATTAAAGCTACTGCCTTCGTTAAGAAGCATAAAGGGGGTTTCAGAACGCTCCCTTGATTACAGTGCGCAGGCATCTGGGAGATAATTAATTTTCATGGATCAGGGGAATGTAACAAATGCTTTTCTGTCTTGGGTAATGTTACTGGAAGGATATAAATCTGGGTCCCCCAAAAAGATGTGAATTGAGAGGAACAGGCAGCCTATTAAAGGGTACAAAGTATTGCTGTTTTGTGTCGTCGTCCCCCAGCCAGTAAATGTTGTGTTTTCGAAGTGGTGATGGCGCTTGGAGCAACCCTTTAGAGGGGTACTCCTAAGCAACATGTTCACTACAGCTTCTATTATCACACACATCTGCTTATATGTTCCACATTTGTAATGTTTTATGAAATCGAATAGAATGATTCACAGTTACTATTTGCTTTCTGTGCTAGACTGCAATATACATAATAAATATTCCACTTTGCATACTATAATACAAGGATAGTTGTACAATGCAGTAATTATATGGCATGGTAGCCAAGAAGAACAGCTGTTTCTGTTTTGGAAACACCTACTTTGGCATATCTTCTCCAAGAAATCCCTATTTAATGGTTTGGTGATATAATCCTAAAACGCCAAGCAATTTTTAGTAGGTGAGGCCCCGCCGCTTCATTTAAGTCATTTGTTCTGTATTATTGCCAGTAACAAAATGCGTTGTTCTCCAAACCTTATGATGTTTTAGAAATTTTAGGTTTTGATAAGAATAATTTTACTCCTGCAGAGATCAAAATTTTGGGGGCAAACTGCAAGGCGTGTAAATTATATCAACCCTGATACAAGGGGGCGCATGCGCACATTGAGAGTACTAAAGGGTTTTCCAAGTTTGCATGTACTTGTATGGAAGGTCTTTGTACATGACAGAGGGCACCCAAGGCATCATAGGATATGCTATGTTATTCACCTTAGTAAATGTTTTGATACCATCTACTTGGGGTGATGGGGCTTGGAACTGTCACTTCAGGAAAGTGCCATTTTCAGATGGTTACTTTGTATGGTTTACATATTAGAACAGGTAATTTTTAACACTGTCATCTTGTTAATGTTTAAATTTACTTTTATTTATCAATATGTCTGCATAACAGTTTTACAAAACCAAGCACTTTCCTAAATGAATGTTCTTTGTATTTGCAGGAGGACAGCGCTGATATTAAATGCCAGTTATACTTTGCTAAAGAGGAGTCCGCCTTAATGTGTAAAAAGCTTACAAAGCTGGCAAAAGATAACGATAGCATGAAAGAAGAGCTGGTTAAGTATAGGTCAATGTTTGGTGATCTGGATAGCTCATTGTCTATAGAGGAATTGGCCAATTCGCCACATTCTAGAGAGGCGGAGCTGAAAGCCCACCTCAAGTTAGTGGAAGAGGAGGCGAACATATTGAGCCGAAGGACAGTTGAGCTAGAGATTGAAAACAGAGGTCTAAGAGCAGAGATGGATGAGATAAAATTACATGGTGACCGCGAACTCCTTGGACCTGATGGAAGATTTGCTTTTCTACCTGGAGATTCTGGGGATAACTTTGTTGAGCTTAGGAGGCATTTGCAGTTTGTGGAGGAAGAGGCAGAACTTCTCAGGAGATCACTCATGGAGTTGGAGGACCAAAATAAACTACTCATGAATGAACTGAATAAGTATAAATCAGATCACGATCTAGACATAACGTTGTCTGAGGACAGCTGCTCTGTCATTAGTGAGCCTTCTCAGGAAGAGCTAACCACTGCCAAAATGCAGATCAGTGAACTCAATGGAAAGGTTAAGAAACTCCAGTATGAGAATCGGGTACTTCTTTCAAACCTCCAACGCTATGATCTGGCATCTTGTCAGACCACCAAACCTTTAATGGAGACTGATGCTGAAGCTGGGGATTCAGCACAGTGTATCCCAACACCTCTTTGGCGGGAAGGACCCATAGGAGTAGAAACAGATGCTACTGACTCCAAGGAAAGAACAGGGAAAGGAAACTTGAAATCTCCAGATATGTGTCGTAATTCTCCTCCCAGATTATTAAAAATCAAAGAATTGGATATTCTGCTTGGCATCAGGACACAAGTGGAATTGATCAGCAAGGCCATTGAAGTTCTAACATCTGATTCAAATGGCTTTCCTTCGGGTATCAAACTTTGTACAGATAATGATTGTGGTGACCTCCTGTTAACAGAAGCCATAGATAACAGTGAGGTGACCAGTGATTCCAAGCTGATCGGCGTAATTTTTACTAGACTTGCGGGTTTACAGCAGGAGCTGAACTGCTTTACAAAGAAGGTTGATGCACTTGGGGATTGTTGTAAAGAACAGATAGATACCTTATCGTTGGCATCGGACACCACATCTCTAGATACATCTAAAGACTTTTCGAGAAAAGAGCACAGTTCAAATTTGCAGGTGAGTGTCATAAACATTGCCACAAATAATTCCTTCCTTTTCCCCATAACAATAATTCCTTTACTTGCTTTGTCTTACCCGCTTAACGAAGAATAACAAGTCAAAGCCTATTTCTACCACTTCTTTAAATAATTACTAATAAATCACCTTCTGCATGGAAACCACAGCAAAGATAGGACTCTGTGCTCAGAGTGTGCAAGATTTTTCAAGTGTTTAAATCATCCATGAACTTTGGGATTTAAAAGAGCTGACGCACCGTATACGTTTTATACCTATGCCACAAATGTGCCCTGATTCTGATAGGTCACTGCCCACATTTTAACCTATTGTCCTTCAGGGCCTTACATGATATAGGAAAAGTAACCTTAAAAGCAGGTGTATAATAATTAGCACTACTATTTACTGGATTACAAACCTAACTTCTGACTAGTGGTGTAGTTTATAGAACCTCAAGAACATTCAAGAGAATTGAGATTAATTTCAAGCATAAATGGAACGAATTCTCTTTTTTTATATTGATAAACACATAATAAACATTTGAGGTTAATCAAGATTATTGTAAGCCAAATGGAAACTCTTTATCGGGTACCAAGTTAAAATGTTTGTAGAAAATAAAGAAGATGCATATTATAACACCAATTTGTACCAGTGCATGAAGCGGTATATGCAAAATCTATATACTATTCAAGAAATTAGCAGATAATACGTTTTGGTAAATAATGATATGGTACTGTAAATGTTCTTCTTTATTAGCCTTGTATATTAGCTGCTGGTCAGGATAAGTGGTTACATTTCACAAATACAGTAAAATGGACCAGATGATGCTTTACAGTGAGCGAACCCTCCACAAATTGTTCAGATGGCATGTTCATCAAGCGGTCGTTGTAGCAATACTTCCTATGTAGTGATGTCCCGAACGGCTCACCGAACGGTTCGCCACGGATGGCGAACATATGCGCTGTTCGGTCTGCCCCCTATTCGTCATCATTGAGTAAACTTTGACCCTGTACCTCACAGTCAGCAGACACATTCCAGCCAATCAGCAGCAGACCCTACCTCCCAGACCCTCCCACCTCCTGGACAGCATCCATTTTACATTCATTGTGAAGTTGCATTCTTAGTGAGCTTTCCAGGAGGTGGGAGGACCTGGGAGGGAGGGTCTGCTGCTGATTGGCTGGAATGTGTCTGCTGACTGTGAGATACAGGGTCAAAGTTTACTCAATGATGACGAAGGGGGCGGACCGAGCAGCGCATATGTTCGCCGTCCGTGGCTAACAGTTCGGGGCATCACTATCCCTATGGTATGCTGGTGAAATTGACAGCAAAAAGTGTAGATTAAAAAAAATAGACATACTTGTTCTCTTCCTCCTGTTTCAACATGGATTTTTTGGCTGTGAATAATTCTAAGCATGATGTCAATGAATTGGCAGCCTATTGGTAACATAACTGTAACTGTTAGAATAGGGAAGTAAAAAAAATAAATAAAATAGCGTTTACATATACATATGGTTTTTAGCTATGCATTTGATAGGTAGTTGGCTAACACAATTTATAGATCCTATTGTTTCCTCTTCACTCTTTGTCAAGGTTATCAAGAGTATGAAAACTATATAGGGCAAAGTAGTCCCTACTTTTTCTTATTTTTAAAGAGAAATTATATAAGAAATAAGAAAAAAAGTAATAGATTGGGAAAAAGTAAGAGAAGAAGGAACAATAGGGGAAAGGGAAGTTTGAGGTGATAAAGCTACGTTAATGCTGTGATTTGATCTACATTATACAAGCAAACTTGACCTGCAAATTGATTTTAGAAATTCCTTAAAAGTTCATTTTTTGCATGCATGTCATACAGTTTGGTCCAGATCGATGTGTTATGTTTACCCCCTGTATTTTCTGCCATGAATTCTGTTTGCAGATCCATTTACTATAGTATTTGCAAGGTAAATATTGACTTTGGCAGTAAAAATTAATAAGGGGCATAAGGTAATTTCTTTGTTTAATAAGTTCATAGACCACATGCTTACTAATCACATTCTAATGTAAGTGAACCTGTAGTGACATGCTCACCTTAACATATTCCAGCTCCCAAGGCAATAAGTATATCATTTTTCCTAGTGATAAATTATATATTTCTATGCTTTGAGAACGGTTATATTAATCCTTACCTGCTGCTACTCGATCTAGCGACTCCATTCTTGCATGTCCATTGCGGTTACACTGTTGTAATTCCCATTCCCACTGATGCCGCTCCCTGCAGAAAATTGAGGGCCCTTCTGTAAGTGTCCCTATGATGCTGACATCCTGTTCTCCCCCCTACAGCATGACACATGCCTGTTGAGGGAGTAACATAGTGACAGGAAGCAGGCAACCACCTGAGAAAGGGTTCTCCTGCTCCTCACTGTCACTCAATTATTGTAGACCCTTGATTAACATTGGGGAGGAGCCAAAACGTTAAAGTTCATGAAATTAAAATCTATACATCTGTTGGCACAATGATGGAATTATTTATTTTAATTCTTTATTTTTTGTAGTGCACTTGATAACATACAAGCTTGTAATACCACAACAATACTAGCAAGCAATTAAAAAAACAGATATAAGAAATCATTGGCATGGTATCTGAAACATCGGCACATTTTGTAAGGATACAGTAACACGATGGAAATATTGATTAATGGTAGAAAATAAATAATATGGTAAGACCACGGAGGGCCGCTGCTCCATGGGTGCGAGTGAGCGTGTCCCTCCAGCCCCAGCATGGCATATAGGCCTGGATCTCTTGGCCACAAACTCGTTGACTTCCAGAGCCTCCGGCACGTGTGGGAGTGCCTGGAGGGCCTGTGCTCAGCTGCCGCTTGCGCTCCGCAGGTGTGGACGATGCTTCTGGGCCAGGGGTCATTTGGCCTTCAGCCCAGGTGGGCTAGTGAGCGTGAGAGTAGGTGGGTAAATGGGTGCTGCGCCCGAGGGTGGCCCCTTTGCCTGCGTCCCTGCTCACCCATTCCTGGTAAGTCTTGCCGCTCAGTCCAGGCTGCCTGCGTACGCTTCCCGAGTCTCTCCCAGAAGCGATGGAATATGTCTTTTAGGCACTGCAGTGTTTTGTCAGTGGGAATGTGATAAGCGCTTTGGTTTGAGGGCAGGCTCGGCACATGTGATAAGAGAACAGCCGCCATCTTGAGTGCTCTGTGTGCGGGAAACACCGCTGGTTCACTGCTTGAGACTCAGGGCTCGATCTGGACGGACAGCTCCAGATGCCCAGTGAGGACCGGGTTATCCCCCACCGGTCCAAAGGGGGGCAGAGGGGCGTAGGAGAGCAAGAGGACCCGTGTACAAGTGTGCAAGCGAGGAGAGCGTCGTCTATCCCCAGTAGGCCTTAGCATATTAGGCCGGGTTCCCGGTTGGTTGTCAGCCTGAGTCGGGTGTCAGAGTTCACCCAGGTGTCCCCAACTCAACCGTAGCACTCCAGAGAGTGGACGTGCTGATTTTCTGGACTTATTTCCCCGAATTCATGCTTATTATTAGGAGCTTGGTCTCAGCACGTTCGTTCAGCTGGGAAGCTAGGCTTCGCTCCCACAATGATGGACTTTAATGCTCCATAACTTAACCCCTTAAGGACCAAACTTCTGGAATAAAAGTGAATCATGACATGTCACACATGTCATGTGTCCTTAAGGAGTTAAATCCAAGTTGTCTTTTCCATGACCGCTTTAAATGCATTATGTACTAGGTTAGGAAACGAAAGAAACAGTCAGAGGTTTCCTAGGTGGCATTGTATAAATCCTACATCTTGTGTAACCTGTCCAGGCATAAGGTCCCACTGGACTCACAATGCCAGTCTGGCAAGCTTATGCAGGCTGACTGGGCATGTGTGACCCTGTTAAACGTAACCCTTTGCGTGCTGGTGGAGAGCAGCAACAGTAGTGCTAAAAGGGCAACAACTTGATGTTAATTTTTAAAATTAAGGAGGTGAAAAAAAAACACTTATGGAGTCCCTAATATATACTACAGGTGCAGAAGATTATATATGCAGAAGATTTGAGCAGGTCTCTAGCCCTCACCTACTTCAAGCTAGGGCTTGGGATAAAAATAATTTAAAAAAATACCAAAAAAAAATTGTGGATCAGATCACAGTATTAATTGGGGGACAGGGAATGGCCTCATTTCTATTTGCACTCCATGTGCAGAGACACCACATTCTGAGTTACATTCAAGGGCCAATTACTAAACTGTGGGATTAACTGTCACATATATATTTTTTTCTGACTTCCAAGCGGAGCACTCTTTATGAAATATGGCTCCCCCCCCCCTGCATCTAGTAAATCAACCTGCTAGTGTGTAAACATCTGTAATTCTGTAGTGGCACATCTGACATCCTCTTTCTTACTGATAGTGGGAGAGGAAGGAATCAAACAGCTTGGGGTCTGGCTGCAGATAAGGAGCAATGACCAACTGTAATCAGATCAAAGAACACTAGACAATACAAAGTCATGAGACGACCTAGAGATTGGAGAACAGCAGAAATGATCTCATCTGACAAACCCGATTCCAAATTTTAGTACTCCAGAAAGACACACACTTTAAAGGACTACTATAGGCACCCAGACCACTTCAGCTCAATGAAGTGGTCTGGGTGCCAGGTCCAGCTAGGGTTAACCCTTTTTTCTATAAACGTAGCAGTTTCAGAGAAACTGCTATGTTTATATTAGGGTTAATCCAGCCTCTAGTGGCTGTCTCGTTGACAGCCGCTAGAGGCGCTTCAGCGCTTCTCACTGTGAAAATGACAGTGAGAAGACGCCAGCGTCCATAGGAAAGCATTGTGAATGCTTTCCCATGAGAATGGCTGAATGCGCACGCGGCTCTTGCCGCACCGCCCGGCGGGAGGGGGATCCTGAGGGTGGGGGCACCCTCAGGGCACTATAGTGCCAGGAAAACGAGTATGTTTTACTGGCACTATAGTGGTCCTTTAAGCTTTATCCACTAAGCATTCCCTCTGAAATATTATATATATATATATATATGTGTGTTTTTTAATAGATGACCCATTTATTTAATTTTTTATTTAAAAAGATTTCTAAAAATACATTTAGAACAGGCTTACTTTCTAAAAATTGTATTCCCCCCCCCCCCCTTTTTAAAAAGGACACACGCCCGCATGTGCGCCTTGTTTTCTACTTGTCTACGAAAGTCCCCTATATATACATTTGCATCCTTGACTATACTTAACATTTTGTGCACCCCAACCACCATCCTTTTTTTTGTGAAAATGTTCCTATAGGATAAAGTTGATCCAATAGCTGATAATTTCAAAAGTAGTCCAAGCACAGGTATGGAGTTTTGCATATTTAAGGTATCTCCTTGAGAAGTGTATTGTAATACCCATTTCATCCTTGCCTTGCCGGGATGTATCAATTCACTATGAGGTGCTTTAACAGTTGCCACGGAAATAAAATTCCATTAAGTTTCTCCATTGGCAGGAATGCTGATAAATCCATTTGCCACTTTTGTTTATGTTCTAATCTGTGAGCCATCCCTAGAGCTGCTAGTAGATCTTGCTGCTGTTGTATTTTGCCTCCTGCCAAAAAGTCCAAATTTGATTTATTTCGTATATGCAACCAATACCCCAAATATTTTTATCTACAATACAAAATATAACAAAAAATATTGTTTGTACAATATTACACTGTCTTTTTGTTATATTTTGTATTGTAGATAATCCTTTTTTGGGTATTGGTTGTATTCTCTATAAGACTTGGAGGAGTCTTTATGTACATACATAAAGTGGATAGGGGCAATTTATCTGCTTATTATATCCCCTCTGAGTGCTTTTTTTCCACTAGGTGTTATTCTATTGCCATTTTGTATACTCTTGATTTATTTAGTAACAGCTCTGCAGGAACTAATATTTATGGACAGTTATTCATTAAAATGTGTACTTACAGGAAATTTAAGTTAATGACAGTTTCGGCCAAAATATCCTAGTTTGGAAAATTCTCCAATTCTTCCATCTCACTCGAAATGTAGCTTAAAAGGATTTATGTATTAATGAAAATCTTTAAACAGATTAATCTATTAAACATAACAAAACATCACATTAATTGGTACGTAGGCTTCTAATATTATTTCTTGTATCTCTAACCTTGTAAATCCACATTGGGCCAGCCCATCCCTGACACTGTTCTGGTCCCTGGGTGCAGTCCTGATGAGACCTAATGGCATTGGAATCTTTATAGCTGGAGAGATTAAGATGTAATTGGTTTACAGCAATAAAATCCTTGTTCTCTAATGTTAACGTCTCGGCCCATTCACCCTGCTCTGCCCCCAGGCTGCTTGCTGCAGTACTTGCTAATCATTACATACAATACACACATTAAAGCTGCAGCTTTTTGTTCTTTAAGACATAAAAGATTAGGAGCAAGAACAAAATTCTCGTTGGTTAGCTAATAGATGCACCCCCAAGACACAGGTTAATAGATCTTCTGCATACATGTTGTTACAACACCGACATAGTATTCTCTTGTATTATTTTATTTAATAACCTGTTTTACTCGCAGACATGGGTATTTTAAATGTTCATTTAAAAAAAAAAAAAAAAAAAAACAGGGTTCTTCCAAATTCCTAAGCCTGGCCCCATTCTTGTCCTCATGACATCATTGTACATCATAATCCATACAAACCCATGCAGATTTCAGTGGTTATGATAGGCTGCAAGAGATAGGTGGCCTCTTTCTTCATAGGGTACCACAAGCATTATCTGGCCTACGATATGGGGTGCAACATTCAAAATATTCAAATACAGAACCTCCAACTGTTGGCAAACGTTAACACTCAGGAACTTAGCCAGTCAAAGCCATAACAAGTGATTGCCATGGATTGATGGGAGTTGCATTTGTTGAACAGATGGAGATGAGTTATTTGAGGGGGTGGGGGTACCAATAAAATCCTTGCTATAACCCTTAGAGCAGGAAGCCGGGACTATAGGAAATCACAGGTGAGCAAATATTGGCTCACACTCTGTCCCTGACCCTTTAAGTGTCTGATAAGTATCACATCAAGGTATTCAAAGGTTGAGAGAAATACATCAAGCACGGATCATATAGGAGTAAGTTTACCAGCGTTCCTTTTTGTAGTAAACATGAAAATAGCGCTGTGCTTCCAGATATAATCAGTCAGAGCCAACAGCTAAAGCTGTTATTGCACAAATGATGAATATTTTCCACATTAACTGATGAGTTTTTAAAGGATAGGTGGAGTAATGGAACGTTGTTTCCTTTACAGTCCTCAGGCAGGGAATTTGAGCGTCTGGTTGATCCTCGAGATGTACAGTTAACAATCTGTTATAAATCTCTGATACACTAAGGATCAATGCAGTGAACGATCCGATGTGTAACTAGTCAGTGCATTGAGAGCAGTACACAACAGAATAGCTAAATCCAAACCAAAAAAAAAAAAGAATGGATGCACAAACCAGACACAGCCGGCAATCCAGGATTTATTTCTCCAATATAAAGGTGATATTATTAAACTCATGATTAAGTGTTCTGTGCAACATGAAACGCGTAAAGTGAGGTAATGTAAACCGATCTTGTCTTTCTGCACGTGGAATAAAGTGTGTATTTTAAAATATATATATTTTTTTATTTTGGAGCAATAATGTATGTATTTTTGGTTTGGATTTGGATATTTATAGGGCCTCAGTGGAGAGCACAAGTTCTTGGATAACTGCATTCACCCTCCAGCTCCCAGTTGATATTTAATTTTTGATGATAGAATAGCAGTTGGGGCATAAGTAACGAATAGCGATAGTAGGGCTGGAATCATTTAAATAGGAGTTATGTATATTACAAAGCTCACTTTATTTAAATGGGGATAAACTCATAAGATAGTACAATAAGAGATTTAAAGAAAACGCTATAGTGCCAGGAATACAAACGTGTAGTCCTGACACAATGGTTTTGAAAGTATAGTTTAGGTTACCGTACCCCCTGTCGGAAGAGTAAAAGGTGTTTTTACTTACCTTATTTCCAGTTCCACGCTGGTATCGTCGCTGCTGGCTCCGCCCTGCTCTGCCTCCCTGGCTGAGATTGTCAACTTTGATGATCTCATCCAAGCCAATGGATAGCATTGGGAGGCTATTGAGCATGCGCGGCAAAATGCTGTGCTGCGAGAATCGACATCTTCTAATAGAGATGTATTGAATCAACGCATCTCTATGGGAAACACTCAGAGTATCCGTGCAGAGCGTGGAGATGCTGAACATAGGAAGCGCCTCTAAGTGACTGCCACTAGAGGTGTTACTAGCCAGCAAAGTAAACACAGCCTTTTCTTTGAAAAAGTAGTGTTTACATAAAAATGTCTGCAGAGACATGCTATAAACACCAGAATAACTACATTAAGCTGTAGCTGTTCTGGTAACTACAGTGTAACTTTAAACATTCCGTTTAAGATAAAGCTGAGTTTAAGTGAGAGGTTTCACAGACTGGTGGGTTGGAAGTGAAACTTACTTGCTACCTCTGTATTATACTATCCTTCCTTTTATACAGTTGTATTCTCCAAGCAGAGTCATAATGAATTAAAATACTCTCCGTTTAATAATGACCTGAGTTTAGAAGAGAGATTGACTATGTAGTCTTCTAGTTGTGTATACATAGATCAAGTTGTACGTTTGTATATCACTGTTCTTCACTTTATCCAGAGATGCATTCTACAAGCCAGTATTTTATGACCATACTGAGCATGTCTCAGTCTGTTTTGTCGTTCTGCCCTCGTCTGTTTGCTTGTTTTTCCTCCTAATCCTAACAAGGCATATTGAAACCTTCCCGTGCCATATTGAGCTGTTTGGAAGCATTCAAGAGCTTAATCTTCTCAATACATATACAGTGGCAGATGTCAGTTCAGTAAACACTGTATAATCACTGGTGTTAAAGCAATCTGTGCTCCTCAGTCTAGTACGTTTCTTAGTTTCCTACGCTTTGATCCTTTGAAGCAGGGGGTAACTCAAGGTAGTTTACTTTTCTATATCTGAGAGAGTGTTTGTCTTTTAGCTGTTTCCGTGTTTTATCCCAGGTGGAAATTGTCAATTTATCAGTCTGCTTATCAATGTTTAAAGAACACATTTAAATATTATGTAGATGATGAGATTAGGCAAAAATCGCAATACTTATACGGCCAAAGTTTTGGCAGAATTACCTGCAAATTAATGAATTGACCTCCTTCAACTGATGCAAAGCAGTAAAAAAAATGACTGGCTGTGTGTTCACTTCCTGTACTACACAGCGGGCTCGAGATAATAATGAATTTAAAACAATCCAAAAAATATTCTCTCCACTGACTGTCATTTGCATTAAAACCATAGGATTTCCAGTATGTGCAGTAAAGTCGACAGGAATAAGGAAGTAGCAATTTTTGATCCTCTCTTTGTATTCAATGAGAGAGCTGCTTAAGCCTAATTCAGATTTCATTATATTAATTGAAAGTTATACGGCACATGGCAGACCTGGTTCTGAATGGCATAATTCATGGAAAACAAGACGTACAGAACTATATAGGCATGCTAACATAATCAGAGCATCACTCATCACTTCTGTGATTGCATCCTCCATATGTAGGTGTGGGTGGGAAGAGCAAAGATTACAGGAAATACTTATTTTTCTTTTCTTTTTTTTTTTTCCCTCCCTTTCTTTATATTCGTACACTAGTATGCATAAAAATAATAATTCCCAAATTTGCTGTATATTGAGGAACCTTGTGAAAATAAAATGCATACACTTCGAATTTCTAGAATACAAGTTTATGGGACCTTCTAATTTGCAGTTTGACTCTCAGGCACCATATATATATAATCAGTCTTTAGAAATTACCCCTTTCCGTCCACTTACGCAGGCCCTCATTTGTCCAGCTTAATTTTCATGCTGCAAATAGCAAAGATTTCCAGTGCTCGAAGCTTAACTTTCTCTTTGTCTCTCTTTTAAGTGACAGTAACCTTTCTTTAACAAATCCACAATCATGCTGCATCAGTATTTTTAACTTATCTTCTAGCCAGCCATTATATTCATTACTTCTCTTTTCTCTTCTGAAGTTTTAAGTCACCGCCTGTCTTCTCCATATGAGAGACATTGACTTCAATCCTGAAAGGAACAGAGACTCATGCCCAGCTTCTACCTTGTTACACAAGTGACAACTTTAATTTAGGATGAAGAAACACAAATTCTAAACGAAGTCCAGTGCTAAAAACAACCCCCCCCAAAAAAAAGCAAAGCCTAAAATATTTTCCTAACGATGTCTTGCCTTAAAATAAAAACTAAAGTTTGAAATATATTAAGATGCCCAGAACATTCGTAACTACAATTTACATGTTGTTGGACATATTAATGCAGGGATGGCCAAGGCATAGATCACAAGCTGTTGCAGAACCACATATCCCAAGATTCTTTGCAAGTCTTATGGTTGGCAATGCAACATGAGTTGTAGATCTGCAACAGCCGGGGATCTATCTGTTGGCCACCTTTATATTTTGGATGTTAAATGGGGTTGTTAAATAGCACGCTCCTTTTACCCAGAGTTCTATTTTCCTGCATGGTGCTAGATTTTAGAGATAATTACCCTGTGCCCTCCTGCTCCCTTGCTCCCCTGTTCACT
Source organism: Pelobates cultripes (assembly GCA_933207985.1). NCBI lineage: Eukaryota > Metazoa > Chordata > Amphibia > Anura > Pelobatidae > Pelobates > Pelobates cultripes. The sequence continues at coordinate 39,710,154 of OW240916.1, forward strand.
GCATGGGCACCATAACCGGTGTTTGCACATCTTCTTCCCTTCTCTTTCTCTCCCCGTTGTTTTTTTCCCCTAACAAACACCCAGCCCACGTGTCTACTCATTGCGTGTTTTCTTTTCCTCTCCACTTTGTCCTACTCCACTGTCACCAAACTGTTCTATCTTTTCCTCCTTTTCTTCATTCTGTAATTTTTATTTATGTGTGTGTTCATTTATTTTGCTGTTTGAGACCCATTTTATTTCTTCCTTCTACCTCCCTTCCCTGGCCTTTCTTGTTTTGTTCTTCATTAACTTGCCCACGCATGTAGCAGCCTGAGTGTAGGATCTGCAGAGGGAAGGACGAGTCTCGGTGGGAGAAGGTTGACCGTGACCATGATTTTGACCAAACCAACAGCTACAAGACGTACCAGCCTGAAGACAATGAATCATACGCAGCTGAGGTAGGTGTCTGTATAAATATTTAATTTCCATATAAATGTTTTCTCAGGCTGTGTAAACAGTTTGATCTTATGAGGTTAATCTCAGGAAATAAACCCATGTTCTTTAGTAGCCCACCTTGAACATTTGTTTTGTTGTCAAATGCTCTTTGATGAGCACCGATATGTATTTTATTTTACGTATATAATTTTGAATGAATTAAGTCATTATAATATAAATTAGTGGGTATAGTACAGTAAGTTGTAAGAATCTAAGTAAAAACCAAATAAGAGAACCCAACCGTGGAATGGTCACACTGTTAGAAGAGAAATGAAGCAAGAAGCTAGGTTAATGGCTAAATATTGCTTTGCACAACCAGTTAGCATCCATTTAGGTCAAAAGATTAAAAAAAAAATAAAAAAAATTTAATGCCACCCTGTACTGAGTGAATTCCAGAATATCAGGGAGTAATGATTTTGAAAAGCTTAATAAAATGATAAACTGTTACTGGTAGATGGCCACTGTGTGCAAAGAGATTAGCAGGGACACAGAAAGGACAACGTGAAATTTGCAAGATATGCGATGAGCTTTAAAGAGGAATTACGGCCCCATGTCTGTTCTGAAATGCATACTGATAGATCGACAGGAGCAGTATCTACATTTTGTGCAAGACTACTAACGGTAGTGTGTTCTTTCGACAAGATACAAATAAACTTGTTAGTTCTGTTTTGTGATCACAAGACTAGTATATAATATGTTTTTCTGTAAAAATTTTCAAAGTGATCACTTTCTGCACTTTACAGTTGGTGCTGTTAGCTCAACAAAGTGTTGTTGGTGTATAGATCTGCAGTCTCTGCTTAGTACTCTGCCACTTAGTTAAATCACTTTGTTTATGCAGCTCAAGCATTACCTGCCCAGGTTATGACTCACTCAGCCTCTCTTCACAGTTCCCATACAGAGTCAGGGTTATTCACTCAAGTGCAATTTCAAAGTGAATTTCAAATCCAATTTCAAATCCAAGGTTAAAATAGCTGAATTGAAAAGATTCTCTAACTCAGCTATGCTTCTATTTCTGCTACTTTGGCCTCAAATGTGCAATTTACTTAAAAGTTCACTTTGAACTCTTACTTCAGTCATGTGAGGTGTACCCTGGGGCTGCATAAACATAAACTAAAGTGAATTATTTCCTAAGTGGCAGAAAATTGAGCAGTGAGACTGCAGTGGCATGATCTATACCCTAAAATGCCTTCATTAAAGGCATACTATAGTGTCAGAAATACAAACATGTATTCCTGACCCTATAGTGCTGGACTGGCTATTTAGGTGTCCGGCCCCTTTCTTTGTGGAGTGAAAAAATATTTTACTTACCTTTTCTCCACTGCCGCACCACTCACGCTATGGCTTGCCCCGCCTTCATAGCTGAGATAATCAATCTTGATCTCAGCCAATCCAATTATTTCCCAAACTAAAGCATTGGGAGCCTATTGCGCATGCAAGGCAAAAAAAAAAAAAAAGCCACGCTGTGCTATCAGCAACTCCTCATCCAGTGCTCCAGATTAGGAAGCAGGTCTAGTGGATGCCTGAGTAACTGCTAGTAGAGCTGTTACTAGGCAGTAAGGTAAGCACTACCTTGTCTCTAAAAAAAAAATGCGTTTACATTGCTGAGCCTGCAGGGACATGTTATGGATACCATAACAACTACATTAAGCTGTAGTGGTTTTGGTGACTACAGTGTTTTTAACCTAAAGTTATTTTGGTGCTTGGGGTATCCCATTCAGTTTATCAATGTGCTGTACAAACATACATGCTCAGAAATGTCTATAATTATACATGCTATTAGAGGTAGAGAAATTAAGTTTACAGAGTAACACAAAGGCAAGATGAAATAAAGCCTGTTGACAGACCTACAAGGAATTTGTGTATATATTTCAAATAATACTTCCAAATATATGTCTCCTCTTTTCTTGCTACTGATCCAGTAGACTGTTTTTGTTACTACGCAGTGTATGCACATGAGGGTACTGGTAATATTGAACAGAACACTCTTCAATAACATCTATTGCTTCCCTACTGCATAATGCTAGTCTACGATGCTAGACTGCCTAGCAACCTTTCCATAGTTGCCTAGCAACGCTATTTCCATTCTATTTTCTACTGACTGTGTGGACCAATCTGATCTGCAGGGCAGAATTTTTTCTTAACTCCTTGACAGCCAACGGCTTCAAAATGAAAAGATAGCAAAGCTGCTATGTACTTTTAAATTTTTGTTTATGTATAGGTGTATGTGTGTATATATATATATATATAAAACTCTTCATTTAAGGATCTAATAAAAATTTTAATTTTCCTATCTTCTTCTTTTTTGGTAAGTAGTTTTGATTGATAGGGGTTGACTGAAATCTTATTCCATACTTCAGATTGCTGGTGATATCGGACTCAGAATGTCATGTTGTGAGGGCAATTATGACACATTCTCTATAAGATCAATGTATTTTATAGTGTGGGGTAGTAAATGCCCCATTCTATACTGCATTGTGGATAAAGAACCCTACAGTGAACAATTACATTACTACTTACATTAAATACTGCATGAAGGGGAAAGAGTATACAATTGTTATTGTACAATATAGCACAGCTTGACATATATATTATAATAGATTGTAAACAATACTAAATAAATCATCGATTCCAGTAGTAACAAGTCTGCATTTAATACACACTAGCATCCAGATATTAGCCTGGGGGCCATGTGAGTCTAATAGATTATAAATATCATGTGTTCAGATATAATTTACTGCTAATGGCATATATATATATATATATATATATGTGTGTGTGTGTTTACCAGGGACATATGGCTATAGTTTTTTTTTGTCAATCTTTGTTTATTAGATTGTTTTTCAAAACATTAGGTGATACAGAAAGAAAGGAAAGAGTAGTGTTTAAATAACGCTATAAGGTTCATAACGCTTCAAGATACATAGATCCGAGTGGGTACTTTTTTCAGGTTGCTTCCCCTATAAAACATCCCCTTAAACATCATGGATTAGGTGGCTGAGTGTGTTCATGCATTGGTGGTTGAACTCAATTTTGCATGACCCCTGGTTATCTGACTTGTTGCGGATCCCTGCGTCTCAATTAGAGGGTGAAGGGAGTATGTAGGTGTTACAATCTCATATTTTAGCCTCTGTGTCCCCTTCTAACCTTCCCGGGTACCCCCTGCCTTTTCCCTGTGTCTGTTTGTTGTGTGCGCCAGGCGCCCCGGTGTAGTGCGGGTCATGTGGGTTGCTAGTCTTCGTCTGCGGAGACTCGTCTGTTTTCACCACCTATTGTCTGTCATATATCATATGCCCTTGGGAATGTCGTGTATTTGTCTAACCCCTTCGGGTTTGGCGTGTTTGCCTCCAGTTCACGAACCTCAAGGGGGAGTCCCCATTGGGTGTCCGGAGTGAACCTCGCCTCCCGTTGGTTAGGCGCCCAAAGGAGGAGTGAAATGCCATGCTGCTATCCCTAGTCAGGTTGTCTCTATTAGAGTATCGGCTAAGGATTGAGTGGTCAAAGAGGCGGGTGCGCCCTATAAGGTAGGGTTGTTAGGTTAGTTCAGCTGTACAAGCATGGGGAAGAGATAGAGGGGAGAGGGAGAAGGTATGGTGAAATTAGTGATAGTAAGAGGGGGGGGTGAGAAACAGGCTGGATTGGATTGCCCGGCCCCGGTCTTGCGGGTCGCCACCACGCCACACGCGCGTTCAGGTCCCTCACTCCATCCCTTACCCAACGGGTTGGTTTCCGGGGTCGTTCCTGTTGCATAGGTAGTATGTCCATGTCCTCCAGATCTCCTCGTGTTTCTCCAGCCTGCCACTTACCACCGCCATTTCGGCTTCAACTTGTCTGATCTCCTCCACTCTCTGGAGCCAGGCTTGGAATGTTGGTGGCTGTTTCTGCCGCTACAGCGCTGGGATCATTGATTTCACTGCCGTTAGGAGGTGTCGGGACACCATTTTCTTATACCTCGATGTAACGGATCACCTGGCACCCCGACTGGGTACCTCCGTTGAAGGATGCTCCTAGCGTTTCCTGAGGACTCCAAGCACTGCAGCAGACACCAAAACCACCGAACCGTAGGAGCATATGAATGCTGTAGACAGTTGAATAGGAACCATACGAATAGGTTTACTCTCCTAGCAGTCAAACTGGAACAGCATACAATAAATCCTTCCCCCAATAATGAGACGACACTTCACTTTGAGGGTTAAAACAGGAACTCCCTGTACTGTCACATACAGTCTCTTTTATTCCCAATCCACAAACATAGTACAGCCCACAGGGCGTTACAAAACAACCAATCAATCCGTACAATACACCCAGACACTCCCACACAAAATCCTCCCCTCTGCATGTGATATGATTACTGAACACAATGGGTAATCTCATTATCACCGGCAGAGGAATACAGTTTTTACACAATATTTATAACTCCTAAAATATTAATGTCACAAACATAAAACATACATTTTCATAATCAATCCATTCAGGGGAACAACATATTAAAAAATGGCACAAATCAGACCAGGGGTTCAAAAGTTAAGGGAAAGTCCTTTGTGACTAAATGAAGCATGGCTTTCTGGCCCAAACCAGTTTCAGAGTCTTCTATCCTGGAGAGTAATTCAATTATCTCCCAGGACAGACACAAGACTCCATTAAGCACATGGTTGCAAAAAGACACAAAACACTTTAAAATACATAAAGTCACTTTTACACATAAGACACAGACATTTCACATATCCCCAGATAGCTGGGATCTGAGCGCACAAAACTACCGAATAGCGCTCAGATCCTATTCACACAGTTCAATTGCCATGGAGCCAAAGTCTTTAACTACACGAATGGGCTCCATGGCATAGCTATCTGGGTTAACACATTCACATAAAGTCTGGTCCATAGTCCAAAGGCAAGAGGCGGGCAAGCAGCCCCCTCCAAGGACACGTGGCGAGGCCGGTTTCGCCACACTCGATATGGGTAAGTCTGTTCTGTTGAGTAGGATATCTGCCAGGTCAAAAGCAACCCCCTCTTCAGCTACCTCTCGCATCGCCTCATATATTTGCTCCCAGTACGGTGTTATGAGTGGGCATGCCCAGAAGATGTGAAGGAGAGTCCCCACCACCCTCTCGCATCTCCAGCAGTGCTCAGGGACCTCTGGTTGGTATTTATGAATCTTCTGTGATGTGTTGTACCACTAAGTGAGTATTTTATAGTTGATTTCCTGATATTTGGCACATCGTGAGCTGAGGGACGTGCACAGGGCTATCTTGTCCCATTCAGTTGGAGTATACGAGGTATGTAGTGCCTCTTCCCATTGCACCTGGAACTTCATAGGAGGGACTGCATCCGCCTGCTGTAGGAGTGTGTAGAGGATCGATATACCTTGATGGAGGCCTCCACCCCTCAAGCAAGTTTCCTCAAATGGGAGCAGAGGTCTTGTAAGCTGTTGTTGGTGGGTAACCGACTCGTGGAAGTGAATCAATTGGTGATACAGAAAATGCTCAGTCATAGTTGGTTTGCGGTCTTGCAAGAATTCACTCAGGGGTAACAGTGTGTGTCCCCTGCAGAATTCTGAGAGGCGTAAGTGTCGTCCCTTCCCCAGGAACCCCAGGGCCCCTGCCTCCCGTCCAGGAGGAAATGCTGGGTTGCCTGTGACTGGGTACATTGGTCCGGTTAGCGTTGTTAGGGAGAACCGAAAGCGTGTCCGGTACCAAACCTTCAGAGGTTGTGTCGTCCGGCAGCCATACCGCTCCCGGGCTACCTCCCTTCGAAGCATCTCTCTCCAGTGTTGTCCAGATCCTCTGTGTGTCTGTTTCGTGCCAGGCTACAATTCTCAACAGGTGTGTTGCTTTGTAATAACCCACCATATCTGGTAGGCCAAGTCCCCCTTCCCCCTTTGGTCTCATCAGGTGTCCCAATCGTATACGTGGTCTATGCCCCTTCCGTATGAATTTTATCAGAGCCGAATTAAGGGATCGGAAAAAGGCGGGTGGGAGGTCGATCGGAATGGTCTGGAACAGGTATAAGATTCGAGGGAGGATATTAATCTTGATTGAGTTGATCCGTCCCGTCCATGAAAAATGTGGCGTAGTCCACGCTTTCATATCCGAGCAGAGGCGGGATAGCAATGGTTGGAAATTCAGTTGGTACAGCTGGTGTAGGTTCTTAGGGACCCAGACCCCCAGGTATTTGATGCGGTCTGTGCACCAGCGAAAGGGAAATTGTGACTTTAGATCGTCCAGATCTCGTGTTGGAAACGTGACATTGCGCACCTCTGACTTATCCAGATTGAGTTTGAAGTTGCTGATGTTTCCGTACGTTTTGAATTCGGCTAAAGTGTTCGGGAGGGAGATTTGCGGTTTCTCTATGTAGAGCAAGAGATCGTCCGCATAGGCCGAGACCTTATGCTCCACTCGTGCAAATCGGAAACCATGGATCGAGGGGTTGGACTGAAGAGCACAAAGAAAGGGTTCCAGCGTGAGGACAAATAGTATGGGGGAGAGAGGGCATCCCTGCCGCGTCCTGTTCGTAATTCGTACTGGCGTGGGGAGGCCCCCGTTCACTCGCACTCTAGAAGTTGGTACAGAGTAAAGAGCCCGGATCCATTTGCAGAAAGGTTCCCCGAATCCCATCTTCTGTAGTGTGTTAAGCATGTATCGCCAGTCCACCTGGTCAAACGCCTTTTCTGCGTCTGTTGAGAGTATGACCAGGGGATGGCGCGAAGTTGAAGCGAGGTGCATAAGGTTGAGGAGCCTGATGGAGTTGTCCCTCGCCTCCCTTCCCAGTATGAACCTGCTCTGATCCGGGTGTATTAGAGACGGGAGGATTGTCTTCAGCCGGGTTGCTAGTAAAGAGCCCCAGGTATTTGATGCGGTCTGTGCACCAGCGAAAGGGAAATTGTGACTGCTAGTATCTTGGCCAGTAGTTTGCAGTCGGAGTTGAGTAAGGAAATCGGCCGATAGCTGGCACATTATTCTGGATCTTTGCCTTCTTTGGGCAGAATGGCATATGGCTATAGTTAATGACATTTTAAGTCTACAGTGTTCTTAATACACTGTGAAATAGATCTGATGATCTTTCTCTAGATCTCCAACTGATTAGCTGATGGAAAAATCAGGCTAGAACTGCCCCCCATATTTGAAAATCATTTTTTCTGTACATTTCTCAATCATTTCTGGATCTCCTATTATTAACTTATGGAGTGATGGATAGTTTTCAGAAACCCATACACAATATCCCAGAGTAGTCCTGGCAGTGTGCAACTTCATTAAAGCATTACTCCAATCATCACAACATCAGCTGACCACTCTCTGGCAATGAATGCACTGCAGCAGAAGTTTTGGAGAAATATGCACAGAATTGACATTAACCACCTTGTAACTTTCATGCTGGGTTATGACGCCCAAATCACACTGCCAGAAGTGGAGGTACACCCTTGGCAGCAGAGGGGTTACACTCTGTGTGTGTGTGCAACTTTTCATTGCGAAACACTGCACATATAATCTCCAAGTAACATATCCACTTTAAATCACCGAGGTGATCATGGTGCTTGGAGTAATGAAAGGAAAGAGAACTCAAGGACGTTTGTTTTACAAGTTAAGAGAATATAAACGTGGCTTCTGTTAATTTGTACTAGTAGCTTAATACATGCTTTTCAAGAATGAAGCTACTTGCAGTCAAGAATGCTACATGCATGTGATTGCTGTACATCTCGCTTTAACAATTAACCTAAAAAACAACTGTCTATAATATATTTTCTCCTTGGCAGACATCACACAAAACAAATCTTAACTGTCCCCTTAATTACAGTACAGGTTTTTAAAACCGTTCTTTGCAGGTCTTAAAGCTATTGGACAGAAAGAGGTTTGACATTTAAAATGGCATGGGATTAATATGTGATTGATATTTGGATTGATGTGTATTTGGATGTTTTAGAAACATTTAACCAATTAATTTGTGAAAATATAAAGTAACTACATCACCTGAACTCATGCAAAACCATGTAATGTAGCATAAAATATATATTTTTTTTCTTCTCATGCAGATTAAAGATTTACAGTCGGTTCTGTCTGAAGCCAATGAGACCATGCAAGGGCTTCAGGAACAACTATCCCAAGAGAGGCAGCTCAGAAAGGAAGCAGAGGAGTCTTACAACCAGAAGATTGCCCAGGTTAGTATGCTGGAGCATCCACGAGTGGTCTCCTTACAGACAAGTGACATTGAGAAAAATTAGCTGTTAATTTTATTTTTTTTTATTTCAAAAAACAAACATCCAGCCAGGAATTTGTTTTTATCTATCGATCGATCTATAGATATACCGTATTTTTCGCTCCATAAGATGCACTTTTTTTCCCCTCAAAAGTGAGGGGAAATGTCTGTGCGTCTTATGGAGCGAATGTGAAGCTTTACTTACCTGTCTTGTAGCGTGGGCCGGCAGCACAGCACGCTCCGCGGTACAGGAACTTCAAGTTCAGGTTCCGGTTTCCGGCGGGACTGAAAGGAAGTGTGCACACTGAGTGTGCAAACTTCCTTTCAGTCCCGCCAGAAACCGGAACCTGAACTTGAAGTTCCTGTACCGCGGAGCGCGCTGTGAAGCCGGCCCACGCTACAAGACCGGTAAGTAATTATGTGACAAGGGGAGGAGGTACTCTATGGGACATGGGGGGGTGGGACACTATGGGACAAGGGGAGGGGGTACTCTATGGGACAAGGGGGGGGACACTATGGGACAAGGGGAGGGGGGACTCTATGGGACAAGGGGACACTATGGGACAAGGGGAGGGTGGGACACTATGGGACAAGGGGAGGGTGGGACACTATGGGACAAGGGGAGGGGTGGACACTATGGGAGGGAAAGTGCACTATGGGACAAGGGGGGGAACACTATGGGATGAGAACACTATTGGACAAGGGGAGGAGGGGTTAACAATCACTATGGGACAGAGGAAAGGGGGGTTAAAATAACTATGGGACAGGGGAGGGGGGTTAAAGATCATTATGGGACAGGAGAGGGGAGTGGGTGGTAAGGAACAAAAAATTCCTTTAAAAAAAATATTCTGAACAAACTGTCCCATAGTAAGAAACACTATGGAACAGTTCAGAATATTTTTTTTTTCTGGGTTTCCTCCTCTAAAAACTAGGTGCGTCTAATGGTGAGGTGCGTCCTATGGAAAAATACGGTATATGGATAACCAGTGTGATTGTATCATTATTGCAGCTAAAAGATGATCAACAGAAGCTACTTCTAAGGCGTGAGTTTGAGCTCCAAAGTCTGGGCCTGGAGAGACGGCTGGAGCAGAAGTTTTGGAGCCAGGAGAAGAATGTTCTTGTCCAAGAGACCCACCAGTTCAAGCAAAGCTTCTTACTGCTCTTTATGAAGCTCAAGTGGTTCCTGCAGCGCTGGAGAAACGGCAAAATCCCACAAAATGGAGGAGAGGACTTTCTGGAGGTAAACGTCAGTCTAAACTGCCATGCAGTAAAAGCAAAATAAGTTGGCCAAAAACCGCATATGCGGTTAGCACGGACCTTTTGACCCGGACATGGCACAGCTGAGACATTTATTAAAGTGAGCCACTTGCTGCGTCCAAACTAACTTGTTTCTTTTTCATTTACAAGAAAAAGTACCGTTTGGGTTTTTAAACTTCTATTTTGCTTTCGTGTGAATTCTTGGAGTATAAAGTGAATTCAAAATTAATTTGACATTTAATGCCAAAAAAAGCCAAAAAAGTTCAAAAGTCTGTCTTGTTTGGCCCAAAACGTGAAATGAATTTAAAATTCCTGGCAGTTTATATTTTAGTATAAACCTTGCAAGAGGAGCGAAGACGAGAATTTACCTCCAAGATGTTAATTTCAATAATATCTTTGCTGCATCATAAGAAAATGTAAAAAAAAAAAAAAAAAAGTTCCAGAATTTTACAATTCATTTTTAGAATTTCAAAGTGTGTTTATTGCGTACAGAGTGATTTATCTGCTTCCTAATTCCAAAGGGGGTAAAATGTTGTCTGTATGTGTTTTGGTTTACATACCTAAAAATCCTTCTAACTATGTTTATATTATAAGATCAGATTCCAAGCTCTCTTTGTACCTTGAGGGAATATTGGAAGGCTGTATAGAGCACAGGACTCAGCCCCTTCAATTCATGTTCTTGCAGAGGCAATAAAAAAATTAATGGATTGAAAAAAGAACACAGAACGAAAATCTTGATATATCGGCTACAATTACATTGTCCCATTACCATTCCCTTTAACTCTACCCAGCTGTCCAGTTACAAATTGTTTTTATTAAACTTATTTATCATCATTGAACAAAACGCCTGACAGTTTGATTCTCAAATTTAATTTTACACCCACGTGTTCTGCCAGACTTCCTCTAAATTGGGTTTGTCTATCTGCACAAAAACTAGTTTGAGAATATGTTTAAAATTACACTTGAAAATATATATACGTCTCCCTGTAGTGGTCGACGCAATACAGTGGAATTTATCCTCTAAAACAGGAATGGAGAATCGAAGGGTGGATTGCAAATGTAATCTATCTCATAATATTGCAAAGCGCTACGGAATCTGTTGGCGCTATATAAATGGCGATAATAATAATCTAAAATGGCAAAAAAATAATAATAATAAAATTTGCAATTTACTTTTCAATGCAGTGGTCCTTCTTTATTAAATAAACTAATGTGTAATGGTCAACAACTCCTTATAGCAGGCTTCCCCAAACTCTGGCCCTCCACATGTTGCTGAACTACAACTCCCATGATTCTCAGCCTATCTATTTCATTCATAGAATCATGGGAGTTGTAGTTCAGCAACATCTGGAGGGCCGGAGTTTGGGGAAGCCTGCCTTATAGCCTCTTTGTTACATAATAAGATTGGAATTTTGTATATTGAAAGATAGGTGTGTGGAGGTGAGAACAATTTTCAAGGTAATCGAAGTTCCAACTACACGTAGGATATTACTTACGTGTGCTGTAGGTCACTGCTTGTTGAGGTTTAGTGACTGAAAAGAAGACTGTCATTTGTATGCGTTGGACGTGTGATACTAGTGGCCTTTTTGAGTCTCCAAATTGCAAGAAGATAGACGAACTTCCGTAATGAGATAAGTCACACAAATACTGCCGCTGATCATCTAAGCTTCTTTTATCTGCTGGGGGACTCAATAGATGTATTGTCGACTTGCTCCCTCAAGAGGGCTGGTTTCTACTAGTAATGTGGAAATTTAAAAGCGGCTTCTTGTTCTCCGAATTTTAAGCTTCATATGACCTACAATAAGAAACTGAAGGAGTGTTGTCCCCATTTTGTATAGACGTGTGTTGGAATCTTGGAATACCTCAAAGCAAACCCAAACCTTTTCAGCAAAAACCTTAATTAACATTTATGGCGTGCGTCCCTAATTGATTGTGAGATGTTTAATTTGCCAGTTCGAGATGTCTCGCGGGCATTCTACACTATGGTCATTGTTATGATAAATCAGTAAATAATCAAGGCAGCCTTGGTGTACTCTCTTTCAAAACTGGCCGTGGGCTCGCTATGGGTTGCCGAGAGGGTTAAAAATGCTTTAGCACGCAGTCTTTTATTTAAAACATTTTTATGTTTTTTTTAATCATCAGTTCTAATTTCCATGTATCCCAAGAAGACATCACTTCCCGTTAAAACTTAATTAGTTTAAATACCCTGGGAAGATAAATAATTAAAGCTCCAATGGATAATAACTATTATGAGCCCCTTGGTTTTACAATTGCCTTTGTGTTTGGTAGTATGTCTGGGTTTTGTATATATGAATCAAAACCGTAACAATAACACTGAATCAAAATATGAGGCTGTTCCTAGTGTGTCCAGTGCTTTTATTTGGTGCTTATCTTTTTAATTATTTTTTGTATTGTTTTTGCAGCTTTTCAATTTTATCACTGTCGCATTACCTTTTTCTGAATGACAATACTGCATTGTCACATTCAGTGCCTTATAAGCCATAACACTGAATTGGTCATGTACTAAGGTCTATTCACCAATGTTAAGAAAATCTTGCAAATTCCCATCTTGGGCTATTTCTATCTGGGTATTATTATCTAAAATCATAAAAGGATCAACGTGGGCCATTAGCGTTGAGAAAACCAACTTATCTGTTATTGTTTTAAGCATAGCACAGACTTAGTGTGGTATAGTCGGAATATAAAACCAAAAATAAATGAGAAACAGGGGTGAAAAGAAACACAAGATTAGCGAGGACCCTGCTTCCGTGGGCCCAGTAAGTTTAATCCACAATGCGTGGCATTCCTTGCTTGATGAGATGACGTGATAGTTCCCTCCTTGGTTCCATTGATATCGAGCATACTTTGGGAATCGTGACAGCTGAACATTAAGCATCACGTGGTTCTGAATTATCACAGGGATTCCTTGTAGCTGAGCTAGAAACATTGCTTTGTTAAATGTGATGGAATTTGGTTTTTATGCTGTCGTAAAGTAGTGTATGTCCTTTTAAATGGTACAGTGTACAGTATATCCCAGTATGCAAACTGTTTTTTTTTTTTTTTTATCTAGGTATTTTTCATGTCCCTATTTATACAGTATTGAATAAACTGTAAATCGTATGGTGGAAATATGTGTCTTATGGTATTTTTCTGTAGGTGTAGGATTCTTGTTGTGGTACTGTATACAATTTGAGCATTGTAGCATTGTGTGAGTGTAAAGTATGTGTACAGTGTGTGGCATTCTGTACATGTATTATAGGATTATATGGGGTACAATACATGTATTGTAGGATTATTGTAACATGTTCATTCAGTTTGGTCTATTTGTAGGATTAATATTGTGGTGTACAGCATGCATTGTAGGATTGTGTAATGTACAGTACGTGCATCATCGGATGGTGTAATGTACAGTACATGCGTTGTAGGATGGTGTAACGTACAGTACATGCCTTGTAGGATGGTGCAATGTACAGTACATGCATTGTAGGATGGTGCAATGTACAGTACATGCGTTGTAGGATGGTGTAACGTACAGTACATGCCTTGTAGGATGGTGCAATGTACAGTACATGCATTGTAGGATGGTATAACGTACAGTACGTGCATTGTAGGATGGTGCAATGTACAGTACATGTGTTGTAGGATTGTGTAATGTACAGTACGTGCATTGTAGGATTGTGTAATGTACAGTACGTGCATCATCGGATGGTGTAATGTACAGTACATGCGTTGTAGGATGGTGTAACGTACAGTACATGCATTGTAGGATGGTGCAATGTACAGTACATGCATTGTAGGATGGTATAACGTACAGTACGTGCATTGTAGGATGGTGCAATGTACAGTACATGTGTTGTAGGATTGTGTAATGTACAGTACGTGCATTGTAGGATTGTGTAATGTACAGTACGTGCATCATCGGATGGTGTAATGTACAGTACATGCGTTGTAGGATGGTGTAACGTACAGTACATGCATTGTAGGATGGTGCAATGTACAGTACATGCATTGTAGGATGGTATAACGTACAGTACGTGCATTGTAGGATGGTGCAATGTACAGTACATGTGTTGTAGGATTGTGTAATGTACAGTACATGCGTTGTAGGATGGTGTAACGTACAGTACATGCGTTGTAGGATGGTGTAACGTACAGTACATGCATTGTAGGATGGTGCAATGTACAGTACATGCATTGTAGGATGGTATAACGTACAGTACGTGCATTGTAGGATGGTGCAATGTACAGTACATGTGTTGTAGGATTGTGTAATGTACAGTACATGCGTTGTAGGATTGTGTAATGTACAGTACATGCATTGTAGGATGGTGCAATGTACAGTACATGTGTTTTAGGATGGTGTAACGTACAGTACGTGCATTGTAGGATGGTGCAATGTACAGTACATGTGTTGTAGGATTGTGTAATGTACAGTACATGCGTTGTAGGATGGTGTAACGTACAGTACATGCATTGTAGGATGTTGCAATGTACAGTACATGTGTTGTAGGATTGTGTAATGTACAGTACGTGCGTTGTAGGATGGTGCAATGTACAGTACATGTGTTGTAGGATGGTGTAATATACAGTACGTGCGTTGTAGGATGGTGCAATGTACAGTACATGTGTTTTAGGATGGTGCAATGTACAATACATGCATTGTAGGATGGTGTAATGTACAGTATATGCCTTGTAGAATTATTGTGTAATGTACAGTACGTGTTGTAGGATGGTGTAATGTACATGTGTTGAATTGTGTAATGTACAATACGTGCATTGTAGGATGGTGTAATGTACAGTACATGTGTTGGATGGTGTAATGTACAGTACGTGTGTAGGATGGTGTAATGTACGGTACGTGTGTAGGATGGTGTAATGTACGGTACATGTGTTGGATGGTGTAATGTACAGTACATGCATTGTTGGATGTGTAATGTACAGTACATGCCTTGTAGAATTATGTAATGTAAAGTATATGCGGTCTATGGTACATTGTATGATTACTGGTGTTGTGCAGTGCATTGTTACATGGTAGGAATACATGTGGTACACAGTATATACATTTTGTCTAGGATTCTATTGTTAGGATGGTATGCAGTAGACAAGCAGTGCAGGATTCATGTTCCAGAGCTAGCCAGGATTATTTTTATGCAGAAACTGATAATAATGTGAAGTTAAGATGCTGTGGGCTAATGACCCATCATTTATCGCTGGGAATAATCCTGTTCAGTAGCATTGGTTGCCATGTACACACCGATTTATGGGTACATGAAGACTGTGCCTGCTCTCTTATCAGTCACGTGGGATATCACACACAATCCATTACTTTGCAGTTGAGTTCCAGTCATGTCTGTATAAGCTGAGCTGCCTTAGTAAAGCAGGCATTTCTGGCATACTGTGGGGAGAATATAGCTGTGGATAGCGTGTCCGCCCCAAGCATTGCATTTCTGGTTGTGACAGCAGCTGTTTTGGATAAAGCTCAGCATGTGACGAACTCCTCAGATCTGCCCGGCAGCTCCAGAAATGTATTAGAGACTAATGTGGATTAGAAGGACAATGTGCGAGGCTGATTTATTCATTGCCTGGAGAATTATAAGGACAGGCAAGATATGCTTCGAAGACCAAGTTACAGATACCAGCAAAGCAGACTAATAATATGAATATATAATATTTCAAGTCGAAACATGCGTGATAAAACCCGTTTACCTTATTTTGAAATCACATGAAACTTTTTTTCTTTTAATGCCTTAGTTTGTTCCACTTTTTTGTGCTAAATATGGCTAGAACAACTGACAGCAATGTTAGAGATTATCCATGTGACCTAATGACAATAACCTGTTTATGTATGTTACTATCAACATGGCGTAGCCGTAGGCATCAATACATAGGGCCCCACACTTATGTGGGGCATTTATGGGAGACACCCTTGCAAATGTGAATGGCTTGTCAAAATATTTTAGTGGTATATAATGAGCTGACACAAAACAAAAAACACAGGCCAATCTACATTTGAATACAAATTTTATTTCATTTTATTTAGAAAATATTTTACCATGAAGGATACATTGAGATTTCTCTCGTTTTCAAATATGTTCTGGGTCCACAACATTCCATTGTTACAACAGGGTACAATAATATTAAATATACAAAATAATATTAAAATACACATTTAACACAGAACCATGATTACAGGTACATGTATTGAGATATGCTGAGTGAGATCTCTTAAATGATTTTAGACTGGAGAAAGATTTGACTGTGTCCGTGAGGTTATTCCATAATTGTGGTGCTCTGTAGGAAATTGAGGACCTAGCCACTTTATTTTTGTATTGCAATATACTAAATAAAGTGATGATGCTGGATAGGAGGTTATAGGAGGTGAGAACAGCTATAGAGAGCTTATTTGGAGATGAGTAAATTTTACATTGCTTTGCGCTTGGACGTGCTGTATGGTTTAATAGTTATCTCCTCTTACATTAATTGTTCTGGCATGTTAAGACCTGAAAGCGTCACTGGCTAATAAGCTATGTTAGCAGATTCTGCACACATTCTCCCTACTGTTCTGGATTCGATAATAGAGTATTTTGGCATCTCTCCAGTTTCTAATTGTAATTCTTTAAATTAATATTCCATTAACATTGATCTGCTTTCTCCGTTAGGTAAACAGTGTGAAAGAACTGTACATGCTGATTGAGGAGGAAGAGTTAAACACCCCAACCACTGACTACAAAATACCTGATGGAGAGCCCTGGCCGCAGAATATGGTTAGTTAAATATATATTGTGGGTATTTGTATAGGCATCAGGATACATTCACTAAAGTGAGATTTGCAGTGAGATCAAAATAATCTAAATAGCCAAACTGAACTGACTTAAAGAATTTTCCCAGTTCTGCTATTTTTGCCTTCATTTTTTAATTCACTTTGAATTCCCAGTTTAGTATAGAATCCTGCATTTATTTTTCCAGTTTGATGTTTATAACCTGTTTATAAGTAATCTGAAGCACACACACAGCCATTTCTAAGCCCTCAGTGAATACTATCCAAGCAACCTACTTTTATACCTTACCTTTTGTATCACTATACCCCACTCCCTATAGCATGTAAGCTCATTGAGCAGGGCCCTGAATCACCCTGTTCCTGTGCGTCCAAAATAGTCTGGTTACAAATACGTGTCTGTTAGCCCACCCATTGTACCGCACTGCTGAATTTGTTAGCACTTAAATAATAATAATAATACTTACCGCCACTGGACTCGTGGTTGTGCATTGTTAGGACAATGTTACCTTATATCAGCAACGTAGAACTGGAAAGGAAGGGACGTGGTTTACATATCTATAGGTTAGGGCAGGGGTAGGCAACCTTTCAGCAGCACTGTGCTGATATAGGATTGTGATGTCCCGTAGCGTGCCGGTCCTATTTTTTTTAAATTGAGGTGTGTATGCTGCCGTATTCTGCTTGTGTTAATTATACTGTAATTGCTTTGTATTGTTGTATTTGAGCTATTATATTGTATATGTTCAGGAGTAGTTTGTGGTATCATGTATGATACATATGAATGTGGGCTGTGTATGGGGGCTGCTTGTGGAATTGTGTGTGTGTGGATGGATATGTCACATTGTGTGTTTGGTAGTGTGTGTATGTGTGGGGCTGTTTGGGGTATTGCATGTGAGAGACTGCATGTGGGGTTGTGTGCATGTATGTGGATTGTTAGTGGGTTACGTTTGTGCGGATTGTATGTACGTTTGCTTGTGGGCTGTTCATATTATTTGTATGAGGGGAGGGTTATTGTGCATTTCTGTGTAAATCTAGCAGTGTGGGTGGCTTCCCTGGGTTCCAATGGGGACCAGGCTGGCCAGGTACAGGTCAAGGACAGGAGCTGCAACAGCAGCTACAGGCTGCTCTACTACAGTGTGGATTCCCATTCACAAGTGCTGGGAGGAAGTGATCTGAGATCACTTACTCTATGTGCTGCAATGCACATATTGAGGATTGTCCTTCACCACCTTTTCGTATTAGCAGAAATCTGAAGTTTCACTGCGACTCCTGATAGGCGAGAGCCTGTTTGGCTGTAGCAGCCTTGAGTGCCATGCAAAGACACCTTAAGTGCTGTGCATGGCACTAGTGCCGTAGGTTGCATACCCCTGGGTTAGGGTATGTGTGTATGTAGACACAGATGATGGCTCTTAGTAATAATTCTGAAAGCAGGATGATGTACGTCTTTCCAAGTGTAAGTATGCTTCAGTTCCTACAAGTGCTTGTCAGCAACTTATCTGTGACTTATACCGCTCTCTATGAAATTAGATGAGATTAGTACAGGATTTTAGAAGGTCGCTGCTGAAAAGTAGATTAGCTCACAGATCATCTTGGCTCGGGAAAGATCCTTAGTAGACACAAAAATCCGAAATGCAATTAATTTGAAATTGGCACAGTTAATGAACAGAATCTTAATAGGGCTGAAAGGAAAGAATATTTTTCATGAGTGAAAAGTGTGCAAACCTGTAAAACCTTGAACAGGATTCCTGGAGGACATCTGTGTAATAAGTATATTATGACATACTAGGATAATGTTCTAATTAAAAGTTGAATGCAGTGGAATTAAGAGAACACCATCAAGTCTCCTGGCATTGTCTCTCTGTGTGTTGCAATGTGATGTGAAAGGGATTCTTGGTTGGTACTGGGAGCAAGCCCATACCTGACCAAACATTGCTTTGCCCGTCAATGATAGCTGACATCATTGCAATGTGAACATTCTCTCGGGCAAAGCAGTGTGATTCTCGGTCGGGTGCACACGACTCCAGACTGAGAATCACTTAAATGGCAGCACACGGAGAAACTGCAGAAGGATTTTACAGTGTTCCTTTAAAAGAATGGAAAGCATATATGCCACCCCTATACAATCTAGCCCTTTTCATGAAGTCCTTCTCACTTTAATGAGCAAGACAACCCCAAGGGACAGCTGCTCTGGTCAATCTAAAATTGAATCTATGTGAATCTAAAATGTTCCTAAGTATGGTTATATCACAAAAAAAAAAAATGCAATGCATAATCAAGCTACATTTTAAAGAACAGTATAGAATACAAATGTGTATTCCTAATGCTATAGTGCAGGGGGACTACATCCCCCATAATGCTCTTACACCCATAATGCTGGCAAATCATCATGGGAAGTTTAGTCCAAAACATCTGGAATGCCAAAGGTTGCATATGCCTGCTATAGTGACCTGGTAGCTGTTTTGGTGGCTAGTCTAGTGGCTGTCTGAGTTACCATGACTAGAGGCATTTAAACCCTACAATAAAAACATTGCCATTCTGCAGAACGGCAATGTTTTACACTGCAGGATTGAAATGGGAGGGAACATGTCACCCACACCACCTCATTGAGATGAAGACGTCTGTGTATTTATAGTATGCCATTAGAGTTTTGTATACTGAGCATGAATGATGAGTTTATATTTTTTGTTTCTAGAACTGATCTAAAAATTCCTTCTGGAATACATAAAGTGAGACAATTAAAGGGTTACTATACCACTCTTGAGAGGGGGGTACCTTCCTGGTATAATAGGCCCTATTGTTCATTGGTTGAAGGTTTCTCTCTCAATTCACTGTAAAAAAAAAAAAAAAAAAAAAAGGTTTTACATACCTGAATTTCAAAGCCAGGCACAGCTTACGGCGCTGATTCTTTGCGTCCCCTCCTGATGTCACGGCGGCCGTGTGCAGTCCAATACTGTGTTCTCATAGAGAATCCTGTGAGTGGACCAATTTGTCAGCTCAAAGCGCTTTTTTTTTGTTGCTTTTTTTTTTTAAAAGAAAAAATAAGTTGCGGGAGGAAGGGTTGGAGGGGAGAGTTAGCTCTCTGACAAGCTTCATTTGGCAGCTTGCCAGCTGTGTCAGGCTAAAAATACAACCAGCATGAAGTACAGGATTCTCTATAAAAATTGTGTATTCCATGCTGTCAGTACATCTAATAATATTTAAAATAAGTGATATATTTACTAATTGCCCATTGAAATGCTCGTTCGTATTAGAAATCACATCTGCTTGCGCATGGGTACCTCTACTGACTTTGAAAGTGCTGTTTAGTAGAATAATCCCTACTATAGCATGGCAAACTGAAACTCTAGTAGCCCAACATAACAGCCTCTCCCACACAGACAGACATGGATCACAGACCCCTCTCTCAAACACAGAGACAATCCCACACTACAGACATGGATCACAGACCCCTCTCTCAAACACAGAGACAATCCCACACTACAGACATGGATCACAGACCCCTCTCTCAAACACAGAGACAATCCCACACTACAGACCCCTCTCTCTCAAACACACTACAGACGGATCACAACCTCCAACCCCCTTCTTCCCCAAAAGGAGCGATCACAGACCCAACGTTCCAGTTGGTGCCTGTGCAGCTCACGATTATGTGCCTCCTTTCTCCTCTCCTCCATTACTCACAGCTAGCGGGTGGGGGAAGGGTTGTAAAAAGTCATGATTACAATTGGTATTTTAGCTTGCTATTGCAGCTGAAATACTGCTAATAATTGTAAAGCCCTCCCTGCACAAGTGCACTAAACAGTTCTTTCAAAGCCAGGTGCACACCTACAGTACTGGGCTGTGAAGCACCGTTTAGTAGACAGGCACAGAAAGTGACAGAGGGATGGACAGACAGATATGTAGAGAGATACTTATTGCAAGTCTGCCTGTGTGTCCTCTCCTTGTCATGCCAGCATCTAGTCTCCCTGCAGTTTGGACGTCCAGAGCGGTCATCTGCGTATGTTAAAATGTTGGTGGAGGAGAGGGTGGGTGGCAGACTTATAATGCAGAATACTGCAAGACTTTTCCTTTATTTTTTAAGAAAACTATCCATATTTAAGAATTTTAATAAACCTATCAAATGCAATACAGTTTTTTTTCAGTGCCCTGGAGTGTCCCTTTAATTCTGAGTTCTGGTTGTTTTATTTTACAGACAGTGGAATGTATGAAAACCCTGGCTGATGTTAAGGGAATCTTGAAGGAACTTTGCAGAGAGTTGCAGGATGAGAGACGAGGGATGAACGAGCTACAGCAGCAGTTTGCCAAAGCAAAGGCTGCCTGGGAAATGGAAAGGACGGAGCTCAAGGTCAGCTTAATGTCACATGAAGACTTTTGTTATACACAGCTGGCATTTACTGGCTGCTAAACGCTGTACATCTAGGGATCTACTCTCCTGCTACTTGACAACTACACACACAAGGGAATGTAAAAATAAAGATGGAAAGAGCATTAAAAAAATAATTCTTTTATGGCCAACGTCAGATTGTCACCATCACAATATGGTCTTAAACGATCCTATTCAAATTAGCGCAAACTAGTCATTTAACCCCTTGAGGACCAAACGTCTGGAATAAAAGGGAATCATGACATGTCACACATGTCATGTGTCCTTAAGGGGTTAACGACTGCAGGGCATAAACAAGGTCAATCTAGGCTGGCATCAAATCATTAGGGACCTGGTTGTTACAATTAAGATAATTTATTTAGCACTACGATATTGCACTGTGCTATTCTTCTGACACTAAATTGTATAATTTGGTCCTTAACGAGTTAAAAAGCAGAGACAAGTAAAAGGAGGGCAGAAATAGAGGGGCGATGAGTCATAATGTACATAATGTAACAAGAGAATTAAAATGAGTCTGAAAAAGGAAAAATATGAGGGCTTGCGCTCAATAGAAATTCTCAATAAAAGGGACAAGAAAAGTGTGCAAATCTATATATATATCTCCATTCCTAGAAGATTTTGCCATTTTCTGGAAGGCTCAGCTTTCATATATAAAAGTAGACAGTGATTTTCTTAAAGTCAAAAAACTTTTTGAAATCATGTTTATACGAACACTTTCTCGATGTAGGAATCAAATACATAAATATACCATCATTTATATAGATATAAAATAAGATGAAATTCGTATCTTGTAAAACTTTTTTTTTTTTTGGACTAACAAAATTTTGGAATGGCAAGCTTTCTGGAGAACCTGCTTTTTCTTAAGTTGCATTTCTGAACAAAAAAGACAGAGTTTAAAGATGAATTGTGATACTGATTATTATTATTATTATGATATTTATATAGCGCCATCAAATTCCGCAGCGCTTTACAATGGGTGGACGACAGACATGTAGTTGTAACCAGACAAGTTGGACACACAGGAACAGAGCTCAATGAGCTTACATGCTAGAAGGAGTGGGGTAAAATGACACAAAAAGGTAAGGATAGTATTAGACTAGTGACAGTTGCAGAAGAGGAATCAGTCAGGAGCTATTAACAGTTTAAGTGATTCGCTTTTATGAAGAAGTGGGTTTTTAACGATTTTTTGAAGGAGTGGAGACTGGGTGAGCATCTAACGGAGGAGGGAAGTGAGTTCCACAGGAACGGTGCAGCCCTCGAGAAATCTTGAAGGCGAGCATCAGAAGTGGGAGTACGGACAGAAGATAGACGTATGTCTTCAGCAGATCGTAAGGGCCTAGATGGGACATACTTGTGTATAAGGGAGGATAGATAGGTGGGAGCAGCATTATGTAGAGATTTGAAAGGAAGAACCAGAATTTTAAATTGAGCTCTCTGATCATTCCAAAATTCTGTTAGTCCAATTAAAAAAAAGGTATCACAGGATACTAATATAATTTATTTTATATCTGCATTTCTGGGCTAACACAGCTACAATCTACACTCTAAAATAACTTTATATAGTGAGGATGTGTGGGTAGGGTAGTTTTTAGTATTTAGTTTTGAATTATTATTTTTTTTTGTCCTGCTCCTAGGATAACACTCCTCTCTAAACGGTATTGAATATTATCATTTTAACATTTGTAGCATTACCATAACTAATTCAAACAAAGCTGAGTGCTCCGCAGTTTCAGAATTACTAATTATGAGCAGAATATGTATCCATATTTATATCTGTCTAATCAGCAGGTGAGAATCTCATTTGTGACTTGGTACGTTTCATTAACACCTTTGGAAGCTGTGTAATGATGTGTTAGGAACGTGGGGAAAGAAAACCTCTTCTATTCTGTTCAATTGACTAATTATCAGGAACATGTATATAACTGTTCTATACAATCTGCTGCAGGAGTGTTTGTTTGCACAATAGTTTATTAAAAAGCATAGAATACAAAGAAGTGTAAATGAATAACTTGTGTATACACAGGATACATACACAACACATCCAATATATGTAACACAGCTGGGTGGGGGTAGTATAGGAGGAAGCATGTATGTCTAACATTAAAGTGTTATAATTCTGTTTTTAGCTTATTACTCCCTCTCCATAAAATTATTCATAAATAAGATTTCCTCATCTTACATCCCCTACCGAGCTGGTATACATAGAGCTGCACTCTCCATCGACTGAGACGAAGGATATAATCTCAGTCAATCCAGTACTTCCCTGTAGGGAAGAATTGGGGGATAGAGATTTTTTAGATTAATGCATCACTAGGTGACAAACGTTGGTCCAGCAAAGATCATTTTACATTATTACTATAGCTGTTTTGGTGCTTATAATGTCTCTAACCTTTTTGTCAGGGATCCAAAACCTGTACATATAATTATTTTAGTGACACATTCTTCATATGTTCCTACTGTATTAGAGAAGGCAGGATTGCTACAATAAACCACTTATTGTGGGCAGTTGCATTGGAATAGCAGAAATATAATTGGCTAAAAAAAAAACCTGACAAATATATGTGCTCAATATACTATTCTTTAAACATGTCCTCAGTACCCATCAACAGGCCAGGATTTGAGGATAACATTGCAGGTGTGTTAATCAAAACAAACAACAAAATTGTCAGGTCATGGTTCCCAAAAACAGATCTGAAGAACACTATTTCATGTGTTCTGTAACTTTAAGCTGCAAATTTCAGCTGCTATAAATTGTACTGTGTCTAATTTAAGCAACATACACAAAATGCAGTTAATGCAACAGCGCATATACAAACAAAAACGTAGTTTAACATTTAACAAGGCTACTTAAAATCAGCTGTCTTAGCAAATTTGCTAAGATAGGTGATTTTAAGTAGCCTTGTTAAATGTCAAACTGTGTTTTGGTTTGTGTATGCGCTGTTCCTTTAACTGTATTTTGTAAATGTTTTGGTCTTTACCGGCAGCACCACTGCTTAGAAATGCATGCTCTGGGTGTGCCCCCAATTCCTATTTTTTTTCGTTGTAATTTAAGCAACATATCTCTAGCTGAAGTAAGGAAACATTCCATGTCGGTATCAGCGGTCTGTGAACTTTGCATTGTACACATCAGCCTTCCTATGACTGCTACAATAAGATGATAATTCTCCAGGGTCCACTTAAATTCTTACTAACTGTTAATGCCTTTCATTGAGGAGTTTTATCCCTTGGGGGCTTTTTTAAATCTGCTTCTTTCCATTCATGTCATATCCTCGTTGCTTCTAATTTCTACCTACCAGATCTGATGGCTGGTGTTTTCCATGCTTTTATCTCCCTAGTACTGCTTTCTGCCTCATTTTAAAGGGACACTATAGGCACCTAGACCACTTCATTACATTGGAAAATTGGCATAGCTGGAGATAAAAAGATGCCAACACCGGGACAGTTTATAGACTGTGTGCCTAAGGTTATACCAACTGAATCAGATTTTAAAACTTACAAAACACAGTTTAGCAGAAATCACAGTACTATTTTATAAGTCTCTTTCGTATCATGATTCATACACTAGACAGTGGCAGAACTTAATAAAGGAACATTTCTTATGAACAAAATTAGTTACAGTGCATGCATATAACAAAAAATAGTTACAAACAAATTTTACATACACCAGCAAACATATCAAACGAAAAGGGAGAACATTGACAGATATTTCTTATGCTCACTGTACTAGCTAACTACCAGTCTTTCTGTCCCAAGAGAGCTTGTAGTGAGGAAAATGGAAACCCACTGCAAATTTGATGTGGTGAGGAAAATGGATTACAAAATTAAGGTTTTGTACAAGGTTTTATTCCCTTTTCTGCTCAGTCCGGCCCCCCGTGCAGGAATTCCAGTTTTATGAGGGCAATTAATGTATTCCCGAAACCTGGCTGAAAATGTACAATGCTATATACTTGTCTATAGAAGCTTTTGATTATTTTGCAACCAGGTCCAATCATTTCTGTGAATCCACACTATTTAGTTTGAGACCAAACATAACACTTATTTAATACGTAATATCCCAAAAGCAAAATAACATCTAAAATACCTTCAAAACTTTAAGTGATAGACTCTTTATATAATGTAATATACATTGTAAGTTGTGTTGTCTCTGAACTCTGACAAGTTATCTCATAAGCCTCCGTAGTAGTAAATATTTCTGGACCTCAGTTCTGGACCAGTCGTAATATTTTTCTACACTGGTTTACAAACAGGAAAATAAACATGGCGTAATTGCTATACCATTTCAGGTATTTTTCAGACAGCAACAGAATTTTAACTCATTGCTTTCCTAACCCAGTTCTCCTCATAGTTCTCTAAACGTGATCTAGTAGCGATCACATTTCAGAATAGTTTTTGAGAAGAGGTGGCTGTGAACAGCCGTTAGGCAGAATGCATTATTAAAATGCACATCCAAAAAGGGATTCACATGTCATTGATACATTCTAGTTACTATGGCACTTTAAACATTATTATGTGTGCCTTTGGCTACTGGCCAGCTGCATGGTCCGTGGAATCCCTTAATAAAGTCTTCTCTCTTCGATTTAATAATTGTATTTTATTGTATCTGGACGGAGGAAAACCTAGCCATACTTTTTAAAAATGTTTTAAATCTACGTGGATTTCTGACATCTTGTTATCCAGAAATATAATAGCTATTTCAGAAGTGAGAGAAAGCGGATATTCATCCACAAGGGCTGGAATCCAATAGCCAGTCATGAAATACTGGAGGCCAGAAAAATGATAGCCAATTCTCACGTAACACGACTTGACTGCCATTTCTGAAGTGAAAAACTTCTGAAGCATTTCAAATATTTGAATGATGAAAAACCAGAAACACAGTAAACTTAAACCTTAGCAGATAAATTCAATAGCAATTCTAGAATTCAGAACTTTAGGGATCCATTCATTCCAGAGGGAAAATAATCTCCCCTCTCCCCCCCCCCTGTACATACACAAAAAGTTTCTCAAATAATTTGCATATGACCTCAAAGATAAAAACAGAGAGAGAACACAATAGTGCAATATGCTTAGATAAATAGATGAAATTTTGGAGTGGATTGAAATATACACTCACATTTGATAGAGCTAACTAGGGGCTCTACCGTAATTCGCATGGACGGAACAGTCCCCGTCTAAGGATCTGTGTGGAAGCGAGTGTCTCAAATATTCTAAATGAGCAGCAATATAGAAAACATAAAGGAAAACTCCAATAGTGTAATATATTCTGATAAGAATAAAAGGAATTAAAAAATGTGGTACTCACATTTGCTAGAGCAGAAACTTGCTCTAGTGTACTCAGCTTAGGTGGTATAATCCCCACCAGAGGATATGGTGACCAGGAAGTGAAATAATGAACCCAAAATAAATAGATGTATATATCTTTAAAATACACTATTTAATGGTTATATAATAAAACAAAGAACAAGGTGGCTATAAAAAAAAGTTTTTTGTTTGTTTTTTCTTTATTTTGTGAAATTTGTCGCAATAGAATTGACATGTTGGATTTTGTAGATGGATTCTGTGAAGCATGGTGCAGAGAGAACTTCTTCAGACCTTAAAGTTTCTCTGAAAAAGGAAAGAGAAGAACATCAACACCTCCTTGCGGAGTCCTACAGTGCTGTCATGGACCTCACCAAGCAACTGCAGGTCAGCGAAAAGAACTGGGCCCAGGAGAAGCAGGAATTGTTAGGACGCTTTCAGAATGAACGGAAACAGATGGAACAGCAAATAAAGGAGCTTCAGAATAAGCTTGCACGGGTAAGGAATCTCAAATAATATGAGTTGTTTTGTATTTAATGTGTGTGTGTGAGTTTTCCTTATTGTGGTTGACTGTAATAAGGTCAGACGGAGTTTTGGAGAATATATTTTTGAATTATTTTACTGTAATAATTTTAAAAATAGGTTTTCTTTTTAAACATTTATCCGGTAGTTAACATCTCTGCGGAATAATTTCACCTTGTTCATGAGCTGGTTTTCGCTTATCTGAATATTGTTTTTCATCTAAAAATACATAACGCAGAGCTAATAGCAGAAAACCTGTAGGATGGGCTGCCTATTTTATAATACGTCATTGTCCACAGCTACTATCTTTGTTCACTTTATAATTTTTTAGGACCTTCAGTCTGGTCGCAGCTCTCAGAAAATATTGCTGTCAAATCCTATATTAGAAATGGCGGTCCCACAATGCACTGCATTATAAATAATTTATCTAGTCCTAATCCTTCTACATCTAGCCATTTCCATAATTACTTTAATTATCAAACTGTACCATTTCAATGAAAAGTCATTTAGGCTAATGTATTGGATTGTGCCCTCTCAAAAAGACAGTATCACTTGCAAACAGGCTAATCCCTACTTAGAAACACTTGTGGCTCCCCCATCTCTCTCAATTGCCGTGCTAGGAACGTTTTTCTACATAGCAATAACCTAATTGTGTCTGGATTACAGTTTTGAAGCACAGGCGTTGTTTCTAAAAAGCCCAGTTTATGCAAATCCCTCCATCGCCAGAGGCAAGAATAATTACAAAAAAACAGCACTGCTGGAAGTCCAATACTGCCAGTCTCCTGAGTGGAATACATACTGCATGCCAATTCATAGGTAGCAGTGATTGGCAATGTACAATTAGCTCATCTAATACACAGACATTGTAATAATTAAGGAATAAATCTGCAGACAGAAAACGTTAGTCTGCTCCCTCCTAATAACAAGCTGCATTATAGAATTATTTTGATTGTGTCTATTCACCAAGGACCTTTCTGAAAGACATTTTTGTAACCTGCCTTTTCCTCACACATTTCACATTAGTCAGGAATTAAAAACATATTACAGGCACTGTTAGTGGTACTTTATCTGATGATTTGCATGTGATGGATAAAATATATTTATTTTTTATTTTGTATGTTAAAGTGAATACCATTTCAGGTTACAAGGCCATTCTAATAGAATGCAGATTCTAATTAACATTATTATGCTTGATGTGCCAATATATTCTGCAGTGCTGTACAGTGGTTCATTAACAAAAGGTGAAGAAAGTACAATAAATAATAATAAAATGTGGAAAATGGGAGGCTGAGCGCTGGAGGGATGTGACATCAAATGTCATTAAAGAGCAAGTTACTATTAATCAGTGCTGATTGGTAATTAGACAGAGCTCCGCTTCTGCACTTGTTTCCACCATCAGTAATTAGAGTCTGGGGCCGTCCTCCTTATGGAAGATGCATGTTGTACGAGACAGCAGCTAAAGTTGGTCTTCTCCATCAAAGCCACCTTGATGAAGCAGACTAACTTTCACAATATTTTTCTACCCCCCAAAAAAAAAATCCCACAAAAATTGATAACCATTGTTTAATTTATAGTGGATACACTTATTACTAAACCTCCCAGCATTTTGGCGGGACAGTCCTGTATTTGGCCTCCCGCCATCCCTAGTTTGCCTTCTGGAATCCTGCAAATGCATACTCGAGAGTCCAAGTGTCTGTAAAGTCCAGCACAAACTAAATAGATGTGTTAATGCTCTGACAGCTATCAGTGTGTGCTACTCTTAGTGGAGACTTCCAGCACGGTGGTGTACATGTTTCAGCATCACAAGTGACACCCTCTCTTGTCATACATCACCCCCACCCCATCACCATTGTGGTTCTAAACCTCCTCTAGTAGGGAAATATGCTGTATATCAGGTGTATCAATACTGATTTAGAGAATGATCATTCATCTTTTTTAATATAATAAATTAAATCAAATATAGATATGAACAATTATATAATCTGTTTATGAAGACACAGCAAACAATATGTAAAATACACAATGCTACAATAGAATGTATCAATATACTTGAGCTTCTTCAGCTATTTCCAGGTACTAGAAGTCTGACACAATTTCATCCATGACAGTTGTCTTGCATTGGGTCGGGTCAAAGCGCTGTGAACTAGCCTTTAGAACTGCTGAGACAATATTGAACGCGCTGGAAAAGGGATGTCAAAGGCTGTTTTGGCTTATAAGTATCATCTACACCACATCCAGTGTTAATTGCAGTGTTAATGATGTTTAAAGCACACAGGCACTATATACAAATTATAACTTCATTTATATATATATATATATATATATATATATATATATATATATATATATATAAGCAACTAAATAAAATATTTTAGAATTAATATTTATTTTTAATATAAGGCTTTCTTAATCGCTACTTTTTAGTGGTTTAAAATATTACTTTGCTTGTGTTTATATATAATATATATCTCGATCTTACAGCATCGATGTTAGTTACAATTATTCCCCTGTTATTATGAAAAAAAAATGTATTATATTATTGTGTCATTAATGAAAACATTTGAAAATAATGTATCAATATATTGTTTTTATGAATTGCTGTGATGCAACTCACCCTATTGGCGCGGTGCTCTGGCATTCATTTAGAGTAAGTCCTGCACATGGCCCACCACTTTTGTATGAAAGGTCCAGTAATCCAAATATTCCATGGTCTCTATTCACTGTCCTGCATTTTAGGGCAATCTAACAGGGTCTTGGTTTGCTTTTGGTTTTGTGCTCTGTCAACTGGCCCATTATCTTTCCTTTGTTTTTATGTCTCCAGAAAGAAGAGTCATGGGTGAAGAAACAATCCGAAAGCAGAAGCAGTTGTTGGAAAGAGGTGGGGTTTTACTTTTGTTTTGTGAGTTTTACTTTATGTTCAACAAGTGGACAACATAAAAAGATGTTCAGTCACTGAGGTTTTTTTTTTTCTTTGTATCTATTTCTCCATTATTTATCTGTTTACTACATTGAGATATATATACACCAATTTTTATGGAATCATTGTTTGTTCTCTGTGTGTTAACATGACTTCCAGTAGTCCTGAAGATGGCTGTATAATACTAGAGTTCCCTGTCCAGGCATCCTCCTGAATTTATCCCTGATCCTGCTTCTGGGGTCACAAAACAAAGTCCTCAAAAGATCATCATTCAAATACTAGTGCCATCGCAAGTTCATTTTCTGGCAATTTCTGCCAAGGCAGATTTACTTAAACAGCTGTCTGCACGGTTAGCTCAAGCTGGCCAGCCTGCAGACTGCCTGGCAAAGCATGCAGTGGTTATAGTGTCAGGTGTCCCCTGGCACTATCCAATGTTAAACTGGTTACAGTTTGATACCTGGCTTTCTTGGGCTCCCGTGCTGCTACCAGTCTGAGCTGTTATGCTAAAGTGAAACATCATACGGGTAGCTAGATATGACAATGCAGCATCTCAGCTCCGACAGGAAGTAGTGTGGGCAGTCAGCAAAGCCAGGTAAGTGTCAAACTGTTTGTGAATGGATTGACAGCTTACTGTTGGACAGCATTTTAGTGTTAATGCACACAGGAGAACCCAAAGATGAAATGTGACAAAACACTATAATCATTGATGTGCTAGTCATTGAGCCTTTTAAAGAAAAGAAATGGCTAAATTAAGTCGAAACCTAGCTCCGTTTAGTTAAAAAAAAAAAAAAAAAACCCAATATAGATATACACACATACATACCTGTGTATCGCAGATTATATCAAGAGGAAAAAACATCACAATTTTTCCATGTCGTGATACTTCTCTTTTTACACTTGTGCCATGTGCTGGCGAAGCAGCGTTTTACATCTCATTTACCCAGAGCTACATGTGACCTGTCAATCAGTCACTCCCTATGAGTCTGTATACTGCTCATCCCAGGCAGCTAGTGAAAAAAATCCTGAACTTTTTGTGTGCAACCAGAGATAAGAGGAATTTGATAGTGACTTCCACCATATTTCAACCAGCTGCTGTATTGCATGCAGTGAAAGGAACTCTATATCTTTAGTCAGCTGTTGCCCAGTCACTTCTTCCAAAATGTTGGTTAACCCTTGCTGTATAACATGAGCGGTTTTATGGGATATATATAGATCTTTCATAGAACAGTTTTAATGTAATCAAATGGACATTCCAGGAACCATTACCTCTCATGGTTACAGTGCTATGACGATGTCAACGTAAAAAGAGAGGATTACGAATGTAAGTTTGCAGATATAGCTATCAAGCACCGTAACCACTCCAGTAAGCTGTAATGGCTATGGTGTCTTAAGTTTCTTTTTTTTTTTTTTTTAAATATACAAGAAGAAAAAGAATTACAAGAAAGTCCTGCTCGGAAATCATGCATAACAATCATTTGCTTGTTTTCAAAAAAAGTTTCCCGTTAAGCTAACATTGCTATACTACAGAAAAATATATATATATTTATTCTTTCTGTAAAAAATTACCACTGATCCCATAGCCTCCTAGATTTGAAGGCTACATGCTAAAACACCTTATGATTAGGACATGTGTACCAACTAGTCTCACAGCCGTTGAGATAGTAGATTATATTTATACTAAAATATGTTGTAGAAGGTGATAAGTCATAATAGTTGTTTTGCAATAGGTTTTAAAAATCAGGTAATGTGGTAGTAAGTGTCAAAGCAGGTAAAGAACAAATGGTCCAACCATCAAAGAGTCCAGATGTGTGGGTTCTCCTCCCACTTAACATGAAAATGTTGCCACAGGGCCGGGTCCACATCCCTCAAAGCTCTGAGGAAGTGCTTTGCACAGCACGAAAAGTGTTGGCGTCTCCCTGCTTTGTGCCCCCTCTGCACACTGTGTTCTAATGTATTTTTAGTAGTTTGTGTTAAATAGAGGACATCTTTTAACCAACAAGACTGAGTCCAGTATTTTTCCTGCATGTGGACTCTGTTCTATGGAACCATTTGCAATAGGTTTTAAGCTCAAAACATATCAGGTCTGTGTATCCACTTGCCTCTTTATTGCATTATGTGCCTCTTAAATCTTTATAATTGCAGCTTATTAAGCTTATTAAAGTCTGAATGCCTTTGATGTATTAAAGGGTAATTTTTCTTAATTAGAACTCCCTCCATTGTCAACATTTACAGAGACTGTCCTGAATCCAGCACTGTTATACTTACTTGATAGGGATAAGACATCTTTGAATTAGCCAGCATTCTACTTGAAGTTCTATAATGCATTGTTCCAGCTTATGAACCACAGACCGCTTGAAATATGCTGGTTTGCAGTGTGACTGCTTTCAGAACGTTGTCTTAGAAGTGGTCCTTACAACATAACCTGTAGTGAAAGGAAAGCACATTCAGGCTACTCAGAATGTCTTGAGTTGCCTTATAAAAGCTACCTTATTTTGATCGCGGAGAAATGGGGAAGCCCTGACACCCCACCCGTAGCGCTCATCCAACGAAAAATTAATGAAACCATGAAGATGGACAAACTAACCGCCCTGGTACATGATACCACTAGACACTTCGACAAGATATGGGAACCATGGATCTTCGAATTCCCAACAATATAAGGCGCTTACTGCCAAGAGATGCACCAGGCGGGGGGTGGCCCCCGAGGAGGGAAAACCTCAAAGGCCGTCCCGGGAACCACACTTCACCAACCAAAATGTTCCTTTCCCGGAACCCCCATCCCCACAGCAAGAAACAACCAAACCGCTCACCCCAACCACACTAGACAAACACAGTCACACCACCCTACACTAGATCCACCACACACAACCCTCCCCTCCCACAACACCAAAACAGACTGATCCCCATGAACCACCCCAATCCCGCCAGCACCAGACCACGAACACTAACCAAACAAGGACATACGAAATATTCAGCCAACGCAAACAAGAGCTCTAACCAGAGCACCTCCAGCATAGACCACCACCCAGACAGGGGCCCTGGACGCACCTATCACGAACACCACACCACGCAAACACGACAGGAGGGAAGAACCCCCAGACCACCCCTGACGGAACTCACAACCCCAGACACAAAGCGCAAATAAGCATTTCAGACAAAGCCAACAGAGACTACCCACCGCACACCACACATAGAACAAGGAACACCCACCGAGACCTTGACCAATACACCCAACCCTGGGCGACAGCCCCTGCAGTCCCTAACTAAAAGCCCATGGGACAGACCACGGCCGACTCCAGGCCAGAACCGCCCACGCACCAAGGACCCACAAACTAAAAGACACTAAGAGATGACAGGCCTACTCACCCGGCAAGAAACCCAAATCCCCCACCAGACCCACCCTCCCCCCCCCCAATACCACTTCTTACTCCCCCCGAGGAAAACCTCATAAACACACCGACCAAACATTGAACCGAAAGACGTAATACGCACACAACCAGGTAACTTCTGAACCAAAAACAGATGTGCTATACCCGCTAAAACTTCACATACTGCAACATAGTGCTACAACCATCTACGAATAAGATTCCAACTTCTCTCCCGGAGTTGAAACCGCATCATCACAACACTAGCGAAAGAGAGCACCAGGTAAAGAACAAAATTATATATCTACCCTACCTTTTTGAAAGCATTGTAACACATCAAAGCAACTTATGATCTCTATGAAAGTATACTTTATCCCAAGTTTTCTTTTCTGTACCCTACCCCCCATATAACTGAAATTCCAAAATAAAGAATTTATAAAAAAAAAAAAAAGCTACCTTATTTTGAATATATATTTTTTCACCTAGGCTCTGAATGATAACCTGCAGGACAAAGATATAGACTGTGACACAGATGCTAGCGGGACCAACTTAAAAAGGTAAACTGTCACATGCTACCCAGTCTCTTCTTTACTAAACTCCGTTGGAGGCGAGAAGAAATTTATCTTTGAATGTCATTAGTTATATACTCACACTACCGGTATTAACAAAATATTTTTTGCTTTTAAAATTAAAGGGACATTATAGTCACCGAAACAACTTTAGCCTAATGAAGTCACTTTTGTGTATAGATCATGCCACTGCAATCTCACTGCTCAGTTCACGGCCATTTAGGAGTTAAATCACTTTTGTTTCTGTTTATGCAGCCTTAGCCATACCTCCCCTGGCTTTGACCGAC
Source organism: Pelobates cultripes (assembly GCA_933207985.1). Taxonomy (NCBI): domain Eukaryota; kingdom Metazoa; phylum Chordata; class Amphibia; order Anura; family Pelobatidae; genus Pelobates; species Pelobates cultripes. The sequence goes on from OW240916.1 coordinate 39,744,186, forward strand.
ACTGCGGCATGAAAACACAATTGGTTTTATTTTTAATCAGATGTAACTTACTTTAAAAGTTTATCTTCTGCTCTGTAAATTGAACTTTAATTACATACAGGAGGCTCCTGCACGATCTAGCAAGTTATTAACAGAGCAGGAGAAAAGAAATTGTAAATGAAACATAACTTACAGTAAAGGAAGTGTAAATAATAGATAACTCTTTACAGGAAGTGTTTAGGAGGACTTTGCAAGTCACATGCAGGCAGGTGTGCCTAGGGCTGTGTAAACAAAGTGATTTAATGCCTAAATGGCATAGGATTAAGCAGTAAGACTGCAGTGGCATGATCTATACACCCAAACTGCTTTATTAAACGAAAGTTATTTGGGTGACTGTAGTGTCCCTTTAATAGTATTTAATTACTATGATTGTAACTTTACTAACCTAAATCCAACTATTAGAACAATCATGTCTTAAATTTCTCAATCTTGCCCTTCCTCAGAACTAAATCTGTGTCGTCTATGTCAGAGTTTGAAAGCTTGCTGGATAGCTCACCTTATATTCCTGGGAACACATCCTCTGTCAAACAAGAGAACAACAAAGGGAGTAAAAATCTTCTGACCATACCGCTACTCACCAACGGCTGCATTGACTCAGACTTTGACAAGAACCACTGTACATACGGCAAGAAGGAAAATGAGGTATCTGAGCACCTTTTAAAGAATGGTCATGGTATCTCTTCTTGGGATTATTCAACAGTCAGGAGTGTAAAAAATGTGGAATCTGGACAAAAGCAGATACAGCGAAGCTACACTGCACCAGACAAGACAGGTATTCGAATATATTACAGCCCACCAGTTGTACGGAGGTTGGATATCCATTTGGTTCAAAACAAGGAAAAGCTTGTGGGAGAGCCTGGTTTCCTATTCACAATGGCAAAGCCTAAAGAACTTGAAAATTCTGATGAATTGTCTGGAAATACATATAATGATTGGCTATGTAATTTTTCCAATAAGCACAGGGATTTGTTGGACAATGATGTTGTAAAGGACTCCTCTCCATCAGTTCCCACATTCCCACCTTCACTAGGTGAATTTGAGATTTCAGGAAACATGAGTGATGACATGAAAGAGATAACAAATTGTGTTAGACAGGCAATTCGGTCGAGCTCTCTGGAAAGAAAACCTAAAAGTACATCAACTCAGACTGTTGAGCTCTCCGGTGTGGACATTCCAACAATTCAAATGGTTAGTATTGGTCTTCAAACGGATATTCCAAGAACAAGTCTTCATACAAAGAGCTGGTCACCAAGGGGATCTTCTCTGCTGTCTACAAGGAGCAAACACATTTCTACATCTTTGGATAAAGTCCATTCTCGCATTGAAAGGCCATGCTGTTCACCCAAGTTTGGCTCCCCAAAGCTGCAGAGAAGGTCGTCTTCAAAATTGGATGGTTCCAAAGACCGGAGTTTGTGGAACCTCCACCAAAGTCAAAAAAATGGTTCGGCATGGGCAAGATCTACCACAACACGCGATAGCCCTGTTTTAAGCACTATCAACGACGGGGCGTCTAGCCTTTTCAATGTAGTGGATCACGCTGGTAGCACAGAATCCCTGTGTAAAACTGGTCTGTCTGACAGCAAGAACAAAATAGATGCCTCTAAATATGGCATTGTGCAGGAGTTCTTTAGAAATGTCTGTGGTCGGTCAACGCAGAGCTCCAGCGTGGTGGCAGAAAAGAAGGAGTTTGAAGAAAATAGCAGAAAACCCGATAATCATGATCATTGCTCTTCTGCAGTCTGTCATACATCCCATAATGCATCTAAGTTACTGAATAAGAAGTCATCAAGGCAACATGCCATTGATGAGCAGAAACCCTCCGTCGCCAACCAAGGGATCAAAGATGGAAACACAAAGGACATAGAACTAATTTCAACTGCTAATGAAGTAAGTGAAAAACAAAATGTTTTTTTTTTTTTTTTTCTTGGGTGGTTGCAATTTACTTGTTTTTTTATTTATTTATTTATTTTTGCAGTGCAATATAGAATGACATACAGGCCTGAGGTGCCCCAAAGGCAGTCCTCTGGCTGAGCTTTACTGTAGATTTGACATGCACAATTTTTTAATATAGAGAACATAAGGAAAACAGCGGTTACATGCTACATTTAGGAAGAGACATTCCACAAGAGAGTTAAGCATAGAGTGGAGCAACAGATAAACGTTTGACTAGCCAGGTTTTAGGTATATGTTTTACAACAGACTATGAAACTGGCAGCATATTGATGAAGTAGGTTTGACAAATTAGTGATTCAAAGCTAGGTTACGGTATCGCTGGGTGTAGATATAGTGAAGCTATGCGTGGTATGGCTCGAAAAGGAAAATACAAAACACAGATGCAGAGTATAACTATTAGGCATGTGCTTCAGTATAAGGTATGAGTTCACTCTGGTTTGGAGGGCTCAGTGTGTGGCCGTCTGCTCGCTTAGAATCACAGTTCCAGCGGTGGCCTCGAGCCCTGCCATGCCGCGATGTCGTAAGCCAATTCCCTCTGTGGGGTAGTCGCGTGTGCCTTCCAGCAGGTCACGGTAAGCCGGTGTCGCGGTCTCCCTACGCTTTCGGCACTGTTCACCCATGCGGGCCTCTGCAAGCTGTGTTTGGGATGCTTGGTGCATAGGGTCTGCGTTCGCTTGTGCCGGCCGCCATCTTGGGTGTACCTTGCTGCCTTATGGTGATCGGAAGCAATGGTTGCCGGCTGCCTGTGGCACCCAGCGAGGACCGGGAGGGGGGTTAGAGGTGAGTACGGTGAGGTTGCCATCTGCAAGGTTACCATCCAGGAGAGCGGCCGCCTCTCCCTGGCTCGATCGCAGTTAGGCCTCAAGCTGGAATCGTGGGGACCCGGTGAGTTGCAAGTACAAGTTTGGTATCAAAACGTTTTCCTGGGTCTCCCCCACACTGTAGTCCCCTTCCCAGCAGTGTGCGTGCGATGATTTGGGGTATATCCCCCGTTTTAGTGGCTGGCTTGCAGGAGCCATCGTGCAGTACATCCACTCTGCTAGGAAGCTAGGCTCCGCCCCTTACTTGGTGTTTTTATCTCTGTTAGTTTGCCCGTTACCGCTTTTTTTAGACTTTTATAACGTAATAAAGGCTGGGCATTATTTTTTCTTAATTGCTCCAAACACATAAATGCACACATCACATCTAACAGTAATGTGTCTTTAATTTGCATTGATGGAAATATAGTCTTCTCCTCTGTGAATTTTCATCCTGACGTGTGTCTCGGTTATGTGCATATACTTCAAAGAATACAAACAGCATTTTAAGATGATCAAACATCACTACTAATTAATCTTGATGTAATCTGCAAGCTCCCATGGGGAGAGATCTTTCCCTGATATTTATAATAGATTGTTTCTAAGGATATTTTTAAATCTCAAGGAAGAAAGACCTGCATATAGGGAGTGCTGTTAAAAAGCATGTCATCCAAAGAAAATAAAGATTTTCATTAGCGTTGGCGAACAAAAGAAATAAGGGAAATGTTTTTTTTATTTAGCATAATTTTCTAATCCTGAGCAGTGCCAGTATTAACTAATGGGTTAGCTCCAAACTGATCATTTGGAAACCGAAATTGGCAGGTGTATCATTTAACACTGTAATAGCAAATTGCAAATGTACAGGAGCAGAATACAACTCCGTGGGTTTTATGGCACACACAAACAAATCTGAAATTCCCCACAAGAATAAAACGTGCGTAAAAGACATACACGTTGCAAAAAATAAATAAATGCAACCAGTAGATTTGACAGATGTTGGTGATAAAATTGTGATTTTAGTTTGTGTTACTGCTATTTAATTTATCTATAATATAAAAGTTTTGCAAATGTTTAGCTTGAAAGCAGTAATGCACTCCTTGTAATATTTGTTTTATAACTTCCAAAAATGAATTGAAATACTAGACATATGAGACAGTCTAGCTATTTTCACCAATATTTTTATGATTATTAGTAGAAATTCTATAGGTCCAACAGATTCTACAGTGCTTTATAATTATTTTCGGTATGTCCATTACTTGTCAGATATCCCCATTTTATAACGAGAGGTGAAGAAAGCCCTGTACAAACTAGCTTCCAATCTATTAGAAAGGGGTAAAACACACAAAAGAAATAACAGCATGTCAGAGGGGGAGAGTGGGGCAGGGATTGGTGTGTGGAAGAACTGAACAGTGGCAGTAGAGAGAATGAACTGGGCAGTGGAGGCGAGGGAACTGATGATGGTAAACTTTCCTAAAAAGATCTGTTTTCAGTGACTTCTTAAAAGGACTGGAGGCAATGGGAGAGTTTGATGGCACGGGGTAGCGAGTGCCAAAGGTACAGGGCAGCTCTTGAAAATTTTTGCATATGAGAGATTGCAGTGCAAGAACAAGCCGATGTCAGAAATAGGTACATTTCAGATTGAATGGGTGTATTTGTTAAATAAAGGGGAAATATAGTGAGGTGTGGAGATAGTGAGGGCTTTGTAGGTTGAATTCGATTCTGAAAGCCAGTGTAGTGATTGGCAAGAGGGTGAGGTGTAGGAGTAGTGGAGAGTCAGGAAGATGAGCCTGGCTGCATCTTTCATTACAGACTGAAGAGGAGGACAATGTGGGTATTTGGAAGGCCGATGAGTAGGCAGTTGGAATAGTCAAGCATGGAAATCATGATGAGCGCATGAACAAGTGCTTTAGTTGTATCTTGAGTCAGAAAAGGGCGCATTCGGGATATATCTTTAAGGTGAATATGGAGATGGTGTAGGCAGTTGGTGTAATAGTTGTCCCATTGACGTGCAGGTAGATTGATGGAGGAGGACTATTTGAGTAGGGAAAGATGTGTTAAGTTTTAGAAAAAATGAAGACATCCCGTTAGAGGTGGAAGAGAGGCGGTTTGTGATGCATTCCAGGAGAGGGAGGGGGGGTGGGAGGAGTCTCCTTGTATATTATTGGGAGCAGAACATTTTAACAATAAAATAGTGATACAATTAGAGATAGTTTGATTATAGTCTCTATTAGTAATAACTGGACATAACTTCTACATATACACTACCATGAACAAAAATATATAATAAATAACGTGAAAAAATGAAGAGTGAATAAATGTGAATTAAAATAGGAGGGAATCCCTATAAAGAGTACTAAGCTTGATACACATATGACAAGTTACTCTGTATATAAATAAATTTAAGTTTCAAGATAGCTAGCAACATGTATTAGATAGACAATATAGCTAAAGCGAATCCTCCCCCCTATATATGTAGATCACACTGCTTCAAGGCAGCCCACTTAGATCTAGCCTAAAAATATTCTCACTATCAGCATTCCATTGGTCTCAAAGTATAGGGTTCCTCCTAACAATATTAAAAATTGGCAACAGCTCCATGTGCATTTCTGCGCAATATCGCTCCTTTATCAAGAGCAGCAAGTACCTCGGCTCAGGTCCGGCTTTTTATGGGGGAAAGGGGCTATCGTTTTAACGCCACCTTCCTATAACCAGCCAATCCGGGGATTAATACTCCTCCCTCTTTGAAGACTGCAGGATGTGAGAAAACGTAAGCTGCATCAAAATAAAGGAAGGAGCCACGAGGTCCAACCACCCTAGCCCTAAAATGAGAATACAAGGCAACAATACCTAAGCTAACATCATAGCTCAGTGGGTCTTTGAGAGCAAAATCTTACGGACTCTATGTAATGATCCCCTTATGTGTACTAATGAATAACATAAGAAATACCATCCTGTTTTGAGATGCATTCTGTGAATATTACAATGTGGACGCCCCTAATCTCTAATATCCTATATCTGTATTACTCTCTACCTATTGACAAAAAAAAACAATAAACACCTTAGCAGGTTCAATCAAATCGGCAAACACATATATATCTATAGTTTTAAAACCCCTCCTTCTCTCCAACAGGAGAGAGAAAAAGCCCTTTCAGGGTTAGTAAGTTTAACCCCTTCTTAAGTAGGACATCTGAGCCGAGGTTACGAATCAATAAAGACTTCTTACCTAGGCATCATCAGTGAGGCATAGCTGATATCTCTCTAGGCACCGTGAGCAAGGGGTCCACGTCTGGATTACCCTTTAAACTAATGGAGAGCAAAAAACGGGTCGCAAGAGTATTCTGAGAACGGACAGCAGCTAAAATAGCCTGCCCTTCGATGGGTTCCCGCTCAGAACTCAAGCTGGTTTTAGTTCATCTTGTACCATTAGAGAGAGAACATATCTGAAGCATATCAGACTGGTCCCACCCATACGGGCTCTCCATTAGTTTAAAGGGTAATCCAGACGTGGACCCCTTGCTCACGGTGCCTAGAGAGATATCAGCTATGCCTCACTGATGATGCCTAACAAGGCATCTGGGGTTGCTGTATCTCTTGTGCAGAGGGAACTTGCTGGCATTTCGGATCTGGACTGTCCGTATGGGTGGGACCAGTCTCATATGCTTCAGATATGTTCTCTCTGTAATGGCACAAGATGAGCTAAAACCAGCTTGAGTTCTGAGCGGCGACCCACCGAAGGGCAGGCTATTTTAGCTGCTGTCCGTTCTCAGAATACTCTTGCAACCCATTTTTTGCTACCTATATATCTGTATATATATTTTATCAAGTGAGCACTTCAATACAGTCACACAATCAATTCATACACTGTGTGGGTTTATTTATTCAATTATGCAGGACCAAATCTATTACTTGATTGCTATCTAGAGTCACCCATGAATTGAAAAGGCTAAAATAAAATAAAGAACATTATCCAATACGTTGATGTAAGTAAACCATTAGTAATAATACTTAAAGACTTTAAAGTCTTTAGGACAATTAGAAAGAAATGCAATCTCCCTAATTTTTATATTTTTACAAATGGGTGTTAATTCACTAAGCTTCTTATTGTGATAAGGACAGAAAGCTATTAGTGATAGGTTTACCATTCACTACGAGAAAAGAATAAACTCCATATATTCAATGGACTGTGAACTCTTATAGTTCAAACCATATGTGTCTAAGTAGTATAGTTCCCAGTATTTATAGGAAAATTGATTTTTGGTAGGGTAAAATGGATAGAGAACATTACTCGATTGCTATCAAGTGTCACCCATGAATTGAATAGGCTAAAATAAAGAACATTATTCAATAATTTGATATAAGTAAACCATTAGTAATTATACTTTAATATATTAAAGTCTTTGAAACAGTGAGGAAACAATTGGGGAGAAAATACAATCTCCCTTATTTCATATGTTTACAAATGGGGCTTATTCACCAAACTTCTTATTGTGATAAGGACAGAAAGCAATTAGTAAATGCTGCTGCCAGGCTGATCATTCTCTCCCTCACCCCTCTGTCAATCCTTACACTGGCTTCCTGTCCCCTACAGCTGTAATTTAAAATACTAACCCTTACCTATAAAGCTCCAATCAACTCTAGCCCCTCTTACATTTCTTCACTGATTCATAGGTATGCCCCCTCTTGGTCTCTCCGCTCTACTGGTGACCTCCTCCTTTCTGCTGCTCGCACCCTTACTGCAAGTTTCACGCCAGCAAGACTTCTCACGGGCGGCTCCTTTCCTTTGGAACAGTCTGACTGCCCCGGTCAGACTCTTCCCTAGTCTTCAATCCTTTAAGAAGTCCCTCAAAACCCATCTTTTCAGCATTGCTTATGGTCTCCAAGAGTAAATTCTCTCTCTCAAACCTTCCTCTCGCTCTCTCCTATAGGGCCACACTCCAATCTCACCTCCAGTTCTGCTACTTTCCCACCATGTTTATTTGCGGTCTCTCTCAACGCCCTTTCTATTGTGTTTTTATACCCCACCTCCTCTAGATTGTAAGCTTGTTAGAGCAGGGTCCTCAACTACCTATTGTTCCTGTTACATTTTGTTATTGTCTAATTTGGTAAATTCCCCTTTTATTGTAAAGCGCTGCGGAATAAGCTGGCGCTATATAAATACCAATAATAATAAATTAACCATTCGCTACAAGTAAAGAAGAAACTCCATATATTCCATGGACAATGAACTTTTATAGTTCAGTAGTAGAAGTAGTACCCTTCCCAGTATTCGTAGGAAAAATAGATTTATTGATAGAAAAATATGCCTGCTTGATTAAAAGTTCTTATTCCACAGAGTGATCATGATGAATTAAGTGATTTTCATTAATTGCCATATAGATCAAGTGAAATGGACCAGGAACATAGCTATAATTTTAGCTCAAGATTAAATAAAGGGACCTTTTGGGTGCAGGGTCTTAAGTTTATAGATACATATAAAACGTACCTAAAAGTTTGCCAATAATTTCCTGTGACCGATTTGTTATAAGGAAGCCCCGTACCAAGTAAGAAGTATAACTGGAGTAACAGTAGGTCACCAAATGTATGCTTGTTGGTGATATAGAATATTGATACACTTTGCTGAGACAGGATAAATAAAAAAATACCATACAAATATGGTATACCTAAAAATGTTAACTAAACATTTTATGTAATCTACAAGCAAGGGGATTAACTTTTTTTTTTTTTTAATTACTTACATTCATGATCTCTGATATTCTCTTCCTGATTGACACCTGTTTGTTTAACATTGTGTGATGTTGCAAAATGAGAATCCAAGATGTTTTGACATCAACCAAGATGGTTGAGCAAGTGCAACTCCTGTTATCGGTTATGAGACATGTCTTTTTGTGGTGTATAAGAACATTTCCCTGTTTTTTATTTTCTTTCAGGGAGATTGCATTACGTATGTTTGGGTTATACCTTCAGTCACCGGTTTACTAAATGTTTGAGAGGTTACATTCACGCACTCACTCTGTCTTTCTCATTCTACCTGCAGGATAACGCCTGTAGCTGCAGCTCACAGCCCGTCACATCATGCTTCTCTAGACCGTCCCGACCACACGCACGCCATGCCCATTTCAAGTGCCAACTCCATTCAGAGCCGAGCCCACAAGAAGAAAAAACAGGTCCACTCTCCAACTGAGAAGAGCCTGGCATGTCTGTTTCCTTCAGGACATTAATGTCGCTTGTGCTCTAATACAGAAATATCAGTTCCTTTCAATACTGCCAAAAACCTGACACCTTCGCCGAGTATCATAAAAGGTTTATAGGGGTTGATAACACTACAAATTCCTATGTACGTATGTTTTATGTACTATAAATCTGTATCTGTAATTTGTGTGTATGTGTGCAAAATTATTATTTATAATCTTGCACAGATACAATTATTCACTTTATCAGTTTACTAGCACTTATCCCTTTCGCACTGTGTGATAATATAGAGGTTTATATATGTTCTTTAGTTCATTTATTCAGGGGTGTCTGTCGTACATAACATCTGGTCCAATGGAAATGCAAATTAAATATTTCATTGTCTGTAGCAATGTTTTATACAAACCTACTAAATGAAAACCATCAGTAGAAATTCTAGAATATCACCCTGCTATTTACATATTTTTTTGCGGAGATTCACACGTTGCCAGTGAGCAGCAGATGTACCCAAAGCCATACACCTGGATGTACATCGGAAGGTCTTGTGTGACCAAACTGGGTACAACAATGTTTATTTATGTTTGTTTTTCTTTCGTTTGACAACTGCATAGCAGTTACACTTATTGTACTCCTTGTTAGTTCATTATTTAGCACAAAAAAAATCTCAAAAGACTTGATCAACACAATCTCAGAACAGTAATGCTTTATTTATTTAATAAAAAGAGCCAATGAAGGTTCATATTAATATTTTATTAGTATTTTAGTTTGTTTTGTTATGGTTTTCCTCTTCAAAGCTAAAATGGGTGCAAAACATAGAATTGCTGTGTTTTCAGTCATTTTAAACTGTCTATATGTTAATAAAGAGAGCTGTAATTAGGGCCAACACAGGACATTTTTTTGAATTAGTAGTGGGAGGAGTGAAAATCTCCAATTGCCATTGGCTGAGACCTCTGATGTCACAGTTGAAATAAAGGCTTCTGGGAATACTGCCTTTTACATTGAATTTTGTCTAAAAAAAATAATCAAAAGACCAGAAGTCCTGTTGGCTGTGGTGAGATATTCTGTAAATAGGAATATTTAGCTGAGTAGAAAAATCTTCTCTGTATATATTGTGTATATACGTATAAAATGTTCCTGCTAAGAGAGTACGTTTCTTTTTTTTGTTCCATTGTGAAATGCACTGTTTTTTGTTTTTCTAACAATCGTGTGTTTAATATTTTATTTAAAATTTTTTTAGACATTTTGTAGAATTTGTTTGAAATTGTTTTTATTTCTAATGGGCATATTTCTAGCAGCGTGTAAAGAAAAAAAAATATAGCACACAACTAATTTCATGCATGGAATATTGGAGTGAGCGAAACCTTATTCATTACACTGACTATTTAACGCAATTATTCTCAGTAATGTTCTTTTATGATAAAATAAATACACATACTCTTTACTTTTCTAATTTGGAACTATAACCAGTTTCAGCAAATCTTTAGCAACTAATATTCCATCTGAATATGATATGAATCCTCTTACAAACATACCCTACTCACACAGGCCACACATATGTACACTTAATTCTCCATCGCATGCATAGTACACATTCTTTAAACATTCATTGTAGGCTTGTCAGAAGAGACTTGCCTGAAATCTACCGTTTTGTGGTTCAATATGGCAGACAGAATGTGGGTTAGACTGTAGTCTCCTGTTAGTCTGAATTTTTATTTCCTAAAAAAGTTGGGTTTTCATCTTAGTAACTACCGTATGTTGTGTTTGTGGATCCTCTGATCTCCCTATGAGAGGAAACAATCTACAATGATTGAAATATTCATTTAGTTTGTGGCTTAAATCCAAACACATGGGCAATGTTAGTAATTTAATCATATGTGCTTTGATGATAAATCGTACTATTTACCATTACGTTCCTTTTATTAATTTTCAGACCACGTTACCTCTCTGGAATATAATTCTAGCTCTTAAAGAATATGCACACTTTGCACTCACCTTCCCTGTCAGCCACATGCAGCATACATTCCCACACTCTATCCTCTATTTGTCCTACACATTCCCACTCCCCTATTTTCTATCGGTCCCTTACATTGCCACTCCCCTATTCTTGATCTGCCACATGCCGCACACATTCTCACTCCCCTATTTTCTATACACCATGCCTTCATGCTCCCCTGCTCTCAATCTGTCACAACCAGTATACATTTCCACTACCTCATTCTCTGTCCATCACATACAGCATCCATTCTTGCAACTGTATTCCCTATCTGCTCCATGCATTCCCACTCCCCTATTCCGTCAGCCACATGCAGCATACATTCCCACTCCCCTATTCTCTACCCATCACATACACCATACGTTCCCACTCATCCACATACACCATATTTTCCCACTACTCTATTCTCTGTCAGCCACATGCACCAAAAATTCCCACTACCCTATTCTTTATCCGCCAAATACACCATACATTCCCACTCCCCTATTCTCTATCCGTCACATACGCCATACATTCCCACTCCCCTATTGTCCATCCGTCGCATACGCCATACATTCCCACTCCCCTATTGTCCATCCGTCGCATACGCCATACATTCCCACTCCCCTATTGTCCATCCGTCGCATACGCCATACATTCCCACTCCCCTATTGTCCATCTGTCGCATACGCCATACATTCCCACTCCCCTATTGTCCATCCGTCGCATACGCCATACAGTCCCACTCCCCTATTCTCTATCCGTCGCATACACCATACATTACCAGTTTTCTTCCCCACATCATCTCACAGCGTATATTTCTACTACTAAAAGTCACATACACCATATATCCCTCCTCCTCTGCACTGTTTAATTCTTACACCATGCATTCCCACTCCTTTTCCACATTGGCCACCTACAGCACATTTCTATTCCTCTTCAATATTAGACACACATAGCAAACACTGCTTCTTCTATTCTCTGTATTGCTTTTGAACAGAATACATTCTTTGACCCACTGCTTTTTAAATCACTAACTTCCACTCCTCGTCGTTATAACCCACTACATAAGACATGCTGTTCTTCTACATTGCCATTTACTATATCTTACCCTCATTGCTAATTCTTTCCACAGGTAGCTATTTAACACCAGTACACATTACCACTTACCACATTTCCTGCTATGTACCATTTTTTTCCTGCAGCTCACATTTCACTCCTCTTCTCTATTGGGTACATACGTCACATATTCCTGCTCTATATCACCATTGCCAACTCAAAGGACAACTGTCACATCAAAACTATTTCTTAAAGGAACACTATAGCAGTAGGAACACAAATCTGTATTCCTAACGCTGTAGTGTCCCTCTCCTTTGCTCTCCGTAGGTCCGCCTTTGGGGGACAATCCTGTAACAGAGTTTTTCTCAGTCAATGCAGAGGAAGTGACTCTAGTGTCCATCAGACTGACAACCACTAGAGGTGGACCTTCAAAAAAAAAAAAAAAAAAAGTTTTAATCTGCATTGTTCTACATTCCAGAGTTAAAAGGACAGGAGCACTGCACCCAGACCACTTAATCGAGACAAAGTGGTCTTGGTGACTATAGTGTCCTTTTAATATAATTATTTCAGGTTTTGAAAGCAAATCATTTTTTTTGTTTAATGAAGTATATGTAAAAATAAATAGATGAGAAAACCCATTCCTTACCTTTAGTATATGACCAAATCCTTCAGCCATATACATTCACCTTGAGTGTTTACGCACAGAAACAGGGAAGACCATAGAGACTGTCCGTGTTTAGAGTGACCCAAGGTGTTTATGGCTGAAGAATCCTTTCATATACTAAATGTAGGGATGAGAGTTCCTCATATTTTACATATACGTTATTTCAAATAAATCTATTACATTTCAAAACTTGATGAAAAGATTAAAATATATTTTTTTAAAGTTTGACATGACAGTTGTCATCTACTAATACTACATTTCATCTTGTTGTCTACTGCATCTTACAGCGCACATTTCAAATAGATTAGTGATTGAAAAACTAAACAAATGAACGTCAATTAATGAACAAAGCCGGCTTTGGAAGCTGAGTCAGACAGCTATGATTGGATGGCTTGTAAGTCAACCAATGAGAGCACTCTGACAGGCAAGTCTCCCTTTTCTTGAGATTTGCGTGGGAATATAGTAGCATGTCCACCCCTTATTCATTTTACATAGCCCCTCACAACTACCCGTCACCGGGGCCGACATTAGGATGTGTACATTCCTCTCCTCTCCCCCATTACTCACTTACAATGCATGCTCAGAGTACTCTAACACTTGCTTACAGCACACATTCTACATGTACCTACATATCTTCAGCCGTTCTATTGCTCACACAATTACCCACTTCTTTTTCCCAGTGTCCAGTAAGAATGCATATTCCTATTTTTCATAATTCCTAGTTTGTAGCACACATTTCCACGTATCGAATACTTTGTTCTTCCAGTCATTTTAACACTCCCCACACAGCTTGCTTCGTCGTTCCTTTATAGCGTCCATCTTCACTCCTATTATGCATTTCACCAATTACAGCATCCATATTCACTCCTCTCCCTTACTGTACACTGAGGGAACACATTCTCTATCCACCTTTGCTTTGCTTGTCTACAGCCCATTCGTAGTACACATATATCCACTCCTCTTCCTGGGCATACCACTCACAGCCGGCTTACAGCTCATATACCCCATCTCAGCCTCATTGCTCACTTACAACACCTGATCTCACTCCTTATCGCTCGCTTACAGGTCCCATCCCTACTCCTCTTTCCATGGTCTGTCATTTTATAGACTATACACTTCCCCTCCTCTTGTACATTGCCCATGTTTAGCACATATTGTCATGGTCTTCCCCACAGGTTGGTAACTACACACATTGCCAGTTTCCGACGTTGCCAGCTACAACACTCTCCTTATCCCTATTGCTCTAACTTTGCATCCCACTGCTCAGTTCCCCTTCCTTACCATTTACAGAAAGTATGATTTCTTTCCTGTCCTAATATCAATATTCCACTAAAGAATAGGATGTTTCCTGAGAGCTTCATCAATTCATCAACTACTACAGCATTAACTGGTACTTTTCAGCCTCTGCTTTATCACCAGCTACAATAGACATTATCTAAAACCCACTCTTTCTCACAGAACCTGTCTTACATCATATAGCATACAATACATTAGGGGTACCCAAAATGCAGACCACCCCCCTCTCTCCCCCGATGTTGTAGAACTTCAACTTCCATGATGCTTTGCAGGTCTTTAGATTAACAAAGCCTCATGGAATCTGTAGTTTTAAAACATCTGGGGATCTCCCTTTTGGGCACTCCTGCTATACATGGTTTCACTCATTTTCTTCATCAGACACTGCCTCTATTCCTACATGGCTGTTACAACTCTTCTTATAAACTCTTTGATTAAATTTTGTCCTCCTTACTACATCCCACATTCTTATTCTATGTGTCTGTTGTTGCACACGCTGCTTATAAAGACTTCCCTAAACTCCATAATAGTGTTCTCTGGTCATACTGTACGTTACTTTTTGGCCCACTAGCGCATACCCTGCCATTCTTATTGTAGTCCTTGTCCATGCATAACCCACTGCATTTTTGTTGAATATATTTCTTATACACAAGACGGAGACATTTAATCCCATCTGGTCTACTCCTTAGCCACTGTAGTAGACAATGACATTACATCTCCTACAGTTAATTTTTCCTGTTTGTAGCACACACTGCCAATACTACAGTCTACTTATGGACTGTTGAAGTACACACTCTCGATACAGCTACTCGCGCAATAAAACAAGGTCAATGTTTTTTTAAATTTAACACAGGTGCTGCGTAACAGACTGAAGCTTGGCCAAATCATAGGACATATGCACAAAGTATTGGTTCCTAGAGAGTATTCAAGCATCTCATCTGAAGATTCTTTTTCTTTTCAACATACAAATGGATGCTTAGATATATTCATGATTCATGGATTTTGGAGTTCTCTCTTAACTATCCCCCGTCCCACCCACACAGCCTTTCCTATAGCTTACTCATTGCTTACCATAACATGCTCATTATCACGCCCTTTGCCTCGTTTAGTGCACAATGTCTTTCCCATAATCTACTATTTGCCCAAACTACACTGCCTCATTCATTGCCTCAATCAGTAGCTGGCATGGTCCCAATATATCAGAGCAGTCTATTTATTCAACACAAGGAGACATTCACGGGTGTAAGAAGGTAAAACAACAAAACCAATTATTCAGACAATTATTATTTTTACATGCTACTAAAATGGATTTTCATGTTTTCTCGCAATCCACTGGGAAGATGCTTTGTAAAAACCTGGCAGTGAATCAGTGCCTTGGGGTTTTTTCAGTGCCAACCTTGATTGGCAATGTGCATATCTCGCATGTGCAGGCTTTGAGGTAATGAACATATGTTTCTACATATTGGACATTAGAGAATATGTAGAAGCACACCATTAGAATTTTGGCTAAGGGTAGATAACCCTGATTGACTATATGAGCAGATATCACCGGAATCACTTAGTAGCTATGTGAGTGTCCTACAAAGTCTTTGGCAGTGGTTTTCGATATGTAGTAAACCCATAACTCCCCTCTCTGTTTGAATTGGCTTCATTAAAAGACCTTGTGGCAAATAAGCGCTGTATCTTTTTATCTAGATCTCTCCCTGTCCTAGATACATTGTTTGCTCCTTAATAGAGTTTAATTTAAAGGGACACTATAGTCACCTGAACAACTTTACGTTAATGAAGCAGTTTTGGTGTATAGAACATGCCCCTGCAGCCTCACTGCTCAATCCTCTGCCATTTAGGAGTTAAATCCCTTTGTTTATGAACCCTAGTCACACCTCCCTGCATGTGACTTGCACTGCCTTCCAATAAACACTTCCTGTAAAGAGAGCCCCATTTAGGCTTTTATTGCAAGTTCTGTTTAATTAAGATTTTCTTATCCCCTGCTATGTTAATAGCTTACTAGACCCTGCAAGAGCCTCCTGTATGTGATTTAAAGTTCAATTTAGAGATTGAGATACAATTATTTAAGGTAAATTACATATGTTTGAAAATGAAACCAGTTTTTTTTCCATGCAGGCTTTGTCAATCATAGCCAGGGGAGGTGTGGCTAGGGCTGCATAAACAGAAACAAAGTGATTTAACTCCTAAATGGCAGTGAATTGAGCAGTGAAATTGCAGGGGAATGATCTATACACTAAAACTGCTTTAATTAGCTAAAGTAATTTAGGTGACTATAGTGTTCCTTTAACACACGTTTGTTTTTCTGAAATGGAACTTGGCATATTCTTTACGTATTGCATGTAACACGCTCACATTAACACCACCTGTGCAGTTCTATTATAGAGTGTTAACCAGTAATCTAGCCATCTAGAACGATCTAATTCTAACTGATAGACTGCCTGGGCAATACACAAGGTTCAACTTAATGAGGCTTCTGGTTTTTAACTATATGCATCAAACATAACCAGCATAGCACCCTAATATAAGTCAGATACCCGCATTTCTGTTTCAGTTTCCAAATAAAGAAAATTAAAGAGATAACTTGTTGTTATGGGGGTATTAAGCCCCCTCTTCCATTTTAGGTTTTTGCTTTTTATTTCGTAGATCAATGCCTTAAATTGTGATTTAGTTAATGTTACATTCTTTTTTATGTTCTATGTGGTGATTCCATCGTCCAGTAATGCTGATCAAGCGTGAGAAAGTGGTTATTTGCACACTAACACACTCTCAGTGCCTTTTTCCTGGAATGGTACTTAAAGTTAAAGTCTATCTTCATTAGAGTGGTTTCCATGTCTACTAGGTAATATTACATTTATTTATAGACCGTTTATCAAGAAGCAAAGTAGTGAGACCACAAAATATGTGTTCTATCTGTAGGCAGTCCCTGGAACACGTTTTGGGGTCATATGCATATATGTTCACATAGGGAAGACATATTACTAAACAGCTATTGTTCACTATATGACTAGAATTGGACTGTCCAATAGAGGCCCTCCACCTTTGAACAGAAGTAATCCCTGTCTACAGCAGGGGTGGATTATGGGTGTCGTAGTCCCAACACCCATTTTAGGGACACAATCGGGTAGCCATTGTTTCTAGTGATTCCATTTAATTGTGTGTCTCTTGAGTGCCATATTTATGTAATTGGCATGATCACCAAGAGGTAGATTGATGGAGAGTAGTAAAATAACCAGTCATATGCAGAAAAGTAAATGGTCACAGTTCGTATGCATTGTTTGATGGTTTTAGGAGGTAAGTGGCTTCCCTCTTACTGTCACTAATGAATTAATTGTGAGAGGCAACTGCCATCTACTAAGACAATTAAAAAAAAGTTTACTATCCACTTAAAATTTTGAGATGCAGTTTTTCATGCCCTTGAATCTTTTATTCATATGCACATGAGAACCATGCGACAAAAAAGTAGAATTTATGTATTTTTAAATAAAATTTTTAAATATACATTTTTGTTAAAATGGTCCTACTGCATAGCCTGTTTTATCTTCCGTTGTTTAAGCACACGTTCCTTAATAATGGGAGGGACTTAATGTGGCAGCTTCAAGAAGAAAAACAAAGTGCAATTTTTAGAAAGTTCTTTTGTTTTTTAGTTATTTAAAAAAAAATATCACCCCTTTATTCTGCATGATATTGGGTGGTTGTGTATTTTGCATTTTTGATGTTAAGACTTTTTATGTTTTGGGAATTTTTTTAGAGAATTTTTCATCATTTTGCAAGAATTTTTTTTTTTTAAGGAAAAATGTTAACTTTTTAAATCCTTTCTCCTTTATACCAATGACTTTTAACAATTTGTAATAGGAATTGTTTAGCTTCAGTTGTAAATATACTAAATTGTATTTCTAAATTGGTGATGTAATTAGTTCTATGAAAATGCAAGCGGAAAACATTTTGAAAGCAATGTAGTACGTTTTCCGATATCCGTCCTTATATATGTTTTCAAACTTGTCCAAGATAAAAATAAATAAATATATATAACATTTCTAAAAGCCCTTTCTGCTTTAACTATGTGCAACATTTTACTATTGCATTAGTAACGTAGGGCTTAACGTTTAAACTGTTTGCTAGACTTTGCAAGTACCACGATTTGTAAACTTATACAGACAATTGTAATTGTTTTCATTGTTCTCAAAATGCACATTCTCAAGTCCTGACTTTTCATACACTTTTAGTTACAGCTCTGTCCTTGTGATTATTTGTCATTTAACTGTGTTCCTGAATTCCATTTCCTTAAATTAAACAGTTAAAAGAAAATAGAGTCTTTTTATTTATTTCTATAATCGTATACTCTTGGGAACCTCCGATTCTTCGCATGGGTCATTTGCTATCCACGAAATAAATAAGGAGGCTATAAAGTGCATTGTGAATAGGAGGTGACCGGATATTACCATCAGATGATAATGTTGATCAAGGAACACACTCCAAGCATCATAACGAATACAGCCCCCTGCAGTTGTTATGGTACCAGCAGTGATCTGGCACCACCTCATGGTGATCAGTCAAACTGTTTTAGAATGGTTGACAAGTTATTTGGGTCCACTGAGCGGCTATGCTGCATCTGGGAGAAGCCAGATGTTCTTATAGCATAAATAAACCATGTCATTTGAGAGCTCAGTCAGCGAATGAGTGTGACCCTGCTTATCTCTGTAGAGCTATCTAGACCATGGGTCGTCAACCTGGTCCCTACTGCCCACCAGTGGGCATTTTAGGATTCCAGGTAGGCGGTAGCAGAATCCTTCCACCATCCAGAGAGATGAACGCTCTATTCATCTCTCGCACACACAGTGGTAAGCAGGAAGTGCGAGGTTGCAGATGCGAGTGCATGAAAGCAAGAGCGTGTGTGCCTGAATGCGCATGTGCGCCCATATCGTGCGAGCGTACGCACGAACGCGTGCGTTTGGGGAGGAGTTGGAGTAGGTAGGGGTATACACGATAGTAGGGAGTGAAGTACTTAGAAAATAGAAGAAAGAAGGAGCAGAGTACTTGCAAAAAAGGGAGAAAGGAGCATAGTGTACACACACACACACATACATAGTTAAAGGAAACCTATTTATACCATTATAAACAGTAAAAAGGTAATCACCAGCCTTCCAAATTAGCCGATTTTGTAGGAAAACATCTCTCCTATGTAATCAGCCTGACTGGATGTAAATAGAAAATATGTTATAGTGGTTTTTAAAACGAAACATGTAGTGTACATTAGAATAATTCTCTGTTTCAACCATATGATTCTAAAAACACATTTAAGACCATATTCAATACGATCTTTACATTTTAAATTGATTGCATGATGAGTAAAGTTTTGCAGATAGACCATATTGTGATGGTCTCCTGCCGTACATAGAAGGATTAAGAGCTGTGAAATCCCCATTCACATTTAGAGACAGCAAAAAGACAAATAGGCTGGTCCTGTTATTTTTCAAAACAAGTTGAAAGCAAATGAATGATGCTTTATGTGGTAACCTTGGTAACGTGGACCAGTTATACAGATCCTGTCACCATATTGATCGGCTTAGCAACTCACATAAAGCTAAGTCCCCAGGGTACCCGGCTTGTATGGGAATTTGACTAACTGCCAAACCCTTACATACAACATTCAACCCTTGAAGAAAAAAATAATACAAAAAGAGCAAATATTGATCAGAGGGATCTGGGCAGTGCCATAATACAAATCTCAAATTCTTTATCATTAGCATTTATTTTTGTATGGATACAAATGTACATAAAACATTCATTAATAATTCAGATGTAAGATCGTTAAAGTGGCTCTTATTAAAAAAAAAATTAAAAAAATGATAAAGATATTATGAAATTCTCATAAAGACTTTATTTTCTTGAAATACCAATGCATCCAAAAGAAATAAGACAAAGTAGGGACTACTACTTTGACAAAAGACGGAGGTACACGGGACCCTCTATAAACATTAGTGCTGTACCAGAGTACAAGCAGTGACTTGGGTAGCTGGCGACACATGGGGGATGACGTCAGGTAAGTCTAATTAAAGGGAAACTATAGTGCCGGGAAAACAAATTTGTTTTCCTGGCACTATAGCTTCTCACTCTGTCAAGGTCCCCCGTGGTGCAGAAGATGTTAAAAAAAAACGCTTCTGTCACTTACCTGGGTCCAGCGCCGATGTCCCTTGGCGCTGGATAGGGTCTGCCTTCACTCCTTCCCTGCCGACATCAGCTGGCAGGGGAGACCAAATGCGCATGCGCAGCAATGGCTGCACTCGCATTAGGATTTCCCTGCTCAGGGTTAAGGGTGCTGTGACACTGCATCCAGATCACTTTAATAAGCTGAAGTGGTCTGGATGCCTATAGTATCAGGGACGTATTAGCCGCGAGGCAAACAAGGCATTTGCCTTAGGCGGCATTTTCCAGGTGGCGCCCCCCAAATGCCCAGGGCAAATGCCTTGTTAGCCTTGCGGCTAACAGACATGCTGGGCGGCACTGGCTGGTGGGCGGGCGGGCGGCTGGCGAGGGAGCTCTTCCTCTGAGCTGACTGCTCAGCTCCCTCACACGCCGCAGAGTGAGGCTGGGAGCCGGAATATGACGTCATCAACCCAGCTCCCAGCCTCACTCTGCGGCGTGCGAGGGAGCTGAGCAGTCAGCTCAGAGGAAGTGCTCCCTCACCAGCCGCCCGCCCAGCAGCCAGCCCATCAGCCTGACCGGCAGCCACTGGACCACCAGGGAGAGAGATTTCCCAGCACTCCCAAAGGTAAGGAGGCTGTGGGGGAGGGGGGGTTAAATTAAAAAAAAAAAGTGTGTGTGTGTGTGTGTGTGTGTGTGTGTGTGTGTGTGTGTGTGTATGTGTGTATGTGTGTGTGTATGTATGTATTTAGAAGGTGTGGCAGCACAAAACCAGGATACACCACTGTATAGTATTGATGTGACTATCTGACGTCTTTGCAAAACATGCAAAAAAAAAAAAAAAAATACAGAATTTGACAGAGCTGCTTTAAAGAATTCTAAACCAAATACCTAATCTGAAGAACATTCTCAGCTCCTTATCGCTTCTGCTCTGGCCTCCAAGAGTCACCTTGCGGGCAGCTGATCCAGACAAAGGAGGAATCCTGTGCAGCAATATCTGCAGCCGCCAGCGCAGGCAACGACCGACCCCACAGGGACTGACCAGCTCTGCCACACACAGCGTGCCGGGGTATACACTACGAGGACTCTACATATGTCTAAAGCGCTACACGGCTTTACAGTGCATACCCAATAGTTGCATGCTTAAACCTGCCAATCTTCATAAATCAGACAACCTAGCTTGTAAAACTAGAGACACTGCCACGGCTCACTTCAAATGTTTTCCCCACAACACACACATAACGTCATACACACTATCATACTACACCAGACTATAGTAAATGTGTTGTAAGTTATTGTAACCTTACCTACATTACAAGACAGCCGAGCAGGACACTATTCCACAGCTTGTACCTAACCTGTATACCACATGCTACAACCCTGTAACACACATTTGGTACACACGTATACTGAAACACTCAACTGAACCTAATCAATTAGACTAAGCTTGTTCAAAAATACTAGCCTCTTACAGTCTCTCTTGTTAATAATTAAGATCACTAGCACTGTGCAGGGCAGCTATGCAACTACGTTGTTAGAGCGAGAGTAAAATATAAAAATGTGCATTGCTTTTATGTGCCATGACAATGTATAACTGTATGATTCTCGGTTTGCCCTGCTTTCGTGGCATTGCAGACTATACTGTATTTCTCAGCACGAAAAATAAAGAATTCAAAACATAATAATTCTAAACCAAAGGTAGATCCCCAAATGTTTCCGAACTACAACTCCCATGAAGCTTTGAATGCCTTTAGAATGACAATGCTTTATGGAAGCTGTAGTCTATTTTTTTTACAAATCTGGGGATCTACCTTCAGTGCACCTCTATTCTAAATCAATTGATGGATAATAGATGTTTGTGACCGGTTAACGTGCACCAGTAATCCTTAAAACATAAGGAAGGAAAGTTCATCTTTAGGAAGGAGTACATTTAATATACACCATGCTGATCAAGAAAGTCAAATGTATAAGAATAGCAATCTATATGTGTGCTAGCAATTTGGTTAGCACAATGTGTTGATAACGCCATGCTCTATATAATGTGACACATAGAGGGTTTCCCTGAAGTGAGAATTCAAAGTGAATTTCAGATTAAAAAACAAAATAGGTGAACTGAAAGAGTAGCACTGAACTCTCACGTTTCGTAAATAACCCTTCAAGTAATTGATTTAAACTAATCTCTCCCCTTGTGTGCATGCAGAGCGGCCTGTGTATGTCCTGTGTTGCTCTAAAGCAGGGATTCCCAACCCAGTCCTCAATTACCCCTCATGTCCAGGATTTAGGGACTGCCCTGTTGTGTCTAAAGTGTTTTTTTTTTTTTTCTTCTTTCTTTCTATAAAAACGCCTTAGACACAACTGGGTACTCCCTAAATCCTGGACTGGGGTACTTGAGGACTGGGTTGGGAACCACTGCTCTAAATTAACTCTAGCCCCAACATTACTTCAATTCTAAACATATATAGATAACGTCCTGGAGACATTTATAAAACACTCAACTTTTGGTCTCTTGTTTTATTATGATGTCCCCAGAACATGACATGATATTATTTACTCATATTTATTAATTGTGATGTATGTTATTGTCTTACTGCTTATTTACATGAATGTTATGTTAAAATAAAAAAAATGTAGAATCCCATGATCCGAACAATATTACCGAAATACTATTACTATTTGCAGACCTCTACTACCTCTCTTTCTTCAACATGTATAAAATAGATAAATAAAGTTAAACAAACCTTTGGAAGAGTTTATTGCTTCGACCAAAGACACCCGAACTGCCTTGTCTTGCAAGAGTTGTCTGGTGGTAAACAAACTTGTTCTGTGATATCACAACCAATACATTTCTAATATGCATGTGTTCTGTGGAACCGCACAAGAAGGAACATTCCAGCCAATGGCAACTCAGCATTCAATTGCACAGAAATTAGGTTTTCAGGAAGATCTGCAGGGTTCTAGACAAAGTAAGTCAAACTCAGCACAAGCATTGGAACTGGGCAATTGGGCTTGCAATTAGCAGGGAAGTCTGGAATAAGCACAATGACCTGCATGCTTTGAGGACTATTACGTAGGCAAGCATGCAGAAACAGTATACCCTAGATGTGCTTGCCCATGGTTACTCTCCACTGCTTGATGAAAGCCAAACCAGATATTTCTTAAAGGAACAAGTACATGGCTGCCATGACATCATTGTCGTTACATTTTAATACACGAGGGGCAATATATTGAATATTATTCACCAAAAGGAAAATGCTACAATTTGCTCTTTTAGGTTATAAAAGTTTATGGACATGTACATTTTGTTGAAGTTTGGAAAATAGAGGATCATACTGTAGATAACAAACCAATCTGAATAAGTCCACCATTTTGAATGACAATATGCATCAATACGAATGTTCTAGGAACTGGTTCCTCATAAGATCAAATACATTTTGGGAGAGAAAGATGGCCTCATGCACACTCCACAAACCCCTGTTGCAACCGGATTGCTTCATTCCATAACTCACCTCTCTAAAGTAAAGGAAATCCATAGGATTGTATCAGAGCATTGTTACCAAGACATCAATACTATTTACAAACTTCTACTGCGCCATCATTTTTAGAACAGATTTGAAGAGTTGAACAGACATTAGAGGAGCTAATTTGTTTACCGAGGACAGGTACCCACTAAACAGCCTTGCATGTCAAAATAAAAAATGTGTCTCGTATTCGCTTCTTGTTGTTACACCGTAGACCCTCCAGGATTGCAGTGCGGGTTTGGTCAGCAACATGCTGATTATAGGGGACACTTGGTGCATAGCTCTGCCCCTCTGTTATTCTGCAGTTATTTCTGCTATGCATATGAAAACGATATACTCCAATTGACATACTATGTTTTTATAATCTTTATTTAAAGATACAGGTCACATTCATGTTAAAAAAAAGCAAAAAGTGACAGCACTCTCAGAATTTCCAGTCATGTAGTTTTAACAATACCAAATGCCTAAAATCAACGTTTCAAACCTATAGGTAAGTACCTAGGCGGATTCTTTGTATATATATTTTCATAAAGAGTGCTGAAGGTTTTATATATATGTCATTCTAAAGAGCGCACTAAATTTAAGCATGGTACTGTTATAGGATGCCACCTTTGCAATATGTAAGTTCGTTAAATTTCCTCTCTGCTATATATTCCACGGTTAACTGTAAGTGCTATTATTGGAAAGTGAAAGTGCTTAGGAACAGCAGAAACTCAGCCACAAAGTGGAAGACCACATAAAGTTACAGAGCAGGTTCACAAGTGCTGTAGCGCATGGTGTGTAAAAGTCCAACACGGAGCATTTCATAGCTGAAGAGTTTCAAACTTCCACTGGCATTAATATCAACACAAAAACTGTGTGGTGGGAGCCTGTTGGAATTGGTTTCCATGGCCAGCCAGCTTCATGGAAGCCTCACCAAGTACAATGCCAAGCGGCAGATCAAGTGGAGTAAAGCACCCTGCCACTGGACTCTGGAGCAGTGGAAACGTTCTGTGTAGTGACGAATCACACTTCTCGGTTTAAAATCTGGTGGGCGAGTCTGCATTGTGCCAACTGTAAAGTTTGGTGGAAGCATAATAAAGGTATGTTTTTTAGGGGTTGCGCTAGGCCGGTTACTTCCAGTAAAGGGAAATATTAAAGCTTCAGCATACCAAAACATTTTGGACAATGCTATGCTTCCAACTTTGTATGAACTGTTTGGAGAATTTCATTTTCCAGCATGACTGTACCCAGTGCACAAAGCAAGGTCCATAAAGACATGGATGGATGAGTTTGGTATGGAAAAACTTGTCTGGCTTGCACAGATCCCTGACCTCAACCGTATCGAACACCTTGCTACGTGATGAATGGGTAAAAATTCCCACAGAGACACTCCAAAATCTTGTGGAAAGCCTTCCCAGAAAAGTAGAAGTTGTTAGAGCTGCAAAAGGGGACCAACTACATATTAATGTCTATGTATTTAGAATGTGATGTGATATAAAAGTCCTGGTTGAGGACTCATGCTGGGATTGTGTCCCCAACATCTGCTAAGGGCTGCACCTACCTAAGTCCAGATGGGAGATACCACAAAATGTAGTTGAGAATGACAGGGCAAGTACTGGCCAACCAACCTTATATCGTGGTGGTAGACAAGGAACAGAAGACTTCAGTCTTGGTGGATGTGGCAATACCCAGTGACTATAACATCAGAAAGAAGGAACATGAGATGGTGGACAAATATCAAGAACTAAAAAAAGAGGAGCTAGAAAGGATGTGGAAAGTGAAGGCGGTAGTAGTCCCAGTTGTGATAGGAGCACTCGGGGCTGTGACCCCCAAGTTGGGGGAAGAGCTTCAACAGATTCCAAGTGGGACATCTGAGATTGTGGTCTAGAAGAGTGCAGTTCTAGAAATAGCTAAGATACTGCGCAGAACCCTCAGACTTCCAGGCCTCTGGTAGAGGACCTGAGAATGAGGAATAAACAGGCCACCCAGGAGGGGTGAGAAAATCAATTGTACATATAACTGAGAATATATATATAAAATTTTAGAAAGCTTGGCACTCTCCTTTCTTAGAAAAATCAAATAACTGACTTGGGTGCCACCCACGTTAATATATATGCAAACGAATGAATCCAGGGTGCACTCACAGGACTATACAATGGTGATTTAATATTATGAAAAAAAACAAAGTTAGATCTATTTCATGGATGTCTTGTGAAAAACTTAAAAAAAAAAAAAAAAAAAAAAAAAAAACACGTTTAGGAATATCATTACCTAGATACCAAATCCTTTTTATCTGTGTCAAGCTAATCATATTCCAGTTAATCTATACCCGAACAAATTGATCTGTCTGGAATTTACCTATCGAGTTGGGAGGAACAGTTCGTTCCAGAGTAAGTTAACTGGAACTTCAGTTGTTCAATGTAGCGGGAAAGGATTTGTATACAAGTCTGCCTGAAAGGTACTCTTTAATCAAGAAAACTAAAGGGTGGTCTACCGCCAATGTAGAAAGCACTAATACAGAAAGTCTCCTTAAAGATCAAACAGATAATCCAAGAGACAACATGACCAGATCTAAAAAGGCATTTAATAATACAGAATATTTGATTTTCCAACATTCCAAAAAAAGTTTCTACTTGTTGGCGCGGAATATTCGGAGTTAAGAAAATCTGAAACAAAAATTTGTGGGTTTGCTGGAATAGGAAAATATTTCATGGCATGGGATCTGAACATCATGCGAACACGTGAAAGTGCTAAATTGTTCTTCTAATCCAAACAGCTGACACTTGTCCTTGGCATGAATAAGATACTTGTGGGTATGTGACCCACTACCCCTGACACCAATGTGTGTCTAATGCTTCTGTTAAATTAGAAATATCCCACAATGCCCAAGCAATTCACATAGACCTCGTCATCAAGATCCAATATACAGGCCCTATAAAACACATTCTGCATGTACGAGTATAATCAGCAGGGAGTTTTAGAAGAAATTATTCTGTAGTGTCACCTTCCAGAAGGTCGATGATGGACAGAGTATCCCAGCTGGACTTTCCAGTTGGCAATTTAATGCGTTTACTTAGCACTATGTAAAATATGTCTTGTCTGACGTTTCCGATTTCAGTAATCAGATGCACTTAATAGAAATAGGATAGAAACATGCATTGAGAAAGAAATTTTTTTGTATCATTAAGAAATATGTATATACATATTTTCATAACAAGCATATGATAAAGTGTATGTGCGGTTTTCAATGGTTCCCGTCATGGTACATATAACCTATGCTCTATATATTGTGACTGGAAGAAAACCCTATTTAAAAGTAGGTCTTTCGGTTACTTAAGGTAAGTAATTAGTAATACTGGAAGGGCAGAAAGAAGGGAAATTATATAGGGCTATAGAACAAAGATGGAGTGAAAAGGCAGAGGGAAAAAATTGAGGGGAAAGAAAAATCAAGTGATGAGAGAAGGGGAAAAAAGAAAAGTTGAGAATGGGATGAATGGTTCGAGATCTAAATAAAAAAAAGGAGGATAATCCTTGTGAATATGGCTGTATCTGCAATCATTCTTTTTGGGCTTTTTATTGGAGATTTAGAAGAAAAAATGTCCTTGAATGGTAAATACATAATTTTCTTGGGTAAATTTTTTACTGGCAAGTTAAAAGTAACAAACAAAAAAACATATATACTTCACAAAAATAACTACTTACACAACACTACGCTCTCTACATTTCAACTTTCTTCAAGTTCAGTGTTTTTATTCATGCGTGTTGTATTTGTTTTTATCAGTAATTCAGGCACTTCACTAGGAAAGGAGGAGACTTCCTGCATTACATGAGCTGGGATAATTGCCGATAGCTTTTTGTTTTTTAGTTAGTAGCAGCAAAACACACGTAGACCTAACGAACTGGTATTGTGGAAAATACTGCAAAGTCATTTGTTTCTAGAATCATGCCTTTAAAACTGCATGGTGTTGTTCAAAATAAGCACACGCAAAGGCTTTTCCTAATCTGTAGCCAAAATACAACCTGCGCCTATTTAAAGAACACTTAATATTGGGAAATTCTATTTGTGGCCGCCTAAATTTAGTTGGGCTTTTTAAATCCCTCTACAGTTTGATGTGCATCGATTTCCTTTAATTAATCTAGAATTGGAGACAAGGAGACTTGGCTGCCTTACGTCACATACCCCACAGAAAAAAGAAGAAATTCATTAAGGATGAAGATTATTTTGTCTATAAATCCACATAACTATAAAAATAGCGCTATATCTCTTTAAAGGAACATCGAAACACCATATATCATCTCAATGAAGTAGTTCTGGTGTCTGGAGGACGTGGGCGCTGTCTTACCCAAAGGGGTTAAACTCTTTATAAATGGTTTAACCCTAAATTGGGGCCAACCTTTTCATTTTTAAAGCACAGGACTTGGCAGGAAGAAGAGGGGCAAAGCTGATGGGTGCAATCTACAAAATTTGGGGGTTAAGCTGTTTGTAAACGGTTTAACCTCTTAAGATAAGACGGCGTCCAAAACCTCAAGCACCATAACAACTTTATTGGTATGAAGTTATGATGCCAAGGGTGCTTCTTTAGGCCTACGTATTATGCTTACCAATAAATACGGTCCCCTAAATCTAAATAATAATTATATATAAGAAAAGGGCATTTAGAGCTGCACTGTCACCATCCCCTGAAAAATTAGTTTTTCATAAAGATAGAATCTTTATGAAATACTCATATTGACACGCAGTCTTGCAGGATCCTCCATAGACCTCAATGCTATACTCTTGCGCATGTGAGAGCTCAGCAGCAACGTTTGCCCCTAATGCTGAAGTGCCCGAAGCTGTAGAGGACCCGGTGAGATGGCAGTGCTCATGAGGGAACGGTGCCAGTAAGTAGAACTTACCTTTGCCTGCCTGCAACCGGACCCAAAGAGGCATAGTCAGGGTCGGGAGTCATTTCAAATCTTGCTATGTCCCCAAACGTTGCAAGTAGCATTCAATATAAGATATATAGAAACCAATAATGCATGCAGAAAAGGCAATTAGATAGGTTAAAGGGACACTATAGTCACCTGAACAACTTTAGCTTAATGAAGCAGTTTTGGTATATAGAACATGCCCCTGCAGCCTCATTGCTCAATCCTCTGCCATTTAGGAGTTAAATCCCTTTGTTTATGAACCCTAGTCACACCTCCCTGCATGTGACTTGCACAGCCTCCATAAACACTTCCTGTAAAGAGAGCCCTATTTAGGCTTTCTTTATTGCAAGTTCTGTTTAATTAAGATTTTCTTATCCCCTGCTATGTTAATAGCTTGCTAGACCCTGCAAGAGCCTCCTGTATGTGATTCAAGTTCAATTTAGAGATTGAGATACAATTATTTAAGGTAAATTACATCTGTTTGAATGTGAAACCAGTTTTTTTTTCATGCAGGCTCTGTCAATCATAGCCAGGGGAGGTGTGGCTAGGGCTGCATAAACAGAAACAAAGTGATTTAACTCCTAAATGACAGTGAATTGAGCAGTGAAATTGCAGGGGAATGATCTATACACTAAAACTGCTTTATTTAGCTAAAGTAATTTAGGTGACTATAGTGTTCCTTTAAACTAGAAAATGAGAATGTGATAACTCCATGGACATGATTTACACACCAAATCTACTTAATTAAGCCATTAAGTTGTTTTGGTGCTTAGAGTGTCTCTCAACATCACCCCTAACAAGACTGGAAAGATGGCTGATTCCCCCACAATAAATTAACATAAGGCCCTATATAACATTTATTTCTAATAATTCAATAGGTATTGGAGCCCGGTATACCAACACCCTCAAAATTGGGCATAACTCCTAAATAGTGAACTAAAAAAAGAAGACGTACAATGAGTGGTGTGGAAAAGGAGTATATGCTTAAAGAATATCCACCTCAGGAAGACTACTAGGAATTAAATATTTGCTACTCTTGGGATGCATCAGCAAATATTTAGGTCCTAGTAGTCTTCCTAAGGTGGATATTCTTTAAGCACATACTCCTTTTCCACACCACTCATTGTTCTTATTTTTTAGTTATATATTTTTTTTGTTTAATGCATGTATGGTTATATTAGACTATGACATCCTGGACGCAGGTTATAGAATACTGACTGGTATTACGGTTTCAGCTTTATGGGTTGTGTGCACCTTTGCATGATATTTCACTGTATTTAGCACAATTAAATTTGTATGCTCTTTGTGCTGCACAATGTATTCACATTTTGACTTGACTTTCGGCGGGAGTTTCAGGACACCCTACAATGTTTGCTACACTTAAAATAGCTAAAATAGATCCGATTAAATCTTGCTGTGTATTTTTTCATAGACGTTCCGAATACATCCTAGATTATATAGAAATGTCCTGTCTCTCAATACCACATACCGTGTTACCACTGAGTGAGTAAAGACAGGCTGTTTATCTGTATGTAACGGATGTGGACTATGCAGTCTTTAAGATCCTATAAAAGTATAATCATTGGATTTATTTCATGAACTGTGCAAGACACCTCAAGAGAGTCAAACGTAGGGTGTTATTAATGGGTCTTTATTTCAATAGCTCCTTCACCCACCATACAAAGTGGGGATAATTACCACCTTCACCTGACGCAGACACGGAGCAGAGCAAGACAGCTTCCCTGCTTGCCGTACAGTATTACTGACCTTTGACCCACAAAACAAATCAATGTCATTGAGCTATGTTGTCATTGTATGAGGCTGACCTTTCAATGTCTACGGGACCACTAAGGTATAAAGAAGGATTTTGAAAATCAGAATATATACAAACAAAATAATAATACATACTATATATATATATATATATATATATATATATATATATATATATATATATATAAATATATACACATATATATATATATATAAAAAATACATATATACACACACACACACACACACACACACACACACACGTAATATATTATAAATTTTCCTCTCACTTGTATGTAATTTTATGCAAATGAAAATGGACATTTTAAGAATAAACAGCTAGTTAAGCATTACATGCACTAACTATGGAGTGATGTATGCTTAGGAAATCTCTATAAATCCTTCAGTAAGAACAGTCATTACAGTGTTTAAGCTATGTTATAAACAGAATAAATGTATTTAAACAAAAAGGGTCCGTAGCTATGTAGTGTAATGGATAGCCTAGATTATTCTTGTAAACATGTATAATAGAGTAAAATGTGTACGCAACAAGAGAAGACACAACACAGTCAGCTTTTTTTGGTACCCAGAGAGCTCCTGTTGCCTTAGCAACAGATTAAGTAGTTGCCATAGAGATCGTAGGCAGCGACCATATATCAGTAAATGAAGCTGAGATATATAGGAGAGCTTTGAAATTGGAAAATAAAGGAATTACTGTTTTCATTTTTTTTAAGAAAGGGGAAGCAAATGAGCCAAACTATTTTCAATTTCCTTCACAATAACATGGAACTAAAGTAGGGAAAATGCCAAATAATAGGCACCAGATTTAACCTTACAACAGCTATGCTAATTGTTTAAATATAAATCCTAATTATATAGAATTCAAAATAGTAAAAAAAAGCTGCTTTGAAATATATTTTCAATAAAGACAAAGTCATTCCCTAGTAAACAAATTTATGTCTGAATTTCGTTAAAGATCTTAAAGGGAGTGGAGACAAATACAGATGTGAATGACATTTTTTTCTAAACAGACATCAGGGTTATTCACTACAGTGAGAACTGCCAGAAAATCAAACTGAATTTTAAAAGTTTGGCCAATATACAATTCTGTTTTCAGTTTGGATATTTTGGCCTGAAATTTTAAATTCACCCCGATTCCAGGTAATTCCCACTTCATTAAATAATTCTGTATATTCCTGAATTCCGATTTACAAACTGTTAAAGAGAATATAAATTTACATTTAACCAACATAATGGTTAGTTATAAGACCAAATCTAACAAATTTCTTTGTTTGTATGCAGTATATATTCCATATTTACATCTTTAGAATAAATGTCACTTTCCAATAGATGTGTGCAATTTGTTTCAGTCCGAATTTAAATTCGGACGAATTTCGTCAATTTGGACATTCAAATGCTTCGGGTTAGAGTTAGGGTTAGGCTTAGGGAATTGCAGAAGTCCCGAATTTCAGATTGCCGAACCGAATTGCTAAGTCACGAATTGCCGAACTCCCAAATTTCAGAAGTGCCAAACCTAATTTTTTTGCCTATGCACATCTCTACTTTCCAATATCTAGAGTTGATGCTATGACCACACCTGTGCTTCTAGGTAACAACTAACT
This sequence comes from Pelobates cultripes, assembly GCA_933207985.1. NCBI lineage: Eukaryota > Metazoa > Chordata > Amphibia > Anura > Pelobatidae > Pelobates > Pelobates cultripes. The sequence goes on from OW240916.1 coordinate 39,776,108, forward strand.
GACCTAAAACTCCACTCAATGCAATGCAACACATTTTAAGCCCGTAGACGTAAATAGTTTTATCCAATTCTCAAGCTGCCACTATCACCCTTGGTTAAATGGCATTCCTCTGTCTCATTTCCTCAGGGTAAAAAGAAATTGCCCTGTCCCTAATTTCTATTCTAGTGTCCCTTATTTCTAGGCGTTCTATACTGTTAGAATGCGTGAGTGTGTAACAGAGTTCCACAGCAATAATAATACACTAATACATCCCTTAAACTTCGATACATGTGTTTAGAAATCACCAAATTACATCTTAGTGGCATAAATTATTTATAAGCTACCTAAAATGTCTTTGAACAGCTTCGACCTTGGCCACTCCCACACTTACACCCCTAAAACTAAAGTGTCCATTTCAAATGTCAGGAGGTATGTGATAATGTGAACATATTTTGCAAGATTCTGTTTGTAACTACACTTCCAATTGTTATAAACTTTTACCGTGCCAAACTTAGCCATGTCCTAACAAGACCTATAGTGACATTTTATAGACAAATTGGGTTGTTTTCCCTTTCTTTAAGCACAATATGTATGGGGTGCTTTTTTGGAGCATTTAGTAGAATTAGGGGTGTATCGATTTGGGTCCCTTGCCACTACAGTTGGACTCATGATTACAGTCGGTCTAAAATATAGACAGAGCCAATGTATCAAATAGGTACGATATATAATATTCAAGATTAATATACATAATATGACACACGGTACTAGTAAAGAAGAAGGGTAAAATAATAGGGACACATTTTGTGACTGGAGACATAGATTAAGAAAATCTAGTTTAGTTCATATGCTTTCACAAATAACTGGGGCTTTAAGGGTTTCTTAAACATGGGAGAAAAGAGCAAGACTACTAGGAAAAATAAGGGCATTGTGTATGATCGGCCCCACTATAGACGTTTTAATGATAGAGATGGAAGTAGGGGCCTCACACTATAGGCGTTTTAATGACAGATGTGAGTAGGGGCCCCACTATAGACGTTTTAATGATAGAGATGGATGTAGGGCCCACACTATAGACGTTTTAATGATAGAGATGGAAGAATAAAAAGAGTACAAATTAAAGTTATTAAGAGGCAAGGATGCATTCTACAGGCTGATGAGTGAGGATGTGTACATTGGAACACATTTAAAGGGACACTCTAAAAACCAGAACCACAACAACTAAAAATGTAGTGGTTCTGTGGCAACGATAACGACTCTGCAGTTACTGAAGTTCTGCCTAAATCCACCTTTAGTGGTTGTTAGACAGCAACCAGAGGATATTAATGGTTGTGGTCCTCCAATCTTTGCAGGACCGAAGTTCAGAGCGTGAAGGCCCCGAATGCTCCCCATAGAGATGCATTGAGTCAAGGCATCTCTAGGAGTAGATGCTGATTGGCAGAGAGTGTCCATTGCGGTGCATGTGCACAACCCCCCTTCCCCCATGTTTACCTGTGATGAAGCATTGGATCGGCTGAGATTATCATTATTATTGATGTCAGACAGGGGAGAAGGACCACGGTGAGACTGGTGCACCATGGGCATAAAGGTTATGCTTTATTTAAATATTTCTGCTAAATAGTCCTATATCACTCTAATGTAATGCTACAAATACATGCTTCCTTTAAGAAGAGTGTTGTAGACTAGTAATTTGCATTCTATTCATTATGGCGTCTACATTATGGACTATAATTTACACAATCATAATACAGAGAGCAGAGTTATGCCACCAACCATCGCTGACTAACACCTATGAAGGTTTGTCAGACAAAACCTTGGTAATGGATGACAGTTACTCAAAGGCGTTCCAGTTTGCTAATCACTGGAAATCTAGTATTTGTTAAACCTTGGTTGAGGTCACTACAGTTTAAATTGCAAGTGTGTGCCTTGCACGACTTATTGAACAAGCATTCAGACTGGCTACAAGAAGCTTCTGCTGTCACCTAGTGGATATTTTGGAGTATAACAATATATAACTATGCACACAACACTTTAGAATAAAAAAAAACAATCAGAGAGCTCATTCAAATTTTGCTATTTTAATACACCTACCTTTTTACTTTATTGCATATGCTTATTATATCGCCACAACATTAAAACCACTGACAGGTGAAGTGAATAACATTGATTACATCATTACAATGGCACCGGTTATGGGGTAGGATATATTAGGCAGCAAGCGAACAGTCAGTTCTTGAATTTCATGTGTTGGAAGCAGGAAAATGGGCAAGTGAAAAGACCTTTGACAAGGGCCAACTAGTGATATCTAGATGACTGGTTCAGAGCATCTTCAAAACTTGTGGGATGTTCCCGGAATGCAGTGGTTAATACCTACCAAAAGGTGGTGCAAGGAAGGACAACTGGTGAACCAACATCAGGGTCATGGATGCCCAAGGCTTATTGATGCACATGGGTAGCAAAGGGTAGCCTGTCTCATCCGATCACACAGAAATCCTACTGTAGCTCAAATTGATGAAATACTTCATGCAAGCCATGATAGAAAGGTGTCAGGACTCACTGTTAATTACAGTTTGCTACGTATCTGGCTTTGTAGTCTTAGACCGGTCAGAGTGCCCTTGTTGACCCCTGTCCATCACCGAAAGTGCTTTCCATAGGGATGTGGGCATTTGAATTGGGCCATGGAGCAATGGAAGAATCTGTTTTGGTCTGAAGAATCATGTTTGTTTTTAGATCAGGTGGATGTCCGTGTGTGTGTGCATCAATGCACTATGGGGAAAAGACAGGCCAGCAGAGGCAGTGTTATGCTCTGGGCAATGTTCTGCCGTGTAACCTTGGGTCCTGGCATTCATGTGGATGTTACTTTGACACGTACCACCTACCTAGATATTGTTGCAGACCAGGAACAATCTTTAATGGCAATGGAGTTCCCTGATGGCTGTGGCCTCTTTCAGCAGGATAATGCATCCGGCTACACTGCAAAAATTGTTCAAGAACGGCTTAAGGAACATGACAAGAAGTTCAAGGAATTGCCTTGACCTCCAAATTCTCTAGATCTCAATTCAGCTGAGCATCTGCAGGAACAACAAATCCAGTCCACCTCACAATTTGCAGGACTTAAAAGGACCTGCTGCTAATGTCTTGGTGCCAGATACAACAGGACACATTAAGAAGTCGTGGAGTCCATGCATCATAGCTGATTTGGCAGCACAAGGGGGACCTGCATGATATTAGGCAGGTGGTTTTGATATTGTGGCTGATCAGTGTATATACAACACACATATACACAAAGCAGTAGGAAAAACAGCCCTGACGGTTACAAACCACGGATTTAATCACAATCTATCATGTGATATTTATCTACATCTTAACTGCCATCAATGAGCCTTTAACAATGTAGACACAATCATGCAAAAAGCTTTGGACCAGACACCGCTGACAGGCTTAGAGAATCAGCTGATGCTCTCAGTCTATCAATAGTGCCCAGTCAGAGGCTTTCTGATTGAAGCCTTGGACCTGCACAGGAAGTGGAGGGACAGAGCAATTGGGTGTCATCTTGCAGACTTTTCATTATGGAAAAAAAATATATATTTTGGAGAATAACCCCCCCCCCCCCTTCCTCCTTTTTATAGGATAGTGGTATACAGCCTTTTATAATTCTTTATTTTTAGTGTGCATTGCGTAGAAAACATGTACAGTATATACATTGATGCATTGTAAGACATTGCACAGTAGTTTACATTAGACATGTGCAATTTGTTTTGGTCCGAATGTGAATTCGGACGAATTTTGGGCAATTCGGACATTCGGTAGATGAATTGCCAAATTGTCGAAGTTCCGAAATTACCGAATTTCCGAAGTGTCGAAGTCCCGAACCAAAAATATTCTCCATGCACATGCCTAGTTTACATACATTGTCGCTGAATTTCTGCACTTTTATTTAAATATTTATCACGAACATTTTCCTAGAGGAAATGGTGGAAGGTAGTGTATCGGAGACACCAGGTAAGTACCGTGTCTTATTCTAGGGGGAGTAAGTTACAGTGTAAGAGTGATCTGAGATGGGTTTGAAAATGTTGGGGAATTATACCGTTTTACTAATAGTTAACAAGTATCAAATCAAGAGTCATTCGGGAGTGATAAAAGTGTTTCGAATGATGCCCTGAGAGAAGAGCTAGCATAGGTATGATGCATGATTAACATGCCCTTCGATAGAAGGAGCGGCATATGGAGGGGCTTAATAGAGGGGCATTACCCCTAACCAAGGGGTGTCGGGGAGGTGGTTGGGTTCAGGTTGATGGTATTCCAGGTAAATATGTGGGAGCAAACTGGCCTTGTGCTCATCCTTTCATTGAGTTTGGTCATATAAGAATGGTCTAAAAGGTTTTCTGGAGGCAGAGTATGTAAGCAGTTTAGGGCGACAGAACTTAGACATAAGAAAAACAATGAAAACAAAACCTTTTTCTGTCTCTTCTCTCCCCCCTCCCCCCCCCCCTTTTTTTTTCCCTTTATAAACAGCCTAAAAAGAGACATAGGAAGGAAACAAGGTATGTCCGGAAGTTTCAGGGTGGATATACAGCCTTTTATATAACAAAAAGAATAGTAATTCTGTAAATAAAAATTATGCCACAATAGTGAGCTGCAAAACAGAGGTGGTTAGTGTACCGGAGTTCCGGTACTCAGACTGAGTACCTCCATCAGGTAGACTTCCTAGCCGCTATCAGGGGATTCTGGTGCGCTTAAGCCAAAGCTGAACTTTTCCACTAGAAAGGCTACAGTGGTTATAACTCATTTCTCTTGATGCTTTTCTCCTGTACAGCGGCAGTGAGTATAGCCTTTTTCCTCACACATTAGTCGAGACAATGTAGTGGATAGAATAAATAACCTTTATTGAATACCCCTCTATTTATACAAATGCCGGTGTCACTGTGTTAATCCCAGCTAACAAGATAGACACCCCACTGTATTCTCCCAGACATAGAGGTATGATGTGTAAAAAGTCACCCAAAAGCCCCCTTTCCTTCTTTGTGGACAGCACCCCAACATATATGTCCCTGGAAAACTTCCTACCCTGTGCCTCCACTATCTAAATTGCATCTTGTTCGGAAAATCTGTACCCAGGTGGATCCCCGCAGTCCACCCTCTCCCCACAGTGACACTACCCTTTTTTGAATCTTAAGGGGACCCTGGGACTGAGTTCATAGTCTGTGGGCAAGAGGATGGGCTCCAATGATCTCTACAAGCCAAGGGTCAGGGGTTCAATCATAGTGAAGTATTACACCCACATCTATAAGGGCCTTTTGAGAACAGTGTCTAAACTCTTGGGCTACTTAGGTAGCACACCACCACTCTCCACAATATTTCTACAGGTAATGCAGAAGAATGGAGAATGAAGAAGAATGTAGTATGCTCTGGGTAGCTAAACATAAACAATAGCAAATAGTTAACAATTTACTCACGTGGTCCAGAGCCTCAACCAACCATCTACGGGTGAAAACACTGTACTTAACTAACGGAGGCACTCCCCTTCTTTGGTAGTCTGGATCAATGCAAGAAGCGAAGTCTCAGGACTCAAAAGGTATAATAATTTTTTGGGGAATGCGCATTAGGTCCCCCTATGGTCCTCTATAAGGACATCGGCGGGGAGGAGAGGAAAGCATCACAAGGGAGCCTGGGTGCTGAAAAAATGTAATTAAATCTTTTTTGCTTGGGAGGCACTATAGCGTTGTCAATACAGATATATATTGCTAACATTATAGTGTTCCTTTAACCTTTCTAAGCCATAACAGCTACAATCTGAGCATAGAAATAGCTATGCGGTCCACAGATGGTCTATAGGCCCCTTATATAAACAATCACATGTTAGTTTTGCAAATAATACCCTGCATTTATCCTTGAAGACACTCCTACTACGATTACAGTGATGTATATTGCTCCTTTACATGTTGTATCATACCCTCCCTTTTTCTAATCCTCTATATTTTTCCCCATAATTCAAATTTTATAAATCCTTATTTACAATAACATTAGCAAAGGCAGTATTTAGTAATAGATCAGCCACTAGGTGGTGCTACATTCCATTTAGAATTTTCAAAATTTCAAGTAAGTCCCTCAAGCAACAACAGAGGCATGGATTGCCTTCCCTTCCCATTCAATAATTATATAGATGATACATTGAAAACTATGCAATAAATGCAATATAAAATAAAAGAAAAGAAAATACCTTTTGAGATTGTAGCACTTGCACCGACATGCACCTCACTTGGGAGATCCCCTCCGTAGAAGGTGTTTCTCAACCTTTTACAGAGAGGTACCCCTGCAGGTCTAAATAAAATCCCTATAGATCTGAATCAGGCACCAGCAGACTCGTTACCCCTTAACCAATACAATGAGTAATGGCGTTATATTTCATATATCTGTTTGTCCAAATTTTCTTCCATCACCATGATCTATAATGTAAATTTATGCAAGATGAGGCAAATTTGTATTATCCCATGACATCGCATAATCCTCATAACATTGTGCTTGGAAGGAGGCATCCAATTAAGAGAGGGATGTGCAAATAAACATAAAATAGCTACTTGTTGTACACCATGCCAGTAATAATTCATTAAAGGTTACTCCAAGCACCATGACCGCTTTAGTGATTTGAAGTGGCCATGATGGTTGGAGTCTGTATGTGCAGAGTTAAAGCACTTTGTTTTGTAATGCTGCCTCTGGCTGAATCATTACCCAGCCCAGCTCGCTAAAATTAAAGGGACACTATAGTCACCAGAACAACTACAGCTTAATGTAGTGGTTCTGGTGTCTGTAGCCTGTCCCTGCAGGTTCAGCATTGAAAACATTGCCTTTTCAGAGAAATGATAGTGTTTACATTGCTGCCTTATAAAACCTCTTGGTGCAGTCACTCAGACGGTCACTAGAGGAGCTTCATATTTTTATTTTTTTTCAATTTGACAATTTTTATTGAGTCAGCGAAAAGGTACGTGGGTACAGAAAGTAGAAGGGAGGGTGTAGGGATCAGATTCCACATTTCCAACAGGTGTTGCACAATAACGATTTATACACTTATTACAAACGTTTATTATGGTGTGTGTGCGCGCTTGATGTTTGTTTGGCATAGATATTCCCTTGTTGATATTTTGGCATATAAGCGTATTTTATAGTCCTGTACCGTGCCTATGTCCGCGCTGTTTGTGGGTGAATATACACAGTTAACAATGTTTTGCTGTTGATATTCTCAGTACAATTTTTGCTACATTCTCATATCTGACAAATATTTGAGATAAACATTCACCTAGTGGTCTGTTAGTGTACATGCCTGTGTAGCAGTTTTGGCAGTGGAGCTCTCTAGGCCGTTTATCTATAGACATACTCACATAGCGTGCATTACTTGAGGGAGGGAGGGTTTCTGAGTGCCAGTCATCTCGGATAGGGTGTGTCTAGGTTTGAGATGGTCTATCTGACTATCTGGCTGGAGGGGTACTTCTGCATGATGTCTGGCCACAGGGGTTATTTCCTTTTTGTGGTTTCTACGTGTCTAGTTGTGCAGCTCTATTCCCCGCATGTGTCTACGTCGGGCCCTGTCATGTGCCTATCTGATGGGCTGCTGATTGTTTTGTCATTTGATGTGTGTTCATGCCTGCTTGGTGGAATCAGTGCTGTCACTGCACCCTGAGGGGATAGTGTTCCAATATATCCGATGCCCTCCCATCCCTTTCCCCAGTCCGTCGGGTCGCATGACTCTTTTTACTTCTAAAGAGAAAAAGAAAGAGAAAGAAAGAGAAGGGGGGAAGGGCGGGGAATGGGATGAGCTGGTAGGGGAGGGGGGGGTAAACTATGTACAAAGGAGATTTGCTTTACGATGTCTTGGTGGGGCAGACCTCTTGTGCAAAGTGGAATACGTTCCATGTTTTCCATAATTGTTTTCCCTATGTTCTACCGGTTGCCTGGTGCCTGTGTTGGTTGCCACTGCCAGGTGTGCTGGATCGTTCGTTGTATATTGCGACACCAGGGTCGAGAGCCTAGAGCGCAGCCCGGAGTGTGCTCTTTTTTTTTTTTTCCCCTCTCTCTTCCCTCTTTTCCCCAACTCCGTCACCCCTACCCGCTCCTATTTGCAAACCTCTAACCCGGAGGTTTTTACCTCTTATTTGGTTTGTCAGGTTTCGCCCTGTGGTGTTTCGCCTACTCTAGTTTCCCCGTGGTCTTGTGAGTCTGGGGGGGTGTTTTCCGTATGTGCCTGGGTTTTAATGTACGTGTCCCACATGTTGCCCGCTGCCTGAATATGCTTTTTAGGGTTAATGTGTTTGTGTGCCATTATTTCGTAGTCTATATTGAGGGTGATCTGTGTTGTAAGGGCAGTGCGGTCCGGGACCCCCACTGCTTTCCATGCTCTGGCTATCAACAGATTTGCAGCCATGAGGATGTGGAAGAGTAGGGTGTAGGCTGATTTGGATATGTTTTCTAACGGCATGAACAGGAGACACACTTCAGGTGTGAGTGTAACATTCGTCCCCAGTGCGTCGGTGGAGACGTCGCCTACCGTCTGCCAGAACTCTTTGAGCTTAGGGCAGGTCCACCAGATGTGGTACATCGTTCCCGGTTCCTGTGAATATCTCCAGCAGAGTCTGGATGTGTTCGGGTAGATGCGCGCCAGCCTGTCTGGTACCATGTACCAGCGATACTGGATTTTCCTCATCAGTTCTAAGTGTGATGCGCAGCTTGTCTTTCCTTTATGGGCTAACATTGCTGTTTTCCAGCTTATGACGTCAAAGATTTGGTGCAGGTCGTCGTGCCAGTCTGTCAAATTTTTCATAGCTACGTTCCGTCGGGACTGTCAGTTCACGGTAAATGGAGGCTAGTAACTTTTTTGGCGTGGTAGGGGCTAGGAAGGCTTTCTCGAAGAAAGCTATGGTCGGCGGCCGCGAGAGTGCGGGGCTGTGTGTGAGGAGTGCTTTTAGTTGGAGGTATGAGAACACCGCTCTCGTCGGTAGTTGAAATTTGCGTTGGAGGTCAGGGAATGGCAAAATTCCGTTGCTTCCTAACAGTTGGCCTATGGAGGTGCATCCACCTTTGCGCCAGGGCCGGTAGTCGAAGGATGGATTAATATTGTGTACGCAGGATATAGGGGTGGCTGGAGACCACACGTGTTGCTCGCCTAGATGGTGTTTTAATCTGTCCCATGTGTGGAGGAGTAGGTCAGTGGTTCGCAACATGTTTGGCATGTTCGGGCGGTTGCGTTTGGGTATCCAAAAGAGAAAGTGTATGCCCGCGGGGTGCGACCAGTGTGACTCTAGCTCAATCCATTGTGGGGGGGAAATAGTTGCATGGGAGGTCACCACAGATGCTAACAATGCAGCTCTGTAGTATTCTTTGATGTTTGGCAGCCCAAGTCCGCCGTGATCTAGGGGCTTGTATAAGAGTTTTGAGGAGACACGGATTTTGCGGTTTTCCCACACGAATCTGGTTAGCGTAGTTTGGAACTTTTCCAAGTATGATTTGGGGATAGGTATTTGCAGTGTTCGAAGCAGATACTGCAATTTAGGGAGGATGGACATTTTTATTGCTGCTATCCTACCTAGCCAGGTCAAGAATTTGGATTCCCACCCTTTCAGTGTTTCGGTTATGTCTCTTAAGAGTGTCTCGTGGTTATACTTCAAGAGCTCAGTCGGATTTTTTGTGAGTCTGAGCCCCAAGAAGGTAATGTAATCAGATCTCCAATCAAAGGAGAATGATGCTCGGAGTGTGCGTAATGTTCGGTCTGGGATCCCTATGCTTAGGGCTTGGGTCTTCGTCACGTTGAGCTTATAATAGGAGTGAGTTCCATATTCTGTGATAGCTGCTAATAGGTTTGGGAGGGAGATTTGTGGCTGCGTGAGGGTAAGCAGGATATCGTCAGCGAACAGGTTCGCTTTGTATTCTTTATGCCCGATTATAGTTCCGTGGATAGAGGTATGGTCCCTGATGGTTTGCGCCAGGGGCTCCAGCGCTAGGACGTAGAGTAGGGGGGAGAGTGGGCAGCCCTGTCTTGTTCCGTTTGTGATCGAGAAGGGGTCAGACAAAAACCCTGCATTGAGTACTTGCGCGGTGGGGTGGCTATAGAGGGCCCTCACCGCCGACAAAAATCTCTCAGGTATTCCAAATTTGAGCAGTGCCGCTTCTAGAAAGCCCCAGTGTAAGCGGTCGAAGGCTTTCTCGGCATCTAATGATATCAGTAGCCCCCCTTTTTGTGTCTTCTTGTAGCTGTGAATTATGTCTAATACTTTTCTCGTATTTTCCGATCCCTGTCTGCCCGCCACGAACCCTACTTGGTCATTGTGGATAATGTGAGGAAGGATCTTACTTAGTCGGGTGGCGTGTATTTTTGCAAAGAGTTTAGCATCTGTGTTCAGTAGTGATATGGGTCTGAAATTTTGGGGGGTTGTGGGTGGTTTTCCTGGTTTGGGCAGCGTAACGATGTGTGCTAGTAATACATCTTTGGGTAGTGATTCGTGGGCTATCGCGTCTTGGAATGTTTGAGCTAGATGTGGGGCCAACGTGTTACTGAATTTTTTGTAGTAGAGATTATCCAAGCCATCAGGTCCGGGTGATTTGCCCGTCGGCAGGGTGCTTATGGCCGAGATAATCTCGTTTGCTGATATCGGTTGGGTGAGTTCCAACTTTTGTGTCGGGGTCAGTTCTGTGAGGTGAAGGTCCTGAAGGTAGCCTTTGATGCCTGTGGTTTGGGGTTGGTGTATTTGCCCGTTTTGGTTAAGGTTGTATAGATCTGCGTAATACCGTGCGAACTCATTGCTTATGTCTCGCGGCGTATGGACCTTTGTGCCATTCTTTGTTAGATACGCAATTTTCTGGGATGTTTGGCGTGACCGCAATCGATTTGCGAGCAGCTTGCTTGCTCTATTACCCTGTGCATAGTGAGTCGCTTTAAGGCGTTTAAGTTGAAACCCTGTGTTTTGTAGGGCCTGTTGATGTATATTCCTATTTAGGGCTATGATTTGGTCTCTTAGGGAGGCAGAAGGTGAGTTTTGGTTTTGCATATTTAAGGCATACAGTTTTTTCTGCCACTCCAGCAGCTGGGCACTGGATGTTCTGCGCAGTGTGGCAGCTCGTTGTATGAGTATTCCCCTCACTACAGCTTTGTGTGTTTGCCACACTGTGGTTGGGGACATGTCAGGGGTGGAATTTTCTTCAAAGTACTGTTTGAGGGCCGTCTCTACCTGGCCCGTAAATGCTGGGTTCTGTAGTAGGGAATCGTTGATTCTCCAGGGGCTACGGTTTTTAAAGTCGTATAGATCTTTGACTTCGAGGGTAACCGGGGCGTGGTCTGACCACGTAATGTGGTCAATGTCGCACCTAACCAGTTGGTTCAGGTCTGATCCTTTCATGAGAAAGGTATCCAGTCTAGAGTAGGAGTTATGGATAGGCGAGAAAAACGTGTAGGACCTTTCCATTCCATGGGAGATTCTCCACGCATCATAGTAGTGGTGCGTGGATAGGAGTGTCTGCAGTGCTTTGCTTTGGCGTTTGAGGGGTCGGAATCTGGCTCGGGCTCGCGAGAGGGTAGTGTCCAGTGTCGGGTCTAAGACATGGTTCAGGTCCCCGCATATTATAGTTATCCCTTGTTGTATGTTAGTTAGTATCTGTAAAATTTTATGAAGGAAGTTTCGTTGGTTGGCGTTGGGGGCATATACATTTGCGATGGTGTATGTGATGTCATTAATGATTCCTACAACTATGACATATCTCCCATTGGTGTCTACCTCTTGTGTGAGGAGTTGGAATGAGACCTTTTTGCTGATGAGTATAGATGCGCCCTTTGATTTGTGTGGAGAGGTGGCATGGAATTGGGTGGGGTAGTCGTTAGATAGTAATGGAGTGTAATCATTTGTTCTATAATGCGTTTCCTGTAAACACACTATTTCCGGGCTGGCTGCTCGAAGCTCCCGACTCAACAAGTGTCGCTTCACTGGGATGTTCAGTCCTTTTACATTGTGGGTATAAAACTTCACGGTGGGTCATTTTTAAACAATCGCTGTTTATTGTAGTAGTCATTATGTGTTGTTGGGGTCCCCGCTCCTCCCAGCTCTGGCGAGCGGAGCGGAGATCCCCTGCGGGTTGGTGGCAGTGGCATTGTCGCTCGTCGCAGCCCAGCCCACTGGCTAGGAGGACGAGGGAGTTGTGGGGTGGTTTGCACGGTGTGAGGTCTGCTTCTCTGTCTGACTGCTTGGGTACGGGTGCCAAGACATGGAGTTAGGGCGGGGGGAGGGGGGGGCAGGGGCAGGGGAACTGCTAACAAGTGGACTAAAACCAGAGTCCAAAGGGTAGAGAACAGGAAAGCCAAGAATGTGGCTAGGCGCTGCCTATTAGCGCCGTGGGGGTGGAAGCAAATGGCTTCCAGTCCAGGGGTGGTCCACACACGTAGGGCCCCGCGTGTTGCAGTATCTTGGATCCCGGGGGGGTCTACGTAAAGGAACCCATGTCTCTGTGTCCGCAGGGGTAAAGCGGTGGTTGTCAAGGCAATGGGTGATGGGCTCAAGTGCAGGGATGCTGGTGCTAGTGGGAGCTCATGTGGAGCCGGTGCATTGGATCATAGCACATTAACCGGGAATTTGATTTGCTGTAAATGCATTCCCTGTCCCCCTGACGTCTGTGTGTGCTCAGCTATGGGTCCTTACGGGCCGTTTTACCACTTTTAAATGGGACAGAGGGGTCTTTAGGGGTACCCGTTGGTTCATAGGGTCACCGACCCCATCTTAGCATTAAAACAATACCGAGTTCTCCTTAATCGATATATTCAATGTGTGGGAGGGGAGTGGGAGTGAAGGCCCCTTTTTTTTTTTTTTTTTTCTCCTCTCTCTCCGTGGGCAGGTACCTGAGCTACATTGATGTCCCCCCCCAAGAAAGAGAAGAGCACCCACCCTCCCCCGCTCTGCTTGGATTAAGTCTCATGATAAGGACGTTGTGTGGGGATGTAGTCTATCTGGTAGCCCACGGGGCGTCCAGATGGGTCTTGGTTGGCGGAGCAGCCGGGTTGGGTCATTTTACTACATAGGGAGCTACAGGGGTAACTGTCATTTCTGAGGGTCACCAACCCCAACCCAGCAATAAGACAATACAGATTTTATCTTAGTTGATACATTCAATGTGTGGGAGGGGGTCGGGAGGCCGTGAAGCCCTTTTTTTTTTTGGGGGGGTGGAGAGGTTATACTTGCTGTGGCCCACGGCTTCAAGGGGTGATAGTCACTGGGGGTTCCCAAGTCCCTGTCAACGTCTTTTAGGCCTTTTCCATTCCGGAGAGATTCTTGGCAGGTTTCCCGAGGGCCTCATCTGTTCCGGTTGTTCAAGTCCCCATTGAGGAGCTTCATATTTAAGTACTGACGCTCAGCATCTCCACACTCTGCATGGAGACGCTGGACTCTCTTCATAAAGATGCATTAAGTCTATGCATCTCTATGAGGAGGTGTTGATTGGCGCAGCGTTTTGACGCTCATGCGCATCCACAACGTCGCACTGCTTTCCTATGGGGAAAGAATTGGATTGGTTGAGACCATCAAAAGACCAGGGTGGTGATGGCGAAAAGGGAAGTTTAAATGGCCACACTTATATAATACTTTCGTATGGGGTTTTACATGGTGGTGTTGGATGTCTGCCAAAAAGTTACCGAACGACCTGAGCTGAAGTGGTCTGGGTGCCTATAGTGTCCCTTTAACTATCCCTTGCAAGTGACATTTTCTACGTGCATTTTTCTTCACACACCTTTAATTATTAAAAAAATTTTTTTTTAGCTATTTTGACTGGTGAGTGCATGCCCTCTGAGGGTCTTCAGTAAGGTGAGAAGTTGCTCTGAGAGTGTCTTTGAATATACATCTGTTTTCACACAGAGTGGCATATACACTGGGAGGGACGGAGTGTGGTTCTGTTTATGTTATGGTATCTAACAGAAACATAAATGTTTACCATATGGGACAACATTTATCTCTGCCTATTCCATAGGGAAAAGCCCAGAATCGCACTTGGCGTGACACCTGTATGCTACATTGTTATGAGGAATCCTTAGGGATAGTTTCATTTTGCACAATGAAATATATAATTTTTAAAATTAAAAAAAGAAATCAGGTGGAAATTTTTCATGGACTTTTTGCATTGAAATACATTTTTATGTATGTTTACAACCTGTGCCCACTTGGTGCACCGACTCATGTTCCTTTTCACAGAATTAAAGATGACGCTACAGTTTAGTGTGTCAGCTATGAATTGGTTTGGCTAAGGCAGATTGTAATATCTGCCTTAGCTATACCTCTAGTGGGGGCTGGGCTGCGGGTGGCCAGGGACCCCCATTCAGTTTAAAGCCATTAGAAAATAGTTTAACTATGAATGAAGGGAAGGACCAAGGGGACTCTAGGCACTCTATCCATTTCAATGATGTGCAATAGTTATAGTGCCTAGAGTATTCCATTAAAAAAAATGGATGAGTTGTTAGTGAAAGTTACTTAACTTAAGAAACATTAAACAGGACACTGTAGTCACCAAATGAAGTAGTTTTTATATACAGTGAGGGAAAACAGTATTTGATCCCCTGCTGATTTTGGACGTATGCCCACTGACAAAGAAATGATCAGTCTATAATTTTAATGGTAGGTGTATTTTAACAGTGAGAGGTAGAATAACAAAAAAATACCTAGACTAACGCATGTCAAATAAGTTATAAAATTGATTTGCATGTCAATGAGTTAAATAAGTATTTGACCCCTTCGACTTAGTACTTGGTGGTAAAAACCTTGTTGGCAATCACAGATGTCAGATGTTTCTTGTAGTTGGCACACATCTCAGGAGGGATTTTGTCCCACTCCTCTTTGCAAATCCTCTCCAAGACATTAAGGTTTTGAGGCTGACGTTTAGCAACTCAAACCTTCAGCTCCCTCCACAGATTTTCTATGGGATTAAGGTCTGGAGACTGGCTAGGCCACTCCAGGACCTTAATGTGCTTCTTCGTGAGCCACTTCTTTGTTGCCTTGGTGGTGTGTTTTGGGTCATTGTTGTGCCTGAATATCCATCCACTTTTTCTGAATATCCATTCACCCATTTTTAATGCCCTGGCTCAGGGAAGAAGGTTCTCACCAAAGATTTAATGGTACATGGCCCCCTCCATCGTCCCTTTGATGCAGTGCAGTTGTCCTGTCCCCTTAGCAGAAAAACACCCCTAAAGCATAATGTTTCCACCTTCATGTTTGACGATGGAGTTGATGTTCTTGGGGGTCATAGGCAGCATTCCTACTCCTCCAAACACGGCGAGTTGAGTTGATGCCAAAGAGCTCAATTTTGGTCTCATCTGACCACAACACTTTCACCCAGTACTCCTCTGAATCATTCAGATGTTCATTGGCAAACTTCATTGGCCTGAACATGTGCTTTATTGAGCAGGGGGACCTTGCGAGCGCTGCAGGATTTCAGTCCTTCTTGGCGTGGTGTGTTACCAATTGTTTTCTTGGTGACTATGGTCCCAACTGTCTTGAGATCATTAACAAGATCCTCCTGTGTAGTTCTATGCTGATTCCTCACTGTTCTCATGATCATTGAAACTCCATGAGGTGATATCTTGCATGGAGCACCAGACCAAGGGAGACTGATAGTTATTTTGTGTTTCTTCCATTTGCGAATAATGGCACCAACTGTTGTCACCTTCTCACCAAGCTGCTTGGCGATGGTTTTGTAGCCCATTTCAGCCTTGTGTAGGTCTACAATCTTGTCCCTGAGATCCTTGGACAGCTCTTTGGTCTTGGCCATGATGGAGAATTTGGAATCTGATTGATTTCTTCTGTGGACACGTGTTAGGAGCATTCCCTTTAACCCCTTAAGGACACATGACATGTGTGACATGTCATGATTCCCTTTTATTCCAGAAGTTTGGTCCTTAAGGGGTTAACAGAGTACTCCTAACCTCAGCTCATTACCTGTATAAAAGACACCTGGGAGCCAGAAATCGTGCTGATTGATAGGGGATCAAATACTTATTTCACTCATTGACATGCAAATCAATTTATAACTTTTTGACATTTGTCAGTGGACAAACGTTCAAAATCAGCAAGGGATCAAATACTTTCCCCCCTCACGGTATAGCTCATGCCCCTGCTCAGCTTTCTGCCATTTAGGAGTAAAATCACTTGGTTCATACAGCCCTAGTCACACATGACTTGCATAGCATTCCTAAACATTTCCTGTAAAGAGTCATCTAATGTTTACATTTCCTTTATTGCAAATTCTGTTTCATTTAGAATTGTTTCTCTCCTTCTCGGTTAATAGCCTTCTATATCCTACAGGAGCCTCTTGTATGTAATTAAAGTTCAATTTACATAGCAGGAGGAAAAAAAAAAAAACTTTAAAAGTAAACTAGATGTAAAATTCATGTAGTCTGTAAGTCACAGCTAGTGAGGTGTGGCTAGGGAAAATGTAGGAAAAGTAAACATTAGATCACTCTTTACAGGAAGTGTTTAGGAAGGCTATGCAAGTTATGTGCAAGGAGGAGTGACTAGGGCTGCATAAACAAAGTGATTTAACTCCTAAATGGCAGAGAATTGAGCAGTGAACTTCAGAGGCATGACTAATACACCAAAACTGTTTCATTAAGCTAAAGTTGCTTTGGTGACTATAGTGTCCCTTTAAATCCTTTTTATTTGAATGGTTTTTTTTTTTGTTTTGTTTTTTTAATAATGTAAAGTTTTCCTTATACCAAATGTCACCTAGAAATTCAACTAACCGAATACTGAAAAATCCATCTTTCCAGCTTGGCATATAAATGGTTTCTTCCAAGTGTATCAATATAATATTTAAAGGACCACTATAGGCACCCAGACCACTTCAGCTTAATGAAGTGGTCTGGGTGCCAGGCAGGGCCGGTGCAAGGATTTTTGCCCTAGGCAAAAGAAAGATTTGCCTTCCCCCCACCCCCCCCCAGGACATCGCAATGCCCCACCCATATGATCTGCCATATGAACTAATGCCAGTGCTGCACACAGTGTGTGTTTACATTAAAAAGCCTGCAGGGACAAACTATAGACACCAGAACAACTTTATTAAGCTGCAGCGGTTCTGGGGACTATAGTGTCCATTTAATGTGAGGTAAATTAGAGATTAGTGTCACTAATAATATACTAGATTGCCTACTTACAATCAGATGAGGATGGTGATGGGTTCTGGCTGCAGTCTGGCTCCACTGGTCTGGTGTAGAACAGGATCTCTGGAGGCTGTTTGTAACTGTGGTCAAAAAATTCAATGTTCTGGGAGAACAGGAAGCAGCTCCATTTTTTGGGGCCTCTTACACAGCTCAAGGTCTGGGCCCCAGGGCCTGATGGTGAGTATGCCCATAAAGCCCACCCATAAGTCCACCTACATGTTCCACCCATGAGTTCGCTCACAGGGAGTAGAGTGTGTAGGGGATGTGTTATGTGTTACTGTAGAGGATCTAATGTGTGTGCTTACGGAATGTAGTGTATAGGGATACCAGTTTGTGTAGGTGATGCAGTGTGTTTGTGTGTAGTGGAAGCAGTGTGTTTTTGTGTAAGGGATAGAAAGCAGTGAGTGTTTGTGTATAAGGGATGTATTGTGTGTTTCTTGTTGTGTGTAAGGGATGCATTGTGTGAATCTGTGTTTGTATGCAAAAGGGATGCAAAGTGTGTTTCTGTGTATGTAAGGGATGCAAAGTGTGTTTCTGTGTATGTAAGGGATGCAGTGTGTGTGTCTGTAAGGGGTGCGTTGAGTGTGTGTAAGAGATGCATTGTGTTTCTGTGTGTGTAAGAGAAGCAGTGTGTGTTTGCATGTGTGTGTAAGGGATGCATTGTGTTTTTCTGTGTATATGTGCAAAGGATGCATTGTCTTTATGTGTAAGGGTTGCATTGTGTGTTTCTCTGTGTGTAAGGGAAGCATGTTGTGTTTCTGTGTGTATAGGGATGCATTGTGTGTGTGTGTGTGTGTGTGCGCGTGGTGTGAAAGAGCTCCCTGTCCTATAGAGCTCTCCCTTCCATTCCTTAGAGATCTCCCCTGCCCCTTAGTGGTCTTTCCTCTCCCCCCCACCTCCCTTAGTGGTCTCCTTTTCTCCCCGACTTTCCATTAGTGGTCTCTCATCTCCCCCCACCCTCCCCTAGTGGTCTATCCTCCACCCCCCTCCCTTAGCGGTCTCTCCACCGCCCCCTCCCTCCTTTAGTGGTCTCTCCCTCCCCTACGTTCTTATCTCCCACCCCCCTGTTTTCCTCTTCTCCCCCCCTGTAATATTCTCTTCTCCCCTTCCTCCTGTAATCGCTTCTTTCCCCCATAATCTTCTCCCCCACCCTCCCTCCCATCAATCATCTCCCCTCCCTCATCTCCCATCAATCTCACTTCCCCCTAACCAATCATCTCCCTCCCATCAATCATCTCCCACCCTCCCATCAATCACCCCTCCCTCCATCAACGCCCCTCCTATTAGCTTCTCCTCACCTCCCCTGCCCTGTAGCGTGGCCGAGCTCCTATCCGGTCCGCGACCTGGCGGAGTGACAGGAAGTGCACACTCTATAGAGCGCTCAGGCGGCTGTGCCATTTAAAGGGCCGGCGATGGGGGCGCAGGGCGCCCCCTCCTATATGGCGCCCTAGGCGGCTGCCTAGTTCGCCTCGTTTCAGAGAAACTGCTACGTTTACATATGGGTTAATCCAGACTCTAGTGGCTGTCTCATTGACAGCCCCTCCCTGGAATTTTCCCACGCTGTGTAATTTGACCCATAACACTCTGATTGGTGGATTAAGTAACCAATCAGAGAGTTATGAGTCAAATTACACAGCGTGGGAACATTCCAAAGAACTTTCCCACACTGTGTAAAATGACACAGAGCACTCTGATTGGTGGATTTCAAGCCAACCAATCAGAGTGCTATGACAGGTAAATGTAGAGACTTACCTGTCAGTCTCTTCATTTACCTGTCAGAGCACTCTGATTGGATGGCTAAAACCCACCTATCAGAGTGCTCTGAGCCTAATTGCAGGGCGAGGCAAGGCTTTATAAGCCTTCCCCCGCCCTGCAGAGCTCAGTCTGCGCGGAGCTGTCCATGGGTGAAGATGGATTATTTTTTTGGGGCGCTTTTTTTTTTTTTTTTATTATTTTTTTTTTAAGTGCATCGGTTATTATGGATTTTTTATTTGGCCTTTTTTGGGTCTGGGAAAAAAGAAGATTTTAGAAGAAAGAAAACATGAAATGGTAAGTTTTTTGTTTTTTTACAGGTACTTAGTTAAAGGTCCCCCCCTCATTTTTAGGGTGAGGGGGGTAGGTAGGGGTTAAATAGTTTTTAGGGGGAAGGGGGTGACTAGGGGTCTAGGGACCCCTAGTCACCTGGGGGGGTAACATTTTTATTTAGGGCCCCCACCCGCCACTCAGGGATCGGGGCCCGGGGGGGAGACAATAGGTCCCCCCTTATTAGTATTTAGGGCTCCCACCTGCCGCTCAGGGGTGGGGACCAGAGGGGAGGACATTAGGTCCCCCCTAATAGTATTAAGGGCCCCCACCCTCCGCTCAGGGGTGGGGGCCAGGGGGGAGGACATTAGGTCCCCCCTTATTAGTATTTAGGGCCCCCACCCACCGCTCAGGGGTGGGGGGCCAGGGTGGAGGACATTAGGCCCCCCTTATTTTACTGTGGGGGCCAGAGGGGGCTATAGGCCCCCTTCAGGTTAGAAGCCCCCACTCGCACAGCACAGGTGGGGGACCCTGTTTAATAGACAAGCCCCTACTCGCAGTATAGCGAGTAGGGGCATAATTTACTAATACTAAGTAATCTTTACTTCGTATTAGTAAATTTGTCTGAAAGGCCAATTTAGGTCTTTCAGCCTTTTAGTAGATAGCTCTCTAATACCGTGGGAATTAGGGAGTTATCTACTTATTCATTCCTGTCATTACACTGACTGGCTAACTAACTTACATTTTATATGAATGTATGTTACTTGATTGTTGTAAGTATTGCAAATGCTTACAGCTGAATCCTGGCTATGTTTGTATACTTTTTATTTAAAATTGTATACAGTGTAACATTCTTCCACTGGGTAAGTATATTAGTTCTTAGGCAATACTGTGCTTCGAAACTTTGGAAATTCGTTAATTTCGGAAATTCGACCATTTGGACATTCGGAAGTCCCGAATGTCCAAATTGCCCGAAATTCGTCCGAATTCACATTCGGACCGAAACTAATTGCACATGTCTAGTTCTCAATACCTACTGGTATATAAGAAGAGTCTCTTAGAACACCGAACCCTGAAGAAGACCCGGCAGCCAAAACGTGTAGGACTTTTTGATAGTTTTATTTTGTTTCAATACTTTTGTTTTATTTGTAATCTGCCACCCTGCAGGCTTACCTCCGGAGCTTCCTGCTATTCACTGAAGCCTGGTTACCACTCTGGCTGAGGAGATATGCTTGATTTATCAGCAATCTTGTAAGTGGTATATTTACCACCATATCTATTTTTATTTATTTGCAGAATATCTTGTGATTTACCAGGTTGTATATAACCTTTATTATTCACTTTATTTGGTGGGTTTTTTTATTGGATGATTTAGCCCTTTTTGGTCCTTTTTCTGTCTCTATTGAACCAAAACATAACCTTGTAATTGAGCTGTATGTATGTTTCAACGTAATTTAAGGGTTTATCTTTCATTTCATTTCCCAAACATAGTATATATTATTTTTAAAGGACATAAAGGCTTTCATTTAATGTCCTTCATGTATACCTAACACAACATTGCATGTGAATAAAAGTTTAAAAACTGGAGAAAAAAAAAAAAAGTTTTACATTTTTTTGCGTGTAATAATTTTTACACATTCAGTGCATTTACTTAAAGAGTACTCAAATAGACTCATATCAGTCCTGATTGTTAAATGCCTAATAGGTCTACGACCTAAATTCTATTTTAATTGTGAACACTAACCCTATACCAACCTCCACCTTACCTAATGCTTAAACTAACATGTGCCTACCCTAATCTTACCCATATCCCTACACCATCCCTAACTTTAAAACAGCATTAACCATACCTTACCCTAACCCTACACTAACCCTTACTCTACAGCCAACACTAACCCTACCACAAACAAATCCAACCTTACTCTTACCCCTAAATCTAACCCTACTATAACCCTATCATTAAGGTAACCCACTGCTTATATCATTTATGGTATTAGAAATAGGTTTTATTATTTAACACAGTAGAGGGTGGATTGTTGACACCATCTACTGGCCATTTTCAGAATTACACTTCATTACAGTGCTCGGCAGGTGAAAAAGCCCAGCAACAGTCACAATCAGCTGGGGACAGGCATTCACATCCTGGAGGATCTCCCATGAGCAGCCTGGTCACCAAAACTGGCCCAGCTGACTAACAGGAGCCCCAGGTATACATTGATACCTGGATTTAGTGGTGTGAGCAGGGACTTAACCCAGCTCACACCGCAAACTTCTAATAGGCATTTCAATGGCAATTTAAAGACCTGTTTCCAGTGCTGAAAGCAGCTCTTCTAAAAGTCTATGGCTCCAGGAGACAGTGGGAAGCCCCAACTATTCATTGATACCTGGGGTTCCCTGGTGTGGTCAGGGATTTAAAACTGCTCACACCAAATATGCAGGACGTGTCAAAGCCCATTATAGTTAGAACGTATGAAACATCCTAACGTCCATAAGGGATTAATTGCTCTGGACATTCCTTTTGTGTAGAGGATTATATTTTAAGATGGTCAGGATAGGCTATATCAAAACACATCTAGTTTAGGCAATAAACCAGTTAGACTTATCTAAAAGGACAATTAGTAACACTTATTCCATTGGTTTAACCAGGGAATGTTGGTAGCCACTGGAGTCAGTGAACGGATGTAGATGACTTATTTAGGTAAGTCATTAGAGAATAAATAGTACCTGACACTTGCCATCTCTATCTGCAGAGCGATCCACTGATCATCCACAACATTAAAACCACTGACAGGTGAAGTGAAT
This sequence comes from Pelobates cultripes, assembly GCA_933207985.1. Lineage (NCBI taxonomy): Eukaryota > Metazoa > Chordata > Amphibia > Anura > Pelobatidae > Pelobates > Pelobates cultripes. Next base: position 39,798,075 of record OW240916.1, read on the forward strand.
AAAATTGATTAGATCATTACAATGTCACCTGTCAAGGGGTGGGATGTACTGGGAAGAAATTGAACAGTCCGTTCTTGAATTTCATGTGTTGAAAGCAGGAAAAATGGGCAAGTGAAAAGATCTGAGTGACTGTGACAAAGGCCAATACTGATGGTTAGACGACTTTGTCAGAGCATCTCCAGAATGGGGCGCATTTAACCCCACCCTCAATGCAGTTTGACCCTGCCCCTGCTGTATGTTAAGCCCTGCCCCCGACACAATGTGTGTGTTTTTCTTTTTAATAATCCCTGGTGGAGAATTCATTATTTTCCACCAAGGATTGTTAAAAAAACAAACACATTTCCTTTGATACAGTCCATACACACACACACACACACACACACACTGCCGAGTCCACACACACACACACAGACTGCCGAGTCCACACACACACACACACACACACACAGCAGAGTCCACACACACAGCCGAGTCTATACACACACACACACTGCCGAGTCTATACACACACACACAGCCGAGTCTATACACACACACAGACAAGAAAACAAAAAGTGCGCTGTGCCTTTAAGACCGAAAGCAATGAATAAAATACCATATACAAGTGGATAAGTCACATAAATGACCAAAATAAAGTGCACTGTGCATTTAAAACTATGAATCAATTGTTAAATAATATGACTAACACATACAATCTGCAGTAGCATAAGTGAATTGTGCTAGTACAAAAAAAAACACGAAAGTGTTGATACCGGAGAAACTGACGGAAGCAAAGCACAGAGGGATGGACACAGGTTTCTTCAGGAAGGAAGAGATTCTTTATTGGATCACCGATCGGGACTCAGAGGGACTAATGTCACCAAAAATACAGCAAGTTCTGAGCCCTGAACAATAGTGCAGGCTCCCTATATAGGCACATAACTCCTCCCATATTAAGCTCCACCCGCACATTCTCTTGACCAATCATTACAAATAAGAATTAACTTCCTGCTTGACCGCATGGCTTGTCCAGCACAATGGAGGAGGGGAATACTACATCCTGTATTCTTGCACATGCTCCGTACACTACTGATCGTATCTTGCCTCGTGCAACCAACTGATCGATACGTCAGCATATGCACGTACACATGCCACGTGGTAATCTCGGCCTACTAAATTTATTTTTACCGAGATTCCACCACATTCCCCCCTTTGATGCCTCTTGATATTTTACAATTACTTGAGGCATCACTTAACCTTGGTTTGCATACACCACAAGTTACCTTTGAACCAGACCAGACTTATCCTATGATGTGAATCTTCAACACTCGTCTTCCTGCATTGGTTCTCCCTGATCTAGAGCCTTATATTTATAAATTGCCATTATCTGTGCAGCAGCCTTCCTCTCTGCTATATTTTCTATCAGGCTTTGCACAGACCTAACTACTAAGGGTATAAGACACGGCAGGAGTAGACACAACATTAAAATCAGTAGGACTCCACCTACCACTGCCTTAAGCCCTCCAAACCACTCATACCAGCTACCAAACCAACTACTTGGATTGTACCCTTTCCATACCTGAGTAGGCACATGCGCTAGTTTAACCATATGGCTAGTAAGCTCAGCTATTGCTTGCCCTTCGTCATCTATTTGAAGACAGCAATTGCTCAGGTTAAACTTCCCACATACATTCCACGGCTTTCTACCACTTGATATTGCTTTACACGCATCAAATAGCAGAGCACCTGAAGAATATACGGATTTTAATACCGTCTTATTAATTAGGGTCCCCTGAGAATCTCCATTTCTGAGAGTCAACCAAATTGTACGGGGTTGATACTCAGGACTGAAGCACTTAGGTTCTCCTACTCCTAAATGACACACACTATATTCTATATTTAAGTATCTACATCTTGATACATCTCCTTTACACTCATATTGCGAATGCCAAATTAGGGTCTGGGATATATGGTTACCTGTTCTTGTAGTCTTAATGCATACCTCACAGCTAGGAGTGTTGGTACCTCTACCTTCCTGAATATAAAAATACACATAAATAAACATTATTAAAAATACATCTTTCGTCGTCATCCTCAGTCTTCGTCCGTGTGAAGGCACCTCAGCTTCCAGGATGTAAGGACTGCAGGGAATGGAGTTCTGCTCGTCTTCACAGGGGTCCCCTCAAGACTTTCCCTGACTTATACACTCGTTGGTGAGTGGACAGGCTTTATTATGGCCTTCTCACTCACTTACCAAGTCTCTGAAACAATAAAATTTGTAATCTACAAGGTTCCTCGTCACTCCGACTGAGTCGTGCGTTTTAACCGGATCTTGCAGGGATTCTCTGGATTTGCTGTAACTTGCCAGGAATCGGCTGCTGCTGGTTTAACCCTGGAGTGATGTATCCACGGAGCCACTTCGGCTACTTTTATCGCTGTAGGGGTAGACAGAAGAACAACATAAGGACCTCTCCACTTGGGCCCTAACGGCACATTATTCCACTCTTTAATCCACACTTGGTCGCCTGGGTGGTAACTATGAATTGGGGGATAAATATTCACAGGTAATCTATCTTGTACCCATTTCTGTACCTCCTCCATAGTCTTACCCAACTCTACAACCTGCTGCCGGGTAATTCCTTCTCCCAACTGACTCAAATCCCCCCTTAAGTTACCAAGCACGGGAGGTGGTCGCCCGTACATGATTTCAAAAGGAGAGAGGCCCATCCTTCTGGTAGGTGTACTACGGATTCGCAATAGAGCTATGGGCAAGAGAACGTTCCACTTAAGTTGGGTTTCCTGACACATTTTAGCCAACTGATTCTTAATAGTTCTATTCATTCTCTCTACCTTACCAGAACTCTGGGGTCTATATGCCGTATGAAGCCTCCACTTTATACCAAGCATATGAGTCAATTGTTGTAGGCACTGATGAACAAAAGCTGGACCATTGTCCGATCCTATAGAGCAGGGTAGTCCATATCGGGGTATTATTTCTCGTAGCAGGAATCTCACGACTTCTCCTGCTTTCTCTGTACGAGTAGGACATGCTTCTACCCAGCCTGAATAGGTGCACACCACTACCAGCAGGTAGCGATGTCCACCCGATTTAGGCATCACTGTATAGTCAATTTGTAAATCGGACATGGGAAGTCCCCCCATAAACTGGACTCCTGGTGGCTTTACTGGTCCTTGTCTTGCATTATTTTTAGCACACGTTACACATCTACGTACAATGGCCTGAGTCAAGTTGGACAATCTTGGTATGTAGAAATGTTTTCTGAGAGATTCTTCTGTACTGTCTCTCCCAGAATGTGTCCCGTTATGATAGTTTTGGACAATTTCTACCGCTAGTGATGCTGGAATAACTATTCTTCCATCTTCTAACTGATACCATTTGTTCTCCAAATACTTTCCAGGTTCAGTCCTTAACCACTCCTCTTCTTGAGCTGTATAAATTGGAGTCCATTGAGACAGTGGAGTTGGTATAAGAGCAGCTATATGCCCCACATATTCCTGTCTTCCTGATTCAGCAGCACGCTTAGCTGCACTATCTGCCATCCGATTCCCTTTGGTTACATCACCATCTCCTCTCAGATGCGCCCGACAATGTATAATACCGACTTCTTTCGGCTCCCACACTGCTTCCAATAGTTGTAGGATCTCAGCTGCGTATTTGATTTCTTTGCCTTCTGAATTCAATAGTCCTCTTTCTTTATACAAAGCTCCGTGGGCATGAGTGGTTAAAAACGCATACTTGGAGTCCGTGTAGATGTTCACTCTTAAACCTTCAGCCAATTGTAACGCTCGTGTCAGTGCTATCAATTCTGCCTTTTGTGCTGATGTTCCTTTTGCCAGTGGCCGAGCTTCTATCACCTTGTCTATCGTTGTTACTGCATATCCTGCATAGCGGATCCCTTCTTTTACATAACTACTGCCGTCGGTGTAATATTGAACATCAGGGTTCTGGATGGGAAAATCACGAAGATCTGGTCTACTTGAAAATACTTCATCCATTACTTCCAAACAATCATGTTGACTTTCAGTAGGTTGTGGCAAAAGGGTAGCTGGATTTAAGGTATTTACAGTCTCTAAATGCACTCTTGGGTTTTCACACAACATTGCTTGATACTTGGTCATACGGCTGTTACTAAACCAATGATTTCCTTTGTAATCCAACAACGTCTGTACTGCATGTGGAACTCGTACATAAAGTTCTTGACCCAGAGTGAGTTTATCGGCTTCAGCTACTAGCAGGGCGGCTGCAGCTACAGCTCTTAGACAAGGTGGAAGTCCGCTGGCCACTGCATCCAGTTGCTTAGACATGTAGGCAACAGGTCTTTGCCATGATCCCAAGTACTGTGTCAATACTCCCACAGCCATTCTTCTTTGCTCATGTACATACAGGTAGAATGGCCGTGTGTGGTCAGGTAGACCTAATGCTGGGGCACTCATCAAAGCCCTCTTCACATCTTCGAATGCCGTTTGCTGTTCTTGAGTCCATAAGAAGGGGTCGTGCTCTGTACCTTTGATAGCTGCATACAGAGGTTTTGCCAGTATCGCGTAGCTGGGAATCCATATCCTACAGAAGCCTGCTGCCCCCAAGAATTCTCGCACTTGTCTTCTATTCCTGGGTATCGGTATTTGGCACACAGCTTCTTTTCTCTCTGGCCCCATAATTCTTTGACCTTCAGAGATATGGAATCCCAGATATTTGACAGTTGGCAAACACAACTGAGCCTTCCTTCTTGACACCTTGTATCCTGCCTTCCAGAGAATGTGTAGTAGATCGTGCGTTGCTTGCTGACATACTTCCTTTGTAACTGCTGCTATCAACAAGTCATCTACATATTGTAATAATACACACTCTCCTGGGATAGACTCAAAATCTAGTAGATCTTGACTTAGAGCTGAACCAAATAGGGTAGGTGAATTTTTAAACCCCTGGGGCAATCTTGTCCAGGTCATTTGGCGTTTCGAGCCCGTTACAGCATTTTCCCATTGGAAAGCGAAGATACATTGGCTTTCTGCGGCAATTCGGAGGCAAAAGAAGGCATCTTTGAGATCTAAGACTGTAAAGTAAGTAGCCCCGCCCGGAATTAAAGCAAGCAGGTTATATGGATTGGGCACGACTGGATGTATACTAACAACCGCATCATTGACTGCTCTCAAGTCCTGCACAGGTCGATACTCATCTGTACCGGGCTTTTGAACAGGCAGCAATGGGGTGTTCCAGGGGGAAGTACAGAATTTTAGGATACCATACCGTATGAACTTATCCAGATAAGATTGGATGTTCTTCTTAGCCTTCTGCGGAATATGATATTGTCTCAGGCTTACTGGATAAACCCCAAGTTTTAGTTCGATTTTAATAGGTGGAATATTGCGGGCCAGTCCTGGTGGGTTGTTCTCTGCCCAAACTCCTGGTATGTTAAATAAGGATTCATCACTCCTCGGGTTTTGGCTAGTCAACACTGTATAAAGTCGCCACTCTTCTTCCTTTGGTACGGACAATGTCATAATACCTGAGGGTCCATTAAACTTTAAGGATGTTGTTCCATTTGGTAGGAACGTAATCTGCGCTTGTAATTTGGATAGCATATCACGTCCCAGCAATTGGACTGGACACTCAGGCATATAAAGGAATTGATGTTTTACTACGTGGCCTCCCAATGTACAGAGTCGACTTTTAAGAACCGGTTTTTCAGCACTTCTTCCAGTTGCTCCTATTACAGTAATAGTTCTTCCAGATGGAGGAGCAACTTGATTAGTCACCACCGAATGTTCAGCACCAGTGTCGATCATAAACGCACTCCTTTTTCCCCCTATTGATACATCGACCATAGGCTCCGCTCGACCAAGGGGGATGGAGCCCGGTCGGTATCAATAGTCCTCCATGACCGTGTCAGCCAATCCCACAAAGTCCCTACCTTCTCTATCGCGGGACCTTTGCGCTGCTGGATAGTACCTATCTTCCCTTACCTTACCCTCTATTACCATTACTCCCTCCGGGGCCTCCTCTACCTCTCGCTCTGCCTCTAAAGTTTCCGTAACCTGCCCTGGGTAAGTCTCTCTCATACTGCTCTCTTTGCGGACACTCGTTCCTCCAATGCCCTTCTTCCTTGCAGTACGCGCACTGATTCCTACTCAAAGGCTCCCTATTCCATCTACCATCGCCTCTATCTGGGCCCCGTCTATCTACGCCTGCGATCGCTACCGCTAGCATATCTGCCTTTCTACGCATCTTGCGCTCTTCCTCTTTCTTACTTTCTGTTTCCCTATTCATATATACTTTGTTCGCTACCTCCATTAGTTGGGTGATAGACATACCTGCAAACCCTTCTAATTTCTGTAGCTTGCGCTTAATATCTCCGTAAGCTTGGCTGACAAAGGCGGAGTTTACCATTCGGGAATTATCAGCGTCTTCCGGATTAAAGGGGGTATACAAGCGGTATGCCTCCAATAATCGGTCATAAAAGACACTGGGCGCTTCATCACTTTTCTGAATCACCTCAACTGTCTTCGACATGTTAATAGCTTTCTTCCCTCCGGCTTTCATGCCAGCAATTATAGCATCTCTATAGGCTTTAAGTTGAGCCATATCTGCGCCATTTACATTCCAGTCAGGATCGGTGTTAGGGTAATGTGTTGCGGCCCATGCTGCCGGATTGGCTTGATTTAAAGCACGGGCTCTCTCCTCTAGCGCCTTAATGGCCGCTTGGTTAATCCTTGTCCTTTCCTCATTATTGAACAATGTCATTAATAACTGCTGGCAATCAGCCCATGTCGGGTTATGTGTCTGAACTATCGAGGTGAACAGATCGGTCATAGCTTGTGGTTTCTCAGTGTACGAGGAATTGTGGGTCTTCCAATTCAAGAGATCGGTAGTCGTGAACGGGACATATACGAAGACTGGGTCAGCATGTGCCATTTGACCTGCGGCATCGATATAGGCTGACCCAGGATTCAGACGAAGAGGCATCTGATAATGTTTTAATTGTTGGGTACCGGTCAGTTGTCGGGTTAGTATGGGGCTACGTGGAGGGGCGTCAGTTAAAGGTTCCGGTCGAGAGGTAATAGGGCATGAGGATGTGGGAACTTGATTTTGGGAAAAGTTAGTGAATAGTATACTCCGAGCCGAGCTAGAAGAAGCTTGACCGGAAGTTTGAAGTGGCGCCAAATCAGGATATTCAAATCTAATGGGGGTTGGTCCTGGTTCCGGAAGGGGAGTTTTAATACGAGGGGGGGTGGATTCTGTACTGGAGGAGGAAGCGGAAGTGGATGGGGGCAATAGGGGAAGGGGTGCAGAGCTTCCTGCATTCGCGTCACTTCCTCTTAAAGGAAAGTAAGGAGGCGGCAAAGGGATCTCGGACTCAGGGGGCGTGTCCAAAATGGGCCTAACACCAGTCCTAGTGGACAAACAAGTCCTGGCCACCATGAGGCGACATTGCTCCTCGTGGCATATCCGATCCATTTTGGCGAGTCGTTTACGGCCTGCCCCCAACAATCAATGTATGGAAACTGTCCGTAAAGTTCAGGCCTACCTGACACAGCCACGTGTACACGCTGTACCAGGGTTGGATCCAAACTGCCACGCGGCGGCCATGCCGCAACCAAAATAGGCCACTCCCTAGTGCACAAAGTGACCAAACGTACAGGAGACATTTTAACCCCAAAATCACATGTTTTGAATCCCTTTTTAAAATTCTTTACCATACAACCTAAGGGATCCGAAATCGTTGACTCTGACGCGCCCATACTTATCAATGGAACGTCGTTGACAACGAATACTATGCACGCGTTCTTATTCAACAGTCACACCCGTTTCCTCTGGCAACAGCACCACGTGGTACAGTTACCGAGTGAAACGTACACAATAACACAATAATCACTCAGGGAATTCCCGTACACACACAGCTGTTACACCAGTCACTAAATAATCAATATTATGCCCTTTGGCGAAACTATACAGTCACCCACGCTATAATTCTCTATATATGAATTACCCGTCTATAACACACCCCAGTAACATCGTCTTTTACTAGTATCGGTTACAGTACGGTTAGCATAGGTCAAAGCACAATTTAAGGTCACAATACAATTATTAGTGGTTAGGGTGTTAAACATGCAATAGACGACAATGATTAGTACTTATATACAGTGTCAGTAAATATACAGGGTTATGGTACCGTGCACTATGATACAGCAACACACTATTAACACTCTCGCTAGACGGCTGAGCTCGCGCTATCTAACAAGATATACACTTTACTAACAATCTTTAACACATTTACAATCCCAACTAAACTATTGGCCAGTACCTTGAATGGACTACCTAAAACTATATACACCCGTTTTGGTTAGCCACACTGCCCAAACACCACATATAGCGAACTAGAGGGCGAAATTTACAAAATTGCCCTTCTAGTCTATTTACTCTATCAAAAGTCTAGTGGGTTCCAAATTTACACGCCTTCCCACTTAGCCAAGATAGGTTGAGAGCTAGCGAACCGAATTTACACAGGCGCCGCTTAGTCTCCCGGTCCCTCCGACCTAGCGAACGTAATATACACCCTAGAACGCTAGTCTAGACAAGACACCGGTGTCCGGCTAGGGCTATTTACACAGGACCCCGCCTGACTAACCAGATCAAACGGTCTTACTAAAGAGCGTTCGATCGAGCGGTGCGCCTTCGCTCCTTCCCTCCGACAGAGGGGGCAGATTCCATACACAGATTTAAACCCCTTTTGGGCCTACCGCACAATCGGTATACCCCTAGTGGGTCTGCCGTCTAAAACAGCAGTTGTCTTACCTCCTCGTTCCTGAACCTGAGTTCACACTCATCGACGGGGACACCCCAGCACTTCTTACGTAGAGGCCGATGATCTCCTGGACAACAGACCAGTGGCGCCGAGACGAAGGGAGGTCCACGCAGAAGTTCAGGGGTGCAGCCGTAGAGAACGTGGGCAAAGATAGACCGTCTCACGCCTCTGCCTCTCAGCTACCGTTGAACGATGAGCTTCCCGGCCAATGCACCAAATGATACCGGAGAAACTGACGGAAGCAAAGCACAGAGGGATGGACACAGGTTTCTTCAGGAAGGAAGAGATTCTTTATTGGATCACCGATCGGGACTCAGAGGGACTAATGTCACCAAAAATACAGCAAGTTCTGAGCCCTGAACAATAGTGCAGGCTCCCTATATAGGCACATAACTCCTCCCATATTAAGCTCCACCCGCACATTCTCTTGACCAATCATTACAAATAAGAATTAACTTCCTGCTTGACCGCATGGCTTGTCCAGCACAATGGAGGAGGGGAATACTACATCCTGTATTCTTGCACATGCTCCGTACACTACTGATCGTATCTTGCCTCGTGCAACCAACTGATCGATACGTCAGCATATGCACGTACACATGCCACGTGGTAATCTCGGCCTACTAAATTTATTTTTACCGAGATTCCACCACAGTGTTACAGTGCACTAGTGATAAAACCCCACTAATATGTGCAAAGTAGGGACAAAATATTAATACCTCACTTTTGAGAAAATTCTTGAAATTGCTTCTGCCAGAACTTCAATGTAATTCTCAAAAGAAAAAAAACAAAAAACAAAACTCATAGGGCAATATGCATAAACAATAAATATTGTGAATATAGATCATAAACACTCACAAGAGTAGAGCAATTAAAGGGACACTATAGTCACCTGAACAACTTTAGCTTAATGAAGCAGTTTTGGTGTATAGAACATGCCCCTGCAGCCTCACTGCTCAATCCTCTGCCATTTAGGAGTTAAATCCCTTTGTTTATGAACCCTAGTCACACCTCCCTGCATGTGACTTGCACAGCCTTCCATAAACACTTCCTGTAAAGAGAGCCCTATTTAGGCTTTCTTTATTGCAAGTTCTGTTTAATTAAGATTTTCTTATCCCCTGCTATGTTAATAGCTTGCTAGACCCTGCAAGAGCCTCCTGTATGTGATTAAAGTTCAATTTAGAGATTAAGATACAATTATTTAAGGTAAATTACATCTGTTTGAAAGTGAAACCAGTTTTTTTTTCATGCAGTCTCTGTCAATCATAGCCAGGGGAGGTCTGGCTAGGGCTGCATAAACAGAAACAAAGTGATTTAACTCCTAAATGACAGTGAATTGAGCAGTGAAATTGCAGGGGAATGATCTATACACTAAAACTGCTTTATTTAGCAAAAGTAATTTAGGTGACTATAGTGTTCCTTTAAGTCTGCTCTAAACTGTATTGGCATCTCCGATAATGTTTATAGAAGCTTGAGACTGCGATCCTTTATTAAACACTCCAATAGTTAAAAGTAGTTGTCAGGCTTGTAAGTCCTCTTTACATGTCTTCTCCTCACAAGTGTAGTTAAGTCCCAAACACTCTATCTCCAGGCTTCAGGGGCTATATACACTTTCACTTGTTCTGGGAGGCGGGGCTTATGGCCGTTGAACGTAATGACATTAGAGCGTGATGACGCATTTCGCCGACGTGCTCGGCTTCATCAGATCCGCCCACTTGTCCATCACAGTCTCAATACACACAGACTGTTGAGTCCATACACAGACACATAAGCTTCCTCACTAGCAGACAGACAGACACACACACACACACCTGAGCATATCAAGCCTACCTGTTGCTGGGGTCAGACAGCCATCTTCTTGCCTTTCCAGAAGCAGCATGGTCTGCTGCTTAATGGCGGGAGGCGGGACTTAATTTTGGGGCGGGGCTTGCCAGGTGAAGCTGACGAAAACACCCAGCACCGTTCCAGCCCCTCTGTCCTGCATTCCCTCGTCTGTAACAGACTGTTACTGTCCGGGGAATAGAATGTAAACACATGGCATTTGAGGGGGCACCGCATGATGTAGGGGGGGCCATGGCCCCCTTTGCCCCCTTCCCCCCCAGCGACGCCACTGTCCATAAGGCGGCTCAGGTAGCCGCCTTAGGGCGCCAGAGCACAGGGGTGCAAAAATCCAAATTTCCTGCTTCAGATTTTTAAAAATCACCTCTCTCCCTGCAGACAGGGAAGTCGGCTGGTCTCTCCTTAAAAAAAACAATTATGTATTCATGAATTTGCCCTCCTACCCCCACACCACATAATAACGCCCCCCCCCCCACACTGTACCCATATTATTTGGGGGTTACAGTGTGTGTGACGGGCGCAGTTTGTGTGTACACGCACACGCAGCCCTCACACAGTCTGCACTCACCCCATACACACACACACTGCTCCCCCCCACACACTACTCCCCATACACAAACACACTGCCCCTCCATACACACAAACTGTACCCATCCTACAACCTGCCCCCCCCACACACACACACACACACACACACAGTACCCCTCACGCACAAGCACACCGCACCCATCAAACACACTACTACCCCTATCCCCGCAGATCCCAGGTAAGTTGTCAAACTGTTCTTAAACAGTTTTTCGACTTACTCTGGGAGGGCACTGCAGCACTACTGGCCCCATAACCACTACAAAGTGTTGTAGTGGTTATTGTGCCTGGATTGTTTCTTTAAATAATCTACCAGTGCCCCTCAAGATTAGGTTCTGGATCTGCGCTTGAACGGCAAGCATGTCTGCCAAACAGGAGCCCAGTATATGCCGCTGCGCTGTACATATATACAACCTAGAAATTTTTTGGACTTGGGGCACCTTGGAAAAATATTAAGGGCGCCTTGAACATAAAAAGTTTGGGAACCACTGCCCTAGGGCCTAGTTGAAATAGATTAATTTTATTAAAAACGCAAGAACAAATTTCAACTCTGCCTAAGTTCCAATATCACTTTAAAGACAAAACACACACACAAAAAAAAAAAAATCCATGTTTGCCTTTCCGGAATAAATTTAATTTTGTTAATGGAATTAGGCCATAAATAGTTACACAGCACTGAACTGACAAGCCCAGTTTTAATGCAAATAAAGAACACTAATGGATTGATGCTGGACGTAAGCCATAAACCACCAATACATTATTTAATTTTAAAAAAAAAGCAAAGTAATTCTGGATCGGAAGGAATGCTCATTGATTTGCAATAGGCCATTTAAAGGGGAACTTTAACCACTGCAACGAGCGATCAAAGCCTGGTTTAAATGAGACTTTAATAAATGGTTAGCTATTAAACCAGTGGGTAGAGCCCGGCTCTGCTATATCTGCTTGATCCTTTAAAGACCAATGACTGAATTATTTGGTTATGGTTGTCCTTCCCTTAACACACCTCTCAAGTGTCCCTGTTTAGAAGGGAGAGTCCCTATTTTTAACAAAAATCCATCTGTGACGGCACTCAGCATCACTGGGAGCAGAAGGACACATGTCTAAGTCACCCAGTGCATTTATGCGTTTGTATACTGTTAATTGTTTTCTGTGCTTTCCTGTACTGCTGATGCTTGTTACCAACTAAGTGGATTTGGTTATGGAGTCTGTATAGCTCTCTCTGTTGGTAGCAACAGCAATATGCACTACCTGAATAGCAGGGCTTGTTAATTTGCATATTCAGGTAGATTTGCATATTGCTAATTCTGCAGGCAGGAGAGATATTTTGTGTTAAATATGGTCTTGCCCACTTCTGTAGGAATGTTATTAAGTGTTCTTGCATAGCGAGATCTTATCTCACATATATATTATTATAGCCAAATTTACCACCCTAACTCCTCCCACAGTTTTTACACTACATAGACAGTAATATACCGAAACGTGAAGATTGTTCCCGATTGGACTGCTATTACTTTGTGGAACATTTCACCGAATGGTTCACGGAATATTGTCGTTCTTGTGGCGAAATTGGTCTCATAGGAATGAATGGCAAAATGTTCAAAACTAGAGTAGGAGCTGTAAAAAGCTGACAAATCAGGACATGATTTTGAAACTGCCACCACTCCCTCATTTTCAAGCCCACCTACACAAATCTTATATCAAAACGTTCAGCTATCCCTGCTGCCACTAAAAATGTCAATGGCTAAGCCATAGTCCTGATCGTTTTCACAATATGACCATTTGTTTGCAACTCACGCCGTCCATTGACATTCATTGAAACTCCACTCCAGCCAGCTTAAATTTGAAGTGCAATTTCTAAACTGTGACTGTGCCTTCATGTTTAATACTTCAGAGACATACCATGCATCAAAATGTAGGTCTGGGTCTTGTGATTCTCACAATATAAAGCTCTTCGCTGTAGGATTTATAGTTTTTAAAATACGACCGTTTGAAGATGGCAACCGCCAAAATACTCTGACCTGTGCCAGGCTGGAGCAGCAAGTGATGTCATAGACAGGGCCTTTTGTACACCTGCTATGTTTTTATAAATGTATGTTTTAATGTAACAAGCACTTTTGGCATCAACGTTGCAATTAAATGTGCTATATAAATAAATAAGTTACTCCGCCTACTCCAGTTGTAGACTACTAGTGGAGGCAAGAACACTTCACACAATTTCCCCAGAGATTGTAGCTTTTCAAGTTATAATTTGAATGCTTTCTGATATGTTTTGGTTATTTGTATTTTATTAAGTTTGTCACAGCAAGCTTGAATCAATGAGCATATGGGCTAGTCCCAAGTAAAAATAAAGTGTTGCGTTTTATTTCCTATAAGAACTTGTGTCCTTTGTAGATTTTTAGGGATCCCAGTGACAGAGTCCTGGGACCTGTTTGTTGGCTGCACGATCCCTCTAGTCCTGGCATAAATCAAGAGAGCTAGGCCTGAGAGTAGCTAGTGCCTTTCTAAAGGCAATAGAAATCACATTGCAGGCAGAGGGGACGATACCTGCCTTGAAGAAGGGCTGCAGTGGAATAAGCCGAGGATACGATACCTATGTGGAAGGAGAGCTGCAGAGAAATAAGCAGAGGGAACAATACCCATTTGGGAGAAGAGTCTGGTCGGGTGGAAAAGTTCCGGGCTCCCTCCCCAATGACTAGAAAGCGTATTGGGCGGAGGTATTCGGTTGGAGTACAGGAGCTCCGTCACACCATCTGTTCCACTTTTTTATTACAATGTTATCCTTTCTAGGAGCTCCATATTGCTGGTGTGTCTGAGTGTATAACAGAGCTCCACAGCAATAATACTCCCAGTAATGTGTCTTTATACTACAATGAATGTGTTTACAAATCAGTCTGTATAAATATGATGCATTATTCTTGTTCAAAATAACATTTTAGTTGCATAAATCATTAATAGTAAGCAACCTAAAATTTCTCAGAACAGTTTCACCCTTGGCCACATAACCCATAAAATAAAAGCGTCCTTCTTTGTCAATTTGAAATGTTTGGGAGATATGCCTTAGGAACCCATTAAGGAATAATTCTGTCATGCATTATTTTACTAGCAGCTCTCCACTGTCAGCTGGAGGTATAATTGGTGGCCCCAAGCGGACAAGCTGCAGCACTTTAAATGCAGATTTAAATATCCTAGTGGTACTACTTGGTGTCAGCAGGATTTAACATTCAATACCTGGGGACCCAGACTAACAGGTGAGTTGCCACTAGCCCCTGGCACACAAGGACAACTATCTCTGGATGTGCAGAGTTTCAAACTCAAATGCTGCGTGTACAGATTTCTACCACCATGAGCACTGTAAATGCTGAAGTGTTTGGAATAACCCTTTAACCCCTTAAGGACCAAACTTCTGGAATAAAAGGGAATCATGACACGTCACACATGCCATGTGTCCTTAAGGGGTTAAGGGATCAAGGTAGCTTTTTTTTTAATGCAAATGCAGTGAATGGATTCAGTGCCAATAAAATCACTCTGTGATCATATCTCTAAGTGAGATTCAGGTGTATGTTCGGTGGAATCTTGGTGCTGGAAAAGGTTAATTACATCATTATATTTTTTGTAACTTTTTTGTTTTTTTTAAGCAGTTCGACCAAAACCTGTGGTGCTTAAAGGAACACTATAGTGTTAAAATACAAAACTGTATTCCTAACACTAAAGTGTTCCCTCTGCCCCTGTGCCCTCGCGGCAAATATAGGGTTTCCGCACAGTAAAGAACAGACTCAATGCTTTCCTACAGGAAGTTTGAGGACACTGGACATGCTCATGCAAAGCGTGAGGACGTCCAGCGTTGTTTCACGGAGTCAAACTCGAGGATGCGCCTCTAGTGGCTGTTTGGGAAACAGCCACGAGAAACATTCTTAATCCTGTAATGTAAATATAGTAGTTTCTCTAAAACTGCAATGCTTTACATTGCAGGGTTATGGGGACACCCAGACTACTTCAGTGTGATGAAATGGGCTGGGTACCTATAGTGTCCTTTTTACGGCACCTGCACAACAGCCTCCTGCTTACCTATAGCTCATGTGTCACTTCCACTTCTGCATTACAATTCATATTAGGACAACTGACAAATTAGGACCTGATAAATGTGATGAGCCTAATAAGATAAGCTGAATTTCCACTTCTATTGTTATATCATACATGCACTACATGTGTGACATATAGCAAACTTCACTTCCTATGTGATTGTGATGCCAAATATCTGGCTTTGAAGCTGTGCGTATAATATGAAACCCAGCCTCCATGCACAATACAGGCTGAGCACTGCATAACCATTAATAAATTAAAGAGACAATTGCAGGCCTCCCAACTGTCCCGATTTAGTAATCTGATGTCCTGCTTTTGTCCTTAATTGAAGCCTGCTAGGGAGACTGTCAGCTTGGAATGCATTCACACCAGACTGACATAGCCCTTCTTTGGGCAGCCCTGCCGCTTCTCTAGGTGGAACCACTCAATTTTGGACATTACCGGTAATGCAAATGGATCATAGACATGCCCCACATGCGCTTCCACTACCTGTTCCAATGTAATACCTCTTAAGATGTTAAGTGAGGTACCGAATTGGTTTACAAACACAAAGATAAAGCACCGCGCTTACAGCAGCAGGAGCTTAGTATCCAACAGCTTAAAATACATAGTAAAAACAAAGAGAACGTTACCTGCGCGCTGGCCTAAATCCCCATGTACATTTAAACAAAATGGAGGCTCTTTAGTTTTATTCCAATGGTCATTTGAATATATAAGCTCATCTGCCACATCAAGGCAAGCCTCAATAGGTGAGTTCCTACACTAGCCATTAGATATGCTGATATCAGCCAAGAATCTCCAGAAGACAGGAAGTGGTATTTTATAAACCCTTTCACATTTAACCCTTTATAGGGCTTCTACACATACAATAAACTTTGCTGGTATCAGACAAAGTGTAAACATCTCTAATGAGACATGAAAGGGTGTTTTATAAACCCCTACATACTTAACCCTGAATAGGGCTATAACACATACAAATCACCTTGCTGGTATCAGCTAAAAGGCAAATTTCTCTGAGACAGGAAGGGGTGCTGCCCCTACATCCTTATAAACTCTTAACTGGTTACCTGCCTGGGACCGGTGGGATTTTAATATAGTCTTTTATGATGATAGAACAAAAAACATATTTCTTTTTAATTAACTAGTTACATTTATAAAACAGACATTTTCTTTCTTTTTGCAGTTACACTTTCCCACGAACCACACAATACGGTTTTACAAAGAATACAGGAACAACCAAATGCACACAAGCTTATAATTGTACTCCGCGCCGAGAGAGCAGTGCGAAGAATGCTTGAGCCATTTTGTCACTGGAATGTCAGTTCCCTACATCAATAACCTAAGTGCACAGAACACTTGAAAAAATTAAGGTCACATCTTTAGTGACATATATCCGCTGAGATTAATGTATATCTATAAGCGTGATGGCTGCTTTTCAAACATTTGAGTCAGAGATGTTTTAACCCTTAATATATGATTTGGCATTGTATAACTGTAGTAACACATTGTGTATACACATATATTGGAAGTCTTTTTTACCCTAACTACACTTTTTTCTTTGTTTTTAACGATTTAAATAGCAACAAACATTTGTCTAGAAATTAGGACGACCGTGCAATGTACAAGTCTCCTTAGATGCCATTAATGAACACCTGTGTCAGAAGGGAGTCTTAAACTATACTTCCAATAGCATATATATATATATATATATATATATATATATATATATATATATATATATATATATATATATATATATATATATATATAGTGCCATACCCACCAGGGTCTCCAGGCCACGTAGAATTTCATCATGTTGATTGGTAGCACATGAATAAGGCTGCCATGTATGGATAATGTATACGCTGCAGGATTCCTGATTGATTTATCACCCGATTTACAACCTGCAGCATTTGACTGCAAGATGACACTTTCTGTATGTTGGCCACATACACAAACAAACAGAAACATACATTGTGATAAGAGAGCTCACATGACTAAGTTTTATGGGGTATATAAGACTGCATATATAACAATCCATTGTCAAAGTAGTCACAGCAAAGCTAATCACACATTCCTATCTAAGGATGAGAAAAGGTATCATTTTTACATTGTATGGTGCATAAACATGCTATAGCACATACCTAATTGTTCAAATAGAAGTTAAAACAGACAGACCTCATCTCACACATATAGGCTCTCAGCACAAACTGACCTTCCTTTCCCGACCTCTCTGCTGCCAATTCTGTTGAGTAGTTGCACCTGGTCTGCCTCACACAGGCTTATTTACTTAAAGGAACAAACATGTATTCCTGACACTATATTCCTAAAGAGGCTGTTTAAGGGACTGTCCTCCCTCCAAACTTAGTAAAAAGGTGATTTTACTTACCCTTTTTCCCCACAACGCGATGGTCTTGCCATGGCAGGTCCCGCCTCCACGGCTGCACCAATCAGAACATTCAGCCTCTCTATACAAAGCATGAACAGGCTGAATGGCAGTGCTGCACACTGTGCAGCACTAGACTAGGAAGCACCATTAGTGGCCATCCGAGTGACTTCCACTAGAAGTGTTCCTAGGCAGCAATTCTCTGAAAAGGCAGTGTTTACATTAAAATGCCTGCAGGGACATGTTATGGACACCAGAACCACTACATTAAGGTGTATAAAGTTTCCCTTTAAAAGTGTAGGGAAACTTTACGAATTTGGAAACAGATTCTATCAGCCAATCACAATAAATTCCCATAGAAAAGCATTGGATTGGCTGAGCTTGTCAAGGAGGCAGATCAGGGGCAGAACCAGCACAAGCCAAACACAGCCTTGGCCAATCAGCATCTCCTCATAGAGATACATTGAATCAATGCATCTCTATGAGGAAAGTTCAGTGTCTCCCTGCAGAAGGTGGAGACACTGCATGGCAGTGCTGCTCACTGTGTAGCACTGCCCCCAGGAAGCACCTCTAGTAGCCATATGAGGAGTGGCCAGTGGAGTTATCCCCAGGCTGTAAGTTAAATACTGCATTTTCTCTGAAAAGACAGTGTTTACTGCAAAAGGCCTGAACGAATGATTCTACTCACCAGAACATATTCAATAAGCTGTAGTTGTTCTGGTGACTATAGTGTCCCTTTAAATTTACAATTCACTTTGAATTCACCTTAAATTCTTACTTTAGTGAGTAATCATGAAACTCAGCTATAATCACAGCCTGGCAGTTTTAGTTTTCATTTTGCAATTCATGATCAGTTTGCAGTTTAGTGACTTTCTATTTGGCACATTCCCTTATCTTTGCATTACAACCATATATTTTACAATACAAGGCTGATATGATTATCTAGGCGGTACATGTATATAGGTAGTGTAGTGTTTTACCACGTTATCTGTGAATGCTTTTCTCTTACTTTACCATGTCTTGATGCCACCCATATTGCTCTGCCCAGGGCACAGCATGTATATTATAACACACATATTGCTCTGCCCAGGGCACAGCATGTATATATTCTAACACACATATTGCTCTGCCAATGGCACAGCATGTATATATTGTAACACACATATTGCTCTGCCCAGGGCACAGCATGTATATATTATAACACACATATTGCTCTGCCCAGGGCACAGCATGTATTCAGCTCATATAGCTATACTCAGCACACATTACACACCTAAAGCTCTGCTCAGCATACAATACACACATATTGCTCTGCTCAGCACAGGTTGCACTTATATATCTCTGCACAGCACACATTACGCTCACATAGCTCTGCTAAGCAGACAGTACACCCATATAGCTCTGCTAAGCAGACATTACACCCACATTGCTCTGCTCAGCCCACATCATGTTGTATACAGAGCTGTGTGTTCCTCCAGACGGCAGGAGGCACCTCCTTGGATCACCAATGGGGTGTGGGCACAGCCTAGTCCTTCCTGTGTCTCCCACTGCCTCCCATGTCCCTCCCCTGTAGGTCAGGCTCTGCATGAGGAAGGAACAAGCACACACCTCCCTGCACAGCTTGTCACAACAGGTCCTTCTCAGAGGACACACTCAGTGACCTGGCACTGGCCACCTGAGCTGACACTCCAGCCTCCTTCAAACGGCATTTATTTATTATTACTCACATTTTAAAACCATCTACAGCAAATCAAGCTTGTTTTGAGCAGTTTCCATGCTGCATTCACCGTAACCCGTTTTAATAATTTTACTTCTATTAATTCATATATATATATTTTTTTTTTAATGAATTTTTTTTTTTTCTTATGAAAATAAGAATTGAGTGGCAATTTTATTATTAAGCACTTGATTTACACATTTGAGATTTTTGGTGTTTAATTGCATTTTGTAAAAAATCATAATTTATTTATTTTATTTTTTTGGCACACTAACCAGGAAATCCTTTTTCTGCCTTCACTATTTGAATGGATTTTTGTCCTGCCTTGCTCTGATCGTTTTGGAGGGATTTCTTGAATATGTGAGTCTTTCATGTATTGTATAGTTGTATTGTGAAGTACCATGCCCTTACATTTTTTAGTTCAGTAATTATGATTTAGATTACAGCTGTATGTTTGCTGAGTTATGAATGATTGCATATTGCATATGTGATATCTTTTTCTCTCCACTTCTATCATAACGAGTTTATTTCCTAAACTGCGAATTGTAATGCATTTAATAAAAGCAGAATTAAGCAATTTATTTTTTAATTCACCATAAATCCATAAAGTCAATAAACCCCTAAGTGTAATATGATTGTTTTTTTTTTTTTTTTTTTTAAATGTTTTAACTAGGCAAGTAGTATTTTATGTTGCAGGCAGATATCCTTATAACTATGTTGCATTTTTCATAAATTTTGCAAAGGGGCTTATTCACTAAACGTAAAATTGTAACAAATCGAAATCTGGCAAAATATAAGCCAAAATGGCTCATTTGGGAAAAATCCTCAATGCAGTTACAATCAATGCTGGGCTATTTTAAGTCCCTAATTTGTTATTTAAATTATAATGTGCAAATAATTGCGGTTAGTGGATAAGTATCACAGATTATTCACAAAGCACTAAATTGTAGTGAATTGTAACTGAGTAGCTATATTTGGGCTATAATAACCAATCATTGACTACAGCTGATATTAATTTTTTACTTAAATTTTGCAATTTAGTTTTTTTTTCAGTTTGATACAGTTTTTTCTTTTGTATACAGTAAACCGTAAGTCTGTATCTTAAAGGACCACTCCAAAAACTAAAAACACTACCACTCATTGTACTGGCTGTGGTGCCCTGGCACCCATCTCCACCATTGTAAGAAGCCAAACTGTTTTTGAATGGTGTGACGTCCTACCTGGGGTCTGCTGGGTCCCGCTGCCAGCTTACATTATCATTGGTGGAGAGCTGGACATTCCATAGCGGTCAGCTTGCGCTCTCAACCAATGAGCTAAGTCCTCAAAGAGGAACGTCCATGTATCTGGCTGTGAAAGCGGGGAGTGCCCCACATCCGGCAGACGCCAAGTAGTATGTCAAACCTTTCAAAAATGGTTTGACTCCTTAAAGGACCACTTCATTTCAATAAAGTGGTCTTGGTGCCAGGTCTCCCAGGTTTTAACCCTTCAGATGTAAACATAGCAGTTTCAGAGAAACTGCTATGTTTACACTGCAGGGTTAATCCAGCCTCTAGTGGCTGTCTTCCTGACAGCCACTAGAGGCGTTTCTGCGGCCCTCAATGCGTAAATCGCATTGAGCACACAGAACGTCCATAGGAAAGCATCGAGAAATGGCCGCGCATGCGCATTCGGCTCCACTGAACTGACGTTGGAAGGGGAGGAGAGGTCACCAGAGCAGAGTGAGCCCGGCGCTGGATAAAGGTAAGTTTTAACCCCTTCAGCCCAGCGGGAGGGGGGCCCAGAGGGTGGGGGGAACCTAAGGACAGTATAGTGCCAGGAATACGAGTTTGTTTTCCTGACACTATAGTGATCCTTTAAAATGGGTGGGCACCAGGAATCTTCTGTCAGGATACACACTACGACGAGCTGTGGTGGTTATGGTACTTACTTTGTTTTCTTTAAAACTGTATGCAACATTGGGGACACATTAAAATCAATGCTGTTTATTTTATATGTTTCTCTTATAATGGGGGCCCTATAGAATTGTCTTATTTATTTTAAACCTGCAACCCTATGTATTGTGAGCGCACATGTAATGTATAATAGTGTTTTGCGTCTTTGCTCCACAGTACCTATACTAGTGTATAATCTTTTCATACGAAATTTTGCAGCTGTTGGTTATTTGTTATGTCTGTGTCGGACATTTACCCACCTCCCCCAGAGGTCTCCATCAATGCTCACATCAACTCTTATGA
Source organism: Pelobates cultripes (assembly GCA_933207985.1). Lineage (NCBI taxonomy): Eukaryota > Metazoa > Chordata > Amphibia > Anura > Pelobatidae > Pelobates > Pelobates cultripes. Next base: position 39,819,717 of record OW240916.1, read on the forward strand.
GAAATACAAGGAACTATATGACAAGTCCGTACAGGAACCCAGCGGTGAGTGGACTATTTTCACACTAAAAATGACTTCAAAGACGGCATTAAACTAAATTGTTCTATGATTTCAGATTGATAGTGAATGCATACCTGACAGAGACCTCATTTATTGCAGTTTAAAGATAATTTATTTTTGAGAGTATAATTGCCATGGTAATCTACTATATACTCAGACCCACCAACAATATAGATCTCTGAGAAAAGATGGTCTTTGGGATAGAATATGGGGACAGAGGGATTTTGGCTCAAAAAACAGACTTTCCCTCCTAAATATGGTCACTTGGGAGCTATGCAGAGGGGTATTGGTGAACAGATATTATAATTTGCACCTAGTAATATTTTGTAATGAACTTTATTGTCTATTATTGTACCCCTAGACTTGCAATGATTTGCACAAAAATATACAGTACTTGTTGTATTGGTTTGTAGGGCATGTAACTGACTGGGTAGTCTTCTAAAAGGGATTATGGGAGCATTTTTTTTTGGTTTAATATCCCTGAAATTTTCCGTCACCGTAATTTTATTGGCCTCTCCCCGTTTACTAATAGATATAGATTAACCCCTTCATAACAGATGCTAAGGCAATCGAGGAAGGCTGTAATTGGGACATTTGCAAATGATGACATTTATGTCCACCTATCACAAAATATATTTGTGTTCATTTAATTTTAAATTTATATTTATTTTTTTAACAAATAAAACCGACCTGTAGGAATCCTTTTATGATTCATTGATTATTTTTTTCTGGATGAGGGGAAGCTGTTGGGTCCAAAGGGCGGCCACTTTTAGGCCTCTGGAGTGCATTTACCCTGGATGTCTTCCCATTTCGATTTTTGCTTTATCAGACTGGCTTGCACTTTAGGTTGAAGCAGACAACCAACGTTTAACCATTCAGTTGTTGAACTATTATTCCCATAATCCTCAGCCACCCAATTTGTTCTGCTCACATTAAACCAATTTACTAGTTACTCTCATTAATACTTGGGCCTTGAGGAACGTTCTAAAATGGAGTAACCCGTTTATGGACTCCTGCAGACTATTACAAATTTCAAAGCTGGATAGATTTATTAATATACTGACTGTAATAATGGCAGCCATAGAATTTAATTAGTGATTAAAAAGATGCATAAATAGGACATTACCCAAACACATTATTTAGAAGATGATGTACAGTGTGTGTATACATTCCATGTGGGCCCATACCATACAAGATCTTGTACAGCTAGGGTTAAAACAAAATGGTGAGAAAGGAGTCATGGTATGAGTTGCCGTATTAGTCTAGTGATGTAGATGCAAAATAATGAGCTTATTGACGTTTTTTTCTTTTTAATAAATTTTTTTTATTATAAGACTTAACAGAAATTTGCACGGACAAGCTTTTGGGAGTTTGTACCTTTATCAAATCTAAAGAACAGACATAGGAAATGCCATGCGTCATTATGTATGCAATGAGCATCTCGTTTAAACAATGACAGTTTGTTTTTGTTTTTTTCTTTATTATAACTGAAAATAAAATGAAAGAATATATGGCGTTAAAGCCTATGTGTGCATTATTGTAGTGCATGCATGTAAGTAGATACTCAATTCAGTGTGTCTCATCGCTTGGTCTACGTTGGACCTCTTTAGTTGGATGCAGTACCTGTCTGACAAAGCTATGCACCGTTTGACTGGCTGAAATCAGCCCAGATAAAGTGTGACATCAATATTTGTGAATACACTCATTGATTGCATGAGTTTTGGTCAGAGAAGTGTTGCTCCTGACCAAATATTTTTCTTTTCTTTTTTTTTCTTTTTTTTTTCTTTTTTTTTTCTTTTTTTTTTCTTTTTTTTTAAAGATGGCTGCCTCCATGGAATAAAGGTAAGTCAGGAGATGTATGGAAACATGCATGGTTATTCAGAGTGAGCATTGTTGGGATTTCAAATTAAATTTCAAAATTAAGAGCAAAATAGATAAACTGTAAACGTCAGCTATGATTTGGGTTCAGTTACATTGGCCTTAAAGGGATCCTATAGTGCCAGGAAAACAGAGCAGTTTTCCTGGCACTATAGGTTTCTAAGGTGCCTCCTCCTCCTTTTCTCCCCCCTCCCCCCCAAGTGGCGCTGAAGGTTAAACCGCTTCAGTGACTTACCTGATGTCCCTCATCCAAGTTTTGTGATTAAAAGCATGCTTTTAAAACTGAGTCAGATGCAACTTAAAGGGACACTGTAGGCACTTTAACAGCTTCATCTTTTTGATGTTGTTATAGTGCCTGCAGTCCTGCCCCTCTGTCCTACCTTTCAAAATCCATAATTTCACCAATTAGAAGTCTCAGAAGCGTGACTTCAAGCCATGTCTTCAAGCCCTCTGGGTATGAGAGCCAGGAATCCTACTGCCCAGCTCTCATACCGTGACATTTCGGTCGGCCATGTAGAGTGCCACAGATGCACCTACGTTCCCCAATGCTTGGATTGACCCATCATCCTGGAGGCAAATAACCAGAGGAGGAGGTTATGGCAGCACCGAGGTAAACTCTGCACTGGAAAAAAAGTGAGTTATTCTATTAATTTGTGGGTTTTTTTTTTTTTTTTTGGGGTGGGGGAGGTTTTAAATACACACAGAGGGGGACATGACGTGTTCCTTCAAGTACATCTCCAATACATCCTGTTCCTGCTTGGCTAGAGTCACTGTTTTTGTTAGGGATCTCTACATTTCCTAAAGTTTGCCTGAATGCAGTCTCCAAAGTCTTCAGGGGTAACTTGGAGTTAGCGCTCCACTCCATAGACATTGGCTGCATCAAAGCTGGTGGTGTGTTCCCCAGGAGTTACGCAAGTGGTTGATTTGTCCTATATCTTTTACCATTGGCAGGGTTGGAGCAGGTAAGATCCTGCCAACTTGTACTTTGGAGTTTCCTACCCTAACTTTTTGTTGGATGTACAAAACAACCAATATGGTAGACTTTCAATGCCTGCTCCTTTTGCAGATCTATATTGTAGTTGCACAACAATTAAATTCATAGTATGTCTTTTATATAGTGTTGGTGAATATTCATTCACCTTCTAAATAAAGTTTAATACGTGATTTAATCCTGGACGTACCAGTGACATTAAATCTCATTTTGTCATTGAGATACTGAACTTGTCATCATGGACCAAGGCTAGCTTGTTTTCTTTAATACTACTGTAAAATGTCACCGATGCTCAGTCTAGAACAGGATGTAGCTTGCTTTGACAGGAGCAATCTCTTTTAACTGATTAACGGTAGACTCAAGAGAAATATCCTTTTAGCATGTCAGGGTTTTTTTTTATTGGAGTAAGAGATAGATATTCTGCTGTGAGCACCATTAATCAATTAAATAGAACATTCTTGTCTAAGACAATTCCACAATTTTTAATAAGACTCGTCCTCAGTTGAGTGTGTCTGATCAATTGTACCTTCTTCTCCTTTGAGATATGTGACAACCATACCCTGTAATTCCTTAAGGACTGTTGACAAACCAGACTTTAAAGATCCTGTATCAATATGGATTTCTCCCCCTCCCCCCCACACTTATTTAACAAATGGAAGATCGTATTTACCGGCAAATAAAAGATACGCAAAATGCCCTATAATAAGTCAGGGTCTTTAGGGACTAGATTGTGACTCAAGGGTTATAAGTGTGGTCTTTAAAAACCCTTAAGAGTTTTTAAAGATAATTACCCATTTAACCTGCCAGATGTGATATCTAAGTAACACATATCGGGCACCACATGAAATAAATTAAGAAAACCAAAAAAAAAAAACAGTTTAGCTGCATAGTAAGAACCTATATTTTCTTAGACAGTAGTTTAAATTGGGGTGAGGAAGGAAAGAAAGAATGAAGTGCAATATGTTTAATATATATAAAATCTGTTATCAGTCAGTAAAGTGTTGTCAGTTTATGAGGAATGGTTTGCTGGGGTTGGAAGTGGCCTGTGCACATAGATGTTGATGGAATCACATGATTAAGGGTCAGCTACTGGATCAGGGTAGAAAAACCTAATGCAAAAATTGTTACAACTACTTATTACAGAAAACTTTCTTCATGGCAAGTTGAGTTTAATTTAAAGGCTTACTCCATGCACCATGAACACTTCAGACATTTGAAGTGGTCCTGATGCCTGAAGTCTGTATTTGTGAAACGCTGCACATACAGAATTTAACCCCTCTGTTGCTGGAAGTGTAACTCCACCTCTGGCAGCGTCATTGGGGTGTCATTAGCCAGCCCGTAAACTTTTAGGCTTGCTAATATCAATTCTGTGCATATTTCTATTGCAGACACTCATTCATGGGCTGAGAATAGTCAGCTGATGTTCTCAGCCAATGAACGAGCAGCAGGATCGGCATGTGCAGAAGCTGGTTTTCGTAAACCTGCTTGAGATGAGAACAGGTATTTGCCATGGACTCGGGTAAGTGGGCAAACTGTTGCAAAACGGCTTGCCCCATTACCAGGAAACTGGGTCAGGGTACTCCTCACATCATAAATAGTGGTTATGATGGTTGGAGTTACCCTGTAATCTAATATGCATTAAGTATATAATGTATTATAGTGTTATATTGCATATTTTAACTGCTTTATGAAATGATAGTTGAGTACTCTCCTCCTACCCAGCATCAACAGGGCAGCCACCTGTCCAGGTTCCTGGATGTTACAGTAAGGTCCTACCTTCCTTCGGACTTAGTTGACACTTATTTTGGATGCTCTACTCGAAAAGCTTCGCACTAGGCGCCAGTGATAGGCCGAGAGTGTCACTCCACTCCACGGAGATCCCTTTCGTGTTATTGACATAATTCCGCTAATCTTTGCTCTGCTTTGTTTGGCTGAGCGCATTAGCTAACGCTCACAGTCAAAGTCTGTCCAAAAAGGAATTAAATATATTTGTAATGGAGAAGGGAAACTTTCACCTTAGATATATTTGAATACCGGACCAGACCAGATGCATCCACAGAAGCCAGATAAGATTTAAACTGTTCAAAAATCTTTCCAAGGGTGCTGTAGTGGTTATGGTGCTTAAAGTACTCCTTTAATATATATAAAGTAATATATAAAAAAAAAATACTGTCTTGGAACTGAAATGTATGCATAAATGTTAATGTAAAAATATTAAATATTGTCTAAATGTTACTTCACTATTGCATATTGCTATTTCTTTTATTCTCTAGCATCTTAACATATTTTCTTTTTATATTATACAGAGTTCTGGGGAGAAATTGCAAACTCTTTCTACTGGCGCGTTCCACCCTCCCCGCCGTTTCTGAGATATAATTTTGATGTAACGAAAGGAGATATTTTCATTGAGTGGATGAAAGGAGGTGTAACCAATATTTGCTACAATGTCCTTGACCGAAATGTTCATGATAAGAAACTGGGAGACAAAGTGGCATTTTACTGGTCAGTGTCATTTTTATTTTAATTCTTTGTACGGTTTGAATATAATGCATCACTTTAACTACACAACTCTGTTTAATTTGTAAAGACTCCTTTCCACCTATATTTATGATATTTTCTAAAGATCTCCGATCTTTGTGGTATGCTGTACACTCCTCCCATTGAATCCATGAGAGAATCCTTATTGGCTGAACTCTTCCTGGTTTTTAATGAGCACTCCCTGCAGAATTTGCTGATTCTGTAGTTCTGCAGCAAATGTAGAAACCTCAGCCGTTCTTGATGTTCGATATATCTCGCTTATTAAACTCTACTCCTTTTTAATGAATTTATTTTGAAGGTGCAGTAAACGGAACTCCCACAATCTCAGAAATCCCAATTTTTCTAACTTTTTTATATATGTAATCCGTTTATCGTTATATTTCCCTATTAACCCTGTTGTGAGAGATGTCCTTCCATGACTGATATCACTTAAAGCGTTATGCACACCTGCTTGTCGCACAGTGGTTAAATAGCCCAGTAAGATCCGAGCAGTAATTTTTTTTTAGGACTTCATTATTCCTGGGAGTTGTCCAGCTGTGCTCGTTCTAATTGTCAATCTGTTTCTTTCGACCCACGGAATGCCCTTGAATCCCTCAGCGTTGCCTGTTCTTGGCTCCATTAGCATGATTAAAATAAATGTTTAGGACAAGTATTTCTGGCATATATCATTCTTGTGACACCATGCATTTCTCTGATATAGTCTAGGCCGTGACGCAAGCTCCTGATTTAATTACTGCAGTCTGCTGGCATCTTATCGGACCTAATCACATTGTTATTCTGTTTCCATTCCAACACAGGCAATGCATTTTGTATTTGAACTGTAGCTGGCTTATTTGGTTTTGTTGGAGTTTATCATTAATCTGGGGTTAAATTAATCTAAATGCAGATAATGGAATTTCAATGTTTAAGGTTTTTATTACTAGTTTTTAAAGTGATCGTATTCTTGTGCTTCATGTGTTTTGGCCATGGCGGTTAAAGTGAACCGGTCATGGACAAAACTCCTTTTGGCTTTTTGAATAGAGATTGAAATTCCTTCTATACATTGTGCTAGATTTGGAGAAAAGCGTATTCAAAAATTGGTCTTTCAGTCACATGGAATTGAGAGACATGGAGAGCAGAAGAGCACTCCCAACAGGAGGTTCCTCAGCGCTTTGGTTGCTATAGTGCTGCTAGCCCTGGCTAGGGAGTACTGGAACGGAGGGATGTCACGTTAATCTGTTCAGACGCCAGTACGCTCCCCTCTTTTAACCCTGCAGAATGTAAATGCCTCTAGTGGCTATCACCCAGACAGCCACTAGAGGCGCCTCCTCTGAAATAGCAGAGTAAAACTCTGTTTCAAAAAGATACTCTGAGAGACCATCTGATTGGCAAAGCGTTTTGCCATACATGCGCACTAGCCTTTCCTATGAGAGCTAGCATTGGTTTGACTGACATCGACCTGTGCTACGAGGTGGTGGGGGGGAGGAGTTAGAAAGCTGTATGTATCCTGTAAACTCCTGCACAGTGATTTAGGGGAAATGAACATCTTAGTAATGTTCTGCATAGTTCACCCAACATCCCTGCAGTGTATCTTTACACCTTATGATACTTTTATGGCAGAGAAGAAATGTCCTCAATATATTCCAAAAGTTTGTGGTTTATATTTAATGTAAGTATAGCTCATTCTTAGGGATAATATATACTGCTGTGCTACATGAAGATCCTCCTGGTTTTGCAGGTTTCTTATTTGCTTTCCTAATTAAGTTAAACATATGATGGTGTGATTAGACTTTGCTTTAAACAAACGATTGTTTGTTGTTGACAAATTTACTTAGCATTAAAATCTGCAAGCTTTTAAGGCATTTGTCCCTAACAAATTATCCCTTCATTTAAGTGCGAATCTGGTAATCTTCAAGGGACCCTAGAGTATTCTAACTGCTTCATTTAATTGAAGTGGTTATAGTATATGGAATTCCCTTATGCTGTACTTTCTGTTCGTTGCTAAACCATTTAAAAAAAAAGTGTTATATTCTTTGTTTTTGACTCATTCCAACATGAAACAAGTCGGAACATACAATAGCAAAGCATATAACACGCTGAGGTGTTGGAAGTGGAGAAATATGTCGGAAAAAGAATAGAACTGTAATGAAGATAAATTTGGGTCTGTAGTCATTGCTAACCTCCAGAGCGCTCTCTCCAGGCAGCACTGCATCTTCAGAGAATACAGCAGCTTACTTAGCCGGTTTCATTTGCGGCTCACGGTACAACGAGTACAATGTTCTGTACATCCCAGGAGCAGCCAGATGCAGGGGGATTGTCAGGACGCTGTGTAAGGCCCAGGTCTCGCAGGAAGGAGGCAGCATCTGTTTGTGCAGTGAGATGGTAAACGGTGCCACCTTTGATGGCTCTGAGGGTGTGAGCCGGGCCCCATTTGTATCGGATATCTGCTTCCTGCAGAGACTGCGTGACCTGTCGGTCCGAACGTCTCCAGTCTTGGGTGGCTCTACAGAGAGGAAGGTGAGTTGCATCGCCTCAAATTGCATGGGAGCTCTGGACTTGAGCGCCTCCAATACTGCCATTTTATCCCGGAATGACTGGAAGCGGATTAGGACGTCTCTGGAGGCCGTCGCTGGAGCCCTTGCTGATTTGGTGAGTCGGTAGATGCCTTCTACTGCTATGATCTTGGCTTGAAGTGGGAGCAGTATGTGAGCTAGTAGGTGCCGGAGAAGATGCAGCAATTCTTTGTCGACGATGGTCTCATCTATGCCTCGCACTTTTCGATTATTGCACGGTCGCGTGCATCTAGAGACTCCACTCTAGCCTGTAGGGCCTTGTGAGAGGCCTGGAGTTGTACGATGTGCTCCGTCGTGCACACTTGCCTTTGTGTTATTGAGGAGATATCTTCCTCTGCTGCTTTTACCCTCTTTGTGACAGCAAACCACTCTTCACGCATTTGAGCAGGAAATCCCTCTTAGTAGCTGGGCCCATAGGTCTCCCTCCTGTAGGAATTCAGTAGGGTCAGTGACTTCTGTGATTTTTATCTGGGGCGTCCATGATTTCCTCGGAGGAGGAAGAGTGCCGGGATCCAGGCAGGTACGCTATTTTAGGCATCACTTTTAACATGTCTCCGATATCTCGGGCTCTCTCCCCAGAGTGCGTTTTCAGCTCTTTAGCCTTCTTCCCCACAGTGTCCCAGATATCAGGGACCGAGATCGGGTTGAGGGCTTGGCAAGTACAAGCCCAATTTGCTATTTATTTGGCGATTAGCGTCGGATTGCTTCCAGCATGCGACCGCTTGCCTGGATGGTTAAGCCACGTCCCCCGTTAAACCATTTTTAATGTTTTAATGCTAAGCAAGAGTCCCCGTCAGTGTCCCTTTTTAACGAATGATATTCATATTTAAATTACACCACCTCTTAAACAGCTGACTCAAGCCACTGGTTCGGGTTTAGTGGCCTAAGCGGGTGCTTCCATAGATCACACATAATTTGTACAGCACTGCAGAATTTTTTTTATTTTTTATTTAAATTTGAATAATCTCAGGATAAATGAGAAGATGTTTGAATCCCACAAATGTCACTTGTGATGGCTGCTGGGATTGGCCAAAAGGATAATAGATGAGCTCCTCCTTTTGTCCATTTTTGTCAGCCTCAGGCTTGTCCACAAGACAAAGCAGTCCCTATTTTGCTTTGTAATTGCAATGGAATTTCAGCATGAGTATTTAATAAAGATTGTACCTCATTGAAATACTCAGAAGTGACAGTGCTGCTTTAACACTTCAGAATGCAGACCTGACACACAAACCAAAAAAGATTAAACCCAGCATTTCCACCTTTTTCTTGCATAGAAACATAGAATGTGACGGCAGATAAGAACGGTTTGGCCCATCTAGTCTGCCCAATTTTCTAAATACTTCCATTAGTCACTGGCCTTGCTTAAACTCCCTTACTTTTTAACCTCTTCCACTTTAGCTGGAAGGCTATTCGATGCATCCACTACCCTCTCTTCAGTGGTATGGCGATTTATCTTCTAATTGTGGATGCTACTATTAAAGAAAAATCAAAATGGCACATAGCATGAGAACACGAAGTATTAAAATGAAAATCTTACTTGCGTGGGCTGAGAAATTGGTGGTTATGCAAAAGGAAAATTGCAACTCAACAGGATACTGTTATTGGAATGAAAAATATAAAAAAAAAATATAAAGGGGGAAATGCGTGTCTAAAGGGAGTTTACAGTGTGATTCTTAGAAGCGATTTTTTTATTTTATTTTTTTTTCATTATATATATATTTATATATATTTATCCAAACTTGGCCTTGATTTAAAAATTATTTTTTAATTGGATTTTGATATGACAATATTTTTGAATAAACTTTGAAAACTATGTTTAATATTTTGAAATATTTACATATATTAAAATATTTTGTTTTGGGATTTTTTAAATTTTTTTTTTTACACTTAAAAATATTTTTTTGAAAAACAAATTCCTTTATAAAAGTTTATCCAAAAATATAAATCCATTTGAAAATCTGATCCTTTAAACATTTTACTTTTGTGTTTGTACAAGAAACACACAATCCTGATTAAACTGGATTATCTCTGATTTTATATCTCACTGTAACAAAGCGGATTATATGAGTGTCCCAAGGTGTGGTAGAACTTTTATGTATTCAGATCTTTCCGGTAAAATTTAGAAGATGCTTGGACTTGTAATTTGATATATTTTGTGTTGCAGCCTTGTATTTATGTGTGTTTGTATGTGTGTTCTATTTGTAGGTATGTTTTACAGGTAGGATATAGTAGGGACTGCTTTTCTCTTATTTAATTTTCCTACACCTGACTTTCTTAGACACTGGGCGGGGAGCTACAAGGTAAATCCCGACAGACGTCACCACTGACGACTACAGGGAATTGATTCTGTTAATGGAGGATCCTGTGGTCTCGCAAGAGCCTCCATAGATGTGTGTTGTACTCTCGCACATGTTGAAGCACAAGGAGCAAAGTCTTCAGAAGGTGACTTTAAGTAAAAATTCGCTTTTTTTTTTTTTTTTTAATTCCTTATTTGTTCCAAACGCAGGACAACTTATACATAGCACACATAACAATTTCAAAATAGGCATATACGCAGCAGTTTTTGCCTTACAACATTATCCGCATGAATGCACATTCTAATTTCTACATATTACAGAATTCGCAATCATGAAATGCGTTTTTGCCTAGATTTTCCAAGGTATGATTAACTCCTTTAAGTATCTCAAGACATCCCACTTGGTGTTTTCGTAGTAAAATAAAACATGTAACTACCGTGCTGTAGCTTGCACTGAGAACAGTTAGGGGTACTATACATATTCGCACTCTCTTCTCTAGCTTTACTGTATACCCTTGATAGTCCCGTTATGCCGATCTTACAATTGTAAGGAAAATGAAAGATGGTTCAAAAGATTGGAACCAGAAAGAGCGTCCTCGAGGGTCCAAGGAAGTAGAGAGAAGTAGTTAGGGGTGAGCATGGGAGGGATGAAAAAGGGGGGGAAATGGAGGGGTGGGGGGAAGCCCAGGGGGAGCTGCCCAACGATAAGTGTCTCAAGGATTGTGTTGCCTTGTCGACTTCATCTATCCTAGGCATCCCCTAAGTTTCTCTCAAAGAGAGAGAGGTTTAGGTGAAGCGGTCTGTAACTTGTCTCTTCGGTGCCCTGAGTGGTATGGTTGTATGTTTTATATTTTTGGTCCAGTCTGCTGTCTTAGTCACTTACTGTACTATTGATCCAAGGGTCCCAGATCTTTTCAAATTTCTTCGTAGTCCCTCTGACCTGAGCTGTCAATTTGTCCATTAAAAAGGTATCCTTTATTTTATGTTTTTTTATTGCTATCGTAGGAGTGTCCCTCTGTAGCCATACCTGCGCTAGGGCTCGTCTTGCGGCGAGGTTTATTTTTTGAAGTAGGTTTTGTTCCGTTCTTGTCCAATCATACATGGATCTTGACAATAGGAACACCCATGGGTCTAGCTTCACCTCCCTGATGAACACTTCTCGCAACAATGCTGCGATCCGTTTCTAGTATATCTGTACCACTGGACATTCCCACCACATATGAATATACGTACCCTTATGTCCGCAGCCCCTCCAGCACAAGTCTGTCGGGATTTTGCGCATGCGGCACAGCGTCACTGGGGTGGTATACCACCGAAACAAGGTCTTATATGATTGTTCCTGCAAGGATACGCACACTGAAGATGTTGCTGCTGCCTCCCATATTTCCTGCCATTCTATACCCTCCAGCACTTCATTCAAATCTGCTTCCCACTTATCTATGTACTTAATGTCTCCCCATTCCATAGTGTGAGTACTCCGGTGGGAGTATAAACAGGAGATTAGGCCACTCGGGAATTGTTCCTTTGAACACATTCTTTCGAAAAACGTCAATGGTGTCTGCGCCGCCTTTTTGATCCTAGTATCTTGAGCATAGTCTCTAAGCTAAAGATAGCGAAAGTAGTCGAAAGGTCTCAATGGGGCCCTACTATTCAGTTCCTCAAATGTAACAATGGAGCCATTTTCAAACAGTTGAAATAGTCTCTGCAGTCCTGCATTTTCAAGTCCCTTAAAATTCCTAGCTTGCATGCCCGGGAGAAAATCTCTATTTCTCAAGAACGGGGTCATTGGCGACGGGGTAGATGTCAGGCCATATTTGAGGGCTGTTGCATCCCAGACCCTGAGAGAGGTCTGTACCGCTTGGCAAGGCATGCGGTCCAGAGATCTAAATTCCTTAGGGGTCCACATGAGGAACTGGGGGAGATCCGGGCCCATCAAAGAGGACTCCAAATCCCAACCTCCTCTCGTCCAGGGGTGTGTGCCATGGCGCTATTTAGGTCAACTGGGCCGCCACATAATAGTAATAAAGGTTTGGCAGCCACAGCCCCCCCCTATCCTTAGCTCTATAAAGTATTTTCCGTGAGATCCTATATTTCTTATTCTGCCAGATAAACTTGCCGATAGCCTGCTGAAGTGCTCCCAGGTTAGATTTAGTCAAGTGGATCGGAAGAGCTTGAAAGAGGAACAATATCCGAGGTAGCACATTAATTTTCACAGAATGTATTCTTCCGATACATAATATTGGTTTATCTACCCACGTCCCCATGTCATGTATTAGTTGCCTGATTAGTGGAACGTAATTCTGTTGATGCAAGAGGGAGAGATCCGCCGTTAACCAGATGCCAAGGTATTTAATGTGATCTTTCGCTATGTGGACATGATATGTCTTCCCCAGATACGCCGCGTCTGCATCGCTCATCCCTATGTGGAGTGCACTCGATTTGTGTAAGTTGACCTTGTATCCGGCCACCTTACCATACTCTGTCAGTATCCCTGTCAGTGCTGCCATAGATTTCTTTGGGTCCGTCAATGACAATAGTATATCGTCAGCGAATACTGATATAACGTATTTCTGTCCCCCCACAGTGATTCCCCTGACCTCTGGGGTTACGCGTATAGTTTGCATGAGTGGTTCTAATGATAGGACAAACTGCAACCGTGAAAGAGGGCAACCCTGTCTCGTACCGTTGCTCAATGGGAAAGGGATGGATTGCGCTCCCGTTATCCTGACCTGTGCCCTGGCGTTGGAGTATAAGGCTTTAATTATCGTGATAAACCGGGCCAGCATGCTGAAATGGTGTAACATCTCAAATAGATACGGCCATTTGACTGTCAAACGCTTTTTCGGCGTCTAGTGACCGCATCAACGTCTGGGTTTGCAGCTTAGTTTGTCTCCCTATAAGATCAATGTTGCGTCTCGTATTCTCGAACAGTTGCCCACCTGGTACGAAGCCCACCTGGTCTGGGTGGACCAGGCTAGTGAGAATTGGGTTTAGTCTGATCGCTAACACTTTTGCTAAGATTTTGGAATCATGATTAATTAATGATATTGGGCAAAAATTCTCCAGGATTGAGTCATCTTTGCCAGGTTTGGGCAATAAGACTATATTTGCTAGTGACATATCTTGATCTGGGATCCCCCCATCCTGAAGGTTGTTGAACCACCTTTACAGGGCCCCCTATCAACTGCTGGGGACAGAGCTGCGTTAAAATCGCCTCCCACTATCACCATTCCGTGCGGGAGTGCGTTGACAGTGCGGATGAGGTCCGCCCAAAATTCTTTGGACGGGTCTTTGGGAGCGTACAGATTAAGAATATGGATCATGTGTGAATACAAGGTTCCTGTCACAAGTACAAAGCGCCCCCTGGGTCGATACTAACCCCGCTGATCCTGATCAGGCATCTACGGTGTATGAGGATGGCAACTCCATTTCTCTTGTTAAGGGCTCTCGATTCATATGTGGTGCTATAGGTGTGGTCTCTAAGGGCGAACTTGGCCGATTTAGGCTTAAGTTCCCTAAACATAAGCAGTTGTTTCTTAGGGGCGTTCAAGCCCTTAACATTAAGAGATACTAGTTTAGCAGGCATATCTTAGTCTGTGGTGTGCCTCTATAGTTAAACATCTTTTCACATCTGTTACTAGTCCAGATTCCAGGGCTTTCCCCGACCACCCCCCCGGAGGAGGTAAGGAATGGGTAAAGGTAAAAAGGGGAAGGAATAGGGGAACTAGGATAGAAAAGAAGTAAGAAATAATAAACTTTGTACAAAAATCGCCTGGTCTTACCTCTAGCCAGGCACGATTGGGGTAAATGTCCCGTCTCCCTCAGTACCTTAAAAGAGCCCTGGGGTGTAAGGGACATGGACCAACCAATGTGGGCACTATTTAAGTGCCAACTGAAACTAAATGAAGAAACACTATAACCTGTGTGGCTATAACTCGCAAATAAGGCAGTAGTAGCAGCCTTGCAGAGTGTGAATAATTATAGAGTATAAACACCAGTTAACTACAACTATTTGCTGTATGCAATACATTTTATTTAATTTTTTTTTTTTACCCCTTTGATGCTAAATGGTTTCAATAGCAACTTTGTGACCGTATGTAGTACGGGCAGCAGTTCCAATTAACGTTCAACAGCAAGGTCCGCCAGCCTGCCATTCGCTTTAGGCATCAGTAGTAGGCTAATAGTATGGTAACTAAACCTATTCAGAGTTCACATTACAGTCAAAATGATATGCAGCAAATACATAGACAATCAGGTATTCACGTGGGCGGGGACACCCTGTAAGGGAGGGAGCACTTTGCGGCCCCGCCCACGGCGTCTCAAGAGGGCCCACCTGTCTCCCACCCTCAGTCCTCAAAAGGATCTATCGCCCCCAGAGGCCTCCCTTTGTATAGCAACCGGAGCTGAGTCCCGCCACCCCCCCCCTCCAAGAACCGGAAAAGAAGCCAATACCGAAGGGTCAGACCCTCAGCCCCAGCCCCCCAGCGCCCCCCACCCCCGGCTTGTTCCCTTCCCGGGACAGAGCCCCCACAGCTCCATCCCCCGTCGGAGGAAGCGTCGGCCAATCAGTGGAGTACCTCTCTGAGTGTGCGAGTGCTAAACTTAGGCCAGGCCGCGGGTAGTGACAAGGTCACCCCCTCCCGCGGCAGCAGTCAAACATGATCCTTGGCTCCCTTACCAGCCAATTCCCAACCTATACAGTCATGAATACGAAAATTACTGTGATACACTGAACATAGAAACATATATTACTGGACATAGGAAGTGAGGAGTCCGAGTCAGCATGAAACTCCTAAGCCCCCAAATAAGGGTGGGCAGGAGGGGCCGAGGGCTGCACACCGAGGGATCCCCACATCTCGCTTCGATACCAAAAAAGAAATATACATTGTAGTGCCCAGAGACCCCCAATCCCTCCTCTTCCCGCAAACCTCGCCACCCAAAACAGGCAGCAGTACATTGCAACCCTAGCCCACCCAACATGGGGTGTCATACCCCTGAATCTCCCTGCCTGCTTACCCCCGAGGTCGACCCCCATCGTCTCCCTCGGCTGTACCCGAGTACCCCGCTCTGTAGGGTTGCCCCTGGGTGGAACTGGGTCCCAACATCAGCCCACCCAATATCTGCTCACATACCCGTCCCTGGATCCGCTCCGATCAGCATCACCTCACCGCCAGTCGCAGGCACGCCCGGGTTAGCCAATCTACATGGGCCTCATTCTCCTGCTGCATACCACTCACGCGGGAGGGGTTGGAGCTCCTCCACCGCCGGGGGAAGCACCGTCATCTCGATGGGGTCCTGGATCCCCAGGCTCTGTAGGAACTCTGCAGGATCGCCATCTACGTTTAGGGTCTTAGTGCGACCATCCTGGAACGCTAGTAGCCGAAAGAGGAAGCCCCACGCGTACCTCACCCTGTGCTTCTGCAAAAGTTCAGTCACAGGACGCCACAATCTCCGCTTCTGGAGAGTCGCTGGTGAAAAATTGGCTTTTTTTATTCTTTTTCTATGGCACACAAATCTTACAAATCCTAAATGATTGTTCAAAAATTACTTTACTGCTCTTGAAAACTTCATATTTTGCCTTCCAAGAAGTCTTTATACACATACAAAAACTCTCAGAAGAACAGAGAAAATTTTATTTACTCAGAATTATTTGCATTTTTCACTTAAGTATTAAGGTTTTCTGCAAATGGGATCTTTTCACAGAAGAGGAGAGGAGAGACATAAATGTGAGATGAAGGCAGTCAGCATAGGCGTGTGCATTTGATACTCTTCTATAGCTCCGCTTAAGTTTTGATTAACACTTTGCGGAAATGTATTACTTGCGCATGCAGTACTTTTGTATTATGGAATTCTCTGTGGTTAATATAAATTCCACTAGAATTCTGTATGGTGGCAATGATAGGGTTAATAGTGGGGTTAGTATGCGAGGTAGTTTAGAAGGAGAGAGTCAGTTGCTGGGCAGATATGGCCAGTTAATTAAGCAGATGTAGATGACGGTGCTGTTGCTAAGAGACCAGCTTGTAAAGTATGCCAGCAAAGTGCGAGACAAAATCCTGTCGGCCTGTTTAGTTGACATGAAGAGTGGCATGGACTGGCCCCCCTCATTGCAGAGCTTACCGGATCAATGTGTCTAATGCCTTAGCTGACAGGTCCTGGTTGAAGAACTGTTTATCTTTGGGTTTGTGTGTTTCACGCATGGAAGAGGTGCCTCTAGCATCACCTTATGGAGACAGGATGCGTCAACTGATGGAGCTGCCACATGAGAAGGAACGCGGCCTGAAGTCCTCCTCATTGAAAAAGCATGCATGCGTGAAGAAGCAGAGTGAAGTCGTTACCTGCTGTCAAGAAGTAGGAAAACATGATAATGTAATGCCAGTCTTACAGAATTTAAATGGACAGCATCTGGAATGTAAGAAGATGTCCAGAGTTAGCAGACCCTACTTATGAATGGAAATTCAATCATGTGGGAAAGAAGATCACTGCAAAATTAAAAAAAGAATTTAAGAAAATGGAAAATAGTAATTTGGAACACATTTTAGCTCACTCTCCATTACGTAATGGCATATCTTAGCCAGGAAAGTCACGACTTTCTAAGCCAGTGTCTACTGCGTACTGAAGCACAAAGGGAACAATATTCAAAATGTCCCAGGAGCAGCCAGCAGTAGGGTTGGTGATATTGGGCTGAGCAACTTCCAAATCTATGAGAAAAGAGCCTCAGGCCAAGTAAGGCGGTAAGTGGTATCTCCCTTGGTGGCTAGGAGGGTGCAGCATGGACCCCATCTGTGCCTGATGCCGGCCATACAGAGGGTCTGTGTGACTCAATGAACTGAACGCCTCCAGTCCAACGTGGTTTTACAAGAGAATGAGCCGCATCTCTTCAAACTTGAAGGAGCCCTTATTTTTAGGTGCCTCCACGACTGTCATTTTGTCATGAAACAACTGGAAGCAGAGAAGGACATTGCATGAGGCTGCCGTCAGAGCTCTGGTGGACTTGGAGATCCCATATGAGTCATCCACTGGTGTGTTTTTTTTTTTTTTGCCTGCCAAGGATGCAAAATAGCAAAGAGAAGGCGTCTGAGGAAGTGTCGTCGATTTGATTTGGCTATGCCCCGTCTTGTGTCGTCCAGCACATCCAGTCTTTGTACTTTTGTCCCTGGTAAACTTTTTTTTTTTTTTTAACTAATTGAAGTTTCAATTTTATTTTACAAATGTCTCACTATGGTTGTTCCATTTCCTGTTTTTCATTCTTATATGGTTTAAGTTTTAAACTGCTTAAGTGGCCTAGTGGAAGGACCAGCCATGGGCAAGAGAAAATGGTGGGTGTATTTAGTGTAGAAGAAAGGGGACATGCCACACTGTTAGACAGCCCAAAGCAAGAGCATAAGGACAGTGTGCAAAGTCAGTTTTTTTCTTAACTAATTTATAGTCAGCCAGTCCACATATGTTTTGTTCTCCTACATCCCTCCTAAGTCCCCATACTTGGTTCCCTCTGCACAAAACATAAGCATGAGAAGAGTAGTAAAAAAAAAAAAATATATATGTATGTATGTATGTATATATGTGTGTGTGTGTGTATATATATATCAATGGGCCTGGAGCTTCAGCTCCTTCAGCCCCATGTTAATCCGTCCCTGCCTAACCCCTAAAGCTCATTTTGATGGTTATGGTGCTATATTATGGACCACCGCTGCTGTAAATAATTTAGATGCACATTTTACTATATGAACTGTCGTAGCATTCTCTAAATGGATTTTCTGCCAACCCTTCCTAATCTCAGAATACTCCTGATAAACATAAAAGGGTGTATGGTGTTTCCTATATTAATTTTTCATTTACTGCATTACATCCATGTTCTCATTCCCCAAATGTTCGACTCTGTGTCTAAAATACTACATTATGAATTGAAAATATGAGTAATAGTGAAAAAAAAAAAAATAAGGGGAAAACCCACACTGTGAAGGAAACGCATTTTTGTTTACATAATACTTGCTGTCAAGTTTATTCCCGATACTCTGTGTTGGAACTGGAATATTGCAAATACCCAATGTATAATGCATATACAGAGTGCTCCCAGAAAAGAAACATTTTTATTTACAGTACACAAGTATGTATAGTACACATTCAGAATCTGTGAAAATGCAATCTTGTAATTTCTAGGGGTGGACACTGGCTGTGTTATTGCCTGACTGTGCTTGCTATAGTTTCAAAGTGAAAATGGGGTTATAAGGCTGCATGTTTTATAGGAGTTGATCCCTGTGGAATTTAAATTTCTTATGCCCCTCTAAGATAAACAGTGGTGGTAATAGTAGGATTACCATATTCGCCATGTTTTTGGGGACCCTATCACGCATACATATCGATGGGCAGCACATAAAAAGGGTTGCCATATAGTATGTAGAATTCAGAAGAAGGTATATAAGATAAAGTAATTAGGCAATAAAGAATCCTGCAGAATATGCACTATACATTAGGCAGGGCAGCCCTTTTCATGCGTTTAGATAAATATGACAAATTACGTGTGTCCCTGAAAACATGGATATTGGAACCATAGGTAAAATGAGTTATGTAACAGTCTCCATCCTTCACAATGATATATTGTTCTGATGGACAAGTATTGATGACCCTTGAAAGGGAAGATCCTGCTTTTTCTAATCTGGTCCCCGTAGGTTAAACCGAGTGGGAGATGGGGGCTCTGTTAAAGCCCTGCTCTTTCTGAGGCAAAAATATTTAGTGTGCAATTGTTGCAGGTGATTGCGATTTTGACCAGTCGCCTGCAACTTAGTGGGACAAAGAAACACACTCTTGTCCCTGTAGATGATGTGAGGTACAGATATTGGTTGTGGGAGACTCCCACCCCTCTCCCCAGTATTTCTGAAGCTCTATAGCAAAAAGAGTTAACAGATGTAAGAATAATTAGTCCGTCACAGTTACCTGGTATAACAGAGCAGTTTGTGGCTGGCGACACTGTTCATTTTAGGAGCATATTATTTATTTTTTCGTATTCAAGTGTTGGATGTGAATTGTTTTCTATCTATTTATCCATCATAAAATGCATACTGCAAATGGTAACTGACCTTCATGATAAGTGTCTAATTGGTCCCAGTCATGTTACAGGTAATTGTGAGTATAGAAACTAATTTGTCTGTGACTTTAACTCTGTTGCAGGGAGGGGAATGAACCAGGTGACTCTATGTCCATAACCTACTCTGAACTCCTAGGGAAGGTCTGCCAGTTTGCCAATGTCCTGCGAGCTCAAGGTAAAAAAATAAAATAAAATAATTGTGTTAATGTTTTTTCAATAATTTTCTTATTTATTTATATATTATTTTACGACAAATGGGGGGGTGACCATTTTAATTTTTTATAAAACTCTCTCTAATAACACCAATGTTTTTATTGACTTGATGCATATTTGTAACTTGGGGGGGGAAAAAAGCCATGAATTTAAGGCAAAATCTGTATGTGGATAGTGTCATAGGTGGGCAGCTTAGCTGACCTTCATGGTGCCAATCAGTCAGAGATCGATGAGATTAACCTTGGTAATGAGAAGACTTGGGAGTGCATGGGAAAAAAAGACATTGGCTTGTCCCATCCCACTCTGTTCTCTTCTGTCTGTTCCTTATGAGCATATCTGCCCTTTTATTTATTTTTTTTGCTTCTTTTTGTCACTTTCATGGTGTTTTAAATCTTGTTCAAGCCAGTAACCAATGGAGGCTATATTGCAAATTTGAGCTCATTAGTAAATGCTATAGTGGCCCCCATCTGTTACGTAACTGTGAAATAGCGCCTTGTAAACTACAAAATCATCATTGTCTATTGGCACATTGTAACAATTATATATGGTTGTATGTATCGGACAATCATCGTTAGAAATACATTCCGTGTGATTCAAGCTTATATAATATATATACACTTTGCAAGCATGACATTTGTTTTGATACTCAACATTTACTGTCTGTTATGTACTTTTCTTTGTTTATACCTTGATAAAAATGTGTTTTACCATAATACAGTGCAGGGAGAATGTCAGTCGGCATGCCTCTCCTTTCTTTCTCGGCAGACTGGGTAGATTTATAGCAATGCATGTAAGCTGCTGCAGGCTCTAGCAGGCAATTAACAGCAGGAGATAAGAACCTCTTCTAAATTAAACACAATAAAGGAAGTTTAAAGATTAGGCAAATCAAACTAGGAGGTGCAGATCGGGGAGTAAAGCGTGGGTTTATCCCAGGATCTTTGTCTTCTGAATAGCTCTCAAAGGGATTCTGATATAGCGATTAGAAGCGAAAATATTCCATAGAAGGAATAAAAATGCATAAATGCACAATATCAGCAAAATGTAAAACCTTTTAATAAAACATCAAATGATTACAATTTCAGATTAAAAGCCCATAAAATTCACCGATTTATGTGGGTCATCACACAAAGTGCTAGATCTGCTTGATGACACTTTGGATACCAGACATCTTCTTCCCAACTCGTCTTCTCATAAATGTGCATCTGAAAATCACCAGGACTAGAATGTGTTTGCCTTTTGTAATTTGCTTAATTGGATCAAATACTACTGGCTCAGTAAAGCTCTGCCTTTAAAAACGGCCGTGCGTTGCTGCTTGGGTCTCGTAAAATTTGCCCCAATTTAAAATGTCGTAGATCTTCAGTATTTGTGGATCTCCGTTTGTCAATCTCTGAATGTCCTTGTTGGGCTGTTCTCTGTATTTTAAATTTTTTTTTATTTTATTTTTTTCACCTTGACAAATGTAACAGCATTACATGGTTCTCATTACTCAGCGCATACAAAAGGGTGTGGTACATATTTCTGCCTTACAGTAGTTGTGCTGTGCATTGTCAAATTTTCAAATTTTTATACAGAAAACGAAAAGTTAACAAGGGTATTAGAGCATAATAAAACGTGTCCTTGCTTTTTATGTATATTAGTAGAGTATGGTTATGGTCAGCGTGTTTTATTTGCAAAAAGATTGTTGTTGTGAGTGTCTATACCCCGTCCGGTGTGGGGTCCTCATGGGCTGATGGACGTTGTGTGTGACATGTATGGGGTGGGGGCCCTGGCCCCCGTGGAGTCTTTCTCAGGTGTGACGGTGTAGTGTATGAAGAGCCCCCGTGGTCTGCCTATAGTAGTTGTTCTCTGTATTTTATGGCCTTGCAGTTAATTATTGCTTTGAAACGGAGAGCAGTCTGATTAGGATATTTGGAGACTGATGACCCACATATATGGAGGATAAATGCCATTTTATTGTGGGACAGATTTTAAGTTTTCCAATCTGTAATGCACGGCCAATTTTAAACGTGACCTTATTGTTTGTCCTGTGTAAGGACTTGCATGTTGGTAATTTTTATGGGCTTTGAATCTGAAAACTGAAATTGCGTTCATTTGGTGTTTTTTTTTATTTTTTTTATTAATGTTTAGAAATAATATATATATATATCTATTTAAGGACCACTAAAGTCGCCCATCTCAATGAAGTGATCTGGATACAGTGGACTTGCTATTTAATCCTAAATTGTAAAACATTGCAGGGTTAAATACACCTCCAGACATACGCTAAAGGAACATCCGCTTTCAGAATGGCGTGAAACTCTGTCCTGATATTAAATGTTGCTGATGGCAGCATTTGTTTGGAGGAGTGGTGTGTTTTGCCGAGCTTGTGTATCTCCAATCCATTGCTTATCTATGAAAACCTTTTGAAGGCAACCTATATGTCAAAAAAAGAATGTAATTTTCAGGAAGAATACAAGATGCTGGGATAGTCCATTCTTTACTCCCCTTATCTATGCCTCCTACTTTGACAAAATTAGAGTGCATCAAACTTGTAAAGTATATTTTTTTCACTTTGTTGGTGAGAGTTGTGTTTTTAGTGATTTGCTTTCTATAACATTTAACATTTAAAAAATTTTTTTTTTTTTTATAGGAAGTGTGTCGAGAGACTTTGTTACACACAGCCGGGGGAGGTGTGACTAGGGCGGCATAAACAAAGTGATTTAACTCCCAAATTGCAGAGAATTGAGCAGGGAGACAGCAGGGGCATTTACTATACACTATAACTGCTTTGTTAATGTAAAGTTAGTATGGTGCTTAAAGTGTCCCTTTAATTACAGTGAAGGTTAGGGACAATTTAAAATGTAAAACAAAGTTCTGTAGGTACATATTTTTAGAGGCGAATAATGTTAAGGCCAGGCAAAAGAGCTTATCAAAAATTATATTATCCTATAGACTGTAAACTCGTTTGAGCAGGGACCTCTTCAACCTATCGTTCTTGTAAGTTTTCTTGTAATTGCCCTATTTATAGTTAAATCCCCCCCCCTCTAATAATATTGTAAAGCGCTACGGAATCTGTTGGCGCTATATAAATGGCGATAATAATAATAATGACACCTTTCAAGATGGGGTATGGTTGGTAAATAATAATATTTTGCTGATGTTTTTTCCAGGAGTCAAGAAGGGGGATCGTGTGTCCATTTATATGCCTATGGTGATTGAACTTGTGGTGGCTATGCTTGCGTGTGCCAGAATTGGAGCTATCCACTCTATAGTGGTAAGATACGGAACCTAAAAAATCTAGTGAAGGACAGAGACACGTATTGGTTACAGTTACACATGAATCGTACCTCAGAGCATAATAATGCCATATTTAATTTTTGTTATATTTTTTCCCTATCCATCATTACTGTTTCCCTATTTGTGTTAATAGCATGTAAATGGATCTGTCATCCACAAAACTATGGATGATAAGGTCTGCTCCAGGTAGTTATACAGTGTAATAAATGCATTGGAGTAGAAGATTAATCAGCAAATTGATAGATTAAATTAAAGATTTAATTAAATTCTTAACATAAAATGGTACATGATCTTCACCTGTGACATTTATAATGTGTCTCCTGGTACAGCGATGTGACTGTATGATTTAGATGGGAAATGTAATTGCAGTGCATCTACTTGCAGTCTGGCCTTGTGATGTTATTGTGACATTTACACAGAATCCACATGCACAATTACAGTGTGTCTATCTGTACTCTGATGTTACAGTCATGTGGTTGTTATAGCAAGTATAGGTTATCTACCTGTGCTCTGATGGTATAGGGATGTGTTTGAGATAATTGTAGTACCTAGGTGCACACCAATGCTGAACTGGCTTTAATTCAAATAGTAATAGGGCAAGGCTCAATCTGGATACATAATTAAATATGTCTTTAAAGCAGCACTGTCTTTTTTTATTTTGCTTTCTACATGTCCTCACCCTCACCCAACACCACTTGCCCTTTATTTAAATGTCTTATCTTTTTATCCATGCGCTGGATTACAATACTTGGACCTCTTAATTTAGCTCTCCTCTGGCTCTGATGTCTGCAGTTTGCCCTTGTGTGGGATCCTTTCGACCGATGGAATATTGGGAAATTACCATGGCAACTGGAACCTAATCTTGCCACAGTGGTTTTTTATTTTGGTTTTTTTTAAATTTTGAAAAAAAAAATGTTTTACCTAAAAGGTGAATTTCCAAAAAATAAAATTGAGGGTAAATAGGCAAAAAAAATAAATAAATATTAAAACAAATAAAAACCCTGCAAAGTGACAGTGCTGCATTAATATATGTCTAATTATAACTGTCGTACTTTTTACCCCAAAATCTAACTGATTCTTGTTTTAACTGCCTACCCAGTTATCGAGATAAATCATTCATGAATCTGAAATGAGCTGTAAGTTTGTAGTGTGTACACCAAAGCTGGATAGTATAAAAATGTACACCTTTTTCATATGGTTTTAATTGGGGTTTTTTGTGTTTTTTTTTTTTTTTCTCACCCAGGTGAAAGGGAGAAGCACTAGTGTGTTACTATGCACTTAAAATGCTTTGGTTCATTTTGACCTATAATTACCACACAAAACGCTTGCTTCACAATTTCCTGGTACACACACACACACACTTTTTATTGCAGATTGACATTTTGTGACTATTCTTTTTGGTGTCAGTTTGCAGGGTTCTCTGCGGAGTCTTTGTGTGAACGTATCTTGGACTCTCACTGCTCACTCCTGATCACCGCGGGTAACTCTTCACCGAATCTTCACTCCTTTAAACGCAGAGCTACTTCATTTTTTTTAACCACACCCCTGGAATCATTATTTTAAGTTACCACGTGTATCTGAGGGCTGGAATTCTCTCGGCATGTTCCTTTCAGAATGAAACCATTGTGTCCTACAGCCTTAACTATTGCAATTCAATTTAACCTTCTCATGGGAAAAAAAAAAATCCATTATGGGAGTGCTTGCTTTGTAATATTTGAAAAACAAGCTATTAGACTGTGGTTCTTACAATGCACTGCCACCTGAGTCCTAAGTCCTTGATGTAGCTGTGACTCTAGTAGAGAGCTGAAGTGTTGGAGGGGGTGGAAATTTGTGTTCACAAATATATTTGTGGGTACTTGCGTGGGCTGCAGGAGTTCTAGCAACCTTATTATAATTCCTTGAATGAAGCCGAGCAATGATATTCTCATGGGAATGGATCTGGTGGGCCTGCGACAAAGAGATGCACCCACCAGAAGCTTTATTTCACTACGTCCTCCCCTGTTAATTATTTTTCTAGATGCTCCACCATGGAGGACCTGTACTTGGTCCCCCATTAATTGATTCGGGGGGAGGGGTCTGCTAACTGTTTAGTAGTCATAGCCCTACTTGCGGCATAGCGAGTAGGGGCATTCGGGAGATTTTAATCTCCCTTATGCTAATATGGGGGTCATATTGATCCTCATAGAATGACCAGAGGCATGGGGGGAGTTAGAAAGTGGCGGGTAGCACTGGTCCCCGCCACTTCTAATTTCACATATTAGAAGGAGGTCTTCTGAATGTAGAGGTCTTTGTTCATTCGTTTGAAATTTCTATTCATTAGTTTGGATTTCTGACGAATGAATGCATAGACGAAATTCCAAATGTCTCACAATAGCGAATGCCGAGATGTTTAACTGGGAATGCTTGGGAATTTCATAGCATTATCTAGTGTGGACAGATGGCGTGTCCCACAGGGACTTAATGAGCCCACACAAAAATAGTGGCGCCCAGGACCTAGGTAGGGCATAAAGTGCATAAAATAGTTCTTAAAAAAAAAAAAAAAGGTAAAAGGGGGGCTTAGGGGCATTTGGGGATGACTAAAGGCACAATAAAATGTATAGCAGTCGGAAGGGGAAATAGCCACACATACATCTAATTAGCCACAACTCTAATTATACAATTTTATAGCTGACCATTCACACACTCTTAGTTGGCAATACGCCTATTGATTGATTGAGAATACACCTATTGTATTCATTCATTCACTCATACATACTTGGTAATTATTATTATATGAGGCTCCCCATTTACTTTACCTTGGTCAGTAGTGCAGATAGGAGTTACTAATTGTAACAGCAGACACTGCATGTAGTCTATTAGTTGTAACATGTCCCCCGCACCCAGACATGTTACCTCCCTCTGCTGTCACCTGTTCTCCCATACCTTCCCATCAGTATAACCAGGTACTGGGTGGCCTGTATTTCATTAACTGCCTGGCATCCAGTAACTTGACCCTGCTGTGCCAGGACAGGATAAATAGTGGTTGGGGAAAGCTAAGTAGGGCAAGTCATGTTTAGGGAATGATATAAAATAAAATAAAAAAAACTCCTTTAAAACTAGCCCAGGATAGCAAAATTCCACCCTGTGTAGTTATTGCCCGAATCCTTTGGATCCAACAAGATCCACCTGCATTAACACCAATGCAAAGTAAATCTGTCTGTCTTTTTTAGATGGCTTTTATCGTGGGGATAAACTAATTAACCTGAAGCGGATTGCTGATGACGCTCTGAAGAAATGTACAGAGAAGTAAGTTGACATATTTAATATTCACCTTGACGTATCTACATATATTTGCTACATTTAGTTTCTTTCTTTGCTCACACCCATCTTTACAGAATACCCCTTGTTTTGACACTATAGTCACCAGAACCACCACAGCTTAATGTAGTTGTTCTGGTGTTTATATCATGTTCCTACAGGCTTTTCAATGTAAACACTGCCTTTTCAGAGAAAAGGCATGTTGTAGATTAGGCTTCCCCAAACTCCGGCCCTCCAGATGTTGCTGAACTACAACTCCCATGATTCTCAGCCCATCTATTTCATTCATAGAATCATGGGAGTTGTAGTTCAGCAACATCTGGAGGGCCGGAGTTTGGGGAAGCCTGTTGTAGATGCTGTTCCCACTTAAAAAAAAAAAAAAAAAAAGAACAAATGAATAATTAAATGCACATGTTTTCATTGGTGGTATATCTAAAAACATCTTGCAAAATCTGCAGTTCCCTTGTTTGCAACCTTCACAAACAAGCCCTCCCCTTCTAACCCCGCCCAGACTTTCTGTGGCTGTCCAATCACAGACTCCCAATGCAGCTCAATGAGATGTCTTTAAAAGCCAGTGCTGTGAGCAATTGCTGCCTCTTGAGTTCATCTCCACTGAGCTAAACAAACCAGGAAGTAACAGGGTAAATTTATATGTATAAAACCAAGAGTATACACTCTTCACACACAAAGCATTTCAGCAAGCTTAAAGGGACACTATAGTCACCAGAACAACAACAGCTTATTGAATTTGTTTTGGTGAGTAGAATCATTACCTTCAGGTTTTTTGCTGTAAACACTGTCTTTTCAGAGAAAATGCAGTGTTTACATTACAGCCTAGTGATAACTTCACTGGCCACTCCTCAATTGGTTGTTAGAGATCCTTCCTGGGTCATGGCTGCCTAAAATGCATCCAAACATTCAGTGTCTCCTCCCTCTGCATGCAGACACTGAACTTTCCTCATAGAGATTCATTGATTCAATTCATCTCTATAAGGAGATGCTGATTGGCCATGGTTGTGTTTGAATTGTGCTGGCTCTGCCCCTGATCTGCCTCTTTGTCAGTCTCAGCCAATCCTATGGGGAAGCTTTGTGATTGGATCAAGCCACCACTTCTGATGAGGTCAGAGGAAGTTCACAGGCAGAGGCTTTAGACTTGAAAACAAGTAAGATTGTACTATCTTTAGGGAGGCAAAGGGGGCCAAGGGAGCTAGATAGTGGTTTTAACACTATAGGGTCAGGAATACATGTTTGTGTTCCTGACCCTATAGTGCTCCTTTAAGAGTTGAGGGCTCTGGAATGTCACTTTAATCCTTATGGTGTATGCCACCCCTTTGCCTCAGAGCTCAGAAATGTAATGATGAGAAAAGGCAAATCCTTTTTTTCTTTTTTACCATAGTTGCAAGTACTCTAGCATGTCACAGTTAAACCGCAATAATGCTTTTATTTCTATCCTTTCAGGAATCATCCTCTTGGGAAATGCATTGTGCTGAGGCACTTGGGAAGAGACAACTCTCTGTGTGTCGGAACAAATAAAACATCACCTCCATGCAAACGACCGTGTCCTGATATGCAGGTAAACTACAAATGCAAAGCCCTTAGGCCACTCATACCCTTATCAGGTTGTAAGTTCAGGGTTATCTGACAAGACTGGTGCAGTGCTGCAAAGGAGCCAATATTTTGACCAGGCCCTGAGATATTGGTTCTGAACTATGATGTTTATGAAGTTCTATGAGCAAGTTTTGGACATTGAAACTAGATCATGGTAAAGCTTGTATCCCTTCCAGGTTCTTTTTAGCTTACTCTTGCAGGATTATCTACCTGAGATTTGGACCAGATTATGGTGAGGCTCGTTTCTGAATCAATTCCCAGTTATACGTAAAGGGCCATAAGGACTGTGGGTTGGCTTGTGGCTAACCAGAAGTTTTATCAGACTCTATGTGCAATGTCTACTTTAATTTGTGACATGTCCGTGGTAGTAAAGCCTGATTTCACAGGCTCACTTTTTTGCTTCTGTCCATAATAAGTTATTCCTACAATCCCTAACCAGATCTAGTTTACTAACCGTAATGGCTTAATAAATAACATTACTGTTTTTCTTGTCTGAGTGTGTTCATGAAGAGTTGGCAAGATCAGTGTAAGATTCTGATGAGCCAAGAGATATTTTCATGTCAGTCCTCAGTATTGCCTTATCAGAAAGTATAACAAATGCAGATTATCACTTAACAGAACCTTTAGATTGAATATCCTGCACTCTAAAACAGTTTATGTAAAATATATTTATTCTTCAATATTAGTCAAGCTGGTGGAATGGGTGGTGGGCTTTGGAGCTGGCTGAGCAGGATTCGGGGGATGGGGGGGAGGGGGAATATGAGGCAGTGGTTCTTAACGCTGGGTTGGGACCCAAAACTTAGTGGGCCCTCATTGGTTGGAACAGACACATCATATTCATCAGGTTGCAGACCCCAATTTAGGAATTGGTCACCAAACTATTACCATGTCAAATCCAGGTTAAGAACCACTGATGTAGAGCATATATAGGTGGCACAGATGTAGGACTGGGCTTTGAGTGGATATAATTGTATTTTAATCACTTTAGGCAAAAATAACTTAATTTTGAACCTATGGACCATCTCTGGAGACCTCACTGGTTGAGATATTGAACATTATGCATAGCATTTGCACCTTTCACAAAGAGTTACACATTTTAATCCTTTACAGAATTCTTCAGAGCAAGTTCACAATTACACTCAAAAAAGCTTTAGTCCCAATAATATGATGTAGTTACAATTAGCGTATGCAACTGTTAATTACAGTTTTGAAAAAGAACTATATCCTTTTTGTTTTTGTCAGAGTGCTAACTTATGGAAAAATATAGTGGCACCATTTTTCTACTGGTCTGCAAAAAACTGAACGCGTTTGTGTCTGGGTTTTTAACAGGGAAAAAAGCAGGAAAAGTCAAAGAGAGCTCCTCCCCAGGTATTGCGTTTTTACCCCAGTCCCCTTACTGGAGTCACCTCTGTGTTGTTAATCTCCAGTCTGTCTAACTAACAGCACTGTGACTGTCTGTCTGTGTCATAAATGTCATTACCAATTCCAGTGGGAGATCACAGTGAGAGTACAATAACCGTACTCTCCTATTTTCTCTCTTTAGTCTTCAAATGAAGGCCGATAAATCACCGTGATCTAATGTCTTCTTGAATCATTAATCAGTCTTGTTTATAATTTGCTTTGGGTGTGTTGCCAAATAACCTGGACTTATGTGTAATCTTTATTGCTCCGATCTTTTATTAAACCTTGCTAAACATATTTCACAGTTTTCAGCCAGGCAATAAATCAGTAATCAAGGTTAATAAATGAAAGTATATACTCTTTTATTTACTTTTTATTTATTAACAAAATACTGCTTTTTAGCGCTTGGTAGCTTCGTTATTGGGAAGATGTATGTCTGTATACCAGTGGTGCCCAAAAAGGTAGATCCCCAGATGTTTTAAAACGACAACATCCTTGATGCTTTGTCATTCTCTGGCATTCTGAAGGCATGCAAAGCATCATGGGAGTTGTTCTACAACATCTGGTGATCTACCTTTTGGACACCACTGCTGTTGATCATCCGAGGCACTCACTTATTAATCATCAGCTTTAAATGTAATAGTTTTATTTTTTTTAATATGTACCTGACTTAGGCGCATATAATGGTGATTTAGTTACAATATAAGATCATACATTGCACAGACTCCCTTGGTTTTGCGCAGCCTTCCTGGTTATATATTACAGGTGATACTCGAAAAATTAGAATATCGTGCAAAAGTTCATTTATTTCAGTAATGCAACATAAAAGGGGAAACTAATATATGAGATAGATGCATTAGGTGCAAAGCAAGATAGTTCAAGCCGTGATTTGTCATAGGTGCGATGATTATGGCTTACAGCTCATGAAAACCCCAAATCCACAATCTTAGTAAATTAGAATATTACATGCAATCAATAAAGCAAGGAGTGTACATAGAACAATATCGGACCTCTGAAAAGTATAAGCATGCATATGGACTCAGTACTTGGTTTGGGCCCCATTTGCAGCAATTACTGCCTCAATGCGGCGTGGCATGGAAACTATCAGCCTGTGGCACTGCTGAGGTGTTATGGAAGACCAATATGCTTCAATAGCGGCCTTCAGCTCTTCTGCATTGTTTGGTCTCGTGTCTCTCATCTTTATCTTGGCAATGCCCCATAGATTCTCTAATGGGTTCAAGTCAGGCGAGTTTGCTGGCCGTCAAGCACAGTAATCCCACAGTCATTGAACCAGGCTTTGGTGCTTTTGGCAGTGTGGGCAGTTGCCAAGTCCTGATGGAAAATTAAGTCCTCATCCCCATAAAGCTGGTCTGCGTAAGGAAGCATGAAGTGCTCCAAAATCTCCTGGTAGATGGCTGCATTGACCCTGGACTTAATGAAGCACAGTGGACAAACACCAGCAGATGACATGGCTCCCCAAATCCACAGACTGTGGAAACTTCACACTGGAAGCATCTTTCAGTGTGTGCCTCTCTATTCTTTCTCCAGACTCTGGACTCAAAAGTTGCTCTCATCAGAAAAGAGGACTTTGGACCACTGAGCAACAAAGTCTGTTTTTCTTTAGCTCAGGTAAGACGCTTCTGACGTTGTTTGTTGTTCAGGAACGGCTTGGCAAGAGGAATACGACATCTGAAGCCCATGTCCAGGATCCGTCTGTGTGTGGTGGCTCTTAATTCACTGACTCCAGCCTCAGTCCACTCCTTGTGAAAGTCCCCAACACTTTTGAATAGCCTTTTCCTGACAATCCTCTCCAGGCTGCGGTCATCCCTGCTGATTGTGCTCCTTTTTCTTCCACACATTTCCCTTCCACATAACTTTCTATTAATGTGCTTTGATACAGCACTTTGGGAACATCCAACGTCCTTCGCAATTACCTTTTTGAGGCTTTCCCTCCTTATGGAAGGTGTCAATGATGGGTTTTCTGCACAACTGTCAGGTCAGCAGTCTTCCCCATGATTGTGATTCCAACTGAACCAGACTGAGAGACCATTTAAAGGCTCACTTAGCTGATTAGAGTGGGACACGGTGAGCCTAGAATATTGCACCTTTTTTTACAATATTCTAATTTACTGAGATTGTGGATTTGGGGTTTTCATGAGCTGTAAGCCATAATCATCGCACTTATGTCAAATCACGGCTTGAACTATCTTGCTTTGCATGTAATGCATCTCATATATTAGTTTCCCCTTTTACGTTGCATTACTGAAATAAATGAACTTTTGCACGATATTCTAATTTTTCGAGTATCACCTGTATTGGCTTTGTGGCAGGCTGATGCAATTTATGATCATATACTGTAACTAAATTGACATTATTTTTGTCAAAGTCAGGTGTTAAAAAATAAAAACTATTTCATTGTGTGAGCTTTGAAGTGTATGTCATGTTTCCAGGCTTAGGGGAGTGCAACATTCCTGGTTTCATATGCCTTTGATAGCAGCCACGGCTAAAGATGCTCCTCCTTTTATCTGCTAGGTTAAACATGGCATCACCTCTGCTAATAGGAAGCTTTATGAAACCATGCTTAAAGCAAGGGTGGTGCCTCTTCAAGTACAGATTGTTTTGGTTATTCACTAACCTCCACTTTTTAGAACCACTAAAACTCAGTGGAAAGTTGTGAGTTCAATGAACCAGTATCAGAAGAGCATTTCTGGGTTTCTCAAGACAAATAAATAGTTTTTGTTCACTTTATTGGCCGTTGGCTCAGCAACATTGCTGCAGTCTTTACCCCTAATTGGGTGTGGAGGGAAACGTCCAATGCAGCTTTCAATGAACCCCCAAGGTTCCAAGAGCATGTTCTCAGGGTTGCTCTCAAATCCTATAATGATAATACATTACGGACTCTAAGGGGAACCAAGGAGAACAAACCTTTTCAATGTAGGGTAATAGCTGCTTGATCCAAGGATAAATCTGACTGCCATTCTGGGGTCAAGAAGGAAATTTTTTCCTAGCTTGTTGCAAAATTGTGCTTCAAACAGGGTTTTTTTTTTTGCCTTCTTTTGGATCAACAGCAAAAAACAAATGTGAGGAAGGCTGAACTTGATGGACACAAGTTTCTTTTCATCTGTGTAACTTTTTCCTTAAAACAATGGCACACTTTCCATCTACACAATGCCAGTATGGCATCAACCAAACCATTGCATCCGGTGAATCTCACAATTCTAGATCACACAGAATTGTTTTAAAATATTTATTCTCAGAGCTACTTTGTCATCTTTAAATCATACATAAACTGTCTTTGCTGCAAGTTCTCAGTTCTGTCTCTCAGTCCACCTGAACAGTACAGCTTTACCAGTAATTTTCCGGGGCAAGACACCTAATATATACCATCCTACCTCAAATCCTAATAAACTGGAAGCTCGTTTCAACAGGGCTTTGTTTTCCTCTAATATTCCCTTTCTATAATTCCCTTTCTGTAAAGTGCTCTGAAATATATTCGCTATATAAATGAAGATGATGATGATGATGATGATGATGTACATCCCTTTAAATAGAGTTGAAAGACTATGCCATTATGAGCTTCTGAGAACTTGGAGAACCAGTGTTCTGTAGCTGAATTAAAGCCCCTCTCAGCCCGCTCCAAAATTAGTATTTCAGAAAAAGAAAAACTTCACGTTGACTGTGTTGAAATTTCACTGAAATCCCAATCCTGTCAAAAGACTGGGTTGGAATTCAGTGAAAGACTTTGTCTTCGTATTTTTCCTATGCTTTACAAAAAGGCGGAGCTACCTCTTGTCAGGCTCTGTCAAGTTTGCAGCCATTATTGGTGATGGCTGATGGTAATAAGGCTCTGTCTATAGAGGATCCCGTTGTCTTAATGGGTCCTGCATAGACCTCAGTGTTGTATCTTGCAAAGAAGGGAGTGAGTACAATGCTGATGTGTGCTCCTGGCAGCTGAACTGAACTCCCAGCAGGAAAGTGGTCCAGCGGTCCTTGCAAATTTATACAAACTCTTCAAATTTAGTGGATGTTTTCTTCCATTTTTTTGACATAATAGTTTCAGAAGGTAGCCAACAAATTGTTCCCTGTTTTTAAAGGGTTCGTATCGAGTAATGCCGTAATATACTTTCAGTATCCTGTTAGGTTGTAACCTGTAAGGCATGGATTGCTTAGCTAATGAACACTGGATCCTTTCTCGGTTCAAAGACTTGTTCCGGCTGATTTTGTTCTCATAGTTTATTCATGGACAGCACAATGTGTATAATTTAATCTCCAAAGCATCCATGAGTGTATAGGAGAATATGCTAACAACTACAACCTAAAGTTCATACTGCGTTAACTAGAGAGGCTGTTCCATTACCTTGCTTGATATTTTAATATTCTTCTACACATACAGCACTGTGCAAAATTGTATAGTACATTCAAGGAAAACAATGAGGTGAACATTATTCCCTATTTTTTTTTTTTTTAATGCATTAAGAAATACATTCTAAGGGCCTGAAGTGTACAGTGTAGTCTAAGCAGAGCTTCAGGAAAACCCTTCCATCTCCAAGAAGAAGCTCCACCAATGTAGAGCTCATTCTAGTCTGTGAGGTGCAATCTAAACTCATAAACCCATGTCCAGCATGACTTTATGGGATCAGGCGTTTGTACCCTGGCTGCAGTTCCACTTATCAAAAAGGATGAGTGTGAACTTGGCCTTTTGAAAAATATATACAGTTTTTTGTTTTGTGCAGGAATCGGCAGAACCATAAACCATGTATATGCTCTATTGCGGAGAGATCAGCTCAGGTTGTGCACGTGGCACATGCAGACTGTGTATATGACTTCTGACAAAATTGACAGAGGTCCGGTTTTCTAATCGGCAGCTTTGGGGATTTTTAAAAACCGCCTTTATGATCAGCTATTCTCAGAACTATACCATCAACTGGAATAATACCAAATTCTTATGGTGCTTAGAGTGACCCTTTGGGGAAAAAAATATTTTGGTGATTGAGCAGTACAGGTGTTTTTCAATGTCCTTACAAATCTTAAACCTTTGCATATCATACATGAATTTAATACAGCATGCTGGTAGTGTGTAGTCTGTGCATCCGAACAGTGGCGTCTCTAGGATTCATTTTTAAGGGGGGCACATGGTAGGCCAGGGACAAAAGTAGGGTGACGCATTTAACCCCACCCTCACTGCAGTTTTACCCTGCCCCTGCCGCATGTTAAGCCCCGCCCCATGTTAAGCCCCGCCCCTGACACAATGTGTTATTTTTGTTTTTAATAATCCCTGGTGGAGAATTCATTATTTTCCACCAAGGATTGTTAAAAAACAAACACATTTCCCTTGATACAGTCCTTACACACACAGAGACTGCTGAGTCCATACACACACACACACACACACACACACAGAGACTGCTGAGTCCATACACACATAGACACATAGCCTGCTGAGTCCACACAGACTGCTGAGTCCACACACACAGACTGCTGAGTCTATACAAACACAGACACATAGACTGCTGAGTCCACACACATACACACGCGCGCACACACACACAGACTGCTGAGTCCATACACACACAGACTGCTGAGTCCATACACACACACACACATAGACTGACTCGGCAGTCTGTGTGTGTGTATGGACTCGGCAGTCTGTGTGTGTGTATGGACTCGGCAGTCTGTGTGTGTGTGTGTGTGTGTATGGACTCGGCAGTCTGTGTGTGTGTGTGTATGGACTCGGCAGTCTGTGTGTGTGTGTGTATGGACTCGGCAGTCTGTGTGTGTGTGTGTATGGACTCGGCAGTCTGTATGTGTGTATGGACTCGGCAGTCTGTACGTGTGTATGGACTCGGCAGTCTGTACGTGTGTAAGGACTCGGCAGTCTGTGTGTGTGTGGATCCAGTAGTCTGAGTCCTTACACACACACACACAGACTGCCGAGTCCATACACACACACTCATACAGACTGCCGAGTCCATACACACACACACATACAGACTGCCGAGTCCATACACACACACACACACAGACTGCTGAGTCCATACACACACACACACACAGACTGCTGAGTCCATACACACACACACACACAGACTGCTGAGTCCACACACACACAGACTGCCGAGTCCTTACACACACACAGACTGCAGAGTCCACACACACACACAGACTGCTGAGTCCATACACACACACACATACTGCTGAGTCCATACACACACACACACACACACACACACACACACACAGACTGCTGAGTCCATACACACACGGGGCTTATGTGTGGGAGGCTGGGCTTAATTTGGGAGCGGGGCCTGTGCCAGGTGAAGCTGCTGAAAACACCCAGCACCGTTCCAGCCCCCCTCCCCCGGGCTGTAACACACTGTTACAGTCTGAGGGAATAGAATGTAAGCACATGGCCAGCAAGTTGCTGGCATTTGCGGGGGCACAGCATGATGTAGGGGGGGCCCCCCCAGCGACGCCCCTGCATCCGAACCCTAATCACCACTAATATAATTCTAATAATTTTCTATTAAAGGACTACTATAGTGCCAGGAAAACATACTCGTTTTCCTGACACTATAGTTTTCCTGGCGATATTCCCCCTCCCGCTGGGCTCTAGGGGGAGGAAGGGGTTAAACATACCTCTTTCTCCAGCGCCGGGGCGGGGAGCTCTCCTCCTCCTCGGCTGAATGCGCATGCGCTGCAAGAGCCGTGCGCGCATTCAGCCAGTCTCATAGGAAAGCATTCACAATGGAATGAGACAGGCACTAGAGGCAGGATTAACCCTAATGTAAACATAGCAGTTTCTCGGAAACTGCTATGTTTATAGAAAAAATGGTTAATCCTAGATGGACCTGGCACCCAGACCACTTCATTAAGCTGAAGTGGTCTGGGTGCCTATAGTGGTCATTTAATGCTAATTTGCACATTTTATAGTATGCCTTCAAAACCGAATGAAACATGTTCAGTACAGTTTTTTTTTTTTTGTTTTTTTTTGTGTGTGTGTGTACTTGCATCTGTGAGTCATGAATTACCTTTTGCATTTTATAAATTCCCCTTAACTCCTTAAGGGCACATGACCTGATTCCCTTTTATTCCAGTTTGTTCCTTTGGTCCTTAAGGGGACCAAAAGGGGTCCTTAATGGGTTAAATAAAACTAATTGTAAATCGTGTAAATGTTAGTATTCTTTCCGGGAATTTTTAATTTGCTTTTTTTTTTAAAAAAAAATTTTCAATTCAAAATAACCAACAATGCAAATTTTTGAGAAACCAAGATAACAAGACAGACCATAATAGATTAAAGAAGGCAATGGTGGTAGTAAACATGAATATCAAACTGTAAGTGCACATGAAACTGCAAATTTCTCTTTCTAGTAAACTATGTAATTAGGACCGAACATAGCAAAGAACAGGATGGAGGCATGAGAATGGGGGCGTTGGGGTGAGAAATGGGAGCATGACAATTAAGAGGGATTAAAGAGAAAAGATAAAGAGGTGGCATTTAGAGAGGATACATAGGTTCCCGTCACTTCAAGCTACACAACTGAAATAACTCCGTAATGAAACTATCATAGGCTTGGTAGAAAACAAAATACACAAAGTATTTACAAGGTAAGTGGGGTGCTTGCTTTAACAGTTTACTAATACCCATGTTCTGTGCAGACCATGTGGAACCCGTCCAGAGATCAATGGTGGCATGACCTGATAAAAGACGTCAGCTTGGAGTGTGAGCCTGAATGGTGTGATGCAGAAGATGAACTTTTTATTCTTTACACCAGCGGCTCCACTGGAAAACCCAAGGTAAACAAACAAATCTATAACACTCTTTTATTCAATAAAGATCCGTTATTACACATGCAGTATTGAATCTTTAATGCGATATTCCATCAATTCTTCCTTAATAATCACAAGCTGATCTGGAAGTGCATAGTGACAAAGAACTTATTTCACTTTTTTTCTGTGACTTATGTATTAAGGGAACATTATAGAGTCAAGAACACAAACGTGTATTCCTGACCCTGTAGTGTTAAAACCACCATTAAAATGTACATTATTTCCGGCATCGTGTGGGTCAGATGGCGCTGGCCCTGCCCTGATCTGCCTCCTTGACTGACCTCATTAGAATTGATGTTCTCAGCTAATCCAATGCTTTCCCATAGGAAAAGCATTGGATTGGCTGAGATTGTCAAGGCGGTGGGACAGGGGCTGGCCCAAACGTTGACCTGGCCAGTCCGCATGTCCTCATAAAGGTGCATTGAATCAATGCATCTCTATAGGAAGCGTTCAACGTCTCTACGCGCTGTATCAGCACTGCCCCAGGAAGCCCCCTCTAGTGGCTGTCTGAGGAGTGGCCAGTGGAGGTATCCCTAGGCTGTAATGTAAACAATGTCTTTTCTCTGAAGTGTTTACAGCAAAAAGGCTGCAGAGACTGACTATGCTCACCAGAACAACCACATTAAGCTGTAGTTGTTCTGGTGACTATACTGTCCCATTAAATTCTAGTGCGCTAGGTAGGAGGTTTAAAAGTTTTGAAGATCGGTGTTTGGGTAAAGTAGAAACTCTGAGGCACATTCCATTGGTAGCCATGGTAATTGCAAAACATTTAACGCTTTGCCTTAACATTGTTTTTATTTTTGTTTTGATAATTATGGTACAGTATCAGACATGAACCATTTCATATGTTCTAATCATTAATAAAAAAATTATTACGGTAGTTTGTTTATTGTGTTGTGAAACCTAAGGCTTTCGCTAAAGTGAATTTCAAATTTTTGGACACTATTGCGTAGTTTGGGAAAATTCTCCAAATTTGTTGTTTTCAGCTGGACGAATTTAATGTTACATTGTTGCTCTCTATAGGGAGTAGTGCACACAGTGGGTGGATATATGATATTCACTGCTGCAACCTTCCAGTATGTGTTTGATTACCATCAAGATGACGTGTACTGGTGTACCGCTGACATCGGATGGATCACCGGCCACTCCTACCTCACCTATGGACCCCTAGCCAATGGAGCAACCAGTGTTTTAGTAAGTTAGCATGTAGTCAATGGGATTCATGTATTTTTCTTTCTTTAAGAACCCACGTCTCCATTTTTCATCTTTTTGCTCTCTGTTGCTCCTCTTCAGAATCATCTCACCTCCACCCCCTCCCCCTCACCTCTCCCCCCGCTACTTGATTATCCTTTTGGCGTTCCCCTTACATTGTATCCCTTTGTTATCTTAAACTACAGCAATTATCACCAAAGTAAAGGGAATTAAAACTTCTTTATCATGGCCAGCATTTTGAAAAGCGTTAGTTAGCTGATGATAACAGTCTGATACTGTATTGTACTGCTGTCTGTACTTTGCATAAAGAGATGGGGGAAAAAAAAAATCATGCTAACTGTGCAAAGAAAATTTAATTTAGCATAGCCACGTCATTAAATATAAACCAGATTGACTGTCTATTGTAATAAACTGGCCATGTGTGCTACTTATGAAGAATTTAACTTTTCATTGCAGTGCAACATTGCATTATATCTGGCCACTGTAATGTCACACAACCAGTAAAATTCTCTAAAATCATGTGTCCCCACCCAAAAAGTGTTGATTTTCTCCCACCCCCTAGAAACAAGAATCCACTTCACTACCTTGGCTGCTGTTAATTCGGGTCCACTCTGCTGCAAGGTCATACCTCACCAACCACATTTCTACCTGCAGCCTCATTGGAAGACCCAAAATATTGTAGAATGACTTCACCACCTATATGCCAGTGATGTACCAAAATTTTTCCTATGTACTTCTACGTCTGCAAGGCTGACCAAACCCTACCTCCCTCAATGTTTTATTTCTTTGTCTAGTAACTCACTCTAATGGTTTTGCTTTCTGTTGTTCCATTTCATCATCCATCTTCACTCCAGCATCTCTGCCCCACTCCTTCCTCACTGTTGCTTCACAACATTTCACAAACCCAAATGGCCACTTTTCTACCTTTTCTGACCTCTTACACCAATAACGGCTGTGTGTAACTGGCTTCCAGGTATATCTGCATAACGCAAATCCAAGAGTGATAAAGAACTACATATGTCAATTACCCCAGGCCATGAAAAATGGCATCAAGCTAACACATACTTGTTCCATATTAAGCATAACTCATGTTTCTATCTTCAAACTGGATACAGAGGACTCCTTGTCTTCCACTTCTGAAATGGACAGCAATAGATTTAAAAAAAAAAAAAAAAAAAACTGATTTTCACAGACTTACCTCCACCTCCAATTAACTTAATAATCATAGCTGGTTTCTCTTGGGTTATTGCTGTGCGTACCTATCCTAGCTTTTGCGAACATATGCAGCACTGTCTCTTTGACCTCAGCCACTTCACAATCAAACATCCTCCATTTATTAAATCAAAAGACCGCTGTATGAATACTTTCTTCTTTTTAAGATCTCATCTGGTGTTTATAATACATGGAACCTGAAGTGTTGCAGCCATCCCTGTATAACCAAATTAAAATATGTCATTAGCATGCCCTATATCATCGCCTCCGTCCCTCTCTCCCTGACCTACTGTTCCTAATCTGTGTACCCTATTCCGATTGGAATTGTTCAATGATGATTCTTCTCTCCTGTGAGCTCCCATTCTCTTTATTCTGTAATCCTTTGCAACAAAACTTGACGTAACACTGTAAATGATTTACATACAAATGCCTAAGCAAAGTTTTGGAATAGGGACTTTAATGACCTGTCATCTGTTATTCTATAGTTTGAAGGCCTCCCAATATACCCAGATATTTCCCGAATGTGGCAGATCATCGATAAGTATAACGTGAGCAAATTTTATACGGCCCCGACAGCCATTCGACTGCTGATGAAGTATGGAGATGAACCAGTGGAAAGGTATTACTCAATAGTCAAAAGTGAATATTTCCAAATAAACCGCTTTCACTGAGCTGCAGACCCCATGTATGGAATCAAACTGTTCTAGAATTGGGGACAACAAGAGCACTTCTGGAGTGTGCCTCTAAATACTAGTTTACTTTCAAAATATAATTGCTTTGATTTAAGATATTATTGTCGAGGGTACTGATCTTATATTGGAATTTCCACGTCTTACACCACCAAATAAAGCATTGTAATCGCCTATAACATAAACCTCTAAGGTAGAGTGTTGCAAACCTTGCTTAGTTCACATTTTTATTTTTTTTAATTCTTTATTTTTGTTGTGCAAAAATCAAGTAACAGGCAAGCTGATTATGCCACAATAGCACAGACCAGCATATTAACAGTTACATGTCTTGACAAAGACGTGGCATGCATGACATTTACACATTTTTTTAGAAGGTATAAAAGAACAATTCTTTTGATACAGACAATGAGAAATTATGGTAATGCTATGCTTTAGATCCGTTTAGTTAATAAAAGAAGAGAAACATTACACTCTAAATATGTGCATCCGGATTGCTATTTGGGCACATGAGAGATTGTGCACAAGGTTATCATTAGCTCGTCAGGATTATGGGGTACAGGTTTTTCTTATCGTTTGTGACATTAGTATGCGTTGAGGTTCATGCTTAAATTAAGTGCTAAATAAATTAACAGTAATTGTAGGTGTAGGACTGAACAGTGTTATTCAGGCATGGCAGACATGTCTCCGCCTTAAACCTAGAGAGGATTTTAGTCATGGAGAATATAGTAGACATGGTGATTGCATAGACAAATTACAACATGCTTGCAACTAACTGATATACCACAAGATGCAGCACAGAGGCATATTAGGGGTACCTGTTAGGCATAACCAGGTGAACATTAATTGCAGCAGAGAGTCCCAGTGTGTGAGTGTGTAAGGCTTATTCGCTAGTCATCCAACCTGCCTGCACCTCATGGTAGAGGGTTAATGTGTCGATGGTACAGCAGACTCAGCCGATGCCCCGCCTATGCAGGAGTGTTAGAGTTGGAGAGGGTGTCTGCACTTTGTGACAGTCACCCCGAGCCATCAGACACAGGAGCCCCTGAGTGCGTGTAACGTTAAGTGGTCGAGTATTGTGCTGTATTGTGTGCCTGTGCGGACCTCGTGTGAGTGTTTAGTGCGAGCGTGTCCCCTCAGTCTGTGTGTAAGTGGGAAGCTGTGTGTGCTACTTGGGGGTATGTTAGAGATTGTCGGTGGCCAGAAAAACATAAAGGAAGGCAATTTCTGATTTCAAGTTCTCAGTGACCACAACATTATAAGGGGGACATAAATACTGTTGTAAATAAGATGTAGTTAGTGTCCCTGAGAGTCTCTGAGCCAGCTCCTGACAGTTGGTTTCGGCACTTACGGCCTCGCAGCCTCAGTTGGGCATGGGGTAGTCTGGGTAGTCTTGATATGTGTGGGTAGTCTTGATAAGTGTGCCGGTATGTTGCCACCACATGTGTATATTCTGTGAGGTTGGTACTCAGGCAATGTGCTGTCTTTACTTCATCCATTTTGCGGTGGTATTAGCTCGTTTAAGTGAGGAATGTCCGCTCAGTGTCCCCTTGAGCTGGAGCTTGTTGTACGCCTTCTGTGGGGTCTTCCATGTCTTGCTGCGTATCCACAGTTGTGGTGTGTCGCTTTTTGGGCTGTCGCTATTTGGTAGGTTGGAGGGGGACGCAGTGCAGTGACATGGGTTCCGGCCTTTCGGCTTTATCAGAGGGTATGACGGTGTATGGCGCCAGTAGCGGTGTCCGTTGTGCCACCATTTGCCCTGCGTCTCCCCCCTTTTCTCCGTCTGCCTCTGAGGGTGGGTGTCCCCTTAGGGCCCCGCATTGCTTACTCGTTGCTGGATTCCTGGCATGTCTATGCGGTGGAGATCAGCGGTCTGTTCCGGGCTCTGTAAGTAGGCTCTTCACACGTGGCCGCCGCCATCTTAGCTTTGGGCTTCGGGCCTTCATTGCGGCCTGGTATGTCATAGCCTCCGGGTGCGGCTGTGGGGTGAGGACCGGGATCACCCCCCCAGCCCAGAGGGGGGAGGAGGGGGCGGGTCCGCGTAGATATAGATCAGGA
Organism: Pelobates cultripes; assembly: GCA_933207985.1. Lineage (NCBI taxonomy): Eukaryota > Metazoa > Chordata > Amphibia > Anura > Pelobatidae > Pelobates > Pelobates cultripes. Next base: position 39,861,904 of record OW240916.1, read on the forward strand.
TTTTAGTTTGATTTCCTTGTCCAGTAAATAACATTCTTAACGATAAGAGCGCTAAATGTGCAGTAAACTAAAAAGCATTTGGATATCCTAGTTCAAGGTCAAGACTTGAGTGATGAGAATTCCCTGTGCAATCCGATGTGTGTAGACCATGAGGAACACCACCTACAACTCCAACCTGGCGATATTGGCAGACGGGCATATAAGCACCACACTACTCTTTATCTGCAGTCAAACATTGCAAGAACTTGGGGATCAGTTGTGCCAAACTGCTTTGCTTAAAGGACCACTATAGTGCCAGGAAAACATACTCGTTTTCCTGGCACTATAGTGCCCTGAGGGTGTCCCCACGCTCAGGGTCCCCCTCCCGCCCGGCTCTGGAAGGGGGAAAAGGGTTAAAACTTACCTTTTTCCAGCGCTGGGCGGGGAGCTCTCCTCCTCCTCTCCTCCTCCGTTCCTCCCCGTCGGCTGAATGCGCACGCGCGGCAAGAGCTGCGCGCGCATTCAGCCAGTCGCATAGGAAAGCATTTACAATGCTTTCCTATGGACGCTGGCATGCTCTCACTGTGAAAATCACAGTGAGAAGCACGCAAGCGCCTCTAGCGGCTGTCAATGAGACAGCCGCTAGAGTCTTTGGGGGAAGGCTTAACCCATTCATAAACATAGCAGTTTCTCTGAAACTGCTATGTTTATAAAAGAATGGGTTAAACCTAGCTGGGCCTGGCACCCAGACCACTTCATTAAGCTGAAGTGGTCTGGGTGCCTAGAGTGGTCCTTTAAAGAGACACTATCAGGACCAAAACAACTTTAGCTTAATGGAGTGGTTTTGGTGTATTAATCATATCCCTGCAGTCTCACTGTTCAATTCTCTGCCATTTAACGGGCAGGCCTGTAAATAAAGAGGGCCCACCAAGATGGAATTTGTGTATATATATATATATATATATATATATATATATATATATATATATATATATATATATATATATATATATATATATATATATATATATAAATATATGGGTGGGGTGACCAATTGACTTCAGCCCAGTATGGAGGTAGGTTTGGGCTTGTATGGACCGGATCATCCCCTCCCACAACTCCAGGCTCCCTCTTCCCATTTGTGGTCAGGGAAAAAAGCAGAGTAAGCGTTAACCATTATATTTACTAAATTCGGTTGTGGTGTGCCGAAACCGACATACAGGCTGGCCTGAAAATAAAGAGATTTTACAAAGCAAACTTTAAAACGTATGTAACCGTTAATAACAACCGTGAAGATATGACCTTTTTATCACTATTTAGCTAACTCTTTAAACACATGTCTGAGTTCTTTTTCCGGTGGGGGTATGTAGCGGTTGTATTCTGATGATTACCATCGTCCCAGTTTTTTGATTGTGTACTGGTTCCGGAGTTCCTGAGTTCCTGTGGGATGTACTTGGTAGAAAACCTGTAGTTTAGAACGAGAGAGGGCATCAGCTGCTGTGTTGTGATTACCTGGTACATGTTCGCAAATCAAGTGGAAGTGTTGCTGCCAGCCACGTTAGTCTCCTGACTAGACTCATGATTGTGAGAGATGAGGACCTGCCCTTGTTAATTATGTTGCATGCTGCCGTGTTATCTGTGTAGCATTTTACTGTCTGTCCTTTCCAAAGGTAGCCCCACACTTGGGCTGCTGCCACTATTGGGTAAATTTCGAAAGGGTCAGAGGTGCTGTTGAATGATGGCAAATTTACTGTCTCTATCGGCCACATGTCTCTGAACCATTTATCTCCAAAAATGTCTGTGAACCCTGAGTGGGCTGCCGTGTCTGTCCATAATACTGGGGAGTTTTCTGTAAAAGGTGGGATGAACATGTTTATGCCATTCCAGTGAGCCAAAAATTGGCTCCACATAGACACATCTGCCCTAGCCTGTCCGTCCAGTGTGACTTCGCTATCGTTGCTTGGTAGGTTTGGTAACAGACTAACTAGTCTGGAAACGAACGCGCGACCTTGTGGAATTATTTTCAAGGCGAAGTTCAGAGAACCCAGGAGGGATTGAAGGTCTTTTTGAGACGTAGTACCCCTAATGAGGAATAACTCTAATTCTGCTTGATTCTATGAAGTTTGTTGACGGGGAGACTAGCTTGCATTGTGACTGAGTGTAGGCATGTGCCTAGAAATGTCAGTTTGGTGGTGAGACCTACTGTTTTGTCCATAGCTACCGGTACCCCTAGTGTGGAAAAAAGTGCTACTGTTTTGATTATACTTTGAGGAGTGGATGTGGGGCTTTCTACTGTCAGAAAGTCGTCTAAGTAATGAATTACGACTGGACAGCAGCTGATATTCAATAGGAGCCAGCACAGCGTTTCTGCAAACAGATCGAATAGTTTGGGGTTACTCTTGGCCCCGAAGGTTAAGCGGCTGGCTAAATAATAAAGACATTTTCATTTTATTCCATGCAGATGCCATGGTGACGGGTGTATCGGAAGCAGCTTGGAGGCGTTGGAGATATCAGTTTTTCCAAGCCCAGGAATGAGAATTACCCCCATGATGGCACTGGAGGAACTACCCCGGTCGCAGGAATGACGGGCCCGGTCACAGCTGCGACCGCGGTAGTTCCGCCAGTGCCATCATGGGGGTAATTCTCATTCCTGGGCTACCATACGGTCTCAAAGGCAACGTAACCAATCTGGCGAATTTCTATGTGAAAAAAATGAAACGCAAGCCTTATATTTGACTCTGTAACTTTTGAAAACACCATAAAACCTGTACATGAGGGCTACCAAGTATTAGTGTTTCAAAACCGTAAAACCTATCACAACAATTATATCGTCCGTGTAAGTGCCGTTTGTGTGTGAAAAATTCAAGAAACGTCACTTTCACTGATATCATCATCGTTTTAATACATTTTACTGTTTTGAAACACTAATATTTGTCTTCAGCGAAGTCTCCCGAGTAAAACAGTGCCCCCCATGTACAGGTTTTATGGTGCCCTCAACTGCCAGGGATGTTACTGTGACATTTCCCTCTCTCCCTCGACCCCCCTAGAAACCGCTCCAGTTTTAAACATACCGTGTGTACAAGAAAATAAAAAATGGGATAGGTTGGTAAGCAACAGAGTATTGATCTGTGTTCTGAAATTAAATAATGACAATACTTTAGGTATACTTGAAACATTCCGTCTAATTTATCATATATATGTACAATATGCTGACATCGGAACTACTTAACACATACTATGTAACTAGCAATACTATATTTATTTAAAGCATACTTAACAGATTATTATAAATTTATTTAACAGATTATCAAGAATTAAACATATCGTATCATTAATCCATATCTCGCTTGCCCGTTTAAAGTTATAACAGCATAGGTGTAACAGTTTAGGCTTTAATGTAGTTAATACTTTTGACCATAGATGGCAGTGTTGGTGCGCCTATGCGTATGGGGATTGTAACGTTAATATTAGCCGAACAAAATGCTTATTTTTAGAATGAAAAGTGTGAGCAGCCGTATGAGGTTCCTATGTGAATTGCTGTGTGTTTGGGTAATGAAATTGGGTTTGTGTGACTGCGTACGTGCCTTGTGGTTCTTTAGTAATTTCGGTTACAAACCGCTGTCTAATTGAGTTTGTGCGTATGCAAAACCGTTTGGTAGTTTTGCGCGTTAGTGTGTACTCACGGTTACCAAGTGCTTGGATGGTGACCCGGAAGTTCAGGAGGGTGTCCCGGAAGCCTAGTTGCACTGTGAGAAACAGTATTCGAGCGGTTGTCGCTGGCGTCTTTGATCCGCGGTGCGAGGGCCTGCTGGATTGGCGAGGGCTGCTGGATTGGCGAGGGCCTGCTGGATTGCCTGGACAGTATCCTGGCTGTAACTGGGCCTGGGAAAACTACACAGGAAACTCTTCTGGCAAAACCGGAAGTGACCAATCGACGTCAGCCCGGTATGGAGGTAGCTTTGGGTTTATATAGGCCGGATCATCCCCTCCCACAACTCCAGTGTAGGAGAGGGCAATGTGATATGGTCTTGATATGTGGTGGTATGATTTCTCAGACATTCGGTCATTGTTTGATTGGTTCAAGATTGTCATAAACATTTGTCAGAAATCAGGGTTGCTACTAAAATAGCCACCTTATCCATCAGTGATGACCTTGCTATGCCCATCACTGATTATGAAAACCAATAGATTGAATAATAACCTGTAACCTGTTTCTGGTACCTCAAACATCCAGGATCGTTAGTTAGCATTAACCTGAGGTGCCTGAAACCGGTTAGGGACCATTAAAAAACAGGTTGAAGGTACCTGGTTCATCAATTTGGAACCAAATACTTAGTAGTAGCCATATTAGGCCATCAGATTACTATGGTTTATTCAGAACACATTTTATTTATTTATTTATTTTTAAACGTCCTGTGCCTGCTATCTAATAATAGGCCAGGGATAGGCAACCTTGTTATGGAATACATCCCCCATAATGCTCTTACACGCACAATGCTGGCAAAGCGTCATGGGAGGTGTAGTCCAAAACATCTGGAGTGCCAAAGGTTGCCTATGCCTGATACAGGCTTTCAAAACATGTTGTTGAGCAGTTTAAAATTGAACCGGAGGGGGGTGGAGCCTAGCAGTCACGCTGACCGGTCGCACATCGTACGAGCTCCGTGCTAAACTGCTCATATCCAGCCAAGATTAAAGCAAATAGCCGTAAATATAGCCTGCTCATAAGCCCCAGAGACAGAGATCTACCACTGTGGCAACAAACAGGATCCTCGACTGAAATCGGCGACTTCTTCCCGGGGATAGACCTGAGGCCTACTCAAACAGAGCGAGGGAGGCCGCCAATCCCTTAGCTGACTGCAGACAACTCAACTGGAGGTCTACCCTGCATACTCTTCCCCCGCCAGTGAGGGATATCCCGGCACTCACAACCTGCGGCACAGAAACAAAACACCAACATTGTCCTACATGCACCTCCGGACCAGCAATGAATATCATGGCGGATGCCACGTGCAACTCCACACCCAGTTCTCTGCTGCCCTCTCTCTCGGAAAGGCTAGATCGCCTGTTCACCAACTTCTGGGTCAAGCTCTCTAATCACAGGGGCACGCTTGAGGAGGCTCCACCGGCAATAACTCCACGTGACACCGAGCAGCAGCCCGCAGCTCCTAGACGGGGCCAAGGGCACGGCTCGGATAGCGGGAAGGAGGAGGCGGGTGACCCGACAAAAGCTTCAGCGCCACAGAATTAGACCAGCTGTGTGCCACTCTATTTCTAAGCAGCGGACTACCCCCTCAATCAGGGGTGGGGAACCTTCGGCCCTCCAGCTGTTGTGGACTACATCTCCCTTGATGCTTTGCTAGCATTATGCCTGTAAGAGCATCATAGGAGATGTAGTCCAAAACATCTGGAGAGTCGAAGGTTCCCCACTCCTCCCTGTTATGGATCAATAACACTGCCCTCAAAGCTTCTCTCCCCTCTGGGAGATCACTATTCCACCTGTGAGACGACGACATACATTCCCAGCTTGGTGAATATAGATGTGTGATATCTATTTACATGCCTAGCTCTTTAATTTCTTTGCAAACCGATACTTAAAGCCAAGTTAAGATATGTATACCTAGCATGTTCATACAGTATGTTCCTAAGCTTCTCAATATAACTTTTAAAAAGATGTGCATGTACTTGCTAAATGCCCTACCACATGTAAACTATGTACTTCGACTTCCTTGTCAACTGCTGTTGGGGCATGACAAGACTGAATGTATCATCTCGCACAGCAAAAATAAACAATTTATTAAATATCTTTTAGCTCGCTATTGGTAAGACTAGTCCTCAAAAAGGGGAAGATTTTTAAATGATAGATATGGCCAATCTTGCTCACATGTACAATGATAAATACCACCATGGGTGCTTTTGTATGTGGCAGGTGTTGGGAACAGTTGGAGAACAAAGTTTAAAAAAACATAAAAAAATAAATCCACGACGGTATTTGTTTTGTTAAGTGGCTCAGCCGCAGGTGTAATGTGCTACTAAAAGGAGAACATTTTAAATGATAGATTTCGTTTCACATTATTACTCACATATATTTAATGATGAATGTTATGGATGTTTGTGGCAGGTATAGCAGGAAGTCGCTGAAGGTATTGGGAACAGTTGGAGAGCCTATTAACCCTGAAGCCTGGCTGTGGTATTACAATGTTGTTGGAGGAAAGAGATGTCCGATTGTGGATACATTCTGGCAAACTGAGACGGTGAGTAGGTAGCAAATTTAAGACAGTGGCAGTGTCGTGAAATGCTGCAGCACATTGATCAATGCTACCTTACAAATGTGGGAGATGGTGATCTGGATAGAATTCAGAATTCTAGAATAAGGAGAATGATAAAAAAACAAAACCGCAGTAAGAGGACAGAGCAAGCTGAAGGATGCATTGCAGATATAAGTGGGAGGGGGCAGTATGCTGGTAGTGGTGGGAAAGAGCAGCAAGGTGCATTATTACCAGCGGTGGGAAAGGACAAGGAGGTGCACTGATGGCAAAAGTATGAGTGGGCAGGACAGTGCACTGGTGGCAGAAGAGATCAAACAAGCTCTGCAAGAATGAATGGGAGGTGGCAAATAATTGCTCAGCACGTAAGACTGGAAGATGGGCGATGACGTATAGCAGGGGATTGCAACCTCCGTCACTCCAGATGTTGTAGACTACATCTCCTCTGGTGCTTTGCCAGCATTATGGCTTAAGAGCATTGTGGGAGACGTAGTCCGTGACATTTGGAGTCCCAAAGGTTGCCATCCCATGCAGGCTATAGGTTAGGGAGAGAATACAAAAAATTGTTCAGCGCTAATCAACAGAAAAGGGCAGCAACCCTGAAAGGGGAATCCCTCTAAACCCTTTAGAGAATATACAGAAATAAATACCTAGCTTTTTACAGAGTGATGAAATGTGAAATTGATGCATTGTATATAAGCATGTTCATTGATAACTGATATAAACCAAAGTTTGTGTTATTTATATGTAGGGAGGTCATGTCCTAACCCCTCTGCCAGGAGCGACTGTCACAAAACCCGGATCAGCTGTAAGTTCCAGCATATTATGTTTAGAATGATCAAGTTGCTTTGTAGTTCTACAGCCAAATGTATATCACATACTGTGCAACTAAAGCTCATGTTTTGCAATGAATCACAATCCTAGGAATCCCAATATTTACTCAAAGAATAGACTAGAATGCCGAATAAATGTTTGAAAATATATTTTTTATTAAGTGTTCCTTAATATGTGCCCAGTCTTTTGGACCATGGTGATCTAAATAAGCAAGCCTAAAAACTCCAGAAAGGGGGGGAGAAAGGCAATAACCATTTTGCAAAGCTAAATATGAAAGAAATTGATATGTTGGGTCTAAGTGTGATCACATGCCAGGAAATAACCATCACTATCCGTGTTCTCATGGAGATTGTGTTGTTCATGTTTGCATGCTGCTATCTTCGAAAAGGGTTTTTTTTGTTTGTTTTTTCTCATAAAAATACTTTATTCTTTGAAGTTGCCTGGCTCATACTCGCTTATTATACCGGGTCTAGGAATTCAAGGCACCTAAAATAAAATGGAGCATTATTCAGATAAAAAAATTTTTTATTTTTTTAAATCATTTTGTTTCGGTACCTTAGGAGCAAGTTGATTAGACTCCAGGTTACTAAAGGGATACATCCAGGCAAAACACTTTAAAATACATTGGGTGTTCAGGAATAGAGAGTTTGAACTTTCCTTGCTATGTCTTTTAAAATAAAATGTAAAAAAAAATTATTTTAAAAATGACCCGACGAGCATAAAATAAAACTATTGCTATTTGGAGTACAGGAAAAAAGACTGAGGGTCATATGCCGAGGAAACGTTCTTACAGATCTTTGTTCTTTTCTTGTTCTGACGGCTGTGTGGGTCGAAACTAATCCATTTGTATATGCCGCCATGGTTAGCCAGGAAACCAGATTTTCTTACTGTAAACTTTTTTCTCTTTTGTTTAATAAGACGTTCCCGTTTTTTGGAGTGGTTCCTGCTATTTTGAATGAGTCTGGGGAGGAGCTGGATGGTGAAGCTGAAGGATATTTGGTAAGAAATCAAAAGTATTAAGAGACCTGTTAATCCTGTACTATGAACGTCTCCCACTTTGGGGGGTTACAGGCCGAGATGCGTTGATGCACATACACTCTGTACCATACTATCAATTGCCACTGACTTTCTCTGGTACGTCAGGAAACTGGTTATAAGAAACGAACTCAGGCAGTCACACGGCATCGAAGACTCTTTCTAGGCTTGTTTTGCTTGTGCGTTTCCTGGTGTACATCATTGTATTGGGTCTTAACGCCTTTGTGCCGTGGGCTATTTTTCATCTTTAGGACAAGTAATTTTAAGATTTTTCATTTGTCTCCATTCAACAATAATTTCCCTCTAGTTCATTTATTGTAAAAAACACGTTGCCTGATGTCATATTATAACTAGTAGTGCTCTCAAACCACATGTCAGACTAGATTTGACTGTCCTGATTTTGGGAATACCTTATATACCTGTTTTCTTTTTTTTATGTTCTATACAAAGAGTGCATTCTTGTTTCAAAGCGAATAATTATTTTAAAGTAAATAGAGCATAATTCAGATATAATCTTGATCAGTTTCTTTGCTTGATGTCAGATGCATGTTTTTGAAGGAACAACAATCCACTCTTTCAACAGCACCATCTATGACAAGAAAGCAGTTGTACGTACAGCTATGCGAGAGATACAGGGTAGTACATCTCTCCTATAGGTCTTCAAGGAGAGTACAACAATCCCCATGCATTGTCAAAATTTAAATCTTTACATTGAATAACGTCAAGTGGTGCAAAGCTGAAGTTTCAGATTCATCAGAATTTATTGTAGTTCTCACCTGAGTGTCCATGAATAATAAGTTCATCCTAAGGTTGTCTCTCGATGTTTTGGATACATCACATTCCATCGGCTGCTGTCTGTAGGACATTGTATTGCTGTTTGTTATTTATGGGATGTGCAGACCTTGACACGAACACTCCTCTTCCTCTGGCAGGTGTTTAAACAGCCGTGGCCAGCCCTTATGCGCACAGTGTACGGAAACCACCAGCGGTTTGAGACCACTTATTTTAAAAAGTTCCCAGGATACTATGTAACGGGAGATGGTAAGTGTCTGTCATAGATGCTCATACAGATCCCAGATGTTTATAAAATTTTTTTAAAAATAAAGCTTTGTTATTTCATAAATGTGTTGCTGTGTTTGTGCCTCTTAAGGGCATGAGAAGATACTGTTGAAGTACATATGAAGAAGAATTACAAAAAAACAAAATCTTTAGTATTCAATAAATATTGAAGACATATCTAAATATATGTTCAATAATGTATTTTCCTTACATGTCTTGGAACATAACCAATCTATCACTACTGAGAAGTATTTGGCCTTATACTTTTAAAAGGGATTGGGGGTTAAATGTCTACTTGAAAGCATTGCTCTGGATCTCTATCGATTCCCCATAGGCAGGAAGTTGGCATCCTGGACAAAAACATCAAATGGTTTGGTCCTGCCTCAAAATAGACCAGAGCAGAGGGTTTTGTCCTACTGGGCAGGCAAGCAGCAGAAGTTAGCCATAGGGTCTCTGTGCCAAACTCAGATAGTTCCGGGGGATGGGGAGATACAATATTTAATGGAAATATTACAAATTAGCATTTATTTAGGAAAGATGCAAATTGATGGCAGCCTGAATTCAGGGCTTCCTTTCTATGGCAGTTGTATTGATATGTTATTCGTTATTTTCTCAAACTTCTCTAAAGGCTGCAAAAGGGACAGTGATGGATATTACTGGATCACTGGCCGAATAGATGACATGCTTAATGTTTCAGGTAAGAATCTGTGCAGGTAGTCGCAGAAGTCCTCTGTGAATATCCAACAGAGTACAATAAAAATCCTCAAAATGTACCACTCCTTTTCTTAGCATTTTCTTTTTGTTTAGATTCATACAAACTGTATAAAATAGATTTTTAATAGTTCTATATAAAAAAAAAAAGAGTAATAGGGTGTTATTTTAAGCTGAAAGACGAGACAGCCTCTGAAATTGTAAAACTTTATATGAGTGGAAATTTTTTTTTTTTTATATTGATTTTCCATTAATGTATATTATTAATCAGTTTACTCATATTTAACACAAAGAAACAAACTACAGAAGTGGCTGTGCTGCAGAGTCAAGTATAATATTTATAATAAACAGGTGCTATACATGCTATAAATGCTTTAAAATGTATTTTTATGTATCCATTCGAGAAATAGAGGGGGTGATAAAGTATTAGAAATTATTCCATATGTGTAGTATGATCCCCAGATGATTTAAAAAGTGTACAGCAAAGGGCTATTCGAAACAAGGACCCTGAAATATGCTATCAGTTCAGAAAATCTGTCATGACGAAACTTTAAAAAACACAAAAAAAGTTACCTGCACGCTATCCCCAATCCTCCTGTACATTCATATAACACTGTTGGTACCATTGCGATGGCCACTAAACTATAAGATCACTTGCTAACATCTAAGCAAACTTAGAGTCAGAGTAAGGCCAACAATTCAACAGTGCTCAACTGACTCTCTTGGCCAATGAGAAGGCTCTGCACTTCAGGGCATAGCCCAGAAAAGCTAAAACAAGTTCATGACCTGGGCTTCCGGCTATCCTATAAATGTAGTAGAGGCGGGGAGTGGCCCCCAGGGATGCCAGGCAAGATTTTAAACCATTCTAAAACAATTGGACTACTAACATTGAAGGCACAAGGGCACTCCTGACACTATAACCACAACGGCACACTGTACTAATTAGTGTTCCTTTAAAGACATTTTTTTTCAAACCGCCTTGTAAATTGTGAACAGACGAAAACCATTTAATGAATAACTTCAAATGGCATGGAAAGGGTGCTGATTCTTCTTTCTTTGCTGTCTTTAGGCCATTTGTTGAGTACAGCAGAAGTCGAGTCTGCACTTGTAGAACACTCTTCCGTGGCAGAGGCTGCAGTGGTGAGCCACCCACATCCTGTGAAAGGGGAATGTCTGTATTGCTTCGTGACGTTACGGGATGGACATGAGTTCACAAAAACACTGAGCGACCAGCTCAAAAACCTAGGTAAGTACTTACTATTGTATTTAACAAGAACCGGACCCTGGAGCAGAATTTCAAAAAATTGATCTATATGTAAACTGACATGGTGCAAATTTTTATTCACGAAAATATGTGGAGAGCTGAGAAGTTGTCAAACCATCCCTCAACAATTTGACTACTTACTCATGGCACTGGCACCATAACCACTACAGAGTGTTCCTTTAGAGATTTATCCAACTGGGATTTCCTGTACACCTACCGGTTTCTCCAACTTTTATTACACTGCTAACTCTAACATGTACACATTTATCTAAAACAAATAATACCATTAGTATTAGACAATAAAACCATTAGTGCAGGTATTCTGAGGTCACTTGATATAAGTACACAATTCTAGTCATGCCTGCAATATATTTCTTGAACTTTTTCTTAATTCAAATTTGGCTCTAAGCAAGATGTTTATACATATTCTCGCACTAGTTTTACTTTTTAGCAGAGATAACGGTAACTAAAGTGGTATACACTTAAGTATCACTTATCATAAAGCAAAACGGTATAAAAGAAAAAATGTATTCCTACTTCCTGTAATCATCTTCTCCTGGTTATTATCCATAGCGGCATAGATGGATTAAAGGGACACTCCAGGCACCCAGACCACTTCTGCCCATTGGAGTGGTCTGGCTGCCAACTACCCTTAACCCTGCAAGTGCAATTATTGCAGTTTTCGTAAACTGCAATAATTACCTTGCAGGGTTAACTCCTCCTCTTGTGGCCACTAGAGGGCCCTTCCTGCTCCATAGCACAGGTTTTCTATGCTATAGCGTCGCTGGACGTCCTCACGCTGTGTGAGGACCTCCAGCATCGCTAAAATCCCCATAGGAAAGCATTGAAAAGCATTTTCAATGCTTTCCTATGGAGAGGTCTAATGCGTGTGCGCAGCATTCCCGCGCATGCGCATTAAGTCTCTCCCGCCGGCGGGGGTGTCAGTCTCCCCCCGCCGGCTGACTGGGAGGAGCGTGGGCGGAGGAAGAAGCAGCGACGAGGGACATCGGCGCTGCCTCTGTTAAGTTACTGAAGGGGTTTTCACCCCTTCAGCAATCGGGGATGGGAGGTGGGAGGGAGAGGTTACCTGCAGTGCCAGGAAAACATATTGTTATCCTGGCACTGGAGAGTCCCTTTAACTCTGCCGCACAGAGCAGATAGAGTGATAGTAAAAGTAAAATTCTATAAAGAGGCTCTCTTGTCATGTGACCCTCAGTCTGTGTTCCAAAGCTCCCATAGTAAGTATTAGACTAATCAAGGGAGGTGACTATATACTGCTATGGAAAACAAAATGACAGTGTGTATGAATAGGTTTTCCTTTTTCCCGGAAAACCATAGCGGCAAATACAATACCTAAACAGTGACTAGGACCCCGTTCCACAGTGAATAAATGGTTAACCACTTATTTGCTTACCTTAATCCAGCGCCGGGCTCCCTCGGCACTGGTGACCTCTCCTTCTCCATCGACGTCAGCTCCCGAGTGGAGCTGAATGCGCATTGGCGGCCAGAGCCACGTGCGCATTCAAACCCACCCATAGGAAAGCATTACTCAATGCTTTCCTATGGTGATCTTTTTTGACGCTGGAGGTCTATGAGGACGTCCAGCATCAAATAAGTGCAATTTACTCTGTGTAAATCGCGGAAGCTATTTACACAAAGTAAATTGCACTTATTTGATGCTGGACGTCCTCATGGACTTCCAGCATCTAGGGAGACAGCCACTAGAGGCTGCATTAAGCCTGCAGTGTAAACATAGCAGTTTCTCTGAAACTATGTTTTCAGCTGCAGGGTTAAAACTAGGGGGGCCTGGCACCCAGACCACTTCATTGAGTTGAAGTGGTCTGAGTGCCTATAGTGGTCCTTTAAGGTGAAAAATGCCATAGATCAGACTCCCAGCGTAGAAGTATAATATTTCTAGATTGAGTTGTTGTTTAAAATGATCATTTCTTTTAACTTCCAGTAAGGGAAAAGATTGGACCAATCGCCACTCCAGACTATATTCAGAATGCCCCCGGACTACCAAAAACACGCTCAGGTAAATGGGACTACTCTCTAGTCTTATATCCCTAAACTATGAATTAAAGACTGACATCACAGGGATTTCCCATACAAAAGCTAATGTACGTTCTTCTCTTTCTCTTAGGTAAAATCATGAGACGGGTGTTGAGAAAAATTGCCAAAAATGATAGGGATTTGGGTGACATTTCAACCCTAGCAGATACCTCTGTGATTAATCAGCTATTTGAAAACAGATGTCAGACGGTGCATTAAGGCACAACCAATGGGAATCGTTAAGACATGTTAACAAATGTTGGATATTTTAGCCATATCGGTCTCTGCGCTTTGTATGAAGGAGTAATTACTATTTGTTGTATGTGCAGATTGTGTCTTTGTCTTGTGACTGCGATCTTGTGGTTGTTTCAAACTGTAAATTTTATCCCAGTATAATTATGTCTTTAGCTTGAATTCAGAAACCCTCCATACTAAATCTTATGTTAAGCAGATCCTTTATCAAGCGTGTCTGCTAAACACTCCAGTAGGGAGCCAAAATATTGATTTAAATCAATAAAGACTGCTCAGGCATCTTTCTTTGTATTGAAGCACTGAATAACGATCCTTGATTGAAAGAACTATATTGGTTTTATTGTTAATCTCTATATATACAGTTGCCAGGGCCTACACTTACCATAATGCTGAGCACCAGGTTTGCTATAGTCCTTGTAGAAGTAGCTGATGGAGAAAATACTAACCCCTTTTAATGTAGCACTTACGAGCTACATTAACGCCGTCTAATGCTCGTCTGTGCGGCTGTTATTGTTAAGAGAATGATGGTAACTATAAGCTAGCAGCAGGAGGGAGGCAAAGGATAGATCCTGCTTATTTTATGGTTTTGGATTTGAGTAGAATCACAGTTAACCTTTTGAAAACAGTCTGAATGTATGCAAGCTGTGTAATTTAAGGGCATTATTCTTATAAGACAGGCCATCATTGGAAATCTTGATGGGCTCGGTTAATACTTTTGATATAAAGCATGTGGTCTTACGTAGGATACCAAATGGTGTAAAACTACAGATACTGTGATGCTTTGCTCGGCTTAAGGGATGGCAAAAGAAATGGACTCCAACACAGCCCAGTAGTGGTAAAACACTCCAAACATTCTTGCGGTCCCACAGCATTCAATGTTTTGACATATTAAGGTCTTTGTTAAACTTTTAAGTCTGGTAACACATCTTGGGAAGTGTAGTTCTACAACATCTGGTTGTGCAAATGTAAGGGAATCCTCCCCCCTCTCTGCCCCCTTTGCTTTTTTCTCCTGGAAATGGTGTTGTGCATATGTAAGGGAATCCCCCCCCCCTCTGCCCCCTTTGCTTTTTTTCTCCTGGAAATGGTTTCATTCCAATGAAGTTTAGATATGTTCTTTAGTGTTACATTTTAGATGTAAAAGGGATTAATATGGCTTGCAGGCAGGCTGCAGGCCAACATAATTCTACAGAGCTGCCAGTGGGACTGTGATGATAATGGTTACAAGACAGTCATCCTCTGTGATACAGGTTTGGTCAGTCTTCCTCATTGTAACAGGACTTGAAATTCCCTAAAACCTGGATAGTTGGGGAGCCAGAATTCTAAATTAACGAAGCCTGTTGAAATATGGCTAAAAGAATATTCTGTGATCCTGCTTCCTGCCTGATCATATAAGACTAATAGAACGGTCATAATTGTATCCTTATTTTATGAATCAGTACCAGTGTTTAAAAATTTACAAAAAAAAAACAAAAAAGCTAGCACTCTCTCTGCCAACCAACCAGAAACCGAAGAGCCTCAAAAGGTTTTTCATCAATGATACTGAATTTTTTTTTTTTTTTGCTAAATAAATGATTACTTTTTCACTTTGGGTGTTCTGTCTGATACTTATGTTCCTAAATGTATAAAGTGGAGTTGTAAGGGCCTGACCATATGTACCTTCACTACACTGGCTGTGTGCGTCCGTTCGAGTAAGGTCCACTTTCTAGATCCTATTTGCTTAAAATGTTTTTACAGAATGTTTTACATGCAAAGCGTGAGGACGTCCAATGTTATTTCATGAAGTAAAACATTGTTAAGCACCAGTAAGCGCCTCTCTTGGCTGTCTGGAAGGTGGACTTAACCCAGCAATGAAACATTGCAGTTTCTCAGAAACAGACCGGGACACTGCACCCAGACCACTTCATTCATATTAAGTGGTCTGGGTACCTATAGTGTCCCTTTAAAGTAAAATCAAATTGTTATGTCGATAAAGGTGGGAAATATTGCCTTTTGGACCTTCTTATAGTGAAAGTTCTCCTTGAGAAGATTCCTCCACACTGACCTTATTTTTTCCCCTCTATATGGAACAACCATTACTTTCTGCAATTTTTGTACATTTAGGAATTTAGAGCAGGTGTGTCCAACCTAGAACCCCCATGTGTTGTTCTCAGACAGCCACAGTTGGGCACCCAGGAGTAGCAAACACGTGAAGTTAATAAAACTAAGATATAGTTCACTCAGACAGAGGCACAGATTTTTGTGGTGCTATTTGATTGGAAAACCTAAATCTGTTATACCTCTTCATTGATGATTTTTTTTTTTTTTTCTCAAAAAAGGCGAGAAAGTTCAGTGGAATGGGCCAGTACCTTAGTCGCATCTGGTGTTAAGTAGGGTCGGATGTGCGCAATGTTTTTGAGATGGAAGTGACAGGATTTGGCGATCGACTGAACATGAGGCGTAAAGGAGAGGTCCGAGTGATGGTAGCACTGTTGACTTGGAGGGAGACAAACACAGTAGTAGCAACACTTGATAAAGGAAAGACCAGAATTTCAGTTTTGGTCAAGTTGAGTTTAAGGAAGTGGGCAGCCATCCAGTTAGAAATAGCAGAGAGGCAGTCAAAGACACTAGTCAAGAGGGACGGGGAGAGGACAGGTAGATTTGTGTGTCATCCGCGTATAAATAATATTGGAAGCCAAGGGAGGCCGTATAGATAGATAACAATAGGAGACCAAGGACTGAACCTTGGGGGACACCAACAGAAAGGAGTTGTGGAGAAGAAGAGCCAGAGAAAGAAACACTGAAAGAGCACTGGGAGATGTAGGAGGAGCACCAGGAGAGAGCAATATCTTGTAGACCGATATTGCGAAGGATAAGACGTTGTTGATGATCACCAGTGTCAAAAGCCACAGACAGGTCAAGGAGAATTAGGATAGTAGTGACCATCAGATTTTGCAGTGAGTAGATCATTGGATACTTTGGTCAGTGCCATTTCTACAGAGTGCTTAGCACGGAAACCAGACTGAAGCGGGTCTAACAGAGTTGGACTCAAGGAAGTCTGTCAATCTCATTTACACAACTCTTTCAAGGATCTTGGACGCAAAAGGCAGTAGCGAGATAGGACGGTAGTTGGATGGGGAGTGAGGGTCAAGGTTGGGCTTCTTTAGAATTGGGGTTATAGTTATATGTTTGAAGGGCGATGGAAATATGCCAGAGGAGAGAGAGAGATTGAGAATTTTAGTGAGAGGTAGAGAAAGACAGAGGATGGATGAGATGCAAGGGAATTGGATCTAGGGAGCAGGTGGTAGGGCGGGAGGACTCGAATAGAGCAGTAACCTCTTCTGCTGTAGTGGGTGCCAATAAACATAGAACAGCAGAGGGAGTGAGGTAAGGGGAAGAAGAAAGATGCGAGATCTAGACGTGTGCAATTGCCGAAGCACTAATATACCCAGTGGAAGAATTAAGAATGTTACACTGTATACCAGTTTAAATAAAAAGTATACAAAACATAGCCAGGATTCAGCTGTAAGCATTTGCAACACTTCAAGTAACACATTCATATAAAATGTAAGTTACTTAGCCAGTTAATGGATGGGAATAAATAAGTAGATAACTCCCTAATTCCCACGGTATTGGGGAGCTATCTACCAAAAGGCTGAAAGACCTAAATTGGTCTTTTAGCCAAATTTACTAATACTAAGTAAAGATTACTTAGTATTGGTCAATTCTGCTCCTACTCGCTATGCTGCGAGTAGGGGCATGTCTAGTAAACAGTGAGGAGCCTGTGGCTGCTCACTGTTAAAACCTCCCCCCCCCCCCCCAAAAAAACCCTGTGCTCCACACCCCCACCTCCCCCCCCCCGTGCAAGTGAGGGCTTTTAAACTGAAGGGGGGACCTATTGCCCCACCTGGCCCCCACCCCTGAGCAGCAGGTGGGGGCCCTAAAGTAAAATAAGAGGGAGGGGAAGACACCTATTGTCCACCACCCCCGGTCCCCACCCCTGAGCGAAGGGTGGAGGCCCTAAAGTAAAATGGGGGGGGGGGTACCTATTGTAGCAAGATCAATCACAAGAAGTAAAACTGAAATATCGAACAATCTAGACAGGCATATTGAGAACTCAATGTTATATTTGTACAGTAAAATCAGTGAGAAATGATATTATACAAAACTATTATGGCAATCTTTTAATGAACAAAAATAGCCAATTACAAAAATCAACCTATTGGAGAACAACAGTACATTGGCACACATCACATTTTACTTAGCAATTCAAAATGATAATACATAAAACCTTGTTAGGTCTCTTGATTGGGAAGCAGGTTTAATATTAAAGTAATGTCGCCCAATGCCTAATTATTAGTTAAATTTGTACTGTAAAGGCAAATTGTAATTTCTCCAGAAACTACAGCATTCAAGTTGGTATAAATTTAAATAGTGTACTTTTTTATTTATTTTTTTATTTTAAATGCTGTATCTAACTCTTTCTAAAATCGTGAATAAAATTAACATCCATAATACTCTGAATGTAAGTTTTAGATCGCTTGTTGAGTAGCAGGATCTAGCATATAATAAAATGAGCATTATCTTACAGGCTGATAACATTGTTATATCTACTTGTGTCTTCTGGGATCGCCAGTTTTCGCTTTACTGGCATCTCTTAAACACTACAGATTTTTATAACTGGGCTCAGCCTGCAATCCCAGCAATATATAAATTGATTAATCTTACATACATTTTTTCTTTTTTTATAAACACCTATCATTCTATATGTTTTTGGATAATCTGGTAGAGTTTTCTCTCTATACCTTTTGCTTTATATTATTGATATTTTTATTATGAAATTTTCTTTTGGTTTGCCTTTTGATTTACTAACAGCAATATTTTTTTTTAATCAATATATTAAACGTTATGTTTTAGCTAAAATGATACTAGGGGGCAAGCACTTCTCTATTACTTGATTGTCATCTGCCAAATCTCTGGCTTGAAGGGGTTAATGCGGACAATATACCTTAAAGGGACACTCCAGGCACCCAGTCCACTTCTGCCCATTGGAGTGGTCTGGGTGCCAATTCCCACTACCCTTAACCCTGCAACTGTAATTATTGCACATTTCATAAGGTGCAATATTTACATTGCAGGGTTAACTCCTCCTCTAGTGGCTGTCTAGTAAACCAGGAAGTACCCTCTAGTGGCTGTCTATTGCACTGGTTTTGTACAATAGCGTCACTGTGCTATAGCGTCGCTGGACGTCCTCACGCAATGCTTTCAATGCTTTCCTATGGGGATGTCTAATGCGTGTGCGCGGCATTGCGGAGAAGCGTGGGCAGACCCTGAACCAGCGCTGAGGGACATCGGCGCTGGCTAAAGGTAAGTCACTAAAGGGGTTCTATCCCCGTCAGCAACATGGGATGGGGGTGGGAGGGAGAGCTTTGTTTTCCTGGTACTGGAGAGTCACTTTAAACATAAGTTAGATTTATAAATTCTCTATTAATGTTTTTCAAGTACCATTCTATGTGATCCCAGATAAAAATGCTTTTTATATTTTATAAATAATTCAAAGAATATACATACCAAACATCTAATGACATGACAAAAGACTGCTCAAAATTGATGAAAACATGGCTTAGCAAAATAATATTAATTGTTAAGATCAAGGAGATGCAAAGACTGGAGCAAAATAAATCGAGTGACCATTTAAACCACTTGTAGTAACAAGACAGGCAGGCTATCAAAATGAGTGATTGGAACACGTGCAGACTTAGTTCAAAGTGTTTGAGCCAAATAATGTAGCTTTTGTTCTGTGTTCCACTGTAAATATCCTCACTGAGGAACATCTACAACAGTACAATTTCTGTGAGACATTCAGCAAAAAGGTCATCATGTATAGCTGTTTGCTTGGTCCATGCAGGCTTATTTCAGAGGGAGAGGGGGCAGTGTACATACTTTTAAAACTACTGTATTCAGTAAGATATAAAAGAAGACTCCAAGCACCATAACCATTACAGCCGCCAATAGTTGTTATGGTGCCAGGAGATGTCAATACAGGTATTAATTTATTGGCAGAGTACTCAAAGCCAATGTTTACCGGACTCCATTCTTGTATTGAAAAATGTTCACACCTGGCTTCTCCAACTCCGAGATGAATAAAACAAAAATCAGCACGGATGCCGGTGGGATGCAGGTGAGCACTAGTTTATTGTTTACAGTGCTTGGAATGGTTCCATAGCATTGCTGGCACCAATATCACTGTTGCAGGCTTGAACTGCTCTTTTGAAAGGACAAAATATTTGTGAATAACACAATCGTACAAGATTTCACTGGTAAAACATACCAGGAGAGGCTTAAACACCCTAATAGTAATGCCTCAGTGGAGAGAACTGGGAAGAAAATACATGATAGAAACAGTAAATTACAAAAACCATTTCTTTTATATTAAAGGAATAATAAGAATTATGTAAACTAATATTTCATTTAAAAACAATAGGGGGCGAGTTTGACACTAAGGTCAATGGAAGATGGGTTAATGACAAAACTTAACGGCAGTAGCTCAGCCTTTTGTCAACTCCCTACTTTGTTTTAATCTATCTTGACTGCACTGAAATTTCAGTGAAATTCCAACACAGTCATTGTGAGTAATTCATAAAAATTATATCTTTATGGAAAACTCCTTGAGGGAGTTACAGAGCTGCTTTAAGATAAATTGGTTTTGGTGCTTAGAGTGTTTCTCCTAGAGAACCTTAGAAAGGACCATTTAACCGGCTCAGAGCGCATGGGTTATAGGGACAAACTGAACTCCGAACATTGCGGAGAGCTGGAGGAAACAATCTAACGGGTAACTGAATCTGATAGAAAACTGGCTCTGGTGGCCCTTTTATGAAGGCATCAGAGAGACCAGGGGGAGGGGGGATTGCTCCAATTTGATACAAGGCTCTCGAAGCACAAACTCTGTCTGAGATCTCTAGAAGACCATTGTTGCTGGGCCACCACAATTTACTACTGTGCCACATTGCTCTGTTTGTCCATCAAGATAAAATGGTCTACTTGCCTATGAGCAGTGGTTTCTTATTTAGCGGAAAACAATTCACAAGAGACTGAGAATAACATCTGATGTATCCCCACTAGGGCTATTTTAGTTTACAAATATAACCTCTAGGATCCAGCACAGGTATTTTTAGGCACATTAAGAGATTACAGGTCCACTATTATCTCACATTATACAAGGTAAGGATTGTCCAGGACCGCCACACCTGCTGCTACTCCACCATCTTCATGTTCCGTGGCTTTTGTCCTAAGGAGGTGACCCACACCTTCATTCATGACCACTTGTTTTCCTTGCCTAAAAAGGAACAAAAATTAGCCACAGCACCATCGCAAGCCTGTAAGATCTACGGTACACTCAGCTGGGGTGATTTTCTACTCGCCAATAGCTGGTGGGCGAGAGGAAGCTTTGAGCTCTCTACAGATTAGCTATATTTGTAAACAATGGAATACTAAATTGTGCGGCAGACATTGGGGAATGAGAGGGGTGTCATATTATTAAAGGGAATCTATAGTGTACGGAATACAAAGTTGCATTCCTTACACTATAGAGCCCTCTCATCCCCCACCCCTCCGCTCATGAAGGATTAAAAAAAAAAACAAAAAAAAAAAAAACTTTATAGTCCCCCGATTCCAGCGCCGATGTCCCTCGGTGCTGGGTCAGTGTTTCGCCTCCTCTGTTGTCATCTGACGGCGGAGAGGGGACTAATGTGCATGCACAGCATGCGCTGCAAGCACATTAAGCCCTCCACATAGGTAAGCATTGTTTTAATTTTACTGACACTGGATGTCCTCATACAGAGTGTGAGGACATCCAGCATCAGTTGGGCAACCAAAAGTTGGTTAGCCACCAAAAACTGCAAAGATATACATTGAAGGGCCTAGTGGGACTGGGACACCGCACCAAGACCACTTCAATGAGATGAAATGGTCCGGGTGCTTATAGTGTCCCTTTAACAGATGGGTGAAAGATGTATCCTCTGGGTAAGAGGATAAACGGCCATGGCAAGACACGAGCAAGAGAGAGAGATGCCACACTAAAAATATCAATCACTGACTGAAACCTGCAATAAAAGCCATACTCATACATGTATGTCTCTCACTTGCTGTTACTTGGTAGTTTGGCATTACCCATAAAAGGACTATTAATCCTTTACAACGTTTAATATTTAAGATTAATAATCACCTGTTTTTTTTTTTTTTGTGTGTGTTTAATTGAATAAAGATTAGAACAGATTTGAACGTGTGAGACGTTCCAGCCTTACAAGCACGTGTGGTTGAAATGAATACTGCTAGCTCATCCAACACAGGCTGAAACAAGAAAAAAAGCTCACACCTAAATCAGTTGACAACTCATTCTGAAACGAGTCTAAAAGGCACAGTAACTGACAGTCTGTATTCCCATGGAAAGGGAACTGAGAAATGCTTAAAGGAACATTGCAAGCACCATATGCAGAAGAGCTACCTGTATAGACTGTGGTGCCAGGAGTGCCCTGACACAGTCCCAGAGTAATCTGTCATAATAAAACGTTTAAGCATGGTTTGACACTTAGCTGTGTCATATCAGAGGTCTGCCCTTCATTTGGTTTTCTAAGAGCTGGAGAAGCCAGATGTCATTCAGTTCAATGTAGCTCCTCATTGAATTCGTCCATGGCTGAGACTGCTCAGCTGATGCTCTCAGCCCAGCGGTTCCCAAACTGTGTGTCACAGCGGTGCCGCGGAATGTTTCCTCGGTGCTGTGATTATAGCACCGGGAAACATAACTGCTGAGCAGGGGCCGTTCGGGTGCCATGGTCCTTTAAGACCGCGACAGGGCCCCTGTAATGTCGGCCAGCTGGGAGGAAGTGACAGCCTGTCACTTCCTCCCAGTGTCATGCAGAGAGATGGAGAGGAGCAGTCCAGAGTTGCTCCAGACCCCTCACATGCAGCAGCCAGCAAAACTCCAAGCCACCCTCCTGGACATACAAGGTAAGCTAACAGGAGGGTGGCTGGAGATATAAAAAAATATCACGTGTGTGTGTGTAAATATGTATGTATGAGTATGTGCGTATAAGCCATTGTGCTTCGGTCAGTGTGTGTGCACACATCTGTGTGTCCGGGTGCGTGTCTGTATTAATGTTTGTATGGGTCAGGGTGTGTGTCTGTATATATGTCAGTGTATGCGTGTGTAAAGGTGTGTGTGTGTATGTGTGTTAATGTGCATGTATATCCGTGTAAGTATGTGGTAGTGTGTGCGCATACATCCAAGCAGTCAAACACCAGCACAACATAGAAGCACACTCCTGCAATCTAACACAAATATTACATACAAACTCCCCCAAAAAAATATACAAACACACCCCATCACTCAAACACAAATACTTAACACAAATGTACATCCGCATTAAAAAGTGATTATATTCAGACACACCCCTGCAATCAAACTCAAACATTACATACAAACACACCCCTGTATTAGAACACTAAAACTATATACAAGCACCCCTTCAAACACAAACAATATACATTACACTCTAGCGCCAATAAATGCCACAGCGCTATACAGATATATAACCTAGAAATTTTGACTTGGGGTGCCTTGAAAAAATATTAAAATATAAAGGGCGCCTTGAACCTAAAACATTTGGGAACCGCTGTCAGCCAATGAATGAATGCATGTGTTGGCATCTCCTGCTTGAGAAGAATGTATGCAACATGGGCACCTGGCAGGTTGTAGTGGTTATGGTGCTCAGAATGTTCCTTTAAATTCTGGACTGTTGGTACGTCTCGAGGATCGAGAACCATTGTTTTACAGCATATGGAGACCAGCAGGTTAAAAGGATACTCCAAGCACCAAAAACAACTTTAGCCTAATGAAGCAGTTTTGGTGTATTGATACTGCTCTTGTAGTCTCACTGTTCAATTTTTTTTTCCCATTTAGGAGTTAGATCATTTTTGTTTCTGTTTGGTATCTGTTTCAATCAGATGTGACAGCACAGTGTGTTTACTTTAGATGTTTTTATTTCCTGCTCTGTTGATTGAACTTTAATCACACTGAAGAGGCTCATGCAGGGTCTAGAAGACTAATAACAGAGCAGGAGATACAACATTCTAAAGTAAGCAGAATGTGTAAGAAAGGAAGTTTAAACAGAAAGTGCGCAGGGAGACTGTGAGTCATATGCAGGAAAGGTGTGGCTAGAAACAGTGATTTCACTCCTAAATGGTAGAGAATTGAGAAATGAGACTGCAGGGGCATTATATATACACCAAAATCACTGAATTAGGCTAACATGGTTTTGGTGCTTACAGTGTCCCTTTAAAAATATACTTCCTTAAGGGAGACTAGCGTAAATTAGCACAAACCTATCGAAAGATTGATGACATTAATGTGTACAGTAACTATATCACCACCGTCTTTAACAACCATGAAACTACTGTCATTAAATAAGAGTCTCATTGCTGCAATCAGTCAACAAAGCCTACTCCTCAAAAAAATACTGCCATTGTATACAGTTGCACCTGTTTGAAAACATAAAAGAAAAATCCTGATGACAATGCAAACATATCAAACAATGTATGTATAGTGACTGTACTAATTAACCAAATTTGCCTTCTGTAACCCATAAACCGACATTGTACTGTCACAGTCTTGCATAAGTCTGTATTATCATGTCATTGCTTGTCTATCAGAGCAAAAAAAGAGAATAATAAAAAAAAAAAATATATATATATACACACTTCCTAGTGAAATTCAGACAAGCAACTTACTCATACACAGGCCACTGACAGCGACCCCAAAAAATCTAGAACACATTTATTGACAAATGCTATAAGTACCCTTTTAACAATTGGAGACACATACCTAACATATACACCAAACATGCCAAGCTCACTGATGCATTCTGAGATTTGAATTTGTCCTCCAGCTTTCAGGAGACAATTCTTAAGAGGTCGAGGCCTGATCTTATCCATCAGTATAAAGGAGGTGCGTTCGATGCTGTCTTTAACCTTCTCCAACACTTCTTTTATCTCCTCCCCATATATATTGTTCCCTTAAAGAGGAATAAAAAAAAAAGTGATGCTTATTATTTTTGATATGCTGAATACAAAAATATAAACCTCATTTACGGCAAATGGTTATTCAACACTGTCAAGTCACGCTAAATCTATGGAAATCGTGTTTTGTTCTGACTCACCTCCACCTTCTCTCTGAGGCTTCAGCACAAACTGATCTGGGTTAGCAATGGCTATTTCCACAGTCTTATCACCCTCTTCACCCTAAAGCAGAATGATAAAATTATGATAACCTCAAAAGGCTCACCCCATTGTCTGCAAGCCACATCTGAATCACAGTCCTTCTTGAACCTTTGCAGTTCAAACAGTTAATATCAAACTTACATAATACAATGTTTTTAACAAGACTAACTATTGCTAGAATGATCACAACTAGAAACACCATTCGGTGTTTCCCTTCCTTACGCAGGTCATTTGTGACGTTAAAGGATATATGTAATGCCTCCTATAACTTTCGTTCCTTTGAAAGATCATAAAATGTTATATCTATGTTGTGCTAGCATATTTTCTAGCAAATATATAGTTTGTGAGGGTAAAAAAAAATAGGTCTTTCTCCCATTTTCCATCTGTCAGTCAATTCTAGACGCTATGCCGAAGATTTAACTGAGAAGGGAGAACAGAATAGACCTCCAACAGACGGTCCCTTTGCTCTCTCCACATAGCAACCACAGTGCATGCGCGGTGGTTGCTACTGAAGCTCCCTAGTCAACCACTGGCAAGGGAGAATAAGAACGAAGTGACATGACGTTAGTCTGTACTGTGGCCAGCATGCTGGCTAATGAAGCTCATGTGTCGACTTTACACATGAGGTGTGACCCGCATCCCCAGGCATATTAATGAAGAAACAAGGCAGACTGGTTCACTTAATGGATTTAGCGTTAGTATCCTGGCACACAGATAGTGTTACGCAATTTGATGTGAGCATTTCTGTGCATCTATTCTGCTGCAAGATCTAAATAAACAATTTATAAAGTTTATGCTTTACTAATCTTCTATTAATTAAACACTACACAAACCTACTTACATTTGGTATCTCTTGCAAAAAAAATAAAAAATACTATTCAGATCTAGATTAACATATTAAAGCATGGCATTGAGTTGGTAGAGAGATGAACAATGTAGTATATTGATCAACCCTCTCTGTGTGTCACTTTGTTCAAAATAATTGACGTAACGGTGCCAAGTTTTGAAAAGATCACAATCACACGTACAATATCCAAGGTGTACAGGCCTGCGAACGTCTCTCTAATCCGAGCAGTAGCTTCACGTCGATCTAGTAGGAATTTCTCCAAGGTAAGAGGTCGACTCAGTTCCTGTTGAACCTTCTTGGTGCCGACTAGCTGAGTGGCCACATCTGGGCATTTCACTGCTTTAGATCTTTCCATCAAGAGACGCGCTTCCCAATCCTGTATGGTGTGACAAATTATCAGCACATTGTGCGTTATCTCATGGTCATCAAAGATCTCAGTCAGTCTGGAGAAAACCATCCTTACCACATCTCCGCATGCAGAAGACTAGTACTGTCACACAAACCATAATTAGAACATAAACACCATGAAGAACCAACTCAACCTCGTTCCATTACATGACCCACGCCACACTTCTCCTGCCAATCTACAACCCACACACCAAGAATCATTCAACATGCACAAGTCCACATTGTTATTAGCATTAGGTGCACATGGCACTACGGCAGAAATTAATTCATCTCAGCTGTATAAAGGGACACATAAGGGCTTATTCATTAAACACAGAATTGCGATGAACTAGAAATCTAATTTCAAAATTGACTTGATGTCACAATAGTAAAGTAGGCAAATTTTTTAAAATCTGCCCTTTTTGTTTACATTTTTGTAATCTCTTTGAATTACAATTTGCAGATTAGTGGGTAAACCCAACACAATCAAAGTGTAGATGGTAACATGGAGGTTTGTATTTTTTTTTTCTCAAATGATACTATTCTCAAGATAACAATACAATATGTTGCATTGTATTTTTGTTTATTCGGTTTATATCAGTTTCTCGAAAAAAAGAGTAACAAAACACAAAGGCAGTCTTAAAACAGTCTTTTTTATTTGGAATTAAATACACACCTTGTCTTCATAATCTTGAGGCATGTATCCAGTTCTAAAATAGGCCACGGCTACCTCATATCCATCCCTAAAACAAACAGTGCACGGATTAGGACCTAATCCATTGGAACAACATTAATTACAGAAATTCTAAACTGGCAGCAAATCTGCCGTTCTATATGGTGTAATAACTAGGATCAATAGAATGCCCTCAATATGGAACAATTCCATATAGTATACATAAAGTACAATATGGTTCTCCAGCTGATCACGTTTTGAGCGATCTGTCCTTTTTTTTACACTTGGTACTACAAAAATATATAGAACATATTAAAAATATATATTTTTTTTTAGAAAGAAAGGAGGCATTTATTTAAAATGTAGCAAGTGGAAAACAATGGAACTCCAACATTACAGAAACAATCACCACACCATGATTTTATTGTTTAAAGGAATGATCCAAGCATGATGCCTACTGCAGTCCTCCATAGTGATTTTGGTGCCATAATTGCCATGGCCTCATCCTATTGTAATATAAAATTTTAAGCACAGTTTGACCTTCACCCCAGAACCTCACCGCATCTGGTATTCTAAGAGCTGAAGAGGCTAGATATCAGGGTTGTTCAATATCAGAACAGATTCAAATCATGCACTGACTCAACTGGTGGTCTTGGCCAATGAAAGTATGCCTAAATCGGCATCAGACTTTTCCTGCCTGAGATGACAGGATGAAGCCCAGACACCAAACAGGGCATGCAAAAATGGCTTGTCAGACTACGATGGGACTGTGACAGGGTACTACAGCCATAACCACTACAGCAGTATGTAGTGTTTATGGTGTTTGGAATGTCGCTTTAAATACCCAAACGGTGAACACAGGCATGGAAGCACAATGTAGTTAAGTTGGCAAACATGTCTCACTTCCAATCGACTCCTTCTAACAATAGTATTGAACAAATGTATTGCTCAGTCAGGCACTGACTGCCAGAAATAAAAAGGACATGCAGACATTAAACATAAACCGTCAAGGCTTACTTTAAATGGTGGTGGGAACTGTTTCAATCTTGAATGACAACGGTCACCTCAAAAAAAAAAAAATATATATATTTTGTTTATTTATTTTTAAATATAATAAATCTTTCATCACATTTTTAAAGGATATTTTTAAATGAAGTATACATACAAACACATTGAGAAAAACCCATCCCTAACTTTATTATATGGCAGAAACTTTTAGCCATACACATATACCCTGGGTCGGACAAGGTTTACAAACCGACAGTCTATTGTCTTACCTGGTTCTGTGCAGGGAGTGAAGCTGGGAAGACCATAGAGACTGTTACTGTCCGACCAACGGTGTATGTATATGGATGAAAGATACGGTCATATGCTAAATGCAGGGATGTGTTTTTCTCTTTTTCTTTATTCCATATACTTCATTTAAAGGGAAACTTCAGTGCCAGAAAAACAATCCATTTTCCTGGCACTGCAGGTCCCCTCTCCCTCCCACCCCCCAATCCCCGGTTGCTGGAGGAGTGAAAAGCCCTTCAGTAACTTACCAGAGGCAGCGACGATGTCCCACGCCGCTGCTTCTTCCTCCGCCGCCGTTTCTCCTCTGCATTGCGCCGGCCAGGGAGACCTAATGCGCATGCAGAGCAAAAAATGGGTCGCAAGAGTATTCTGAGAACGGACAGCAGCTAAAATAGCCAAATAGCCTGCCCTTCGGTGGGTCCCCGCTCAGAACTCAAGCTGGTTTTAGCTCATCTTGTGCCATTACAGAGAGAACATATCTGAAGCATATCAGACTGGTCCCACCCATACGGGCAGTCCAGATCCAAAATGCCAGCAAGTTTTCTCTGCACGAGAGATACAGCAACCCCAGACGATCGTTTCAGCCTTGTTAGGCATCATCAGAGAGGCATAGCTGATATCTCTCTAGGCACCGTGAGCAAGGGGTCCACGTCTGGATTACCCTTTAAACTAATGGAGAGCAAAAAATGGGTCGCTAGAGTATTCTGAGAACGGACAGAGGCTAATGCGCATGCGCAGCAACACCCTATGTGCGCATTAGCGCTCCCAATAGGAAAGCATTGAAAATGCATTTCAATGCTTTCCTATGGGGAAATGAGCGATGCTGGAGGTCCTCACACAGCGTGAGGAAGTCCAGCGACGCTCTAGCACAGGTTTCCTGTGCTATGATCCAGGAAGTGCCCTCTAGTAACTGTCTAGTAGACAGCCACTAGAGGTGGAGTTAACCCTGCAAGGTAATTAGTGCAGTTTATTAAAAACTGCAATAATTACAGTTGCAGGGTTAAGAGTAGTGAGAGTTGGCACCCAGACCACTCCAATGGACAGAAGTGGTCTGGGTGCCTGGAGTGTCACTTTAAAAACGATATATTTCCTTTTTATAAGTTGATGAAAGAATTGTTATATTGTTAAAGCGCTACAGAATATGCTGGCGCTATATAAATACCAGTAATAATAATATTAAAAATAGCTTTGCGGGGACCGTTGCCCTTTAAGACAAACTGTTCCCACCATTTCAAGTAAGCCTTGGGGATTAGGGCACCAGTCTGTGCAGAGAGTTACCACAAGACAGGATTGGTGAGTCTCCCCTCTGGATGAGCAGCCAAACGGGTGATTTTAGGTCAGAGAGCTACAGATTTTCGAGAGTTGTAGGGAAACGTGTCCACTCTTGTGCAGTAGCAAGCTCCGCTCCCGGGGATTACGTTTAATGTCTGCATGTCATTTTTATTTCTGGCAATCTGTGCCTGATTGAGCAATACTTTTGTTAAATACTAATGTATGAAGGAGTAGATTCTAAGTGAGACATGTTTGCCAACATAACTGCATTGTGGTTCCACCCCTGTTTACACCGGGTTTGGTGATTTAAGGAGGCAGTGATAGCTGTGCACAACCTACATATATATGTATTGTACACTCAATTTGGCACAACTGTGAGAGTGTGATTGATGGGTTACACTAAGGGTTTTTTTGCCAGTTAAAAGTGCATAAGTATTAGAAACATAGAATGTGACGGCAGATATATCTAGTCTGCCCAATTTTCTAAATACTTTCATTAGTCCCTGGCCTTATCTTATAGTTAGGATAGCCTTATGCCTAGCCCACGCATGCTTAAACTCCTTTACTGTGTTAACCTCTACCACTTCAGCTGGAAGGCTATTCCATGCATTCACTACCCTCTCAGTAAAGTAATACTTCCTGATATTATTTTTAAACCGTTGTCCCTCTAATTTAAGACTATGTCCTCTTGTTTAACCCCTTAAGGACCAAACTTCTGGAATAAAAGGGAATCATGACATGTCACACGTCATGTGTCCTTAAGGGGTTAAAGTATTTTTCGAACACCAGAAGTGTTATAGTATTTTGATTTTATTTTAAAATAGAAAAATAAAAATAGACATGAGAGGAGAAGGGAGAGTAAAAAAACAAACAAAAAACCCACATAGATTCTGCTTCACACATTATATTGTCCATTTTAATGCATTATTTTAGGACAGTCAGTTATAGAATACACACTACTGTATGTCACAAAGCCAATTTACTGCCCTTTTTGAAACCACAATTTAAAGTGCAAACTTGTATTGCGTACCGTGCAAGGCACAGCATAGATATGGCTGGTGAGTGTGCACAATATAGGGTCAGTTTAGTGTTTGTGCGACATATTTGTATATTTAGGATCTGCAAAGTTGAAAACATAAGTGGATTTGAGTGACAAGTCTAATATCTTTATACAGACAGATGTAGATTACGCTGGTGCTATAAAATGGCAATAACTAAGCCTGCACAACACATCCTGGTTTTTCATTTTTTTCGCAATATAAATAATAGTAAAAGTTCCTATACTTACACAATGAGAGCCTTATCTGCATTCAACGATCCCCTTTCCAAAACATCCCTGAGTCGCCTCCTGATCACTCGGATGTTCCTGCAAAGCAAAAATCAGTCCATTGAACCACTTACGGAGTATATTCAGCAGATGCACAGGGCCTGCTCTACGTCTCCAGCTGGCCCATCTGATAAGTCCATTTTCCATAGACGGAACACGTTTTAGAATCTAATTAATTTCCCAATCAGAATAATTGTGGGGTTTATTCACTAAAACAATGAATTGAAAAATGGAATTGCAAAACTGAAGCCAAAATAATGGATTCTGAGAAATTATAAATTTTGGCTATAGTCGCAGCTACCGTACTTCCATTGTATAAATACGTTTTCATTAACCAGAATTTTGTTTTTAGCGTGGTGTTTAACACAGCGGAAGAGTTTTTGGTTTTTTTTTTTAACATTCTTTTGTGTATCCCTACATTTATACCAGATTGTATTAAACAATAGAGTGTGTCTTGATTTAAACACACATGACTCAACACCCTTTTAAGAGATTGGAAATTGTGAAAAATAGGGTTGAGATCACAGGGTCAAAATAGGACTTTAAAGAAAGAAATATTGTTAATGGCATTGTGAGAATGTTTGTTTATTTTTTCCTACAATGTAAAGGTGAAGCAGACAGTAAACAAACCAGTGAAAAGGATCTGTATTAATTAATGGATAACTGCCATAATGTCTTATTATTTGAATAGCAAGATTACATGTATTAAAGCCTGGGTGTATTTATTATTGCAACACAATTATATACCTCTGTTCAGCACATTCACTAGCTTAATCATGCTCCAGAGAGGTGGCAATCCTGAAGTTCACTTTGGCTGAAATTGACAAAGCCATGCACTCTGTAAAGGGCCGAAACGGTTTTAGAGCATGTTTTGGAGATACCTAGCACATGCACGTGACATCAGGACTTGCGAACGCACACTTGCCTGCATTTTCCTCGGCTGTACCAATAGTCCTTTCAACCAAAGAAGATCTAAAGATGGCTGCCTCCCTAGGAGCAAGGGCAAGCCATAAGATACACTGAAAATATGTATTTACTTAAAGCGGCTCTATTACGGCATAATTACCTTTCCTTAAAATCGATTCTTCTTCTCTTCCCGTCTCTTATTTCCGTTGCGGATTTCCTCTTTTAAATTGTAACTTTTCTTTAAAATATTTAAGGCAAAGTAGGGACTACTGTGTCTTATGTATTTTCCTCTGATGTTCCTCTGATTGACCAAATTTGACAAAGGGTGGAGTTTAAGGCAGTCCCCACTTAGTCAAGTGAAATCTTCCTGTCATACGTATTAGTTAATTTCCTATTCCATTCTACTGCCTAGCCCTATTCCATTCAGATACTCTCACCTTAAATTTGAAATTCACTTTGAATTCTCACTTTAGTAACTAAACCTGTATATTTGCAAGGATCCATTTCAGTTTCCAAGGTCAATTACCCACAATCCATCAGTCAAACAAATCCCACGGAAGTAAACCGCACACCTTGATTGACAGACGAGAACAAAATAGTGGCACCAGGTTTATTGTTTTGGGTTTCAGAAACACCTGGTGTTTGCGCCCAAAGGAAAACTTGATGAACCCCTACACCAAGCATGTCAAACTTGCGGCCCACAATGAATATCTTTGCGGTCCAGCGAGCCGCGAGTAGATGCTTCACTAAACTGTGCGTGTGAGGGAGCAGTGAGTATAGGGTTGCCACCTGGCCGGTATTTGGGGCTGCCTGACTGGTACCGATAATTGCTGGCAATAAGCAGGTTGCTGCTTTCTATCATGAAGCATCCCAACTGTTTTTGGGACTGATCCATACTGTACATCTGACCTCACACTCACACCTATGAGTCTGGCTGCTGCAGACCGTTCAGTCAGTGTAAGTGTTCAGGTTTACAGAAGGGGCTACAAACCTGGAGCAGAATCTCTCACTCCGCAGGCAGAAAAAGCAGGTAAATATATTTAAATCCCACATTTACCTGCTTCTTCTTGCCTACCCTGGGGGGAACACTGATCTAACCAATCAGATTTGAGATTGCACAATTGAAACACTGCAATATATATATATATATATATATATATATATATATATATATATATATATATAGAGAGAGAGATCAGGAGCTTGGTCCCTTACATGGAGAGAAAGGAGGTTTGGGGGGGTTGCATGCAGGATATATGGCAGGGTGTGGGGGAGAAACAGAAAATGCACCATGCACTAACATTAACTAAGAAGGCTTATTGGGCAGCAGGGATTGTGTTACGTCATGTAGGTTATTCTGGGACAGTGGTAGCATGTGCAGACATGTGCCATATTTACTTTTAAAAATAAAATATACTTGATAAAAATCACCCAGTCACACTCACCCTGTCACGCACAGGCACTCCTCCACTGAAAGTCACCCTAATATACACACAGTTGCATCACACACACACATCACAACATCACCAAAAATGTAACAAACACATCAAGACCACAAACAGCCCCCCCCCCCATACCCACACACAACAGCTCCCACTCCCACATTTGCTCCCAGACACAGATTCACATGCTCACATACACAAATGTGCATTCCAAACAGTCACAGTCACAGATACAAATAGACACATATATACAATCACAGATGCACAAAGATACTCGCTGCCAGACACACAATCTCACATCCATAGATACACAATGCCACACACGCAAACACACTGTGATTGTGTGCAATGGTGTGTTTTTTTATATCAGTGCGTATGTGTGTGCATGTGTCAGTGTGTATGTATGTGCACATATTTACCCCTGCATATGTATTGTATCTCTTACATCACATCCTGTGAGGTCACGCATATATAATTAATTATGCAAATTTGTATGGCCGGTATTTTTTTTACAATAAAGGTGGCAAACCTAAGTGAGGAGCAGCAATGGAGATCTCCAGAGAGAAGGCCCCTCACCTGCTCCCAAAGGTAGGGAGCAATCAGCAATACACAAAATGATTTGTGAGTGTGTGCAAGAATGTGTAAATGTGTGTGTCAGTCATTGAGTGAGTGTGTGTCAGTCAGTGAGTGAGAGTGTGTCGGTCAGTGAGTGAGAGTGTGTCAGTCAGTCAGTGAGTGAGTGAGTGTGTGTCAGTGAGTGAGTGTGTGTCAGTCAGTGAGTGAGTGTGTCAGTCAGTGAGTGAGTGTGTGTCAGTCAGTGAGTGAGTGTGTGTCAGTCAGTGAGTGAGTGCTTTTTTGTGGCCCACATAAACTTAGACTTTGTTGATTTGACCCAGGCTAGCCTTTGAGTTTGACATGCTTGGTATGGGGGGTCGGGGGGATTGGGATTTAGCAGACAGGGAGGACTGGGATTTAGCGAGCGGGCGGACTGGGATTTAGTAGAGCGGGCGGACTGGGATTTAGTAGAGCGGGCGGACTGGGATTTAGTAGAGCGGGGGGGACTGGGATTTAGTAGAGCGGGGGGACTGGGATTTAGTAGAGCTGGGGGACTGGGATTTAGTAGAGCCTGGGGGACTGGGATTTAGTAGGCGGGGCACTGGGATTTAGTGGAGCAGGGGGGACTGGGATTTAGTAGAGCAGGGGGACTGGATTTAGTAGAGGGGGGGACTGGGATTTAGTAGAATGGGGACTGGGATTTAGTAGAGCAGGGGGACTGGGATTTAGCTGGGGACTGGGATTTAGCAGAGCGGGGGTGACTGGGATTTAGTAGAGCGGGGGGACTGGGATTTAGTAGAGCGGGGGGACTGGGATTTAGTAGAGGGCGATGCTGTGGTTTTTTTTTAATACTGTATTAAATCTACGTTGAATGAAAATGTATGTTTTCCATGATGCTCAGCTAGCTTTTTAGCTAAAAGCTAGTTGAGCATCATGGGAAATGCAGTCCAGAAACAATTTATGGTGTCAAGGTTAGCCATCAAAGCCCTACACTAACAGAGAGGTAGAGATATGTCATGCATATGTACGCCAATCTTTTCCCATGAACAGTGTGCTGCTACACAGACAGGTAAAAAAATACAATCTCACCACGCTGTCTAATAGAGGGCTGTGCAGCAACGTTCTCTTCCTCAGCACACCCTGACGGCAGTCATTATAAGGGCGCCACCCCTTCCCCCTTGGAGCCGTATACGACTGATATTTTTTTAGAATAAGATGTGTATAAAAAGTTGTAGAATAAAAAATAAAAAAAATCTACAATAATTCTCCTGCCCTCTCCATCAACTGTACATATGTGTGACTTCAGCCTCCAAACCTCCTCTCCCCCACACTAGCAATGCCCGCTTTTGAGATTTAGTGCAAGGGAAAAATAGATAATATACAGAATGACAAGTGACCAATTGGTGAGGGAGGGCATGAATAACATTAAAAAAAAAAAAATGTAAAAAAAGAAAAGTGCCACTTTAACTGTATTGCAGTGGGGCTGCCAGCATAACTTGATGAGATGCCACCAATCCTGGTACAATATTTAGAACATAAGAAAACAAAATTGTTAAAATGCCAGTCTATGCTACTCTTTATTCTCTCAGCATATATAAACTGAGGGCTCCAATTACAGTACCATTTACTGCACACAAGAAAAAAAGAGGTTTAGTATTGTACAGGGACTTTGTGAATTGGAAAAGAAACCCTTGGCTATGTATGCACTGCAATCATCTCAGCTGAATAAGGAGAGATTTACTTTTGTATTTCAATGTTCATTATGTTACACAAATTTCCACACTATATTATCTCTCCTGCACCTCTTTGCTTATATTTCTTTTTAGAAATAAACCCCACTTACGGCAAATAGTGACACAATATATCAACTAAACAGTAGAAATGCTTGAAAATATGTGTACTGAACCATTTCATAATGAAAAGCTACCGCAAAGCATTTTACTTTGATGTATATTAGAAATATATAGTCATAAATCAGCTTATATCTAAAACTGGAAGAAGACTACATGCCAAAAATGTCACCTCACTGCAAGATACACATTCTTTAACCCCTTTAGGACCAAACTTCTGGAATAAAAGGGAATCATGACATGTCACACATGTCATGCGTCCTTAAGGGGTTAAGCATGTTTTTTTTTTTTTTAAGTTTACGATCTGCCTTCATCACTCCAAGTTTGTAGGAGGTAAACAAAAAATAAAAGCTTATCATGTCGTGTTTCAACTTGCCTATCCCACAGTTCGTTTTCAATATAACGGTGATCAAATATGTTCCTCTGCGTAGTTTCGACTAGAAACATGACAACAGCCCTGCAAGACAATAAAGTTTAGGGTCTTGTTTCAAGACAAAAATCAATGCATAATATAATATAATGATAAGGGCTGGTAGCCCTAGATTTAACTTGTTGGACACATTCTGTTGGCCTTCATAACAAAATATAACGTATTGATAATTGTCTGTTGGTTTTGTTTAGGCTCTAGCAGGCAATTAACAGAGCAGAAAACAATACATTCTAAATTACAGAACACTGTGCAATAAGGGTGTTTGAAAAATTAGATCTCTCTTTACAGGAAGTGTGTAGGGAGGCTGTGTGAGTCTCAGCCATGGGAGGTGTGGCTAGGGCTGAATAAACACAGTGATTTAACTCCTAAATGGCAGAGAATATAACAGTGAGACTGCAGGGGCATGGTCTATACACCAAAACCAATACATTAAGCTTAGGCTGGTGCTCAGTTTGGCACTAAAGGTTGAAATGATCAATTATTCCTCAAGGTCTTAACTTTCTTTTACAATTACATTTATAACAAATTCCCAGTGAAACCTACTTTTCAGATCCGTACAACTCCCAGGCCTTTGCAATGCCACGGGCAATGCCATGTGATGGATTATTAGGCAATATTTTACTAGCCTCCTCCGTCTTCCCCAGTGTCTTCAACACATGTCTGAAACAAAATTTTAAAAAATAATAATTTTCAAAGAGACAGTAACATTTCAAAACAAATAATCTTTATATTAAAGAGACAGTAAACTTGTGTTCACTCACTAATCTTTTTTTTTTTTCATCTTGGCAGGAACATGAACACAAATTTTGCATACCGGCTTGTGCAAAAGCCCACCGTACATGACTTACATTTTAACTTTGTTATACAATAGGCTACCTAGTACAAGGTCTTTCCCACACAGCTTATTTTTCACAGTCCGCCAAGGAGTTTTTAATTATACATTTAGGGTACTACTAACATTGAACAGTATGCATTGCCTCTCCTTCTGTGTCGCAAATGCTTATACTGCCCTTTAGCTTGGCCATTCAGTCCTGACGTACGCCTATTCCAATGTTGAGCAGGGAATAATAGTGAAAGAAGAAGAAAGAAGAGAAAGAGAAAATAGACATATAGAAAGAGACAAGGGGGTGTAGGAACGGAGGGCAGAGGGAAGGGGCGGCGGGCTCTATCCGCATGTACTTGCACGTCGCTTCGGTGGCCTCTGATAGGGGTGGCTGTCATACCCAGGGATGTTTTAACCGCGAGGCAAACAAGGCATTTGCCTTGGGCGGCATTTACCAGGAGGCGGCAAAAAAAGCGGCCGCCAAATGCCCAGGGCAAATGCCTTGTAAGCCTTGTGGCTAACTGACATGCAGGGAAAAGTGCTCCCTCGCCAGCGCCGCCTGCCCAGCAGCCACTGGACCACCAGGAAATGGGAGAACCCCCCCCCCCCCAGCATTCCCAAAGGTAAGGAGGCTGGGGGGGTTAAATTTAAAAAAAAAAGTGAGTGTGTTAGTGTGTGTGTGTGTGTGTCTGTTAGTGTGTGTGTGTGTCTGACTGTGTGTGTGTCTGTGTGTGTCTGACAGTGAGTGTGTCTCACTGTGTGTGTCTCACTGTGTGTGTCTGACTGTGTGTGTCTGACTGTGTGTGTCTGACTGTGTGTGTCTGACTGTGTGTGTCTGTGTTTCTGTTTCTGTTAGCTAGTGTATGCGTATCTGTCAGTGAATGTGTGTGTGTATTTAGAAGGTGGAGCAGGGTTGGGTGAGGGTAGCGCACGTGGGGGGGGGGGGAATCTGAGTCTTGTCCTGTCTAGGACAGCACAAAACCAAGATACACCACTGGTTATACCTCCGCTGTCCTCCAGGCCCCAAGAGATTCACCTCTTAATACCTTCCCAATCCTATTATGCTTTTATCCCAGGGTTCCCATATTCTTTGGAATGCTACCATGGTCCCTTTTACTCTAGCCATCAGGTCATCCATAAGTTTGCTATACTTGATCAGAGAAAGTCGGGTCCTCCAGTGACAGCCACGATGTTGTTATCGCTCTGCGCGTGCTTAAGGTGATCTTGTGCAGAAGTTTCTGCTATCTCCTGGTCACTCACTAATCTTAAAACAGATATCCATTATATATTTCACATCTATCGAGTATTTTTCTCTAAATTACTTTCCTACTTTGGATAAGGGTGATTGGTCAGACTGCAGAACTCAAAGAAAGATAGGCCAATGAAGAAGAAAGAGCATTCTAGAGCAGTAAGATGATTCAGGGATATTTTAAAAAGTAAGAATTCTGGAATTGTCTGAAAAGTGAGTTTCAAATTTACCCTTGATCAAAAATGAGTATTTCAGAAAGATAATAATCTTTAAAGGACCACTATAGTGCCAGGAAAACATACTCGTTTTCCTGGCACTATAGTGCCCTGAGGGTGCCCCCACCCTCAGGGACCCCCTCCCGCCCGGCTCTGGAAAGGGGAAAGGGGTTAAAACTTACCTTTTTCCAGCGCTGGGTGGAGAGCTCTCCTCCTCCGATCCTCCTCTTCTCCTCCCTGTCGGCTGAATGCGCACGCGCGGCAAGAGCTGCGCGCGCATTCAGCCGGTCACATAGGAAAGCATTCATAATGCTTTCCTATGGACGCTGGCGTGCTCTCACTGTGAAAATCACAGTGAGAAGCACGCAAGCGCTTCTAGTGGCTGTCAATGAGACAGCCACTAGAGGATTAGGGGGAAGGCTTAACCCATTCATAAACATAGCAGTTTCTCTGAAACTGCTATGTTTATTAAAAAATGGGTTAACCCTAGAAGGACCTGGCACCCAGACCACTTCATTAAGCTGAAGTGGTCTGGGTGCCTAGAGTGGCCCTTTAAGAAATACACACATAAACTGTGTTGAGATTTCAAAAGATATCTGAGACAAAGTAGGGACTATGTCCTCTTGACAAAAGGAGGAGTTCCCTTTTGTCAATTTTGTAATTTCCCCCAGGTGTCACAGTGCAGTGTAAACTTTGTTGACTAACAATTTTAGTCGACTAAAATTTTTGAGATTTAGTCGACTACAACTAAAACA
Source organism: Pelobates cultripes (assembly GCA_933207985.1). NCBI lineage: Eukaryota > Metazoa > Chordata > Amphibia > Anura > Pelobatidae > Pelobates > Pelobates cultripes. The sequence goes on from OW240916.1 coordinate 39,900,627, forward strand.
ATTCAGATGACTAAAATACGACTATAACTAAAATGGCTTTTCAGTCAAAAGACTATGACTTAAACTAAATTGAAATTTGCCGCCAATATTAACACTGCACCAGTGATGGCTGTAAGGAAAAAAACGAAAGCAATGTTATTCCTACATAAGATCCCACTGTCTTGAATGCAAGAATGTACAGTGCTGACATTGGCTCCTGTAGCTAAAGTGTAACCTACCTTTTCCTGCCACCCACGGCCACTACCGGACCCCAGCACAAGGGTCAACGTTGAGGACTTTACAAACTTTTCAAAGACCCCAGATGGTGACACAGCCACTTTAAGGCCAAAACAGTTAAACTGGAAGAATTCCATCACAGCTATTTTGACCTTAAATTTAAAAGAAGTCACATTGAATTTTTTATTAGTTCCAAAAAATTCTCACTTTATTAGAAAGTGTTTGGATACGGAATGATTTGGGTATCCTCTGATAATATTTTGCCAGTGTTCAGCTAATCTGGTTTTTAAACATCTAGTTGTCATTCCAACGTACTAGAGACCACATGGGCACTCGGGTAGATATATAACATTTTTGGTATTGCAGCATATAAGGTCTTTGATATGTTTGGAAGTTGGAATGACAACTAGATGTTTAAAAACCAGACTAGCTGAACACTGTCGAAATATCAGAGGATACCCAAATCACAGTATCCAAGCACTTTCTAATCCACGATAAGAACCCTAAACATCTAAAATGCATTGGTATCCAGAAATGTAAATTTTCCTGGAGAGGTGGAGATGTAAAAATGATCATGGGGACGGGGCCTGACCACAGAGCCATGAGGACGTGAACCTCAAGAGCTCCTGCACCAAGCTATGTTAAAAATCGAATTTCACGACTCAAAAAGCAACTAAACGTGCCACAACAGCCAGCAACCAAAAGGGGACATGAAGCAAAGTAGAATGATACCCCACAAGCGGCACAACAAGCTACCTTCACTGGTCAGGCGTTCGAGGCCTACTCACATGGCGAGCGCTGGAGGGACGGACGCTCTCCCACCGCCAAGACTAGTTACCTCATTGACCAAGGGCCCTTGTTTCCCCTCCCCCCCCCACAGACCGGCAGGGGTCATCCCGGTCCAAACTCCACAGGGCTATAGGACCCTACAAGCCACAGAGATCACAAGCCACCTACACCCAGAAGCCAAGATGGCGGCCTCCGATCGGGCCCCTGGGCCTCCACCCTACCTACCACTAATAGCGCAGCAGGCAAGCGACCGCAGAGTGGCAGCCTTCAACCTTTTCTGGACGTGGTGGCGGGCCATACTGGTGCAGACCCAAGCAACCACAGCAGTCCCCCAACAACCCACTACCACTACCTTATCTGCACGGAGACCGGCTCTGACATGCACAGCTCAGCTACCGACCGGCACGAGGCAGCAGGGGGCAACGAAGGCTCTGCCCAGACTCACAAATCACAGACCGCACACCCGACACCGCCGTCCCGGGTACCGACAGACTTGGATAGCCTCCAAACGCAGTCCGCCACCATACAAACTAAAACGGCTCACTCGGGGGGCCTACTGGCGCGTCACCCAGCTGCAGCTACACAAAGCCGCAAACAGCGCCCAGAAGGGCTATGCCTCCATACCACAGGGAAACATGCCCGAAAACCAACACGGGGAGCGGAGAAACTACCGCGTCACCAAGGTAACATCCCCACCACCCACGGTACTCACGAAAGACTGGGAAGCAATGGCAGAATCCATCCAGCCTACCTGACCTGCAATGCCGAGGCCCCATGGGACTTTCCAATATGTGCTTTGCCGGTGCCGACCACAGGAGACGGCTGACTCTTATGGCCGCGTGGCGGCTAGGACTGCTACCACACCACTACGTCCGTGCTGCCAAAGAGGACTCTATCCACATCACCATTAGCCAGCCTTGCCTCCATGGCCTGAGCTACATTAGCACACTTAGTTAGGCAAACTCTGATACCGCAACACTTATTACAAATGTGCCTGTTAGCAACGTTAAGCCACCAGATGCCACTTGTGTGTCCAGCATGTATCCTGCCATAGTCGGATCTGAACTCACATGTGACAACAGACAACCACCTGTATATCACTTAGCATATCTACTAAAAAAGAAAAAGTTTCACCTACATATTCAATTCTTGAACGCAGTTAGAATGTTGATTCTACTTTAAAAAAATAAAGAATTTTAAAAAGATCATAGGTCAAAAAAAATGTATTGGGTCTAACTTTTAAAAACGATAAGGAAGGAATGGTGTTGGATAAAAAAATAGCACCGATACCTCCCAAAAAAAAAAGGTTGCAGGGGGTATTCAGGGACTTAACCCTACGATAATAGCTCTGAGCTATCGTGTGCCGATGCATCCTTTGTGATAGTTTTTTCTTTATTTGTTATTTTAATCACCTAGGTTCCTGCTATATCTGTTATGTGGATTTAATATATTTATTAGCTATATTGGGATACTCTGGGATTAGACCAGGCTGCCTCGAAGCAGCAGTGAGGGATTCCTGCCATGCCTTCGGGCTAGATAGATAGCTTAGGAGTCTACCAGAACGTTTTCTTGTTAGTGCCACATGGCTGCGTCATCACTCACAGTGTGATATATACCCCGACATCGTCTCTATCAGCTCCTTTAGTTCCAGATTGGGAGGTTATTGGCTTAGAGCAGTTCTAGACTCTGATGGTCACTGACTGCTCTATCGGTCGAGCCTTCCTATTTTTCTGTCTGTGAGGATAGGGGGTAGATCCATTAGAAGCAGATCTCTATGGGTTAAGTTAGATGGGACCCTTTGCCTGTCTTCGCTATCTCTCCTCAGTCACTACCAGGGATCCTTTTGAGGATACCAGTTGATTAACACAAGTATTATACTTATCTGTTACTTTTGATCTCCCCCAATCATTCTGGGAGATCTACGTGGACCAATAATACTCTAGAGGTTGCCCTGTGAGTTCACTGTGCTTTGGGGGACTCTAAGTGATTGGGACTCTTTTTGGCATTGTCTCTAAAACCACTTCTACTCCTCCTAATTTACTCACAAGGCACTCAATATTCCATATATACATATTTCTACTTGCTATACATCCACGGGTAGTATACTTATATTGTAACCCAATATTGGATTGTCAAGATTCAGATATATTTATACATATTACCACTTATATAGGGAAGCTCTTAGCACTTTAATATGATCCCATCTAGGATCTTCTACTGCTAGCCACTTTGGACCCTATATACCTGTATGTGATACTCAGGACCACCCACCCAGGTTTTTAATGGGTTAGAGTTGTTCACCTTATCACCTTTTAGACACGGTTTTGGGTGTGTAGATGTGTTAGTTTACTATTATTTTTCTTTGATTTATAATTTATCATTTTTCTTTGTTTGTCGGCTCAATAAAAGGTATATCCCATGTTTATGTAACTTTTAATTCAAGGTGGTATTTTTGAATGCGAGTGGGTTCCATCCACTGCCTGTGAATGGTTTTCCCACTCCATTCTTTTGTTTGTTCTAACTTTTAAAAACCCTTGCCCCAAATGGATTAAATTTAAATGTTGATTTTGACCTTTTTAATTTTCTTTAAATTTTTACAAAACATACTTTTTCAATATTCCAGTGGGGATTGTACCACTGTATGCCATTCATACTGGAGCTAGTTACAGCTCCAAAAAAATGTGAGTAGGACTATATAGTCTTCCTTTTATTATCCCCTAAGAACATACTACCCTATTATTCCTTTCTGTTGTTTCATACAGACTCCACTGCTGAACCCACTCTGCTACGCCCATTGAGGAATTACACAGTCACTTGGTAGAAAAACACTTCTGATAAGTGCATCTCTACATTATCTCTTGGACTTTTAACTATATATTTGTTTATCTACTCTATAATACATACTGTATTTATCACTGTATATTTCAAAATTGTGGCGCTATGTTGGGATTATTCTTCTTATTGGGATTTATACAGAGGTAAATACAGAGGTAAATGTATCAATAAATGAAACAATTACAAAATGTTACATGATGTTACATGAGGTTGATGAGGACACTGCTCAGATGAGCTTACAGTCTCCAGCAGTGCTCCTTAACCCTCTCCTGAAGGAACATCTACCAGTCCAGGATTTAGGGATTACCCAGGTGTGTCAAAGGTGTTTAAAAAACAAACAAACAAACAAACAAACAAAAAAAAAAACACCTGGGTAATCCACAAATCCTGGACTCTTAGGTGTGCATTGAGGAGCACTGGGTACAATAAGAAAGGCATCAAGTGGGACAGCAAACAAACAAGGTGGGAAAGTAGCTGTCCATGCTATAGTAATTTCTTGCATTGATTACTGTAATTCTCTCCTAATCAGTCTCCCCAGAAGCTGTACTGCCTCGCTAGAGTCTATAATGAAGGCTGATCTTTCTCTCCTACAAAGCAGATAGGGAGGGCCAGCATGCCAATTGAAATTCGGGTGCAAATCTCCAAGTTTTTCTTCCAATTACTTCAAAAACAATAAGGATCTGCAACACCAATGTAAATGACAAAGAGATTTATTCCAACTGTGTGGAACCGGCAAATGCCTGAGGCTTGATAAAGACCCTGAGGTTGGGTCGAAACGTTGCCAGTTCCACTCGGTGGAATACATCTCTGTCATTTATTTTGTTGCTGCGGCTCATAGGTTTTTTATACTGATCTTTCTCTCCTGTTGCCCTTCTCACACCTCCCCTCTGTTGATCCTTACATTGGCTTCTTGTGTCCTACAGGTGTCACTTCAAAATACTAACCCTTACCTATGAAGCTCTAAGCAACTCTAGCCCCTCTTACATTTCTTCACCGAGTGGTAGGTGTGACCAAACGCCGTCACGGAGTACCATGCCCACATGTACCAACTTGCTTGCCTGCTACTGTTTTCCGGTCCTCATGCTGGGGATCGCCCTACCTGCTCCTAAGCTATAAGCACTGTTTTTCTGAGGAGATCAAAGGGCCTCCTGCCTGCAGCCGGACTGTCAGCGAGGCAAACTATTACTTCAGGGGTTTACTACCCAGGAGCTACGAGTCCAAAGCGCATTCTCTGTTGTGCTACCTAAGTGAAGATATCTACCTGAGAGAGGTGCGAGCCCTAGCAGACTCCCTGGAACTATGAGTTGGCACAGCCACATAGTCCCGCTGGTCGCCTGGAAGTCCGTGCCAGCCAATAGGAAAAGGGCTACCATTCAAACTGGTATTGTGCCCTCCTTCCCGATTGGCTGGCGAAACACCTCCCCGAGCACCGTTTGGTGCAAGTTAGTTTCACTCCCTTTCTCCTGATTGGTCGCCGCATGGTTTAAGTGCAAAGTTTAAATCTACCGGCTTAAACCAAGTGATTCCATGGAACTGTTTTCGGGTATGTACAGAGCCCCAAGCCCAGACTTTACATAACAATTTGCCAACAAGCTGCCTTCAACATGGATGCTGTCCAGGAGGTGGGAAGGTCTGGGAGGGAGGGTCTGCTGGAGATTGGCCGGGATGTGTCAGCTGACCGGAGCTCGCCGCGAACGGTTCGCGGCGAGCCGTTCGCGGGAAGTTCGCGAACGGTTCGCGACATCTCTAGCTGGGACCAGGAGCTATCCGGTGATGTATGTTTTATGTGTGTGCCCACTTCCCTTCCTGGGGAGCGGGGCACCCTGAGTTTCCACAAGTGTATGTTATGTGTATTACTGTATGCAATAGTTTTACTGTTTGTATCTCCAAGAGTGGGAGATGGCCATCTGTAAACCATCCCCCTCAAGCCTGAGACTGAGGGGCTTGTGCTGAATAGAATGGAGACCCCCTGTGGGATCTGTGCATAAATTGGCTGTACCAATAAAGCATTTCAGGGTGTATTCCCAGAGCTGTGTGTTGTCCAGTTACTGGGGGAATGGGTGTCTTTATACTTTAAGTGGTTCCAGAGTGGTTGAGGGAAGGAATTTGCGGAGGTAACCAGTCGGGTTACCTGTGGTCCACTACAGTAGTTATGCCGCTTCTTGGTCTCTCCGCTAATTTGCGCCTGCAGGACTTCTCATGAGTGGCTCCTTTCCAGTGGAACAGCCTGTCTACCACCATCAGATGGATGTATGATACACTCATATACTCAAACACTTAATAAAACAACTACTGTTACCCTAGAGAGTAGGTGGATGTCAATAAATTAAAACGGTCTCATGACCACCACCACTATCTTGAAGCTTACATTTCCATACCCAAAAATCTGTATATGGGTCAGACATACCAACCAATGGCAGTCCAGATTAGTCATGTATGAAATACAAAGATACAACAGCCACTAACCAGGCACTAACTAGAGATGGACATTTCAAATCCCAACTCTGGTTCCAACTTCTACAAAAGATAAAAAAAATTGCACAGACTGTCACTTTAAAAGGAAACAGTCACTTCTCTGAAGTACCATATCTCCCTTTCTTTTACCAAAGCTACTATATTACCAATGTTTTTTTTTATTCTTTATTTTGTTCATGCAGATATTGAACATATGGATTTGCACTGGCACGACAACTGGTGCATCCAGGTTTTTTATTCACATATACTCACATGGCATTTAAATCATTGTAATGTTTTGTTTTATGTAGACAAGTAAATAGGAGCATAGCTTAAGCTTCAGAATAAAAGAAAGAAAAACAAAGGGAAACTTTAGCTTGGCATCATATTTTTAGTCAAAGGAGGAATAGAGGTCAGGCTAGGACATTGCATTACGATACTGAACTGAGCATATCTGTCTTAGTACCTGACTGCACATGCTTATGTGGTTGATACAGTGGATCTGATCCAAGCTATTAGTTTTAAACATGCTACGCTAGGCAAAAATAAAAAGAACTGGCTTCATCACTAGTAAACAAAGATGATATAAAATACAGGAGTCCACCGCTTGGTGAGCAAACCAGACTTATGCTGGCGGGATTGCCTCTGTGAGTTTCGTGCCCCTTTATTCGATTCCGATTTACAAGGAAGCTGGATAGTCGGTTATATATCCCCCGCAGGAAGGCAGGTATTGCGTGAGCGTCCCGATGGAGGGCTTGTGCGCTTGTGTCTCCATGGATCTCCGGTGCAACATGCGCCATTTTGAGGGGATAAACGATTCAAAGTTCCCAGTCTCCACATGCTGACTAGCCCTGATTGGCTGCGGGTTTTGCTTTCGGGTTCTTGGGCCCTGGGTGCGGTGTTGAGCCGTGCTTCCTTGGCATCCGCCGTGCAGGAAGTGGGATTCTCAGCTTAATTAGCTTTCTTTGGATTCTGGAGGGCGAGATGGGCTCGTGTGCGCGTTTGTGGAGTTGGAGCCTCTGAGGTCTGTGAGTGTTTCAGCTGAGCATGCTGTTGCCTAACTTCAAGTTTCACCCAGAATTTGGAAAATATGCTGTCCAGTTTGCTCATAGTTGTTGTAAAGTAGGCCTCGACTGGACGAACTCCGTCTGTGAGCGCCGCCATTTTGAGAGCCATTTGGTGTCTCGGCGTGCAGCAGCTTGAAGCGGTGTGTATGCTCCTGGAATCTGGATGAGGGGGGCAGCTATGGGTTACAAAATGTGGCGTCTGGAGAGCATCTGTCCCTCTGATGCCAGTCAGGCTTTTGGGCCGCAAGAAGTTGAGGACAGGTGTTCTGGGTCGGGACAGTGCCAAAGCTGGTACCATTCGAGTCCCCAGTCAGGCTGGTTTTGCGGTGATACAGGTGAGTTGCCATGCAGAAAAAGGCTTAGGATGCAGGCTTTAGTCAGGAGCTCGCCCTGCATGTGTCCACTCAGCCTGCCAGTCAGGCCCTGTCCTCCTACCAATGTTCTTTTTGCATACATTTTAAAGCGCACTGGATAACAGCGCTATGCAAGAACTGTTAAATAAATACGATAGGATAACATTGAATAAAACATTCAATAAGCACCCTATAAGTTAAACATAATATTAAACAACTTTAGCTTCATGAACTTTTGGTGTATAGAAAATGCCCCTGCAGCCTCACTGCTCAATCCTCTGCCATTCAGGAGTTAAATCCCTTTGTTTATGAACCCTAGTCACACCTCCCTGCATGTGACTTGCACAGCCTTCCATAAACACTTCCTGTAAAGAGAGCCCTATTTAGGCTTTCTTTATTGCAAGTTCTGTTTAATTAAGATTTTCTTATCCCCTGCTATGTTAATAGCTTGCTAGACCCTGCAAGAGCCTCCTGTATGTGATTCAAGTTCAATTTAGAGATTGAGATACAATTATTTAAGGTAAATTACATCTGTTTGAAAGTGAAACCAGTTTTTTTTTCATGCAGGCTCTGTCAATCATAGCCAGGGGAGGTGTGGCTAGGGCTGCATAAACAGAAACAAAGTGATTTAACTCCTAAATGACAGTGAATTGAGCAGTGAAATTGCAGGGGAATGATCTATACACTAAAACTGCTTTATTTAGCTAAAGTAATTTAGGTTACTATAGTGTTCCTTTAAAAATTCAAAGAAGTGACAGTTCCCATTTAAAGCAACAAATATTATGCTTTGGATATGCTTGCTTGGGTATGGGGATTTAAACCTCTCTAGATAATATGTGACAGGGCTTGACAAATCCCAGACGCCAGAATGGCCATAGCGACAAGAAACTGGCAACTTAAGCTCTTTAGCTAAGGCGGCTGCTCGGCCATTCCTCTCTGATCCCTCGCGCATTGTTTAGTGATGCCGAGAGACGGAATGTGACTTCACTCCGGCCCCGGCACCACTGCAGAGAGCGCACAGGGGAGAAGAGAGGAACGACAGGAAGATGATTAGAGCAGGCCCCAAAAGTAGGGAGGCTAGGTGGACTTAAACTAAAACAAACATGTCCATCAAAGCTTCTTAGATGTTATACAAAACACATAATAACAAGAACATTAACTGTAACCAATTCCAGTCGCATTGTTCATACGTTGTGGAGCAGTGCCAATCAGTGGGTCTCCAATAAAGGGCGGGGATACCACCATCCCCGCCTCCATCCAGAGAGTCTTTCCCTGCATCCCTCCCCCAAGCGACAGTAACCCTCCAACAGTTCTACCCAAACACCTTCTGTGCCTCTATTTTTCTAGCGGGACGTATGTATTGGCCTCGGGGTTTGTTCAGTTGGCCTAAGAGGTCTACCTTGACCATCAATCTTTATGATCTCAGCTAAACCAATGCTTTCCCGTAGGAAAGCATTGGGAGGATATTGTGCATTTGCGCAGCAAAACACCAAGCTGGGCCAATAAGCATCTGCTTGTAGAGATGCATTGAATCAACACATCTCTATCTAGAATATTTAGTGCCTCCATGCAGAGCGTGGAGACTGTGAAAGTAGGTGCTGTACAATGTGCAGCACTGACCCAGGACTCTCTCAGGTGGCCGTCTGAGTGACTGTCACTAGAGGTGTTACTTGGCAGCAATGCAAACACTGCCTTTTCGATTTACCTTGAAAAGCCTGCAGGAACAGGTTATAGACACCAGAACAACTACATTAAGCTGTAGTGGTTCCGGTGACTATAGTGTCCCTTTTAAAACTTTTTTTTTTTTTTAAACAGACTTCTAACTTTTTTAGCTGGCTCCTAGATTCTAAACAACTTTTTCAAGCCATAATATGCGACTAGGAATAGACCTATTAATAGTTTTCTTTGTAAATATGAAAATATTCTCTTTGAGAACTATGTTTATAATTCTTTCCTTTATATTTTGCATTAATTAGTGCAATTAAGTAATGCTTCTGTTATTATTGTAGGCAATGTTAATTTATTGATGTATAACTATTGGGTATGATGACCATTGTAATTATTATTTCATTAATTATTACGAAAGTTTAGAATTATGTCCTTCATATTTTGCATTATATAAGGGCGGATGGTGGTTTCCTCATTTCATAAGAGCAGCTATCAAGTAGGTATAGATTAAGGTTGAATTTGTCATTTAATTGGATGCTTACTTAACCCCTTAAGGACCAAACTTCTGGAATAAAAGGGAATCATGACATGTCACACATGTCATGTGTCCTTAACGGGTTAATAACCCTTAATTACAATGTTTCTGTTATTAATATAGGCAATGCTAATTTAATAATGTATAACCACTGGGTAAGGTTATTGTATTAGGAATACTATAGGCACTAAAACTAATTTAGTATAATGAAGCAGTACTTTGGTACCAAACAATTGCTGATGTCAACGGCGAATAAACTACAGGCCTTTCCAGCCCCATATCAAGAGATTTCTCTAAATGCAGATTTGTCAGGCGCAAATTTATTATTATCACTAAGACACTTTGCAACAACAAGAAACCCTACCGCTGGGGATACCATACTAAATTGCTCATTTGGTGCAACGAAGCCCTTCACACAATTTCCTCCTGTTGTAGCAACTTGTGGAATGTAATCTAATGCCATTGTCGATGCTACCATCAAAATCCCGCGCATCTCCACCAAGAGTACCTCTGGAGTGGCAGTATGCAGGAACTCCAACATGACCCTTTGACTATGTGGTCTTCACCCTAGAGAACTTCCATCACTTCCTGTAAAATCTTACACCTCAGAAGTGGACTAACGTCCCACCTGAAGTTTGACATCTATAGGTCCTTTTATCCGGATGGTATCTTTTTATTACTAAAGTGTTTCTTAATTTTTATGGAATTTGTTGTGTAATAAAGTAATGGCAGAAGTTGGTCCAACACTTTAATTAAGGGCTGTCCCTTAAGGCAGGCATGTCCAGCCCACCCCCATAACCGCTAGTAATGTGGCCTGGTTGCCATTTGGACTGCCAGGCACCAAGGGAGGCAAGAAGCCCTTTACATACTGTTTTCCTGCACAGCTCCCTCGCGCGTCCTGCAATAAGCCGACAGCCAGGATATGACGTTAACCTGGCATCGGCATCACTACTGGGCGCATGAGCGACCTGTGCAGAAAGATCACGGAGATCCACCGCGGCAGGGAGAGGGTGCAAGGTTTTGTATTCCTGGCACTATAGTATCCCTTTAAATAAATAATGTATTAATAGGGGTGCAAATTTTGTGAAACTAAAGGATGTCCTTTAAAGTCTTTCACTAGTGTATATAACTTTTTTCCCAAACTACTTTTTTGAGTCATTGATCTTTATTTTTTTTGTATTTTTGTTTGCTTACAGATGGGTTATTCACTAATGTGAGAATGACCAGTACCAAACGCAGTTCATGCTTCTCAGATGATAACCGGAGAGGGATTTAATAATAGGGTTGGAGCCAGCCACAGGTGTGGTTCAAATAACAATACATATGGGGTGAGCATATGTAAGTTTCCCTCCTCCCCAAACCCCCACCCATTTTTGAGCGGTTTGCCTTTTTAATCGAGGTCTGCTGGGCATCCCTCCCCAACTCATGATGACAATTTGGACAAGCATCTCGGTAAAACTTCAGTGTAATGAGTTAAACTTGTTTTTGCCAAGTCACACCTTAGATGCAAAGGTCCGGGTCATTAACAATGAACTTACACCTTGTACATTGTAAATATACCCCATACATTGTTTGAAATTGCAGACAATGACTTCTGAAGCATCCTAGAGCACCTGTTCCACACCAAGCCTCATAACTCAAAGAAACTTGGCAAGACACAGTCATCACAATATGAACCAAATGTATGTTCTAGAAAGTGGGAGCAAGTACCACAAAGAGGTTTGTGCGATGAGCACAATGATTTGGTCATATGAATCAATGCTTTCCTCAGGGATTCTGTGTCACAGGAGCGCCTCTAATGGTTGTCAGGAAGACAGCCACTAGAGACAGACTGAAAAGGATACATTAAGCACCAAAACAATAGTCCCTTAATACATTGTTTATGAAATCTTGGAAAACAGCTGGGGCATTACATAAACCGAATGGCATGACGGAGTATTCATAATGCCCATATCATGTGTTAAACGTTGTTTTCCACTCATCCCTCCTCTGATTGTAAACCTCTCGCAGATCAAGCTTAATAAAAATAAATGTCCCCTTTAACCTATCGAACAACTCCGATATCAATGGAATAGGTTATGCATTATGTATGATTATTTTGTGGAGTCTTCGAAAGTCAATACAGGGTCTAAGGTCCCATTTTTTCTAAGAAACAAACACACAAAAAAACACTGGAGAGGAAGGTTTGGTTATAATTCCTTTCCTTAAATTCTCCTTAATATACTCCTCTAGTACTACATTTTCCTTTTATTATAAGGGATAAACAGTAATCTTGGGTGGCATAGTCCCAGGGAGTAAATTGATTGCGCAATTGTAAGGGCGATGTGGGGGTAGTTTATCGGCATCTTTCTTTTCAAACACAGCCTTTATCTCTTTATAAGGTTCTGGTATCTCAGTGGATAAAGGTTCCATAGTAGGTGTGGCGAAACCGACCTCGCCACTGGGCATTGGAGAAGACTGATTGCCAGGCTCTTGCCATGTGATTATGGTCGCTGGAAGATCTGGCCCTTTAAATACAGTATTTGGGCATATTGTATTTTATTGTGCTGTTTCTGGCCCTTTAAGTACTTTGGGAAAGGACTTGCGGTTTTGGCATGGCACTTCGGATGCAGCCGAAGTAGTCGAAGTGGCGGCCATTAGAAAACCGAACACGTGGCGGCGGCCATTTTGATTCATTCGAATGCAGTCAGCGGTGTGTGTCGTAAAACTCATGGAACTAAAATCGGCTACAGAACGGCACGAACACCGCTGAAGTTTTACCTTCCCTGGAACTAATGCATTCGACAGTTCATTCGACAATTCGAATGGTTGTTGTTTGTCTGTTTGAACTGACTTTAACATGGGAAATAGACCGGCCGCACAGCCTGATTCTCTGGAACTGTTTGGGCATGAAAATGTGCTTGCGGTCGGTCATAAAAGGACTTCCAGCTAACTTTTTAACCCCTGGATGGAATTGGCTGAATTTGGACTATGTTTATAATTAAAGTGTGCTGAATAATAATATGTTGTGTATGAAGATTGAATGTATAGTTTTAAAGTTATAGTACATGTGTAAAAACTGTATTTCTCAGCCTGTGATAATTACATTAACCCATTGTGTTCAGTAATTATATCACAGGCAGAGGGGAGGATTTTATGTGGGAGTGTCTGTGGGTATTGTACGTATTGATTGGCTGTTCTGCAAAACCCTGTGGGCGGTACTATGTTTGTAAAATGGGCATAAAAGCAGAGTGTTTGATTAAAAGCTTCAGTTCTACTTCACCCTCAGTTTGGAGTGCCGTCTCTTATTGGGGGAATCTGCTACAATGGATTTCTATGCTTGTCAAACTCCCTTGCTAAATCACTACTAAGCTCTTGTAAGAGCTCGTTCCTGCCTTACGGTGGTTATGGTGTCTGCTGGAGCTCTTGAAGCCCTCAGGAAGCGCTAGGTGCCTCCATCAACGGAGCCATCCAGTCGGTTACAGTAGGAATGTTTATGAGGCACACTGGTTTAACTTTAAAAACACATCCCTCCATACGTAAATCCGTCCAACGCTTTCTTTTTTCCCCCAATCTATTATAGGATTGTGTTTAACAAGCCATATGAAATCCTAAAACGATAGGGAAGGATGGAGAGGATATCTGTTGTAGGATTATCATTTCTTGATGCAATAATCCTACTAGCATTAAAAAGGGTATGGTTTATTTTGTGAGAATAGGATCACTAAGTTGTCTACCATCTGTGGCCTCTATAGTCAAGGGTGTGGATCATAATCTTAGAGGGAGAGAATATGTTTTTACAAAAAAGGCATCGACAAAATTCTCTGTAGCCCCAGAATCGATAAGGGCATGCGTGTGGACAGTTTTACTCTCCTACTTTAAGGTTATAGGGAGTAGAAGCCAAAGATCTTTTCTAGGTTCAAAGGAAGACATGTGTAAAACACTCTAGGCCTGGCTTAGGGCGGGAGTTTTCGGGCCTATTGGGATAAGTCGAACATAAATTACCCTTCTTTCCACAATACAAACAAAGACTCCTATATGATTTTTCACCGTTGTATAATCATCTAGTGAGCCCCAACCGCATGGGTTCAGGAATAGCAACAGTGGTTGTTTCTGATGCTGGAAATGTCAAGGCCATGCATACTGGATTTCTTCTTGGTCTATCTCGGGTATTATGTCTATGCCTGAGACGATCGTCTATATACAAGACAGATACGTTAGAAGCTCCTCTAGATCACCTGGCAACTTCTTAGCTATTCAGAGACCATTCATAAAGACATCTACGAATGTCTGGTTGTTCCTTTGCACTTCTGCAGCATAAGTGCGACACCCTTGTTTCATCCTAAGAAGAGTTTTAGCGGCATTCATTTTTCTTCCTGTGGCATCACAGGTTCGTCTGAATGCAGCTACAAACTTAGCATAGCTGTACACCAAGGGGTTGTTATTTTCCCATAAAGGGTTTGTCCATACCAATGCCCTATCAACGAGTAGGTTGATCATAAAACCCACTTTAGCCCTGTCAGTAGGATACGCTCTGGGTTGCAATTCGAAATGTTTGCTGATCTGGTTTAAAAATCTTCACCTGCGCTAGGATCACCGCCATAACGTAAAGGGGACCTCATATGGGTAGGCGTTCCAACCATAGCTACCTCCATGTTAGAAGTAGCTTCTGCTTCTGTATGCAGATGTGCCGTACAAGCTAGCAAAGTCTGCAGAGCGAAGGCAAATTGGTCCATTTCTTCAAACCGCACATCAAAGTATGTAAACCCACAGAAAATCCAAGAACGTATTACCGAACCTTAAAATGACCAGGTTTAACGTAGGCAGAAAAGAGTAGTCAGGGAACGGCCAAAGGTCAGGATACCAGAGATCAGTAGAGCGATACAGGAATAACCCGGTCAGGATACCAGAAAGGAGAAAAGTCAAGATACAAACCAAGCCAGGAAAACAGAGAACAGAAGAGTCAAAAGCCAAGCCGAGTCAAGTCACAATAAACCAAGAAATCACAGATAATATCAAGTAGCACTATAGGGCAAACAAGGAACCAATAGGGCAAAGAACAAAGCAAAAGGCACCCTTTTTATAAGGGAGCGTCTTTTGCTTTAACGCCACGCCGCCAAAACGTTCTGGGCCAGTACAGATGACGCGGGACTGCGTCATCGACGTTATGACGTTGGCGCATATGAGTCGCATCATCAAAAGGGTCATGATTACAGCGTCTGGCATAGGACATGCGGATCGAGCTGTGAGAGGAGTCAGCGTCGGGTGCCGCACCACATGGGCGCGATGGAGAGAGGTAAGAGATTGTGACATTAACCCCTTAAAACCGGAGTGCGTACTATTACGCCCTATTCTAAGCGGCTCTAAACACCGCAGGGCCTAATAGTACTCCCTCCGTTTTTTCTTACTTACCCGGTGATCACGGTTGGGGAGACTCGCGTGGGCTTCCAGGGAGTCCCCCGCGGCGGATCCTGCCTCCTCCGTCCCCCCCCGGCCATGTGAGAGTGAGGTCCTAGCGAGGACCTCACAATCACATGGCCGGGTTAGCTGGCTGCTGCATTGCCAGCAGGGGGACTGCCTGTAATGACAGTTATTCCCCCTGCTGGCTGAATTCAAATAAACAATAGTTAAAATCAGTGTAAAAATATATATATCTATACACACACACACTCATACACTGTCTAGGTGTATTTTACTATTAATATATATATATATTAATATCAAATTACACGTAGACTGATACTGATTAAATATATATATATATATATATATATATATAGTTATATATTTATATATAATATAAAAAAATATGTAAATACGTTAAAAAATAAAATTGTAAAAATAATTAAAAATAAATAATTAAAAAATATATAGATGTGTGTTATTTCGTTCTAACTGTATTGTGATATTAATATATATTTATATCAAAATACACGTAGAACGAAATAATATATATATATATAAATATATACATATGAAACAAGGGGGGGTTGGCTGCACTCACCTGAACATGCATAAATGGGGGTGCTGCTGGGGGCCAAATAATACAAAACACAAGATCCAGCGCACTCACCTATCCACTAAACAGCAACTTCAATGTTGAAAGATTTTATTTGTTTTTTTAAAAACACCTAATCTAGGCAAAAATAATGGGGGTTTAGTTACATTATATGATCATACATTGCATAAGCCTGCCACAACGTCAATGTACCCCATCTTTGGCAGGTCCTACACTAACAGCCTAATGTCTGCTCTTATGAGATTAACCACTTACTTGAGGAAAAAATTCCATCTGGGGCTCTCTGCAGTACAAGGCTAAATAGGGCCCTGGGATGAGGCACCTGTGACAGGGAGGGGTGCAAAACCAAGGAGTTGGCTAGACTCCCAAATATATACATATGAAACAAGGGGGGGTTGGCTGCACTCACCTGAACATGCATAAATGGGGGTGCTGCTGGGGGCCAAATAATACAAAACACAAGATCCAGCGCACTCACCTATCCACTAAACAGCAACTTCAATGTTGAAAGATTTTATTAGTTTTTTTAAAAACACCTAATCTAGGCAAAAATAATGGGGGTTTAGTTACATTATATGATCATACATTGCATAAGCCTGCCACAACGTCAATGTACCCCATCTTTGGCAGGTCCTACACTAACAGCCTAATGTCTGCTCTTATGAGATTAACCACTTACTGAGTGCGGGTGAGTGCGCTGGATCTTGTGTTTTATATATAAATATATACGTATATATCACTATATACATACCTATATATAAATAAAAATATTTAAAAAAAATTAGATATATATACACACATCCGTATATATATATATAATTCTACATCTATATTTATGTAATATTTTTACATAATTAGGTATTTTAATGAATTACAATTAGTGGGACCTGCCTGACAACCCATGCCAAAAGTATAGGATATTTTATTTGCTAGCACTATATTTAACTCTATAACTTATCAAGACACCATAAAACCTGTACATGGTGGGTACTGTTTTACTTGGGAGACTTCGCTGAACACAAATATTAGTAAAATGTATTACAACGATGATATCGCCAGTAAAAGTGCATTTTTCACACACAAACAGCATTTACACGGACAATATTATTGCTGTGATACTTTTTACTGTTTTGAAACACAAACACTTGTGTTCAGCGAAGTCTCCTGATTACAATAGTACCCCTCATGTACAGGTTTTATGGTGTTTTCAAAAGTTACAGCGTCAAATATAAGGCTTGCGTTTCATTTTTTTCACATTAAAACTCGCCAGATTGGTTACGTTGCTTTTGAGACCCTATGGTAGCCCAAGAATGAAAATTACCCCTATGATGGCATACCATTTGCAATAGTAGACAACCCAAGGTATTGCAAATGGTGTATGTCCAGTCTTTTTTAGTAGCCACTTAGTCAAAAACACTGGCCAAAATTTGCATTTTTCACACACAAACAAATATTAACGCTAACTTTGGCCAGTATTTGTGACCAAATGGCTACTAAAAAAGACTGGACATCCCCATTTGCAATACCTTGGGTTGTCTACTATTGCAAATGGTATGCCATTATGGGTGTAAATTTCATTCCTGGGCTACTAAACAGTCTCAAAGGCAACGTAACCAATCTGGCGAATTTCAATTTCAAATGTAACGTGCTATATTTGACCCTGTAACTTCCCAAAACACCATAAAACCTGTGCATAGGGGGTACTGTTTTATACGTGAGACTTCGCTGAATACAAATATGTGTATTTTATTGCAGTAAAAGCAAACAGTATTATGAAATTGACAGTTAAAATGTCATGTAGAACTAAAAAAATAATTTATTATTTTTTCTCCCATTTTTTTCATATTAAATTATGTTTCATAGCAAAATATTTAATTTTAAATGAAACCCCTGTTTCCCCTGAATAAAATGATATATAATAACGGTGGGTGCATTTACTATAAAAGAGGTAAAGGTTGGACAGACATGTAGCGCAAATGCCAGGTTTTGTTTTGTTCACAACGTGTACATTTGGCTCAGCCCTTAAGGGGTTAATATAGACCAAAATTTTGAAATTCTCTGGTCAATAACAAACAAACAATCTCCTGTTTAGTGTATAGACCTGATAATTCTCTAAGAAATATCACAGTGGGATAAAATCATGAAAAAAAATAGTCCACATAATACTATAAAGGATATATTTTATTTATTTATACATAAAAGAAAGAAAAATGCAATTAACTGTCCTAATTAAGAGCATATCATCTTTCCACAAAAAGCTCCCTTTAAGTGAATTAAGCTGTTTTAGTACTGTGATTTGTTACAGTTCACACCCTAAATTGTAACCATACAGCTATACATATACTGTCAGGGTATCTCCACTGGCAGACATTTTTGTGTACGATAGAAATCAAAAATGTATACTGTAAATCAGCATAAACAGAATACAAAAAGACACTTTTTTTTTACTCTATACACTGAGCCCTGTGCAAATTAATGCGGCTAGCGTAAACATTGAACAGAAACCAGACACAGGATTACAAGAAGCATATAAGCCTAAAAGTAATTAACTTTACTTTTTAAATATTAAAAGAAAAGCAAAATTCCATTGTGTTAAAGAAGGTGAAACCAAGGCTAGACATGTCAATATCCAATTTTATGACCCAAAACCCAGACAGGTCAGTCTAAAGAAAATTATTTGACGAATGACAGGTTTTTGATGGTCATCCATAAAGATAGCTAGAATGACGTCAAACGCATCACGAAATTCAGTTAACCCCTTATACAAAGTAGTGGTTGGAATTCCTGACGAGAATTTCTTGTAGTGTTACTACACCATCTATTGATCAAAGTCTAGAAGATAGCCTGTAGGGAAGACGCGCCCACCTTATTCTATTGGTCACTTTAAACTAGTGACGTAAGGAAAGGGTAGGGAGCTTCTCCTTTAAAAAAAAATTGAGCGAGGATAGCTGAAGAGGGGGTCTGAGATCTGAGATCAGGAGCAGGAGCTGGACACGCCTAACATTCTGTATCTCAACCAATTAATTTTGAGACTTTGAAAAATGTAACACTTCTTTTGTCTTTTTCCAACTGAAACTTTAAATTCTTAATCAGAACTCTGAAAACTTTCCTATTTTTCACAATTCTCCTCCCATACTTGCATTCACAATTCCTGGGATATATATCCAAGCCTAAAAGAAATTATACTAAGTAAGCTGGCAAATATGCTGGTTTTATTTAATTTAAATTAATTAAGTTTTACTAAAAGCAGAAATATATCTGGATAAAGGCTGGTCAGATTTCAACTATTATGAAAGCATAATTAACTAATGAAATATATAGTTATAAGTTCCTTACTGCACAAGGAATAAATGACAATATATTTACTGGTAATCTGCCAAGCTTAGCATACAGTCTATTATCCAGAAATATTGACTTATCTGAATTTAGGGATAGTAATCTTTAAAAGATTCAGAAGTGTAGCGCTACACTTCTGAATTTTTTATATCTTGCTGGTGTTTGTGGAGAAGTCGCACTTCTTGGTGTCAGCTGCTATTATTACATATACTGTTTGGACATTGTACTCTTTAAAAAAATAAATTTAATACCTTTGTAAAAGCGCTAATACCCTTTGTCCTTTTTCTACTTCCATAGTAATCTTTAATCAGGAAAGGTGAATCTTCTGCAAACGTCAAATCTGGTTAGAATTATTCTTATTGGTTATTGGATGAGAAGGAATGGTTAATCTGGTATGAGAATTATTGTATTTGCCATTGCAATATAAAAGGTATTTTTCCACCTTCCTCCCTCCCTCCCCCCACCCTCCAACTCCCCAGTGTAAAGGGGTAGAAGCTGCTGGGGCGCGAAGGGGTTAACACCCGAACATAGACCCTCAGATCACTATACACATCCCTAGCTATAACCGCGAAGCCCCACACCACCATAGCCCTTACCACACAGCCCACCTAATAGCTCCCTGGACAAACAACCGCCAGAGACGAGACCCAGGGTGCCACCAAGGAGTAATACCTTCACGGCTAGAAGAGGCTCTAACACTGGTTAACCAACCTTGACTGCATGTTGCACAATAGCCAGCCTACAGACACCACTCTGGGCATCTCAATTAGGCCCTACCATGACTTACCGAGTCTCCCAGTTCGCAAGTGCAACCTACACTCACAGGCCTACACCACGCCACCATAACTTCACCAGGCCAAGAGAGCATACCCTAGCGGACACCACGGACACGCAGGGCCACTACACCACGCCTAGGGTGGAGGTTATTGTCACATAAAAGGGTCACCTCAATACAACCAAACAGACCGCCTTATTTGAAAAAGTACACACAAATTGACTGCCATGCCTGATTGTGACATGAAGTTTGTAAATGAGCTAATACCTGCTTATGAGGATGTGGTCAAGAAAATGTGAATCAAACATGCACATTGCTACAAAAAAAAAAAAAGGTATTTTTCCTGTGAGAATTGTAGCCAGCAGTGAGTGAGTTAACTCAATGTGATATAAACTGTCAGCCGAAGTTGTTGTTTATTTATTACTTTAAAGTTTTCCTGCTGTGGTGATGAGGCAAAACATTGTGTGTAAAGGAATTTCCAAGCTGAGATGCTTAGTTCTGTTTTAAGGAATGTCAAGCTAATTTCAAAGGGAAGTGTCCTGTTGTAAATCTGTTGAAATTTGTATCTATATGGAAATGTTGCTATTGCTATATGAAACTGTGTTAAACTGCTGCCATATTGTATACTTATGTTATACCTAAATATTCACTGACTATTGTTACGCATGTTAAATATTATTAATTATTGTCACAATAAATTATATTTTTATAATTAGTTTGTGATTAATGTGTGAAATACAAATTCTCTAATAAAACGTACTCCAGGGTCTATAAGAGTTAAAATAGTGGGTAGCTCTTCGCTTTAAATCAATTAAAGGGAACAGTGCCAATATATAAATTTTTGATTTAATAAAAAATATAAAATTTGTTTTTGATAATTTTTATGAAAATATTATTTTTAATATTTATCACCCCATAAATATCCTCACAATACTGCGTCTCTTACTGATGCACTGCAGGTGTCCGTGATGACAGCCCCCCAAAGCTGGCCGCGATGGTGTTAATCTCAATTTGTTTCAGAGATGTTGTCCCATCCTCGCTGAAGTCAAACATGTAATCTGAGCGATTGATACCTAAAAAGACAGACTGGCACAAAGATAAAAAAATACAAAGTTTAATTGTATTATGTGTAGATTTCAAATATATAAAATGGACTAAATTCAGATGTATAAATTACACATTCTGCAATGTACATGTATGCCAACTCCAGATTAGCCATTTGGTTGTGCAAAAACCAAGGAAGCCCAGATCCTTTTAAAGTGTTCAACGCAACTGGTCACCACTGTACCAATGTATACAGGTTACCCATTTAAGAAAATAAAGTTAGTATAGTCCTTGTTTCACAAGCAGTGTATGGATAGTCACAATGATGGAATTCCCCCAAACAGAGACCAATTTACAAGGGCATGGAATCCTGCATATCTATGTTCAGGGAAACTTTCCCGAACATAGATTAGCCTACTCACTAATAGAATACCACAAATCTATGTTCGGGGAAACTTCCCCGGACATACGGTAGATAAGCTTACTTCCAAATGGAATTCAGCAAATCTATGTTCGGGGAAAACGACTAGGGCTTATTTTCAGGGTAGGGCTTATATTAGAAGCATCCCCCAAAAATAAGCTACGGTTTATTTTTGGGGGTTGTCTTCTTTTCGGGGAAAATAAGTAGGTAATAACTTCATTAAACAGTGATATTCCGCTTTGGAATGGGAAAGGCCATACAATAACATTTAGAAAGAAAAGGCTTGCAGCCAGACACCATTAAATCTATTACTCAATACAAAAAAATCAGAGCCAATGCAGATACAGATTATCAGTGGCATTTCGGGCAGATTGCCAATAACTGGTGCTGATAGTGTATATATTTAGAGTTAAAATTTTTACACAACTCTGGCCTAAGCATGCTGAGAGCAATCACACTCCTATAACTCTCAGGCAGTCGGTTCATGGTGGGATTACCAAGACCCCAGCATGTACGGTGCTGTTTCTGATAGAAGTGTGATTACTGACCGCCACCACACTCCTATTACTCTCAGACAGCCATCCCAGTACTACATTCACTGAATTTTCCCTGCCTTCAGCTGAGCTCCACGTGCGGAAACTCACAAGGAGGGGTGACATGAGGTTACAATGTGGTGCCTCATTGGCTGGCAGCTGGAGTTTCCCAATGTGGAAGATGGCGTGCGATAACTGGTAGAGACCAGAGTAAGTTATTGATAATATCGTAAATATGCAGAATATCACCTCTAATAAAATCATCAGAATTGCAAATCGGTCTATCCCTACAATAATTGATGGCTAGGTGCCATTCACTGGCCACCAGTTGAATAACAATGTCCTAGATTGCAAGCCTTTGAGACCATGGTTCTGCACTCTATATGGCTTTCACAATATATTGTTTATGAATATATATTTATAAACTGAATAATACCTACCTGTGCCAATCCTTCATCCTGGACATGCTTGTGAATTTTGAAAAGGCGTTCTATGAAATCGTCCACTTTAATGGTGCTGGAAATAAAAGAACGAAACACTTAAGAACATGCGTTGAGAAGGATATCACCACATTAGCTCGTAGCTTTCCTCTAAATAACTCCGAAATTCAACAGTTCAGCATGAGGATTCACCATGTTTGTTTTTCAATGAGGAAATTTAAATCTGGATAATTGTGTATACACAAGTACTGAGATTTAGGACAGTGGAATGAACCAAACGTAAACATTGGCAAATGTAAGGATGTGAGATTATGCCGGAGTACATCGAACAAAAATAAGTATAGTTCTTTAGTTTCTACAAGTTCTGAACCAAAAGGAATTTGATCTGTATGTTTGTTCAACCCTAATCTACCTCTTTCATATTAAATGTACCCATACTTATATATATATAATTTTGTTCAGGGGAAATCGGGTTTTCAATTATCACATAAAATATTTATATAAGAGGGGGTGGGGCCTGACTATGAACTGTGATGGTGGCTGGACGCCTTTTCAGAGAGCTCCGCATAAATCATTGATTTCAAGCCACTTACCCGTATTCCCGGCGCTCTTTCTGGGTCAGGCTGCAAAGCTTGAATGTCTGGTGTAAATCCAGCTTTGTAAGGTCAGTAGCAGCCGTCCAGACTAAGACCTCAATGGGCTGGAGTGAGGCCTAGCAAGCACTGTGGAGGGGAGAGGCGGCCGCTCTCCCAACCAAGCTTAGGTGGACCTTCGTCCAAATCTTGATGGCCCCTTTGGACCGGTGGGGGAGATCCCGGTCTCCACCCTGAAGGCTCATTCACATCACCAGGGCTGTGCGATCCTGCCTCAAACAGCGGTGATAACCAACATGGCATATCCAACATGGCGGATGACGCAGGCCCCAAGCCTGACTATGGAGGTGTGATGTCCAGAACGCTATCCATCCTGGACAAACTTCTTGCCGACTATTGGGGGATGCTGTCCCTCTGACAATCTGTACCTGCCCTACAACCCTCGCGGGATCACCCACCTAATCCTGCTCCCCGGCAGCCTAAAACTTGTCGTGGCACAAGGAGAGTGTGAAAACGACGGAGAAGACCGGATCAGCGGAGCACAAGAGGTGGGATGTGCAGGCCTGCATCAGAAAGGGGTGCCTATAGAGACAGCAGTTGGAGTGTCAAGAAGGATACAACAGGGAGAGGAGAGCAAGGGATACCGAAAGAGCTACCACATCATATGAATGCTGCATCAATCTTGCCTGGGTCAGTACGCCTACCAACTCACCCTATTACCTGGTACTGCACCCTGCCCATGACGCCACTTGCAGCACTCAGTCCATCGCCGCCCGCGGTCTCCTCTCTGCTTACCTGTCGGCGAGCAGCGTCTCCTCTGTGCCGCTCGCCGCCAGCGTCCTCCACGCCCCCCAGCGGCAGCATGTATAACGCTGCACGCTGGGAGGTCCAGGAGTTAAGTAAACGCCGGGGTCACGTGTGTGACCCGGCGTTAAAGAAACAGTACCACAATCACAGTGGGGGGTATAGATATCCCCCACGTGTGATTGTTAATTCTGATTGGAAGTTATCCAATCAGAATTAAGCCTAGGGTATTTATACTTACCTTTCCTGTCCCTCAGTGCCCTGTTGTGGTCTTGTGATACCTGTAGCGTAGTGTTCTCGTCTTGCTCTCTGGTTACCGATTACTTGGCTCGTTATTCCGATTATCCTGTCTTCTCCACTCCTTTGACCTCGGCTTGTTTCTCGTTCTCCCGTTTTCTGGCTCCCTTTACCTGGCTTGTCTCCTGACTATTCTTAGCGTGCTTAGCCCGGCCACTCTAAGGTCCGGTACGGCACCTTTTCTGTGTGTGTGTGTGTGTCAGCGTGTTAGGTTCCCCGAATCGTGACATTACAACAGGGCCACCATGGAACCTGCTGACATTCCACAGCTGTTAGTTAATCAGGAGGCTAGAATGGACGGTTTAGACCACCGTATGGATCAGTTTGCCCAGGCTTTACAAACCATACTGGCTCGTACTGCCCACTTGCAACCTGCTGTCCAAGAAGCTGTTGCTGCTGTGCCAGAACCCATTCCTGATCCAGTACCCGCTCCTGCTCACGTGGTTCACATGACGCCACCTCAGCGCTATAGTGGTGATCCAGCATTGTGCCGTGGTTTCCTCAACCAAATTGATATTCATTTGGTGATGAATCCTCGTTCCTACCCCACTGACAGAACCAAAATTGCTTTTTTGATTAACCATTTGTCCGGGAAAGCACTAGCATGGGCTAATCCCATGTGGGAGAATACGTCCCCAATGTCCTTTTCAGACTTCTTAACAGCTTTTATTTTTTTTGTTTAATATCATTTTTATTGTGTTTTCAGTACGTAAAATCATTGCATGGGGTACAGAATAGAGAAGGGGTTGACAAAAATATAACATAGTGGGGATCCTGTAGAGTTATACAAAATGATTAAAACAAAGTTTTTTCGTATACGTAAACCTGTCCTATGTTAACGGAATGTGGTGATGGGGATGGGGCAGGGGGAGGTGAAGTGAACGGGGGGAGGCGGTGGTTGGGGAGTGGGGGATCCTGTCGCTACCTGCCTGTATAGAAGTTTAGATTCTGGAGTCTAGAGTTTTCCGGCTCTTTGTGGTAAGGTGTTTTTGATTTCCGTATAAGACTGATTCAAGTACTCTCGCTACGGCTAGTTATGAGCGCGTTTCCTGCGGGGGGGCTTTCCCAGTAGGTGAGCCAGGGTTTCCAGATTTTGAGATATTTAGCTCTCTTGCCCTGTGTCGACCAGTGGATCTCCTCTAGCTCTCTGGTCCACTCTACCCTTTGGACCCATTGGTCTCTAGAGGGCGTTTGCATTTGTCGCCAGAGCATGGGTATAAGTGCATTGGCCTCGCTTAGGAGGATGTTTAGAAGTTGCTGTTTATACGCGTCTATCAGTGCCCGTGGCCACCCTAGTAGTACTTGGGAGGGGGATATGTGTGCCCTCATGGATAGGAGTTTCTTAATGTCCGTGAGTATCATGTCCCAGAATGGTGCTATGTTCTCGCAGCTCCACCATATGTGTTCCATGTTGCCCACTGCTCTCTCGCACCTCCAGCACTGGTCGCTTACTGTGGGCCAGTAGGTGTGGAGAAGGGCTGGTGTTCTATACCATCTGGTAACCCTTTTGTAAAATGTTTCTTTGCGGGCGATGCTTAGTGGGGATTTCATCCCTGAGGTCATGATGTGTGCCCAGTCACTATTCGTCATGTGAATGTGGAGTTCCCTCATCCATTTTCGTTGGTATGGGGGTCTGGGTGTATCCACTGCTTCCATTTGGAGGAGGCGGTAGATGGCCGATAGGGGCCGTTTTGTTTTATTGCCTGGGAGCATAGGGATTCGAAGAGCGTCTTGTCCCTTTTCCTCCACAACGGGAGGACCGATTGGGTCAAGAAGTGGGTTAGCTGGGCTTTGGCCATAATGTCTAGTAATGTTCCTCTGTTACCTGGTGTGAGGAAGGTCTTTATTTTAGGAGGGTCGTCTCCTGTTAAGACCGTCGCTACTTCTGGGCAGGCCTCTCCAGTGACCCGAGTTAGAGTGGTGCTTCCCTGACCATTTTGGAAGTCTGGGTTGTTGGCCAGAGGGAAAAACTGGGACAGACCGGGGGATAGTCCCCAGTCCTCTCTATGTCTCCTCCATGTCCGGAGTGTGTTATGGATGAGGGGGTGGCTCTTAACAGCTTTTAAACGTACGTTTGACCAACCCGGCCGGGTTGCTTCTGCTGGCAAAGCTCTGCTTAGGGTTCGACAGGGTAATAGATCAGTAGCGGATTATACCATTGAATTCCGTACTTTGGCAGCTGAAGTGGTCTGGAATAACGACGCTCTCGTAACAGCTTTTCAGGAGGGTTTGGCTGCTTACATATTAGATGAGATAGCATCCAGGGAAATGCCTGTTCTTCTGGATGATCTAATAGATTATGTCATTCTAATTGACAACCGTATCAGAGAGAGACGTAGTCAAAGGAGGTTGAATACACAGGGGTTACCTGCTTTACCCAGTACTGCATTGCTAGCATTACCTTCCCCTAATCAACCACCTCCCGAACCCATGCAATTAGGTGCTGTAGGCTTATCTGAAGCTGAAAGAATGTACCGCAGAAGGGAGGGTTTGTGCCTTTATTGTGGTAAGAGGGGGCATCTCCGAAGAAACTGTCCTAGTTTGCAGGGAAACTCCAGCACCTAAGGCCTAGAGAGGGGTCGGCCTCGGGTGTTATGGTTTTTTCCCCTCATATGTCCATCTCTAGACCATTTATAACGGTTTCTCTTTTGGTCAATAAAACCACGATAACAACTAAAGCCTTGATCGATTCAGGTGCTGCAGACAGTTTTATGGATGAGAACTTTGCTAAAACCGCAGCCATGAATCTGATCCAAAAGGCCACACCCTTGGCCATTGAGGCCATAGATGGTAGACCACTTGATAAACCTCTGGTAACCCATGAAACCCAAGAAATGGTTATGGTCGTGGGTGCCTTACACAAAGAAAGGATAGCCTTCCAAATAATTGACTCCCCTACAGCTTCCATCATTCTGGGTTTTCCCTGGTTAGTGAAGCATAACCCAGTACTTGATTGGGATTCTCTAGATATACTATCCTGGGGGGTATCTTGTCAACAGGATTGTATGGCCCGTTTACATCCCGTTTGTTTAATTAATTTGCCTACAGCTAAACCACTTTCTGTTTCTGTCCCTCCTGTGTATGCAGACCTCGCATTGGTCTTTGAAAAGAGTGAAGCTGATAAACTACCTCCACACCGGGATTATGATTGTGCCATAAATTTGTTACCTGGAACGATGCCTCCTAGGGGTAAGGTCTACCCGCTTTCTGAGAAAGAAAACCAGGTCATGGAGGAGTACATACAGGAATCCTTACGTAAAGGTTTTATCAGAAGGTCCTCCTCTCCTGCTGGTGCTGGTTTCTTTTTTGTTGCCAAGAAGGAGGGCGATTTGAGACCATGTATAGATTATAGGGGTCTGAATAATATAACAATTAAAAATGCTTATCCTATCCCTCTCATTACTGAGTTGTTTGACCGTGTTAAAGGTTCTAGATATTTTACTAAACTAGACCTCAGGGGGGCTTACAACTTGGTTCGGATAAAAGAAAATGATGAATGGAAGACAGCGTTCAATACACGCAGTGGGCATTACGAGTATCTAGTCATGCCTTTTGGACTGTGTAATGCTCCTGCTGTCTTTCAGGACTTCAGAAATGATGTCCTTAGAGATCTACTGCATGTCTGTGCTGTGGTTTATCTCGATGATATACTCATATTCTCTCCTGATTTGGAGTCACATCATAACCATGTGAGGAAGGTACTGAAGAGATTGCTACAGAACGGTCTTTATTGTAAATTGGAGAAATGTTTATTTGACCAGAAATCAGTACAATTCCTAGGGTACGTCATTTATGAACAGGGGTTCAGTATGGATCCTTCTAAATTAGAAGCCATATTGTCTTGGCCTCTTCCTCAAGGTCTTAAGGCAATACAGCGATTTATAGGCTTTGCCAATTATTATCGCAGGTTTATTAAAAACTTTTCATCGGTCATTTCTCCTATCACGAAACTAACTAAAAAGAGTTTGCACCCCAGGGTTTGGACTCCTGAAGCCGTCAAGGCCTTCGAAACCCTCAAAAAGGCATTTGCCACTGCTCCTGTGCTACACCATCCTGATCCTTCCCTTCCCTTCCCTTTGTAATGGAAGTAGACGCTTCAGAATCAGGTATAGGAGCTGTATTATCACAAAGATTATCTTATAACGAACCCCTTCATCCCTGTTGTTACTTTTCAAGGAAACTGTCTGATGCGGAAAAGAATTACGACATTGGGAATAGGGAACTATTAGCTATTGTGATGGCATTTAAAAAGAGTGGAGATACTTATTAGAAGGAGCTAGACACAAAATCCTGGTTATAACTGATCATAAGAATCTCTCCTATATAGCTGCTGCTAAAAGGTTATCCTCTCGTCAAGCCAGATGGTCCTTATTTCTTTCACGTTTTCAGTTCATTATCACATATAGGCCTGGGTACCGTAATGTCAAGGCTGATGCTATCTCCCGACAATACGAACCTTTGGAGTCTATCGCCCCCACTCCTGAACCCATTGTACCCACGTCTAAGATAATAGCTGCTACCCGTTTAGTTATTTCATCTCTTTTCCTTGATGGTATCAAGGCATACCAAACCCAAGCACCCTCTGAGACACCTGTTGGTAGATTATACGTGAAAGAGAAAGATAGAAAGAAACTGTTAGCTTTATTTCACACCGCCAAAACGGCTGGCCACCCAGGGGTTACCAAAACATACAAGAGTCTCCTTCAACAGTTTTGGTGGCCTTCACTTAAGCAAGACGTGGTGGATTATGTACAGGCTTGTCGTGTTTGTGCACAGTGTAAGTCTCCTAATGTCAAACCCCCGGGACTCCTAATGCCTTTATCCGTACCCAAGAAACCATGGACCCACTTATCCATGGACTTTATTGTGGATCTTCCTTCATCCGATGGAATGACAGTAATTTTGACTGTGACTGATAGATTCTCTAAAATGGCACACTTTATTCCACTTAAGAAACTACCTTCTGCGGTTCAGTTGGCTCAGGTATTTGCCAAAGAGGTTTTCCGCTTGCATGGTATACCACAGGATATCGTATCTGACAGGGGCCCTCAATTTGTCTCTCGGTTTTGGAGGGGCTTTTGTGCTGAGATGGGGATTTCCTTGTCGTTTACTTCCTCCTATCATCCACAATCTAATGGAGCGGCCGAACGGGCGAATCAATCTGTGGAGTTATATTTACGTTGCTTCACGAATGCACACCAGGACAACTGGTCTCACCTCCTTCCTTGGGCTGAATTCGCCAGGAACACTGTGACTCATTCATCCACTGGCTTAAGTCCTTTTATGGTTGCTTATGGGTTCCAACCCTCTGTCCTTCCCGGCGTATTCTCCGACAAGGGAATACCCGCTTTGGACGAGCACCTCACCTCCTTACGGAAGATGTGGGATCAGGTCCATGCTACTCTTTCTCGTGCGACTGCTACTCAGAAGAAATTTGCTGATCGTCGTAGGGGTGCTGCTCCCTCTTATGTCCCGGGTGATAGGGTTTGGTTGTCCTCTAAGAATCTCCGCCTCAGGGTCCCCTCAATGAAATTCGCGCCCAGGTTCCTTGGCCCCTATAAGGTATTGCGTAGGGTCAATCCTGTGTCCTACTCTCTAGCCTTGCCTCCTTCCATGCGTATACCTAACACTTTCCACACCTCCCTTTTGAAGCCCCTGCTCTGTAATCGATTCTCTGGTCCTCTTAGGCGTCCAGATTCCCTTCGCGCTATCTCTAATGACGTGTACGAAGTAGCTGCTCTAGATTAATTAATCAAAAAAAAAAAGCCTTATATAACCATATGTATATACTTTTTTTTTTTTTTTTGATTAATTAATCTACTAACATTAATCTCTAATCATTGGGGTTATTTAATATAAACATTCATATTAATTATAGTGGGTCACAACATGTTTACATTTGCACTGTGGCACTTTAAATATTATGCACCTATATGGCACTTTAAGAGATAATTTTCGTTGCACTTTCAATGACCCTTTTGCACTTTATTAATATACATAGATCACATTCACACTTGGCTTAACCATATTTGGTATGTCAATGTTCCATAGTAGCCTAGTTGTTCACAACTAGGTTATCATCATTTTTTGATAAGCTTGTTTCCATATCGATGTGTTTTCTCATTCACAGCCGCGTTACTATGGTAACGACGGCGGCGCACACATGATGTCACATTGGGGGCGGAACCTCTCCGCATCACTGCACAGTCCCGGTTTAGATGCCGGCTTTAATATAGTATACGCTGGCCGCGTCACTATAGCAACGGCGGCGTCACACGTTACGCCGGGGGGGGGGGGGCTACTCGGCACATGCGCACATTCCCGACCGGGACGCCGGTTGTCTTATGGCACCTGTGGTGAGTTATTGTAATTTACTGCATCCTATATATGGTTGAATTGTTATGTTATGTTTCTATGATCCTGATGAAAGTCCTTGAATAGGACTGAAACGTCGATTTTTTTAGGAGTACACAATAAAAGCTATGTTTTAAGAATCCGTGAGTGCAACCTTTGATTCAGCTATTTGGATATTTGGAGCCCTGGGAGTGCACCCGGTTTGGATACATGGAGTTTGAGTGCAAGGTACAGTGCTTTTTTCTTTGTATGTAGGGGTGTGGGCTCATTTCACCCCAACCTATGCACCAACCAATATTTGAAAAATTTAAAAAAAATTTTTGTATTTATATATTGCTGTATTGAGAATTCCAGCAATTTAAAGCCACAGTAGCCAATTTCATACAATTTATTCAGCAAGCTTTTTTCATTATGGATGAATTTTTGGTACAGGCGGGGGCATATTCAGAACAGGCAGAGACATTGTATTTCTCCAAAGAAGAAGCGGATGACATACTATGGCATCAGTCTAGCTCAGAACTTCCATATCAGCTTACTACAAAAGATATATACTTTAAGCTACTACGCTTACGTAGGAAACAAATAGATCTAGACCTACACGGCCTTTTCCTTTCGGATTACTACAGAGTTAAACGGATCCCTAGGGGATTCAGAATTTTAAATGTTCCAACTATAGGAAGGTCTAAAGCCACGGTTTGCAGAGAATGGACGCAAGTGTTGAATAGAGCATCACTTGACCTAATGCTCATTATTATTAGAGATGTGAAGGCAGATCTGATGGACACTAACTTAAAAATCACTGAATTAGAGACTGAATGCGCAACATTATTGGCTACACCTGAAGGATTAAAGACCATACAAAAACTTAAAGAGGAAGTCTTGAAATATAAGATGGAATTAGTGAGATTTAAAAAACAGAAATTTGAGAAAGTCACACAAGACTATTTGGAACACAGAGTCTATGGTTGGCTCACTGGCAACATTAGAGCCAATAGACCCAGGAAACAACGCAGAAGGATACAGCGACCTAGGGTCCCAACAGTGGACGTAACCTCAGGAGAGTCAGCCTCTGATTCAGATACCAGAAACATCATGGAAGCTTCAAAAGCACTTTTTTTAGCCACAGACGAAGCAGGCACAATAACCAGGAGCCGGTTCAGGGTCGACGTAGACCAAGAACAAGGCGAGGCCGTAAAGGAAAGAACACCTGTACAGGGGAAACCCCCACGCAGGAGGTAATCCCTATATTCAATCTCTCTCAAAGGCCCCTTGATACAACTGAGATAGAACTCCTTAGTAAAGGCCTTTCATTTGTGCCTACATCCAAGGCTGATGTTTTCAAGTGGAAGATTGAACTGCACAAGTTCGGGCGAACTATGAGATTGAAAGAATTTTTCTCAAATACAGTGGAGTGTAATACAGCAGATACAGATGTTTTTCGGGCTAAATCCACTTTTGATCCTATATCTAATAGGGCGTCCATTAAGACTTTTCTCTCCATGACCAATAAAGAAGTTCAAACCCTTATGCAACGCGAGTGTAAAGTGAAACACAACATCACGAAACAACAAAGGAAAATTATAAAGGGATTAGCAACAGATCCATCAATAGTCATCCGTTCGGCTGACAAGGGAGGTGGAATCGTCATTATGGACTACATGAACTATGCTAAAGATCTGAATGTGCAACTATCAGATAGAACCACCTACATATTGTTAGATGGAGATCCCACTATCAATATTCAGAATAAGATTGAAGATGTTTTATCAATGGGCCTGAGATCGGGCTATATTGACTCCAAATTACATCATTATCTTATTAAAGCATGCCCCCGCACGCCTATCATATATTCGATTCCAAAAATCCATAAAAATCCAAAATCACCGCCAGGACGCCCTATAGTGTCAGCCATTGATGGCGTTTTAGAACCTATTGCAAAATGGCTTGATTATTTGTTCCAAGGTCCAGTTGGAGAACTGTCTACCTGTATTAAAGATTCTCAAACTCTCATCACCAATATCAATGAATTATCTTATGGTAATTATAGACCAGTCCTAATAACAATGGATGTACATAGTCTATACACAGTGATACCACATGATGCTGGGGTAGAAGCTATGCGGCAAGTCTTGATTCAATCTCCTGTCTACCATGGCCCCCCTATAGAATATGTTTTGGAACTACTTTCTTTAACTCTACAGAATAATTATTTTCGTTTTGAAAATAACTGGTATCTACAAGTGGCTGGCACATCAATGGGCGCATCTATGGCGCCGATGTATGCTAATGCATACATGTATGTGTATGAGAAGGAACATATATTGGAGAGGTACCAAAGTAATATAATAGCGTACTATAGATTTATTGACGACCTGTTCATCATATGGAGTGGAACTTGTGAATCAGCCCACGAAATGGTTCAAGATCTTAATCTCTTACCAACCCCAGTAAGATTCACGGCGGATATTAGCACAGAGAAGGTGCATTATTTGGATTTGGAAATTTCATTGGGAGCAACACATTTTCAATATTCCCTCTATACAAAACCTACAGATAGGAATACACTCCTTCACTATCAGAGTGCACATCCCAGGGCTCTGAAGAACTCACTACCAAAGGCTCAATTCCTAAGAGTAATCAGGAACAATTCGGAAGCAGCAATTAGGGATGTCCAGATTCTTGAAATGAAAAACAAATTTCTTCAAAGAGGTTATGACGAATTCATGTTGGAAACAGCGCTACAAGAAGCATTGAATGCACGCGCCATTGAAACAAAGAAGAAACCTCTTAATTTGGTCTTCCCTATGGTATACAACCAGTCTACTTCTCAAGTGGCATCGGTCATTAGGAAGAATTGGAGGATTGTGTCGAGTGATGACACGCTCCCGAAAGTGTTTAAAGAAAAGCCATTAATCTGTTATAAGAGAAATAGAAACCTAAAAGATATGCTAGTACATACGGATCCCTCCCAAAGCTATTTGAATATAGCGAAGGAACAAATAAGAGGATCTGTTCGCTGCCTTGGCTGTGTGACCTGTAGCCACATGACACCTGCAAGAACTTTTTTTCACCCTCACAATAATAGAAAATATACTATTCGATATACTATTACTTGCAAGACGACACATGTAATATACAAACTGTCTTGTCCGTGTGGCTTATGTTACATTGGGAAAACGGAGACGGCCATCTGCGAACGAATTAGGGGACATAGATCTTCTATTAGACTGGCATATCGGGATGGTTTTACAGATAAACCGGTTGCAAAACACTTCTTTGAACTAAAGCACTCATTGGTTACATTGAAATTTGTGGCTATTGACCACATCCCTAACCCTAGAAGAGGGGGTGATAGGGGGAGGATGCTACCTAATAGAGAAGCCTATTGGATCCATGAGTTGGACACTGTGTCTCCAAAAGGATTAAATGAAGCTTTGTCGCTACATTCTTTTTTGGCCTGAATGCCCCTTAATGTTCTTTTATGTGTGATTTTATATTTGTGTGTATTTTAGGTTTTTCTATGTGCATTTTTCATGACTATCCTGCGACCGCCCGCTTATTATATAATTAATTATTTATGTTTTGCAAGCATTAATAGTTATTGCTTTGAAATGTGTTCAACAGTCTTTGATGCAGAACACAATAGTGCTGTCGTAACAATTGTTTGAACATACATTTTTGTTGAGTGTCAGAGGAGCAGAAACAAGAAAGAGAAAATAAGTGAAAAAAAGTCATGTAAAAAAGCCTTATATAACCATATGTATATACTTTTTTTTTTTTTTATTAATTAATCTACTAACATTAATCTCTAATCATTGGGGTTATTTAATATAAACATTCATATTAATTATAGTGGGTCACAACATGTTTACATTTGCACTGTGGCACTTTAAATATTATGCACCTATATGGCACTTTAAGAGATAATTTTCGTTGCACTTTCAATGACCCTTTTGCACTTTATTAATATACATAGATCACATTCACACTTGGCTTAACCATATTTGGTATGTCAATGTTCCATAGTAGCCTAGTTGTTCACAACTAGGTTATCATCATTTTTTGATAAGCTTGTTTCCATATCGATGTGTTTTCTCATTCACAGCCGCGTTACTATGGTAACGACGGCGGCGCACACATGATGTCACATTGGGGGCGGAACCTCTCCGCATCACTGCACAGTCCCGGTTTAGATGCCGGCTTTAATATAGTATACGCTGGCCGCGTCACTATAGCAACGGCGGCGTCACACGTTACGCCGGGGGGAGGGGCTACTCGGCACATGCGCACATTCCCGACCGGGACGCCGGTTGTCTTATGGCACCTGTGGTGAGTTATTGTAATTTACTGCATCCTATATATGGTTGAATTGTTATGTTATGTTTCTATGATCCTGATGAAAGTCCTTGAATAGGACTGAAACGTCGATTTTTTTAGGAGTACACAATAAAAGCTATGTTTTAAGAATCCGTGAGTGCAACCTTTGATTCAGCTATTTGGATATTTGGAGCCCTGGGAGTGCACCCGGTTTGGATACATGGAGTTTGAGTGCAAGGTACAGTGCTTTTTTCTTTATATATATATATATATATATATATATATATATATATATAAAACAGAATTTAATATGAATAAAAGAAAAAGTAAGAGAAATTAAGAAATGTTATTCCAACTTCTGCACTGCATTTTAACTGTGAATGTCATAATACTGTTAGCTTTTACTGCAATAAAATACACATGATATCCCCCATATACATGTTTTATTGAGTTTTGAAAACTTAGCATGGTCAAATTTAGGGCTTGCCCATATCAGTTTTTACAAGTTGAAATTTGCCAGATTGGTTTGCTTGGATTTTGTTACTTGTAAGATCATATGGGGGCGACTTACCCCATCACAGAATACCATTTCCAAAAGAAAACAGAGTATTCAAAACAATGTATGTCCAGTATTTTATTAGTAGTCACTTCGTTACAAATCCTGGCCAAGGTTAGTGTTTATATTGGTTTCTTTCACCTTTCACTGATATCATCACTGCACGATTACTGCTCTGAAAAAAAACACTCAGATCTGTGTTCAGCAATGTCACACGAGTTCAACAGTATCCCCCATGTACAGGTTTTATGGGGGTTTTCGAAACTTAAAACCTGTACATGGGGGATACTGTGTGATTTTCACGGAATCACGGAAGCACCTCTAACGGCTTTCAGGGAGACAGCCACAGAGGCTGGATTAACCCTAGTGTAAACTCTGAAACTGCTAGGTTTACATCTGCAGGTTTAACACTAGATGGACCTGGCACCCAGATCACTTCATTGAGCTGAAGTGGTCTGGGTGCCTATAGTGGTCCTTTAACTCCATGTGCGTTAGTGTATTAAACTTGATACAGTTCCACACAATAGATTAGTGTTCAAACTCAAGGAAATCGGTCTAGATGAAAATGCTTGTTCTTGAGTAGAACATTGGCTTAAAAAGAGTTGTCATTAATGGTAAATTTTCAAGCTGGACAGAAGGGTTCTGTTCCGGGACCTCTTCTATTTAACATGTTTATAAATGATCTTGAAAAAAGCATTGAAAGTCATGTTTCAGTGTTTGCAGATGACACACAACTCTGTAAAATAATACAATAGGATATAATCTTTCAATGTAGGGTAATAACTGCTTGATCCAAGGATAAATCTCACTGCCATTCTGGGATCAAGAAGGAATTTTTTTCCTAGCTTGTTGCAAAATTGTGCTTCAAACTGTTTTTTTTTGCCTTCTTTTGGATCAACAGCAAAAAACAAATGTGAGGTAGGCTGAACTTGATGGACGCAAGTCTCTTTTCAGCTATGTAACTATGTAACAATGTGAGCAAGATAGTACTTTGTTGCAGAGGGAGTTAGATAGACTGGGGGACTGGGCACTCAAATGGCAGATGAAATTTACGCACTTCGGCGTAAAGAATGCACAAGCTCAGGGACGGACTGACAACTCATGGGGCCCCTGGGCAATAGAAGGTCATGGGTCCCCCTTGAACAAACCAACTTGCAAACTACACAAATATACATCACACCCACAACCCACATGTTCATCCTTGTGTTACAGATAAGGGCTCTTATGGGCGACAAGGGCTCTAATGGGGGAATAGGCGCTGTAGTGGGATTATAGGGGTTGTAATTGGGGATAGAGACTGTAGTGTGGGGCTTGGGTGGTTATGGGCTGTCATGAGGGATAGGGGCTGTAGTGGTGCCATAGGGGATGTAGTGGGTGGAGAAAAGCTGTAGTGGGGTATAGGGGTTGTAATTGGGCATAGAGTCTGTAGTGTCGACGTTAAGGGCTGTCATGGGGGAATAGGGGCTGTAGTGGGGAGACAAGGACTCTAATCGGGGAACAGGAGCTGTAGTGAAGTGGTAGGGGCCGAAGTAATGATATAGGGGATGTAGTATGGAAAGAAAGGCTGTAGTGGGTATAGGGAATGTAATTGGGGATAGAGACTGTAGTGTGGAGGTTGGGTGGTTTGGGGCTTCATGTGAGATAGGGGCTGTAGTAGAGGGATAAGATTATAAAATGAAAGCTTTAGTGCAAATGGAGCACTATATTTGTTCTGGTGACTATCTGCATTGCGCTCATTGGTGGAACTAAAATAGAAAGGGCCCTGGTCCAATAATTATTGAGACCCCCCTATCGCAAG
Source organism: Pelobates cultripes (assembly GCA_933207985.1). NCBI lineage: Eukaryota > Metazoa > Chordata > Amphibia > Anura > Pelobatidae > Pelobates > Pelobates cultripes. The sequence goes on from OW240916.1 coordinate 39,937,810, forward strand.
GATGGAAAAAAGGGTACATCTCCCACAATGCTTTGCCAGCTGGGCATCTACCATTTGCCCATCATTGCAAGGTTGCACTTAGCACTGGGTATGTTTATATGTGAGCATGTTTTTGAATGCAGGATGTGTGTGTGAATGTAGGAGTGTATTTGTGTGTAGTGTGTTATGTACTGTTACCATTTTAAAGCAGTGGTTTACTTGTGTGTTGTATTTGCTTTTGAATGTAGGGGTCTGTCTGTATGTAGTGTTGATGTTTGAATGCAGGGATATATTTGTGTGAAGTGTTGGAGTTTCAAGGGACAAAAAAAAGAGAAACTTAATGAAGCAATTAGAGAAAAATACTGGACAGAAATGATAGGGACTTACCACTGCTGACCAGGGCACAACCGTGAACACTACAGTGGGGAGACGACCAAAAATCCCCAACACAGCAGAGGTCAGGCTATACCCTCTCTAGCTACATGACGAGGCTACGGCCGCAGACCTGAACACTAGCTGGTACAATGGCTAGAGCCAACTGTTTGAATGGTGTGGGTTAGCAGCACAGTTCCCCTTCCCCTTTCCCCCTTTCTATGCATTATTCAAATGTTGATACTGATACAGATACAATGTACAACAACCGACTGTTACTTGTTTCTTCGAATGAAAAAATACTAAATAAAGATTGTCAAAAAAAAAAAAAAAGAAAGAAATGATAGGGGATAACCCTTAGAAATAAATAGCAACAAAATAGTAGTTAAAATTTAACTTTTAATGTTTCAAGGATTAAAAAGGGCTAGAAAAGTGCCTAGCTCTTAAAAAGTATATAACACTACATTAACCAAAACAGTAAAAGAAGGGAGAGACATATAGGGTACAGAAATAAAATATACATATAGAATCAATCAAGACTGGTATAGTATCAGCTACACTATTAGATGGAGACAGAGAGGCTTAACTCTTTTAATCCTGCTACAGTATAAGTTCTTGTTGCTAAAGTAGAAAGTTAAACATCATAACAGTTTCACTGTAAAGTCATAGAGAAAGCAAAGAAACAAATTAGGCCGTCTATCTGAGAGACTAAAATGTCTGATTGCTGATATCAGTGACTAAATAACGAGATCACAGAATAAGTTTAACTGGCTGGAATAAAGTAGAATTAATACTGGTAAATTTAACAATAATCAGCAGAGCCAGAGCATAATGGTGCATGCGATTAAATAACGTATCTGTCCAAATGTATAGTGATGATCTAACAGACAATAGTAGTTGCAAGGTTAGTGCAGAGCCTGACTTAATCTAACGCCTGGGCGGCACTTAATGTCTAAACGCTGCCTTTAAGGTGCATCTTTGTCTACTGCCTGACCTGAACACATAACCGGAAAAATAATAAAAAGAGATAATAGCCCAGAGTAATAGAGTAAACGAAATAAAGACAGCAAACAAATAGCCCTGTCAGACAGCAAACCACTCTGACAGGGCTATTTGTTTGCGGTCTTTATTTTGTTTACTCTATTACTCTGGGCTATTATTTATTTTTATTATTCCCCTCCTCCCCCCCAATTGTAAGGATGGACAAAAAGGTAGATTCCCATCTGTTGTACAAGTAGCGCAATGCTTTGTCAGCTGGGGATCTACCATTGCAGGGTTGTATTTAGCACTAAGCAGTGTTTGTATGTTGGATTGTAAGTATTTTCTTGTATGGAGTATGTGTGTGTGAATTTAGAGTTGTATTTGTGTATAGTGTGGTGGTGTGCATTTTTATGTACTGTGTAGTGTTTGGTTTTGAATGTAGGGGTGTGTGTGTGTGTGTAGTGTTGACGTTTGAATGCAGGGGTGTATTTGTCTGTAGGGTTGGCGTGTGAATGCTGAGATGTACACTCATATACACATACACTGACACACACACACATATATATATATATATATAAAACAACACACACTGACACAGATACACAGACACACATGCATTTGCACACACTGATACACAGGTACAGTCATGCAGATACAGACACACATAGATACACAATAACACATATACCAATACACAAACACACACAAATAGATAGACACACTAATAATACAAATACACATCCTAACACATAGACACACAGATATAGATAGACACACAGATAACATTACATAGTAACCACCCCTCCTGCTTTCATACCTTTTTGACGCAGGAGGGTTTTTTTCTTGGTGCCCAGTGTCATCTGGCTGAATGTGATGGGAGTCAGGCTTTCCTTCCTCTGGTGCTGCCTCTTGATCTCCCTCGCTCTCTTTCTCCCAGCAGCTTGTTGGTAAGAAGGGAGGAGACTTCCTCCCAGCAGAGCAGCAGTACATAGATCAGGGGCCCGGACGCACTGATATAGAGACCCCTGATCATTTTTCTTCCATCGTTGCGGCCTGTGCCTCCTTGCACTGGGCCCAGTTTGACTATCTCCTCCCCCGGGCCCCACCTGTACTTCTGGTAAGTACTGCTGCCCTTCTGGGCTCGAGGATGTCGCAGTTATTGCGCGTCAGACTTGAGTGGCCGGTGTAAAAGTTGTAGTGTGTGTGTGGGCGGCAGTCCCTCTTTCTCGGCCGGACCCTCGGACCATGTCCGAAGTGCCACGACCGATCAGTCTGCCCCTGCACAAGCTATGTATACCCTTAATGGAAGCGAATTAGGGATAACAACACACGAAAAGGACTTGGGAATTGTTATAGACAACAAATTATGCAAAAATGTGCAATGTCAATCAGCAGTGGCTAAGGCCAGTAAGGTATTGTCATGCATGAAAAAGGGCATTCATTCTCGGGATGAGAATATAATTTTGCCTCTATAAATCACTGGTAAGACCACATATTGAATATGCTGTGCAATTTTGGGCACCTGTTCTAAAGAAGGATATTATGGCACTAGAAAAAGTGCAGAGGCGGGCTACAAAATTAATAAAAGGAATGGAACATATCGGCTATGAAGAAAGGTTAACAAATGTAAACCTCTTTAGTTTAGAAAAACGTCGCCTGAGAGGGGATATGATAACATTATACAAATATATTCGGGGCCAATACAAACCATTGTGTGGAAATCTATTCACAAATAGGACTTTACATAGGACACGAGGTCATGTGTTTAGACTGGAAGAAAGAAGATTTCGTCTAAGGCAAAGGAAAGGTTTTTTTACTGTAAGAACAATAAGGATGTGGAATTCTCTGCCTGAAGAAGTGGTTTTATCAGAATAAATACATATGTCCAAACAGCTACTAGATGCATACTTGCAAAAACAGAATATTCAAGGATATAATCTTTCAATGTAGGGTAATAGCTGCTTGATCCAAGGATAAATCTGACTGCCATTCTGGGGTCAAGATGGAATTTTTTTTCCTAGTTTGCAAAATTGGAAGTGCTTCAAACTGGTTTTTTGTCTTCTTTTAGATCAACAGCAAAAACAAATGTGAGGAAGGCTGAACTTGATGGACACGAGTCTCTTTTCACCTATGTAACCTAACCTATATAAAGCCTCAATAATTTTCTTAGCATTGCCTCACGGATATGAGTACCCTAAAGTACTAGTTTTCCACTTTTTTGGGGTAAAAGTCACAGTGCCTAATATATTAAATGCCCTTTTCAACATGGAAAGTTGACAAAGTGATTTTCTGGCCCTATGTCACTTTTGAGGCCGTGTGACAGCCTAGGAAAGAATATTCCACACATGATGACTTAACCTTTTTGAAAGCAGGCCACCCATGGTATTCCAAATGGTGTAATTTGAGTTGGTCATTTAGTGGTCATATTTCCATTTGTGTTTTTTCACACACATAGATTAATTCCATTTTCACAGGAAATTTTATAATTCTGATGTGTGTGAATGCAACAAAGCCTCAATTTTTTAAAAAAATTTTTAACATTGTCCCACAAATATAACACCGCCCCCATTTTTTTTTTCCATGTCTTTTCAGGTAAGTAAAAAATAAATACATATATTAATAATAATAATAATAATAATAGTAGTACCAAGGTACTACTAATTACCCTAATCAGACTGTTCACATGGTTAATGCTATAAACAGCACTGAAATGGTAAAAATAATAATAATAAATATATATATATATATACACATACACACACACACACACACACACACACATACACACACACAGTGAGGGGAAAAAAGTATTTGATCCCCTGCTGATTTTGAACATTTGCCCAATGACAAAGAAATGATCAGTCTATAATTTTAATGGTAGGTGTATTTTAACAGTGAGAGACAGAATAACAAAAAATAAAAATCCAGAAAAACGCATGTCAAAAAAGTTATAAATTGGGGGCAGGCCCTGACTGCAGAGCTAAGAGGAAGTAAACATCAGCAATTCCTACAGCAAACAGCGATTTAAGCAGAATTTCATTGCCCAAACGGCAATTTATCGATGCAGAAAGGCTACCAAAAGAGGGGTGACATTAAGCTGCACGAGATGATCCAACCTAAGCGGCACTACGAGCAATGCTCACCCGAAAGAGAATGAGGCCTACAAGCATGGCGGGCGCTGGAGAGACGGCCGCTTTCCCACTGCCAAGACAGCCCGAGTCTCTGCACAAGGGCCCTCGTTCCCCTCTCTTTGGACCGGCGGGGGTTATCCCGATCTACTACCGGAAAGAGAGCACTCACCTTCAAATTGCTCCAGGGCACAAATTTGGCAGGTGGGAGACACAAGGCCAGATCAAGATGGCCGATGGCACTACTTCCCACATACAGCAGCCAGCAACTGGGCAGCAGCCTTCCAGGCAAGATTTGATGCAGGCAATTTTGGGAACACCTGGAGAACAGACGCCAGCACCAGCACCATCACAGGTCAGCATTATGGCTAGAGCACCAACAGCCAGTCTGTTTAATTTAGAATGTCTTCTCTTCCTGCTCTGTTAATAGCATTTTAAACTTTTCAGGAGCCTCCTGTGTGATTAACAGTTCATTTACACAGCAGAAGATACAAAATAAATGGCAGAGAATTGAGCAGTGAGACTGCAGGGGCATGATCTATACACCAAAACTGCTTCATTAAGCTAAATTTGTTTTGATGCCTATACTATTACTTTAAGGTCTAGATTATTAGTCTGAATTATTCTGGATTACTAATGAAGAGCACTCCAGGTAGCTCGGCATGGGAAAACATAAAGCTTAGGAGAAAGAAAACTCGCTTTAAGACTGATAGGAATTGTATAGCTCACACTAAAATCAAAATCCAAATACAGTTAATGCATTGTTGTGTCATTACTGAGTGTGATATTAAATTAAATGTCACTGTACTGCCAACATGAATTATTTATTTGCAAACAATCAGCATAGACAGTGCACATATTCATGTCCTAACTTTACTAAGAAATTAAATGGGACTCTGCCAATAGTAAAGCTTGGGAGCCAACAGACTTGATCACATTTGGATTTTGCCAAGGCAATTGATACAGTTCCACACAATAGATTAGTGTTCAAACTCAAGGAAATCGGTCTAGATGCAAATGCTTGTTCTTGGGTAGGACATTGGCTTAAAAATAGAGTACAAAGAGTTGTCATTAATGGTAAATTTTTAAGCTGGACGGAGGTGGCAAGTGGTGTCCCTCAGGGTTCTGTTCTGGGAACCCTTCTATTTAACATGTTTATAAATGATCTTGAAAAAAGCATTGAAAGTCATGTTTCAGTGTTTGCAGATGACACAAAACTCTGTAAAATAATACAATGTGAGCAAGATAGTACTTTGCTGCAGAGGGATTTAGATAGACTGGGAGACTGGGCAATCAAATGGCAGATTAAATATAATGTTGAAAAATGCAAAGTTATGCACTTCGGCGTAAAGAATACACAAGCAACGTATACCCTTAATGGAAGCAAATTAAGGATAACAACACACGAAAAGGACTTGGGAATTGTTATAGACAACAAACTATGCAACAATGTGCAATGTCAATCAGCAGTGGCTAAGGCCAGTAAGGTATTGTCATGCATGAAAAAGGGCATTCATTGTCCGGATTAGAATTTAATTTTGCCTCTTTATAAATCACTTGTAAGACCACATAATGCAAGCATGACAAACTCAAAGTGTGGCACGGGCTACATAAACAAGGTTTACGTTTATATGGGCCGCGCGCGCACACACACACTCACTGACAGACAGACACACACACATACATACTCACAGACAGACACATACAGACACACTGACAGATACACAAACAGGCAGACAGACACACACATACTCACTGACACACACTGACACAGACACACACACTGACACAGACACACACACTGACACAGACACACACTGACAGACACACACACATACTTTTCATACTGGTCCCGCGCGCTGTTTACTGATGCCGGGCTTCACTTCAGTCGGCGTGCGAGGGAGCAGTGGGGAGCTGGAACACTGAGCTCCCTCGCGGCCCTCCTCCCCGGCCGGGTAAGTGTTAGCAGAGTAGGCACCTGCAATGTGGGGAAAGCAGGTGCCTACTCTGCTATAACACTGAGAATGTACTCGCGGCTCGCAAAGATGGTTCTTGTGGGCCGCATGCGGCCTGTGGGCCACGTGGTTGACATGCTTGACATAATGAATATGCTGGGCAATTTTGGGCATCTGTTCTAAAGAAGGATATTATGGCACTAGAAAAAGTGCAGAGGCGGGCTACAAAATTAATAAAAGGAATGGAACATATCAGCTATGAAGAAAGGTTAAAAAATTTAAACCTATTTAGTTTAGAAAAACATTACCTGAGAGGGGATATGATAACATTATACAAATATATAACCTAAATGCATTCTACGAAGAAGTAAGTAGACGTGTAGATCAGGGTGTTGCAGTGGATGTGATCTACTTGGATTTTGCCAAGGCATTTGATACGGTTCCTCACAATAGGTGGTGGACAAACGTGGTAAGTGGTGTCCCTCAGGGTTCTGTTTTGGGACCGCTTCTATTTAACATATTTATAAATGATCTTGAAATGGGCATTGAAAGCCATGTTTCAGTGTTTGATGATGACACAAAACTTTGTAAAGTAATAAAATGTGAGCAGGATATTGCTTTGCTGCAGAGGGATTTGGATAGATTGGGGGACTGGGCACTGAAATGGCAGATGAAATTTAACGTAGAGAAATGCAAAGTCTGGGTGCAATATTTCTGCACTTATTCCAGCAATGTGAAACATGGCAGATTTTGAGAAACTGCAATGTTTATATAGAGGTGCTTCCTGGGACCTCTCTGCATGAGGACATCCGGTGTCAGTGAGATCCCCATAGGAAAGCATTGAGTCAATGACTTCCTACAGGTGACGGCCTAATGCGCTTGTGGCACTTGCTGCTCATGCGCATCAGGTCTCTCCGCCAGATGACATCAGAAGAAATCTGATTACGTCAGAGGAAATGGATTGCTGATTTAGGGACATCAGCTCAGGAATTGGGTGCGAAAATACATATTTTTTTAACTCTTTAACTGCCGGAAGGAAAGTAGGGGGGAGGAGGGAAAGGACCATAGGGCACTATAGTGTTAGAACACATCAAATGTCCTCTTGCATTGTGTAAGCTCCTATTTCAAATTGTGGGTTGTCTACATCAGTTTTCGAAATTAAGAAGATACGAGAAACATGCTGCTTGTTGCCTTTGCATTATGGGTGCATTATCCACCCAAACGTGTGTTTCAGGATAAGCAATTATGGTGTTACTGAAACTGGCTGGGCACCTTTCCTACTGAAGTTGCTACCACAGTATTTCTATGGCCAGGTACTATTACCTCATAAATCACAACAAGGAATGTTTGCAAGTTTGAGCAACGTTTAACCCTACAATAGCTTTTGGATTGCAGGCCCACAATAAGACTCTTTATTGGCTCCCAATTAACTCTCTAGAAATTAACTCTCCTAGAAATAATTACCTGACTGTTTTTATTGATATGCTTTACTTTGTCAAGGATAACATGAGTTTGATTTTAAAAAGTTGCGAAAACTTTAGTAATTGTTTTTAAATTACTGTAAGATTCTACTCTGCATATTTACTATTTTAATTCGGGTTTCGTGCTCAGAGCACAGGAGTTGGTTTAGAAATCCCCTTAGAACTAAGTGAATTTTTCTATACCATTATCTTTATAATTGAGAGAATATGCTATATGTTATTATCTCTTTTCTTTAGCATTGTTTCCTCGGCCCATGTGAAAAATGGTGTTGTAGTTTTGGTACATAAAAGCAAGGAATACCATTATCTCAATGGATACATCCATAATGTCCAAAACTATTTTACTTTTAATGAAGTCGTTTTGGTGTATAGAGCATAACACTGCAGTCTAATTGCTCAATTCTCTGCCATTTAGGAGTTTAAGAGGTTCTTTACTTTTTCAGGTTTTATTTTTAAATTTATCCTTTTTTGTCTTTTTATTTCTCACTCTCGCTCTTTTTTTGGGTGGAAATTCACTGGGTTATTATTTTTTTTTTTTTTACTTATACAAAAGTATAAGTAGGGAACTACTTTTTTCATATGGGAAAGGCGATCTTTGGCAACGTATGGCACTGGGCGGAGCTCAGGAAAAGCTCCATTTCCGTTGCTAAGCTAATTTACCCAGAATCCATCAGTCAAAGGAATCCAACAGAATCATGGGAAAAGGAGAACAAAATGGCTGAACCCAGGTATTTAAAAAATTCGACATAAGGTAGAAAAGATAATAAATATAAAAGTGATTTAACTAATAAATGGCAGAGAAATGAGCATTATATATTCACCAAAACGGCTACATTAAGCTAAAGTTGTTATGGTATTTTGAGTACGTATCCCTTAAAGTTAGCAACTCTTTTTGGACCTTTTATGAAATAGCCAACAAGCTGGATACACCCCTTGCTTGTATATAGTCTGTAAGCTCGTTTGAGCAGGGTCCTCTTCAACCTATCGTTCCTGTAAGTTTTCTTGTAATTGTCCTATTTATTGTTACACCCCCCCTCTCGAAATATTGTAAAGCGCTACGGAATCCGTTGGCGCTATATAAATGGCAATAATAATAATAATAATAATATATGAAAATCTAGAAGGAAGAATCTGGAGAGGTGACCTGTAACCTCTCTACATCGGACTAAGGACCTTGCTATTTTCCGGTGGATTTAGAGCATTAGGCAGTGTATTATATTGTGAGGATCTGGCTCATCTTGTAAGTTTCTCTCAAATATGTATGCAGGATTACATTGCACTGCCAAAGTAAATATCAATGGTTTGGTGTACTGTTGAAAATTGGCTTTTTAGTCCCGCTAAAATGGATCCCATACATAAGGAAAAAGAAATATGTTTCAAGTTTAGAGTGCTATATATTTCTGGTTAAGATACTGTGCGTGGTTTGCATATCGCTTTATAGAACTCACATATACAGGGCTAAAATGTAGACCTCCAGCTCTAGAAGAACTGAAACACCCAAGCAGTATGACAAAGCATTATGGATGTTGAGGTTCAACAGCTAGTTTTTGAGCACCCCTGCATTAAAATATATAGATGCAACATTATATTATATATTAAAGGGTTACTCCAATCACCATAATATCTTCACTGATTTGAAGTGGTCATGGTGCTCTGAGTATGTATATGCCAAGCATAACTCCACCTCTGGCAGCTTCACTGGCCAGAGTGCTGGGTTGGCAAATGTTAATTCTGTGCATACTGGACATCTGTCGTCAACAAACGTTTAATGCTGGCCGTACGCCAACCACAAGCAGTGAGGGCCAATGACATCACCAGTCGAAAATGGGACTGCAGGGAGAACTTGGCTTGGTGCAGGATCGAAGGGGAGTTCTTCCCTTTATTTCTTTAAAAAAAAAAAAAATGTAAAAAATGTAAATATAAAAAAAAAAAAATTTTCAGGGGGAGACCGTGCCAGTAATAAAATGATGTTTCTGGCTGAGCAAAATCTGTGCCCTTTAATTTGCAGCTTGAGTGTTCCAAACCTGTGATATGTTAAACAGAAAATACAATATTAATATTTACTTTTTAAAAGTGACAATGATTCATTATGCCCCAGGGTGAATAAGTCTGAAGCTATTGGTTGCCGATGAATCTCAGGAGTAAACTTTGAATGTTGCTTTACGAGTTACAAAGACAATGCAGTATCTTCTATAGAGCAGCAGTGCAAGCAGGAAGCATTGGATTGTATGGGTGGAAGCAAGAAGCATTGGAGTGTATGTCCGTCTTTACCTAATTAGTTTTATTATCATGCTCACTTGCCATCTCTACTTGCAATGCTCTCTCAGACTATTTGCCTGCTAGCCAACACAACTTCCCATTTCTTGCTTGCTCATTCTGCCGTAACCTCTACTCGTCTCTCCTTCACATTTCGGTCCTTGTCATTTTTAATTCTGTAGCTCACTCAACTTTGTAATTATTTATGCCAACCGGAACCACTCACAGAACTAATTTGTTCAAGTTCAAACAATGACTGCAATCTGCACACAGCTGCAACTTATCCTGTGTTTCTTCGTTAGACTGGGTGAGTGATTTCTACCTACGTAATCTATACAAGGTGGGGTTCATTCACTGAATACATTTTATAGAATTGAAAAAGGGATTTGCAAAAATGTAGTTTCGTTTACTATTCACTGTTTAGTAAATAAACCCTTGTATGCTATGTTAGCCTATATAAATAGAAGTATAGCATATTGCATCAGTACAAAGCATTCATATGTGACCCCAGTTCGAGTTAAGAAATACCCTGATCTAACGGAATAGCTTCTTGTACTATTTATTATCTTTCTGTATCCTCGTGGACCTGCTGTTTAAACATTTCTCTTGTCTCAGATGTCAGTCAAGGCACACAAGCAGAGGTGGTGCACGCGCTGTTGAATCAGCCTGTTACTCTAAAGTGCTCTTTCAATGTCCCAGTGAACTGGAACCTCAGTGAAATCCATATCATGTGGTTCAGAAACTTTACAGACAAGCTACTGGACTGCAAGGTTGGGAAGAATGAGAAACAAATTTGCGAGAACTCTTCTAATTATTACAGAACACGCCTGGCATCGAACCCTTTCTATGGCAACGCTGCACTGAGAATTCTCAAACTCCAGGAGTCTGATATTGGCATGTACCAGTGTTGGGTCATCTTTCCGGAGGGCTACGTCAGAATAGACACGGAGCTCAGACTACAAAGTAAAAGACGGAGAACCTCCAATTGCAGAAAACTGCATAAACGCAGCAATGTGGGTGATTAATAAAATATCTTCACTAAATTATTGAAAGAACGCCATTTACAGACAACATAGGGTAAGACTGTCTGTGAACCCTCATTTTATAGTTGATAAAGTCTAGAGCACATTTTGGTCTATAGCCAGGACCTTTTCCTTTTTTTTCCTGTTAGAGGAAAAACTGGTTTTAAATTACACGTTGGGAGAGTTTTATTTATAATTACAATTTTCAAATGCATTAGAGATTACCTTCTACTCTGCTACTCTACCATTCTCATTCTGACAGTAAAATGGCATTAAAGGGTTAATCCAACTTTTTTTTTTTTATAATGCTCTTTTGAGCATTATTCACTTGAACCCTTCTCCTTAAAGGGACACTATAGTCACCAGAACAACTTCAGCTCATTGTAGTTGTTCTGGTGAGTATAGTCAGTACCTGCAGTCATTTTCATACAAACACTGTCTTTTTTTTTTTTTTTAAGAAAATGCAGTGTTTACATAACAGCCTAGGGACACCTCTAATTGCCACTCCTCAGATGGCCACTAGAGGTTCTTTCTGGGTCAGTGCTGCACACGTTCAGCGTCTCCATGCAGATGCTGAACTTTCCTCATAGAGAGGTGTGGCCATCGCATGGCGCTTGAAATAAGTTTTAACGCTTTTTCAAAGAGGGCTAATTGGGAGGGGCGGAGGGAAAGCCACCTAATTGGTGGTTTTAACACTATAGGCTCAGGAATACACGTTTGTGTTCCTGACCCTATAGTGTCCCTTTAAATATTTTTTACAGATCTGGTTAAATAAGCATAAACTTAAATTGAATCCCCCAAAGGGAGACGAAGCACCAAAACAACATTTAGATTACTGAAATTGTATTGGTGTATAGATAACCTGTGTGTGGAACTGAGCAGTGAGACTGCAGGGGCATGATCTATACACCAAAGCAACTTCATTAACACTATAGTCACCAGAACAACTACAGCTTATTAAATTTGTTCTGGTGAGTAGAATCATTACCTTCAGGCTTTTTGCTGTAAACACGGTCTTCTCAGAGAAAATGCTGTGTTTACATTACAGCCTAGTGATAACTTCACTGGCCACTCCTCAGATGGCTGTTAGAGATCCTTCCTGGGTCAAGGCTGCCTAAAATGCATCCTAACATTCAGTGTCTCCTCTTTCTGCATGCAGACACTGAACTTTCCTCCTAGAGATTCATTGATTCAATTAATCTCTATGAGGAGATGCTGACTGGTCAGGACTGTGTTTGAATCATGCTGGTCTGTCCCTGATCTGCCTCTTTGTCAGTCTCAGCCAATCCTATGGGGCAGCACTGTGATTGGATCAGGCTACCACTTCTGATGATGTCAGCAGACTGCTTGTTTTTCTGAGTCTAACAGCATGCAGAGTTACAGTTTCTGGCTTGAATACATTAAGATTTTTACTATATTTATGGAGGCATGAGGGGCCCAGAGGGGCTAGATAGTGGTGTTAACACTATAGGGTCAGGAATACATGTTTGTGTTCCTGACCCTATAGTGATCCTTTAAGGACACATGATGGAAATATTCTGTCATAATTCCCTTTTATTCCAGAAGTGGTGTCCTTAAAGGGTTAAGCTTTGTTGTACTTTAAAAATAAATAAATCACAGAATACCAATTGTATGGGTATGTAAATATAGCTGTAGATCTCGCCTGCTGCCATTGCAAGGCCTCCCCTACATATTGTATTCAGACTTTCTGTGGCTGTCTAATCATGGACTTCCCAATGCAGCTCAATGAGAAGACTTTGCAAGGATGGCGCTGCTCTGGGAACTTGCCTGGATCTTTTGTTTAGCTCCACTGAGTGCCAGGTTTTATGAAATCTGCACATTTTTTGTAAACTTAAAAAGAGAGGACACACTCTTCACACATAATGAACTTTAGCAGCTAACAGGCTTTTTGTTGTTTATAGTGTTCCTTTAATTAGCTGTATATCTGCACACATTTAGCATGTAAATATTTTACCTGCAAATTGGTTATGGGTGAGTCTGATCGGCAGAAATTTTTTCTTTGTACAGAAGTTGAGCAGATCCTCATAATTTCATCGTATTTTGTGTTCTCCCCTTCTGTCCCTTAGTGTTCTCTCTTGGCCCCCTGTCAACTATGTTTTCAATGCAGCTATTTTAGCCTGAAATTCACTTTACAAATTACTGACAACTCACACTTTAGTAAATAACTAGTCGTAATTACATCTGTTACCCTAGTTAATCCTCTCCTCCCTGATAAGTTCTAAAACTCGTAATTATTTTTTTTTCATCCTAATCCCTTCAGTACTTTGATCATCATTTTTGTCTAAATTGGACATGTAAGCTACAATTGTCTATAAGAAGTCTTTTGCTCTGAATACAAATTTGCCATTCCGGTCTGTCTAGTTCAAAGGCCAGCAACCTTTGTCACGCAAGATGCCTTTGTATGTCAGAACAAACAGGTTGACTGGGGAGATCAGCGAATCTTCACAGAGCCAATGTGATAGGAATTCCAGTGGCATTGATGGGGAACTTGAAGAAGGGCAGCATTTTGCCCCTTTTCCTCAGCTTGCCCACTGTTGCTTTAATATTGTTGCTATCGCCAAGGAGGATGGCTAAAATAGCATTATTGTGAATTTGTGTGGCATATGTATGTGGCTGTGTGTATGCCTGGCAGTGGGGTGGATGTCTGGCTGTATATTGGGGCAGTTTGAATTGGTGTCTGTGTGTGGAAACCACGGCAGGGCAAAAACCAGGGGACTAAAACCAGAAGTTAAAGGTCCACATTATCCCTGCGGCACCAAAAAGTGTTGTAATGACCTCACAGTGATCAGGGCCGGTGCAAGGAGTTTTGCCGCCCCCCTCCCCCATATGTCCTACCCACCATGTGACATCACAATGCCCGCCCATATGCGCCAACGCCAGTCTTCACAAAGTGTCTTTTATCGGAAAACAGTGTGTTTACATTAAAAAGCCTACAGGCACAGGCTATAGACACCAGAACCACTACATTATGCTGTAGTGTTTCTGGTGACTATAGTATCCATTTAATGTGAGGTAAATTAGAGATTAGTGCCACTAATAATATATCGGATTGCCTACTTACCACCATTGGCGGATCCAGGGGGGGGGCAACGGGGCAATTGCCCCCCCCGAGAAATCCGCCGGTCTCCCTCCCCTGCCAGCCCTGCAATGTGCCTGCGGACCGGAGGGGAGATCAGAGCTCTCCCTCCCCGGTCCGCAGGCACTGTGCTGGCCGGCAGGGGAGGGAGGGAGTGAGAGAGAGGACCCGGAGCTCAGTCTGCAGCTCCTCCGGGTCCTCCTCTCTCGAGATTTGGAGCGTTGCCGCGGTTACCACAGCAACGCTCCAAATCTCGCGAGAGTGAACTCTAGCCCGGGAGCGCGGGCTAGAGTTCACTGTCCCACTGGGACCACCAATGAATCACCACTGGGACCACCAGGGATAGAAATATGTCCCCCCTCCTCCCCAGTAAAGGTAAGAAGGGAGGGGGGACATAGGATATTTATTTTATTAAATAAAATAAAAAAAAATATTATTTAAAAGCCTCCTTCCCCCCCATTACCACACACTGCCCCCCCATTACACACACTGCCCCCATTACACACACTGCCCCCCATACCACACACTGCCCCCCCATTACACACACTGCCCCATTACAGGGGGGCAGTGTGTGTGTATGGGGATAGTGTTTGTGGGGCAGTATGTGTAATGGGGGGGGGGGAGGAGGTTTTTTTATAATACATTTTTAAAATAAATATTCTGCCCCACAAACACTCTCCCCATACACACACTGCCACCCATACACACACTGCCCCACAAACACTGTCCCCATACACACACTGCCCCTTTTACACTTCCCCACAAACATTGTCCCCATACACACACTTCCCCACAAACACTGTCCCCCATACACACACTGTCCCCCATACACACACTGACCCACAAACACTATCCCCATACACACACTGTCCCAATACACACACTGCCCCACAAACACACACTGTCCCCATACACACACTGTCCCCATACACACACACACACACTGTCCCCACATCACGTGCATTGCCCCCCATACACACTGCCTGAAACGCGATACTACTACACACTGCTTATACACACACTGCCCCACAAACATTCCCTTACACACACCCCTGACACTGTCCCCCATACACACACTGTCCCCATACACACACTACCCCACAAACACTATCCCCATACACACACCGCCCCCCATACACACACTGCCGCACAACCACTGTCCCAATACACACACTGCCCCCATACGCACACTGCCCCACAAACACTGTGCCTGAAATACACTGCCGCACTCACACACTTCACCCTTAACACACACCACTGCTCCTATACCCTATATCCCAGCAGACCCCAGGTAAGTTGTCAAACTGTTCTTAAACAGTATGACTACTTACTCTGGGGTGGAATCCTGGCACTACTGACACCATAACTACTACACTGAGCTGTAGTAGTTATTGTGCCTGGATTATTTATTTAAATAATCTACAAGTGCCCCTCCCGAGATCAGGCTCTGGATCCGCCACTGCTTACCACCAGATGAGGACAAGAGGCTGATGTAGAAGAGGCTCTCTGAAGACTGTTTTTAACAGTGCTCACAACAATTAATGAACAGGAAGCAGCTCCATTTTTTAGGGCCCCTTACACAGCTCAAGGTCTGGGCCCACAGGGCTTGACCGTGAGTATGCCTACAATGCCCACCCATAAATCCTCCTCCAGGCCTCATTAGAGACTACAATGGAGTCTAATGAGGCCTGGAGGGTGGTCTCTCCAACACTCTGGTTCCTATTCACAATATAGCAACACAACATAGCTCGCTGATACCTAGGCCAAGTTGGCTCCTCTTACCTTAATTACTGTTGCTGGCTGGCAGGTTGTGGGCTTGCTGGCTACTGCCGGCAGGCTGTGGGCTTGCTGACTGCAGCTGGCAGGCTGCGGCTTGCTGCCTGCGGCTGGCAGGCTGTGACTTGCTGGATGCGACTGGCAGGCTGTGGGCTTGCTGGCTGTAAGCCTGTGGCTTGCTGTAGGCCTGTGGGATGGCTCTTTCTCCCCCCTCCCTATCTCTCTAATCCCCCCCTTTTTCCCCCTGTGTCTCATTCTTCCCTCTCTGTCTCTTTCTCCCCTCCCCATCTCTCTATTCCCCCTCTTTCTCCCCCTGTGTCTCATTCTTCCCTCTCTGTCTCCCCCCTCCCCATCTCTCTACTCCCCCCTCCCCATCTCTCTGTTCCCCCCTCTTTCTTCCCCCCCTCCCCATCTCTCTATTCCCCCCTCTTACTCCCACCTCCCCATCTCTCTGTTCCTCCCTCTTTCTCCCCCCTCCCCATCTGTTCCCCTCCCATCTCTCTGTTCCCCCTCTTTCTCCCCTCCTCATCTCTCTGTTCCCCCTCCCATCTCTCTATTCCCCCTCTCCCCCCCCCTCCTCATCTCTCTGTTCCCCCTTCTTTCTCCCCCCATCCTGTGCTGGGAATTGTGGGAACCGCAAAGGAGCATGACAGAGAGACATGCTCCTCCTCCTTCAGCGTTAGTGAGAGGAATGCCTCCGGACCGGCGAGGCTGCTACCCGGTCCGGCGGCTCCAGCATGAAACGCGGCCGGCCCCCTCACAGTGTGCCACCGGACCGGCCACCCGGTGGCACTTTCCACTGAAGTCCCCAGATGCCGCCCCCAATCCAGCCCTGCCGCCGGGCCCCCTGATGGCGGCCCTGGCGGCGGGCCCCCCCCCCGGCCGGGCCCTCGGACCTATGTGCTCTTTCATGCAAAAAACTAAAAACTATTGGCCCCACCCCGAAATGGCCGTTGGGACCTAAGTAAATAAGAGGGGAGACCTAATGTCCCCCCACGGCTTTACCCTGGTACGGCCGGGTGGAAACCATAACAGAATGAGAGGGGGACTACCTGCCCCAGCCCCCACCCCTGGGTGACAATAATGATGTGGGGGAACCTATATCCACCCCTCAGGCCTAGGCGTGGTGGGAGCCATAAAATAATGAGGGGACACCTACTATCCTCCCCCCTGCTTGCCCCCACCCTGGCAGGTGGGGAATAAACTGATAATGGGGGGGGGGGGTCCTACTGTCTTCCCCCCCCTGGGCGGCAGGTGGGGGCCCCTAAGTCAATTCCCCCCCCCATAAGGTGACTAGGGGTCCCCAAGCCCCTAGTCACCCACCCCCCCACCCAAATAAAAAGTCCCTACCTACCCCCCTCACCCTAAAAAATAGTGAGGGGGGAATAAAATAACTAACCTGTAAAATAAAATTAAACTTACCATTTGACGTCTTCTTTTTCTCAAATCTTCATTTTTCAGCCCCAAAAAAGGCCAAATAAAAAACCAACATAACGTCGATTGAAAATCAAATAAAAATCGAGCGAAAAAGGCGAAAAAACAAAAAATAATAATCCATCTTCACCCATGGAGGGCTCCGCGCAGACTGAGCTCCGCAGGGCGGGGCAAGGTTTATAAAGCCTTGCCCCACCCTGCAATTAGGCTAAGAACACTCTGATTGGTGGGTTTAAGCCAATCAGAGTGCTCTTTGTCATTTTACACAGCGTGGGAAAGTTCTTTTGAATTTTCCCACGCTGTGTAAAATGACACAGAGCACTGTGATGGGGGCCGGGGGGCGGGCTGGGGGGGAGGGAGGACAGTAGGTCCCCCCCCCAATTATCATTTGGCCCCCACCCGCCGCCCAGGGGTGGGGGCCGGAGGGGGGGTGGACAGTAGGTCCCCCCCCCTCGTTATCATTATGGCCCCCACCCGCCGCCCAGGGGTGGGGGCCGGGGGGGTGAGGACAGTAGGTCCCCCCCCCTCATTATCTTTATGGCCCCCACCCGCCGCGCAGGGGTGGGGGCCGGAGGGGGGGTGGCCAGTAGGTCCCCCCCCTCATTATCTTTATGGTCCCCACCCGCCGCGCAGGGGTGGGGGCCGGAGGGGGGGTGGCCAGTAGCCCCCCCTCATTATCTTTATGGCCCCCACCCGCCGCCCAGGGGTTGGGGCAGTGGGGGCAGTAGCCCCCCCCCATTATCATTATGACCCCCTAAGGGACATGGGACATTGCACCCAGACCACTTCAATGAGCTGAAGTGTTCTGGGTGCCTGTAGTGTAGGGATCGACCGATATTGATTTTTTAGAGCCGATACCGATATTCTGTGAACTTTCAGACCGATAGCCAATATAATTTGCTGATATTCTGTACATTTACCATTTTGGAAAATAAAAACTATTTCTAAAGGTAAATGCACAAAATATACATGTCACGTGTAGTGGATGCAGTGTGTTTAGACAGGGGAGCTGTATGTGTTTGTGTAGTGTGTGTAGTGGATGCAGTGTGTGTTTGTGTAGTGTGTGTAGTGGATGCAGTGTGTTTGTGTAGTGTGTAGTGTGTGTAGTGGATGCAGTGTGTGTTTGTGTAGTGTGTGTAGTGGAAGCAGTGTGTGTTTGTGTAGTGTGTGTAGTGGAAGCAGTGTGTGTTTGTGTAGTGTGTGTTTGTGTAGTGTGTGTGGATGCAGTGTGTTTGTGTAGTGTGTGTAGTGGATGCAGTGTGTATTTGTCTAGTGTGTAGTGGATGCAGTGTGTATTAGTGTAGTGTGTATATAATGAAAGCAGAGTGTTTGTGTAGTGTGTGGGTAGTGTGCGTAAAGTGAATGCAGTGTATATTCTAAATGCAAAGTGTGTGTGTTTGTATAGTGTGTATATAATGCAGTGTGTGTGTAGTGTGCATTATATACACACACTACACAAACACTGCATTATATACACACACTATACACACACTGCATTATATACACACACTGCATTATATACACTGTGTTTGTGTAGTGTATATAATGGAGTGTGTGTGTGTGTGTGAGGGGGGGGCATTTTTTATTAAATTATATATATATATATATATATTTAATTATTTATTTTTGTTGTCCCTCCTCCCTGTTTCATACCTGGCCAGGGAGGGGGGATATAGCAGTCCCTGGTGGTCCAGTGGTATTGGCTCACCTCCCAGCAGCTCCTCAGTGTAACTCTCGCGGTAACCCATGGCAACGCTCGGACGGCCGCGGGTCTCGCATGAGTTACACTGGGAGCTGGAGGAGCTGCTGGGAGGTGAGTAAGCGCTTGCTGCCCGCCCCCCCCCAGGACCGCCGGGACCGCTTGTAATGAGCCCGGCGGTCCTAGGAGGTATTATCGGCAATATCGGTATCTGAATTGGCCGATACCGATATTGCTGAGAATACTGAATATCGGCCGATTTATATCGGTAAAACCAATAATCGGTCGATCCCTACTGTAGTGTCCCTTTAACTTGAGAACCAGGGTTATTGTAGCTCAGAGTAAACGCAACTCACAAACAAAGTGTCAAAATCTCCTCCTCTGTAGTTGGTAGGAGTGACCTAACGAGAGAATTCCGATGGAAGCAGTAAGGGTGTACTTTTGTTTTTCCACACATGGCTTCTCCATTTCAGCTTTATTTTTGTTAAATAAATCAGGACACAGTGTAATAGGTCACATTACTGTATTTACCTAATTTTAAGACCTGCTAAGGAACATATGATTGTTATTATGCCATGATAGATAGTTAGAATGCTATGTGGGCCGATGTTCTAATCAGGAAGCCCCAGAGCTGCACCATCTGATAGGTTTAGAGTATCAGCTGACATTATCTGCCTATCAGTAGCTCCCCGTTCAGAAAATAGAGTGAAAAGGGCTACTGATAAGCTGAGAGTGTCAGCTGATGCTTTTAGCCTATCACTGGTGCTGGTCTGAGGCTGCCTGATTAAAGGTTTGGATCTGCATAAATAGTGGAGAGGGGGAGCAAACGGGCATTACCTTATAGACTTTGGCTCAAACCATTCACTACCGGTTTAATCCAATTAAGTTGTCCAATTAAATTGTTTTGGTGCCTGTTTGGTCCTTTAAGTTGTACTGTTAAAGGATAATTCCAAGCGCCGAAAGCACTTCTCCTTCAGTGTATGATTGGCCAGTCATGCACATAAGTAAAAAGCCAACAACCAAACATAAAGGATTGTAAAAACCTCAGATTAGACAATGTGCAGCAAAGTCTATGCGGAACAAAAAAATGAATGAATTAGAAAAGAAAAAAAAGTGTTTACCAGCATCTGTAGAAACTGGTTTTGCCGCCAACATAATTTGTGGGGGAGGGGACACCACACACAAACTTTTATAGATACAAGTATCCTGAGCTTATTCAGTGAAAGTTTTAAAATGACACTCTAGGGGTTATAGCCCCCTCATTTCA
Source organism: Pelobates cultripes (assembly GCA_933207985.1). Lineage (NCBI taxonomy): Eukaryota > Metazoa > Chordata > Amphibia > Anura > Pelobatidae > Pelobates > Pelobates cultripes. The sequence continues at coordinate 39,958,257 of OW240916.1, forward strand.
GAAGTGATTATGGTGCCTGAATAATCCTTGCGCCATCCCACTTTTTAGTGTTAAACTATTTTTGATTTTATTAACACTGATTGAGGGTCTCTGGGTACCCACAGCCTGGCCCACATTAGCCTGAGCAGCAAGTCTGAGAGCACCTACATAATGCTGCTCCCACCTATCTATCCTCCCTAATACACAAGTATGTCCCGTCTAGGGCCTTACGCTCTGCTGAAGATTTACGTCTATCTTCTGTCCGTACTCCCACCTCTGATGCTCGCCTTCAAGACTTCTCGAGGGATGCACTGTTCCTGTGGAACTCACTTCACTACTCCGTTAGATGTTCACCCAGTCTCCACTTCTTCAAAAAATCATTAAAAACACACTTCTTCATAAAAGTCTATCAATTAAACTGTTAATAGCTCCCAACTGATTCCTTTTCTACAACTGTCACTAGTCTAATACTATCCTTACCTTTTGTGTCATTTTACCCCACTCCCTCTAGCATGTAAGATCATTGAGCAGGGCCCTCAACCCCTCTGTTCCTGTGTGTCCAACTTGTCTGGTTACAACTACATGTCCGTTCGTCCACCCATTGTAAAGCGCCACGGAATTTGATGGTGCTATAAAAATAACATCATAATAAATAATAATCATCAGCTGAGCACTCTCAGTTTATAGCTGATATGGCTGAAGTGGAATAGCCTCCACATTAACAAAACCTTCCGGTAGAGGCAGAGCTACATGCACCATACCCACCTCAATGAGATGCGGTGTTACAGTGCCTGGAGTGTAAATACAAATTTTAATAATACACCTATGTATGGATCAATATATATTCAAAAAGGTCAACTTGGCATTTAAGCCATCTGAAATTCATAAAATTAGATTGCATCTATACACCAGAACACTACAAACAAACATTGTGTATCCAATAATGGTCAGTTGTGCATTTTAAAAATGTTATCTTTCTTTTTCAGATAAAGAGCTGTCAAAAGAAATAAATGTATGGGTCAAACTGTGCACGCAGGTTTCTAGGAACTTCATCATGGTGAGCGGCTGGTTAATTGCTCTGTTATTGATCTGGAAGTTATTATCCCGCCGATTTCGTTCAAAAGGCAAGAAGAACTTCAAAACGCGCATCTAATTATTTTGCCAGTGACTGGAGTCATTTAAAGCATTTTTTTCCCTAGAAAGATTCTGCACATTTTGGGAAATACAATAGAAAACAAGATACCAACACAGATACCCATTAGGAAATGAAAATAATGCACACCGCCCCGACCACCCTAAAGGAGACTTGAGAAGAAAAATGGCAACGTTGGCCATAGAGACAAATCTATATAAAAATGGACTACAATGGCTGATAATAGCCTATCAGTGCATCGGTTCTGTACATGTGCTTCCTAAAAGCACATTTTGTTCTTGCATTTTATTTCCTGCTTTGGACATATGTTTGACTATGTCAAGTCATTTTGAACTGTGCAATTTCCTACCAGCTCTGCTGGAAGGCTTGTCCATGTTTGACCAGGTCTTTCTATGAAACAAAGGATACAATAGGTATTAAAACAACTTTAAATTAAGCAGTTTTGGTTTTATAGATCATGCCCTCAGCATGAATTTTCTGCCATTTAATAGTTATAAATGACTTTTGTTTCTGTCCATGCAGCCCTAGCCACACGTTCCCTGGCTGTGATAAACACAGTCTGCATGGGATTTTTTTTTCCAAACAGACTTTAACTTGCTTTAGAAGTTTTTAATCTTGTGTGCTACATAAATTGAACTTTAATTACACAGAAGAGGCTCCTGCAAGGTCTAGCAAACTATTAGCAGAGCATGAGATAAAATTTTTAGATTAAACAGACTGTGCAATACAGAAACCTAGAATATCTAGGTTCATTTTCAGGGATTGTTCAGGAAAGCTGTGCAAGTCACGTGCATGGAGGTGTGACTAGGGCTGTATAAATAAAGTGAATGTGTGAGTACAGTCAAACTTATTGGATGAAGTTTGGAGAAGCGGCACACTCTATTTTTGTGTATTGTATTATACCCAATCATCCTAGCCTGGATAGAAGTATACAAAAAGTATACATTTTACTGACCCCTAGTGGCTATCGTGTGGAATATGAGACACTTAAAGGGAAACTATAGCATTATAGTTACCCCCTCCCGCAGAACTGAAGGGGTTAATAACCCTTCAGTCAATTACCTGGGTCTAGCGTGGATGTCCCTCGTCGCTGGCTCAGCTCCACTTCCGCCGACGTCCGCTGGCGGGGAGGCCGAACACGAATGCGCTGCATTAGGATCTCTCCATAGGAAAGCATTATTCAATGCTTTCCTATGGGGATTCCGGTGATGCTAGAAGTCCTCATGCATAGTGTGAAAACGTCAAGTGTTGCTTAGACGACCAAAAGTCGTTTAAGAACCCGGAAGTCCCTCTAGTGGCTGTCTGGTAGACAGCCACTAGAGGAGGAGTTAACCATAGCAGATAATTATTGCAGTTTATAAAAACTGCAATAATTACCACTCAAGGGTTAAGGGTAATGGGAGTTGGCACCCAGACCACTTCAATTAGCTGAAGTGGTCTGGATGCCTACGGTGTCCCTTTAATCTGCCACTAAAATAAACATTGCTTATTTTGTATCTTTGTTTACAACTGTAAAATACACATAAAAATACACTGAAAAAAATTAATTGACAAGTCCCGACTATGCAGAATTCTAGCCACTAGTACTGGGAGGAGTATTCACAGAGTGGTTTATGAGGTCACAACCCATTCAGACATCACACGTCATCAAGGGATTAGGAGGACAGCACATGGCAGTTTCACAGGATTTATTTTCAAAGAACTTGTTCTTTTACAAGTGCACTGACATGCATGTGATTATGTGTCCAGTAACAAGAAGTAAGTATGTCATTGACATGCAAATCAATTTTTAATTTTTTTGACATGCGTTTTTCTGTTATTCTGTCTCTCCCTGTTAAAATACACCTACCATAAAATTAAAGACTGATCATTTCTTTGTCAATGGGCAAACTTTCAAAATCAGCAGGGGATCAAATACTTTTTTCTCCTCACCGTATATTCATCCATTCATATTATATCCAGAATATTGAGAGATCACTTTATTTCCATAAAGACTGTATCCAAAAGCGGTAGAATTATCCATGCAAACTATGTGCAGTATTTTGTTGTATAGTTGTTTTAGCAACTAACTCAGTAAATATATTTCTCTCTAAGGGACTATTAGTTATCTATCATTATGAACGTGGAATTATCAGTATTTTTCCAGCATATATATATTTTCTCAGTTACTATTTATTTAAGCTATATCACAGTATCTGATCTTTGAGCATTGACTATCTGGTTGATCAATATAGGCGTTATACTCCAATTGTATATATTCACGATATGCATTTGGGCTCCACGTTCCTGTGGCTCTACGAATGATCTGATTGGATGATTGAACATCTGCCACTCCTCCTCTCTGGTTTGGCCTACTGTCCATCCCACACCTACGGTTCCTCCTACACATACACGTCTCTCTCTAATTTGACTGGTAGATACTAGTACTATCTTGATTTTGGCACTCCTAATGCTGACTCTGCCTCGATCTGCCTCCTTGACAGTCTTCGCAAATCCTATGGCAAAGCATTGTGATTGGCTCAGATTCTTCTTTTTCTTTTTGTGGATTTATTTGGTGATCCACATCATACAGAGATCAACGTATTGGTCACTTTATCAAGATCAAATAAACAATAAGAGTGGGTTATACTTATGTGTGAAAATAAAGTGGAAAAAACAAAATCACTTACCTGTGACTCATGAGTGAGTGGTTAATCGAAAACCAGTCCCGTAAATGAATGCTAAACGATACCACCCCCCTTCCCGGTGCCTAACCAACGTGAGACGCGGGTTGCTAGGGAACGAAAAACCGATGAGATCATAACAAAATCGGCATTATAAATAAGACTTCTACACCAAGTGAGTATATTCAGCTTATTCAGCATATCAACAATTCAATTTCACTATATCAGATCACATTTGTCTCATTCCAGGCAAAACGTTTCATTCAAGGCACAACTCTTCATTCACGGTTACATGTAGTGATCACCTTCCCTTTCCAGTATCTATGGGTACTTCATAGTGTTGAGGTCCTTCATTTAGAGGTATACATGGATTTTCTTTCCATTAATTTACTCACTTGGTTAAGAAATCTTATTTAGAACACCAATTTCCTTATGACCTCATTGGTTCTTTGATAGCAACCACATCTAACGTTGGTTAGGCACAAGGAGGTCACGTTTAGTATTCACTTACAGGACTGGTTTCCAAATAATCACTCACACAAGGATCACAGGTAAGTACATTTTTTTGATATAAATATAACCAACTTTTTTGAATTATTTTCTCTCAATAAAAGGCCTTAAATTGGCTGAAACATCAATCTTTGTATGATGGGAATCTCCAAATAAATCCAAAAAAAAAAAAAAAAGCCAGACCTGCTACTTATGGGAAAATTGGCTGAACGCCCGGCAGGCACAAGGGGACATTGACTAGCTGGACTCCAGAGGCACCTGCACACACAAATCACTAAATAAGCCTGTTTTAATGTTGTCTTTTGGGCTGTTGCATTTTCGCTTAGTTAACATAAGCTATGACGCCCTTAGGAGAATAAATCACCCCCCTCCTAGCGAAGCTAAGTACCGCAGCCACCGGCCTGTACTTAATAACCCGAGCTGGTCTGGTACTCTCAAAAGCCTCACTGGTATAATACAAAACCGCCTGCTCTATTACAAGCTCATACCCCTGCTAGCGCCATAGCCTAATCGTACATAGCGTGTGTTAAGCGAGGCATGCGAACCAGGCGTCTGATTTATAATAGGTTCAGAAATGGGTAACAAATTGCTTCTCTTGGATATATTGGTTGATTTGACACATGCATATCGTATCTTAGTGGAAACGTCTGTAAAAATAGCCTATCTTGTATATCCTATTATACGCCACCCTAGCAATTCAAACCTGATACTCCATCAAGCAAACCTCTTATATTGCATATTCTGAATCTATCTCGCCTGATAAACCACGTCTCTAGCAAGTGTATCCTGCATATCTAACTAGTTCCCCTTCATATAGAAGTGGTTGTCTATTCAGTGACCTTATCTACGTATCCCACATGTTCCTTGATAAGGCTTTATGCTTCTCTCCCAATATTGATGAATAATGAAAATGTCACATAAGTTTTAATGCATGTTATGTATAATCTATACCACAAATAAAAACAAAGATTGACAACAAAAAAAATATAGAATTGATCCTATTATGTATATTTTAGATGTTTTAAATAGTGACCCCTAGTGACTAGAAGAGGATAATACAGTGATACACTAATAGGAAATCATTCTGGAATGTGAGTTCTGGCGACCTCTTCAGACCATAGACAAGTATTACAAGCATCATTCTAGAATATCTCTGCATTTGGCTTTTTGTATATTAATGCACAGTTTATATTGCAGCTGGTATTTTTTTTGTTTTGTTTATGGGAATATTAAAATTACTGTGATCCTGAATTACTATTTTAATATATTATCTATATGGGAGTAAGGGAACTCGGTCCACTTCTCCAGATTATCAGAGGCCATCACTGACAGGGGATTTGATTATCATTATACATACAGTTTCAATTAATACCAATAAATTAGGAATTATCCTACGTGACTATACCACTTCCCCACATATTTATTATGAAATAAAAGTTATAGCAGTTATTGTTCCACACATATTGTTTTTCTATTTACATTACACATTGTTGTCAGTAAATACATTAGCATTGGCATCTCATGTGGCTTTTTTCATTATCAATCCACTCACTGGAGCAAACTTTAATTATAAAGGAATTGCCTTATTACACAACATCTTGATACGTGAAAGCTGCGGGGAGATTTATCACTGCGAACATGTGCTTTTCTTAAGCAAAGTGGTAAATAAGGAGCGACCATCGTGGAAAGCAAGAATATGTCTCAACATTTAGCATGATGAACTTAGAACAGCATCTGTTTCGCCTTGATAAATCTCCTCCAGGTATTGGATAACAAGAGTATCAGGGTAGCAAAAGTGATCTACAGCATTAAAGGGATACAAAATCATTGATTTAGCTCATTGTAGAAACATAGATCAGGTCAGTACTGTGCTTCTATCCGATATAACTGCCTGGGTGACATACCTGGAAAGGACTTGTTCCAAGAACGAGGGATTCTGGCTGATACGATCGACCAGCAAGTTGAAATCTTCTTGGACAGACTTCGCTTGTTCAAAGAGAGCTTTTGGTACAGGGGATGGAAGTAGAGTAAAGGGGGTAAAATTCACCACCTGTTAGGGCAACAAAAAAGAAAACAGACCCGTTACTATGAGTAAATCGTACAAGACAGGCCTTTCTGACAACATTCTGAATGTAAATAACCAAAGGAGTCCTGGTGACTATAACTGCTCTGTAATCAGAGAAGCACACATCCCACCATAAAAAAACAGCTTTTCTGAAATTTTTATCCCCGCCACCCCCCCAAAAAAAACAGTCAGCTAACATTATCACGTTGTTTTTGTTCACAGTTACTACTAAAATTATAAGTAAACTACAACTCATTTAGCAATATTATAATATACAGAAGGTTTTATGGGAATTGCCTATAAAAAAAACATTGTTACAAACACTGGTATCTTAAGTACCTTGTTTGCTTATTCCTCCCGAACTGCTAAGCCTCAGTGATTATAGTTGCAGTTCTGGTGTAGATACGAATAGTTCCAAACGAATGCAGCATCCACGTGGTTTCTCCCCAGCAAGTAGATAGCTACCCAAACATGAGCCTAGACTTCATGAAGGGTACAACAGGAATGAATCTTTATTGATGCCACACTGGCTTTTATGCAAGTCCCTATACAAGGGGACCTCCCACATGGACCTTGTGGGGGACAGGGACACAAGGGTTACAACCAATAATAGTTCAGTGACAAAGATGAACACTCCCACTGCAAACAGACAATACCCTCCTCTCTGCATGTGAGATAATTGAGTCAGCTAAAAGATAACCCAATTATCTCCAGGCAGAAAAAACATTTTCCACAAAACATAGAAAGTACCCTAAAACAGTGTCCCCATAAATGTAATATCCCCTGATAGCCCTGATCTGGGTGACCAACATATCCATAAATCACCCAGATCAGTCCAGGGGTTTTCAAATTCTATGGAAGTCCCATTTTCCTGACCGCACACGAGGCTCCTGCCCAAAACAGTTCCATGAGTTTAGGCTGTGCGGTCGGTCCATTTCGAAAATGTCAAAAAAAAATGAATAAACGCACGAACGGAGCCCCCTGGCTCATAGAAGCAATTGTTCCCCTTGTTCGTGGGAATAAAACTACCGAACAGCGCTTTCCAGGCTGTTCGGGAAAAGGAAGCAGGTGTTCATATGTTTTGACCGGTGTTCAGGAAGTCGAGTGTCCCATTTTAGTTCCAGACACTCGACGACCAAGTCCCGCTGCCTCCTTTCGTGCAAACAAGATGGCCGCCGTTTTCTCTCACACGTGGTGTTTGGCTATACGAACGGCGGCCACACAGAGAGGGCTCAATTGACAGTTCCCTTTCTAGATAATGAGCCGGGGGGGTGGTCAGTGTTCGGTAGTTTCAGCTACCGAACGAAAAAAACAAGTCACGAATGGCCATAAAGTCTTAAATTAAAAAGGCTCTTTTGTTCCCAACCATATACAAAGCATATAAATGGAGTCTTCCTGAAATAAACCATTAGTACCGTTATGAGCACTTACCAGACAAAATATCACTCTGCCTTGTCTGCCAGCTCATTGACATTTCAATGCCATCATTAGCAGGTGCACACACTTCGCTAGCTCCTTCGTACATGCTACAGGAAAAAGCAGAGTGATCTCTTGGATAAGCTCTGCTCCTGAACAAAGATTAATTAAATAGCAAACCTAAGGGAGCAAAAAGGAGAAAATGGCCCTCTGAAGTTCCCTCAATAGCTGTTCGCATGTGCAGCTTCTCCAGGAAACAGTAAGTGGTTGAGAATTTACAGCCAATATTAGCCCTCCCATAGGGGACCATACACCGTTATGGGTTCATGAGATATGTAGTTCAGGATATAAATAAAACTATTGTGCACTCTAAATTAAAATAATGATTTTATATGCCGCATACCAAATTTTTTTTCCCAGACACAATTCTCGGTAGATTAAACAAACATGCAAAATCATGTGGTGGTTATGGTTCCAGGGATGCCCTCTCACAGTAGTCAAACCATACAAGAACAATTTGAGAACTCACATGGCATCTGCCATGCGATCAACCCCTACTTTGCTCCAGTGAGCCTGGCGTCAAATCACTGGCTTAGAGCATCAGTTAGGCAAACCGGCGCAAACCTGCACTTCTGACTTCAGAGAAGGCAGCGGCGGACCTCCAGGAAATCACAGGTAAGTTATCAAACCCAGGTTTTTTTCCCCATGTTTACACTTTGAAAGATATATAGGTAGAAATAACAAAAACAACGATGCAGCAGACATCATACACCACATGAGCAAGTCAGAACATGCTTTTTTTGTATCTTAAAAAGGGACACTATAGTCACCAGAACAACTACAGCTTATTGTATGTGTTCTGGTGAGTAGAATAATTCGGTTCAGGCTTTTTGCAGTAAACACGGTCTTTTAAGAACCTAAGGTTACCTTCACTGGCGACTCCTAAGATGGCTACTCTAGGTGTTTTCTTGGGCAGTGCGGCACACTGCATGGAGACACTGGACTTTCCTCATAGAGATGCACTGATTCAATGCATCTCTATGAGGAGATGCAGATTGGCCAGGTTTGTGTTTGGCTTGTGTTGGTTCTGCCCCTGATCTGCCTCCTTGACAGTCTCAGCCAATCCTATGGGAAAGCATTGTGATTGGCTCAGTGAATCACTTCTGATGATGTCAGCCAAGCAGGCAGATCAGGGGCAGAGCCAGCAGCTGCAGACTTGAACAATAGTTAGATTTGACTATATTTCACACACTGTATAATACAGTGTCAACATGGTGCTGAGCTGTGATAAGTAACTATTTACAAAAATGGAAGAATAGTTCTGGTATGAAAACTTGGTTTTTAAGTTGGAAGGACATAACTGCCTCACAAAAGAGACTGTACAAACAGCCACCGGGCTTAACCTCTCCACAACCAGTGCAAGGTTTTAAAAAGAAGATACCGAGGCACGTTAACCCAAGAAGTATAAATTGCAGTACTGCTGTCTGCTACTCTCCACTGTTTTATATAAAATATAAACTAAAAGGGACAAGGAGGGAATAACAGAGGGATTAAAGAAAGACACTAACAAAACAAAAACACACTGACCCTTGTAGTGATGTCACTATTTGGATTCCCCTGAGGAAGTCCGTTTGAAGGACGAAACGCGTAGAGCTGGGAGAATAACATAGTGACCTTAATTTTTATTCATTTATTTGTATATAATTTAGAGTTTATGTTTGATTTTATTTGTGTGGATTGTAAGCTGCTATCCTGTTACTGACTACAGAGGACTGCTGAAACATCATATCCTGAGTCAAGATACACATATCATGATATGCAAGCCTAAATAATCCACCTTGTGAGTGCAATTCAGAATAAAAGGTGTTTAACTTTTTTAAGTGGTACACTATGTTCGTTTTTCACCCTTTCTTTCACATATGGTCTATGGAATAAAAGAAAAGGACAGAAGGTTACGTTCTATAAAGATACCTTTACGTGCCTGCTGTAAGCCTATTCACTATTGTATTTGTATATTTATTCATGCATGTGTGCTTGTGGGGACTAGAGTTAAAAGATCATTTGTAGGCCACTGATAGTGGTTTAATCTCAGTGTCTGGGTTTGTGCATAAATCACCTCCATGGAGTGTTTTTGGTCAAAATGTTGGAGAGACTGGGATATCAGTATATGTTTTATCCTTAGATATTGAAAGAATTTTCTAGGTGGCAACTTAAAATTTTTAAAAAGGGTGCGAATGCTATAACTGGGTTCGGTGATATGAGCTTTGGCATATGAATTTTCCATACATGAAGTGTAAACTTTAGTAGAGGAGTTCCATTTGGTAGTTTCAGTAATCTTGATTTTGGCAACCACAGTAAGTGTGTTAGCGGGTATGGTGAAGTGAATTCTTCCTCAAATTTTAGCAACAAGGGAGGATCTGGTTGGTCAAGTATTGACACCACATGCACCAAAATACACACGACGTAATAGAACACATCTGGCCCTCCCAATCTCCACTTTTCAACCAGGGCCTGAATAGTACTAGCTGCCACCCGAGGTGGGTGTCTCTTCCAGATGTGGGTGTTTAGAAGGAACTGGAATCATTTTAGTATGGATGATGTTAGCGTTATAGGTTCTATAGAGCAGTGTTTCCCAACCCAGTCCTCAAGGCACACCTACCAGTCCAGGATTTAGGGATTACCCAGTTGTGTCTAAGGTGTTTTTACAAAGAAGAAAAAAACACCTTAGACACAACTGGGTAATCCCTAAATCCTGGACTGGTAGGTGTGCCTTGAGGACTGGGTTGGGAAACACTGCTATAGAGTTCTAAATTGATAGAGAATCTTGGGTAGAATCAGCATTGTGATTAAGTCATAGAATCTCCAATCTCGTGTAATAGTTTGACATGGTTTTCTTGAATTAGTTTAGCTGTGGATGTCATTAACTTAATCCCCAAGTATGTGATATTATTGGTTTTCCAGTCAAATGAGTATTTGTCTTTAAGGGACTTGCATGTGGTTTTGTGTAGTCTCAGTTGAACGTGGCATGGAACCATGCCAGCAATTGGATGATATCTTGGCTAAATAGGACCAGCTGTTCAGAAGATTCTTGGCTCGGATGGATCAACAAGCAATACAGCGACCATCTTCATCTTACCTGCCTATCGGAGAGCGTCAGTTACTTTCCCGCAGATGTGAGTTCCTGAGCCGGGAGCCCCTAGGGGAATGTACCCCTCTCACTGCCCACATCCCTAGAGGGTTTTGCGGAAAAGGCATCAATGTCCTTTGTTGCTACCGCTCCCAGGACTCAGGGACTCATGCCCTGGACATTACTTATGCATAAAGACCAGGAGCTGGCTTGGTTCTGGGGCTCCATGCAGCTGTGGTGTACCTCTAAGTGGTACTTGTTCAGTGCCCCTGGCATTACCCAATTTGGGCATAGGTTGACTGACCATCCAAGCTGGATAATTACCCTTTGACAGACCGTTCTAGTTTTTGTATAAGATTACTCACCTGTGCATTCTGCCACAGATGTTCTCTATGTGCCAGCTCAGCTTATGATATATTTGGTGTACAATTCTTACTGTGATGTAGTTGCATGTTGCTGATGTTAGTCATTTGTAACTTGCTATCATCTCAATAAAAAGATTACAAAAAAATAAACTTGCTATCATCTCAATAATGAATATCTATTCTATTTGGGTATTTTTCCCTATTCAAAACTTTTTCATTGTTTGCTTGTTACTTTTTCAGTACTTTAGGCGATCCTCCCCTTTTCTCTGGGGTTAAGTATAATATGGTAACACTAATAATTTCTTATTTTGATCTAATAAATAATGTTACATGTATCTCTCTATACCTTCACTGTAACCACTTTCCTATGGTGTGTATAAGGTATATAATACATTTTCATGATCACTTGAAATTGAAACTTGCTTTCTGTCAAAATGGGGTTCGGGATAATTTATCACGTCACCAAACATGTCACAGAGTAGTGTTTTCATTTTGGCAGTTTTTATTTGTTTTGAAAAGTATCCGGAGATGTACTGAAACATCAACACATTGGTGTATTTTACTACAAAATAGAGCAGAAGGTTATTCACAAAGACCTTGGGTGAGCTCATTCTTGGATTCTGGGTTTTGGCAAAGAATTTGGCTCCGAGGCAAATACACGAAGGGGAAATACTTTGAGTGCAGTGCTCACATTTATATATGTTTGAAGTTACAGTAGTCCTTTAAATGGTTTGACTACTAATTGTGGGAGAGCACCAGGATACTCCAGGCACCGTAACCACTACAGTGCGCTTTAAGTGTTTTTTTTAAATAAACACTCCTCCTGAGCTTATTTTGTGGCATAACAATGTCTGGACAGTAAACAGAACAGTAAATGGGAACATGATTTCTTAGATGGCCAATTTCTATAAAAAGAGCATGTTTGTTTAATTGGTATATGTTATCACATGGTTAAACAGTTACTTCAATACCATGACCACTTCAGTAATTTGAAGTGGTTATGATCCCTGGAATCTCTATGTGCAGTGCTTTGCTATGAAATCAGCACATACAACATTTACACTCCTTTGCTGGTAGAGGTGTAACTTCCCTTCTGACAGCGTCATTAGCCAGCCCAGAACAAGGAATTCCAGGATGTCTAATGTCAATTCTGTAAATATTTCTAAGCACAGAATGTCATTCATTGGCCAAGAGCAATCAGCTGACACTCCCAACCAGTGAGTGAGCATGAGATCAGAATGTCATTCGCCCAGTAGCACAGGAGATACTTCAAGGCTGTTGTGGTTATGATGCTTGGAGTAACTCGATGACAGAATACCTTTAGAATATATATACTTTCTGTGTCCTTGTGCCATAATATTGCTTAAAGGGACACTGTAGACATCCAGACCACTTCTGCCCATTGGAGTGGTCTGGGTGCCTTGCCCCTCTCCCCTTAGCCCTGTTAGTCAAAACACTGCGGTTTGGAGAAACCACAGTGTTTTGATTACAGGGCTAATCCAACCTCTAGTTGCTGTCTCTCAGACAGCCGCTAGATGGTGCTTCCATGTTCTTAGAGCACGAAAAGTGTTTTAAATAACGTTCAACGTCCCCACGCTCTTCATGAGGACGTCGAGCGTTGCCGGAATCCCCAGAGGAAAGCATTAAATAATAATCCATGCGCATTAGGTCTCCCCAGCCAGCAGCCAACGGCAAAGGGAAGATCATGGGTGGAGCTGAGCCAACGCCAAGGGACATCGGCGCTGAAACCAGGTAAGTGACTGAAGGGGTTATTAACCCCTTTAGTGCCGTGGGAGGGAGCCTTGACAGAAGTGGAAGCTATAGTGCCATAGTTGCAACACAACATTAAAGGACCACTATAGTGCCAGGAAAACAAATTTGTTTTCCTGGCACTATAGTGCCCTGAGGGTGCCCCCACCCTCAGGGTCCCCCTCCCACCGGGCTGGATGGAGAGGAAGGGGTTAAACTTACCTCTTTCTCCAGCGCCAGGCGGGGAGCTCTCCTCCCTCTTCGGCTGAATGCGAATGCGCATCAATGATTTTCACAGTGAGAAACGCGGTAGCCCTCTAGCGGCTGTCAATGAGACAGCCACTAGAGGCTGGATTAACCCTAACATAAACATAGCAGTTTCTCTGAAACTGCTATGTTTATAGAAAAAAGGGTTAACCCTAGATGGACCAGGCACCCAGACCACTTCATTAAGCTTAAGTGGTCTGGGTGCCTATAGTGGTCCTTTAAGGGAATTCTTCTGGTTATTCCTGATGGTTACTAGTTATGTTCCCAATACAGCCTGCCCATTGACTCTTTAAACCTATATACGTAAACTAGTAATAATACAATTACAGATATACAAAACAGTAATAAGCACTCAATACACCATAAAACTTAAAGGAACACTCCAAGCACCATACACACTACAGCATGAAGTGGGTATGATGCCAGAAGTGCACTGTCACCCTCCTAGAGTAGCAAATCTGTTTAATTTGTATGCAGATCGATAGATATTTGTCCACAGTATAGAATCTAGGGGTGTCCAAGAGATAGATCCCCACATGTTCTAGAACTACCATTCCCATGATGCATTGCCTGCCTTTAGAATGACAATGCATCATGGAAGTTGCAGTTTTAAAATATCTGGGCATCTACCTTTTGAACACCCCTGGTACAGAAGGTGAAGATTATTATTTTTTTAATACATATTTTATGTGCAGTCAGCGTCTTGTGTGTATATATGTCTAGCAATTACCAACGATTGGTTTTCTTTCAGTACTTACGTCAGACGAATTTGGGTTATCCTTCGTCCTAATTAGAACTCCCATTAACAGAGCTTTATCAACGGCAATGGGTGCTATTTCTTCAAGCACCTCTTTGTTGCTGAAGATGTCTTCCCACAGAGCAGCCATTTCGTAACTAAGGTAGAGATGACATATATACATATATTAACAGATACGTATATTTTTAGACTCAACTGCACCAAAAAAAAACAAAACACCCAAATATCAACTATGCAAACAGACACCTACTACAGAGTGTTTAATACAGCTTCCCAATTTACTTTTTACTTCATTCTACTAGGTTGCTATGTGCACTTTACGTCTAGGGTACCACTTTAACATTTATTTTTCTTTTGGCTCAGTGATGTTTAACCTTTGACACTCCAGTTATGGTGAACTACATTCCCCATAAACCTCGGCCAAGAATCACTAGTAACGAAGTTCACAACTTCTGACATCCCAAAGTCAGCTATAACTGGTCTAGCCTCTAAAAAATAAATAATAAATAATAAATAAATGTATTTTTATGCAAGCACACCGCATATATCAAGCATGGATAATAACCATCAGTTTATCCCATGTGACTATTATTGTGCCATATCCACCTACCTCGCTGTCCTTCCTATCTCACACTAGATGACAGTCCCTGTCACACCTGCGTCCACTCACCTGAGCCACAAGTGCCACTTGCAGGACTCTCAAGCAGAAAGTCACGCTACACCTCGAACGCAATTCTGATTGGTTGCCAGAGCGAGGCTTGAGACGCAGAAGGGGAGCATGAGGATTGGCTGCAAGAACAATTCCTGTATTCATCGTGACAGTGCAATGAAGGTGGGACAAGCTACAAGCCAGCTAGTGAGGGAAGCTGTGCTTATTATACAAAGGGCATTGTGAATCCACCATCTAGGATAAATACATAGCAAATTAACCATCTAGGATAAATACATAGCAAATTAACCATCTAGGGTAAATACATAGCAAATTAACCATCTAGGGTAAATACATAGCAAATTAACCATCTAGGATTAATACATAGCAAATTAACCATCTAGGATAAATACATAGCAAGTTAACCATCTAGGATTAATACATAGCAAATTAACCATCTAGGGTAAATACATAGCAAGTTAACCATCTAGGATTAATACATAGCAAATTAACCATCTAGGATAAATACATAGCAAATTAACCATATAGGATTAATACATAGCAAATTAACCATCTAGGATAAATACATAGCAAGTTAACCATCTAGGATTAATACATAGCAAGTTAACCATCTAGGATTAATACATAGCAAATTAACCATCTAGGATAAATACATAGCAAATTAACCATCTAGGATTAATACATAGCAAATTAACCATCTAGGATAAATACATAGCAAATTAACCATCTAGGATAAATACATAGCAAATTAACCATCTAGGATTAATACATAGCAAATTAACCATCTAGGATTAATACATAGCAAATTAACCATCTAGGATAAATACATAGCAAATTAACCATCTAGGATAAATACATAGCAAATTAACCATATAGGATAAATACATAGCAAATTAACCATCTAGGATTAATACATAGCAAGTTAACCATCTAGGATAAATACATAGCAAATTAACCATCTAGGATTAATACATAGCAAGTTAACCATCTAGGATTAATACATAGCAAGTTAACCATCTAGGATTAATACATAGCAAGTTAACCATCTAGGATTAATACATAGCAAATTAACCATCTAGGATTAATACATAGCAAATTAACCATCTAGGATTAATACATAGCAAATTAACCATCTAGGATTAATACATAGCAAGTTAACCATCTAGGATTAATACATAGCAAATTAACCATCTAGGATAAATACATAGCAAATTAACCATCTAGGATAAATACATAGCAAATTAACCATCTAGGATAAATACATAGCAAGTTAACCATCTAGGATAAATACATAGCAAATTAACCATCTAGGATAAATACATAGCAAAACCATCTAGGATAAATACATAGCAAATTAACCATCTAGGATAAATACATAGCAAATTAACCATCTAGGATAAATACATAGCAAGTTAACCATCTAGGATAAATACATAGCAAATTAACCATCTAGGATTAATACATAGCAAATTAACCATCTAGGATAAATACATAGCAAGTTAACCATCTAGGATAAATACATAGCAAGTTAACCATCTAGGATAAATACATAGCAAGTTAACCATCTAGGATTAATACATAGCAAATTAACCATCTAGGATAAATACATAGCAAATTAACCATCTAGGATTAATACATAGCAAATTAACCATCTAGGATAAATACATAGCAAGTTAACCATCTAGGATAAATACATAGCAAATTAACCATCTAGGATTAATACATAGCAAGTTAACCATCTAGGATAAATACATAGCAAATTAACCATCTAGGATAAATACATAGCAAGTTAACCATCTAGGATTAATACATAGCAAGTTAACCATCTAGGATTAATACATAGCAAATTAACCATCTAGGATTAATACATAGCAAGTTAACCATCTAGGATTAATACATAGCAAGTTAACCATCTAGGATAAATACATAGCAAGTTAACCATCTAGGATAAATACATAGCAAGTTAACCATCTAGGATTAATACATAGCAAGTTAACCATCTAGGATTAATACATAGCAAGTTAACCATCTAGGATTAATACATAGCAAGTTAACCATCTAGGATAAATACATAGCAAGTTAACCATCTAGGATAAATACATAGCAAATTAACCATCTAGGATAAATACATAGCAAGTTAACCATCTAGGATTAATACATTATAACTCCACCATCTAGGATTAATACATTATAACACCACTATCTAGGATTAATACATTATATTTAGGACAAATACATTATAACTCCACCATCTGGGATTAATACATTATAACTCCACCATCTAGGATTAATACATTATATTTAGTATAAATACATTATAACTCCACCATCTAGGATTAATACATTATAACACCACCATCTAGGATTAGTACATTATATTTAGGACAAATACACTATAACTCCACCATCTAGGATTAATACATTATAACTCCACCATCTAGGATTAATACATTATATTTAGGATTAATACATTATAACACCACCATCTAGGATTAATACATTATATTTAGGATAAATACATTATAACACCACCATCTAGGATTAATACATTATATTTAGGATAAATACATTATAACACCACCATCTAGGATTAATACATTATATTTAGGATAAATACATTATAACACCACCATCTAGGATTAATACATTATATTTAGGACAAATACATTATAACTCCACCATCTGGGATTAATACATTATAACACCACCATCTAGGATTAATACATTATATTTAGGACAAATACACTATAACTCCACCATCTAGGATTAATACATTATTACTCCACCATCTAGGATTAATACATTATATTTAGGATAAATACATTATAACTCCACCATCTGGGATTAATACATTATAACTCCACCATCTAGGATTAATACATTATATTTAGGACAAATACATTATAACTCCACCATCTGGGATTAATACATTATAACTCCACCATCTAGGATTAATACATTATATTTAGGATAAATACATTATAACTCCACCATCTAGGATTAATACATCATATTTAGGATAAATACACTATAACTCCACCATCTAGGATTAATACATTATAACTCCACCATCTAGGATTAATACATTATATTTAGGATAAATACATTATAACTCCACCATCTAGGATTAATACATTATATTTAGGATTAATACATTATAACACCACCATCTAGGATTAATACATTATATTTAGGACAAATACATTATAACTCCACCATCTGGGATTAATACATTATAACTCCACCATCTAGGATTAATACATTATATTTAGGATAAATACATTATAACTCCACCATCTAGGATTAATACATATTTAGGATTAATACATTATAACACCACCATCTAGGATTAATACATTATATTTAGGATAAATACATTATAACTCCACCATCTAGGATTAATACATTATATTTAGGATAATTACATTATGCTCCACCATCTAGGATTAATACATTATATTTAGGACAAATACATTTATAACTCCACCATCTGGGATTAATACATTATAACTCCACCATCTAGGATTAATACATTATATTTAGGATAAATACATTATAACTCCACCATCTAGGATTAATACATTATAACACCACCATCTAGGATTAATACATTATATTTGGATAAATACATTATAACTCCACATTCTAGGATTAATACATTATATTTAGGATAAATACATTATAACTCCACCGTCTAGGATTAATACATTATATTTAGGATAAATACATTATAACTCCACATTCTAGGATTAATACATTATATTTAGGATAAATACATTATAACTCCACCATCTAGGATTAATACATTATATTTAGGATAAATACATTATAACTCCACATTCTAGGATTAATACATTATATTTAGGATAAATACATTATAACTCCACCGTCTAGGATTAATACATTATATTTAGGATAAATACATTATAACTCCACCATCTAGGATTAATACATTATATTTAGGATTAATACATCATATTTAGGATAAATACATTATAACTCCACCATCTAGGATTAATACATTATATTTAGTATAAATACATTATAACGCCACCATCTAGGATTAATACATTATATTTAGGATTAATACATTATAACACCACCATCTAGGATTAATACATTATATTTAGGACAAATACATTATAACTCCACCATCTGGGATTAATACATTATAACTCCACCATCTAGGATTAATACATTATATTTAGGATAAATACATTATAACACCACCATCTAGGATTAATACATTATATTTAGGATAAATACATTATAACTCCACCATCTAGGATTAATACATTATAACTCCACCATCTAGGATTAATACATTATATTTAGGACAAATACATTATAACTCCACCATCTAGGATTAATACATTATAACACCACCATCTAGGATTAATACATTATATTTAGGATAAATACATTATAACTCCACCATCTAGGATTAATACATTATATTTAGGATTAATACATTATAACACCACCATCTAGGATTAATACATTATATTTAGGATAAATACATTATAACACCACCATCTAGGATTAATACATTATATTTAGGACAAATACATTATAACTCCACCATCTGGGATTAATACATTATAACACCACCATCTAGGATTAATACATTATATTTAGGACAAATACACTATAACTCCACCATCTAGGATTAATACATTATTACTCCACCATCTAGGATTAATACATTATATTTAGGATAAATACATTATAACTCCACCATCTGGGATTAATACATTATAACTCCACCATCTAGGATTAATACATTATATTTAGGACAAATACATTATAACTCCACCATCTGGGATTAATACATTATAACTCCACCATCTAGGATTAATACATTATATTTAGGATAAATACATTATAACTCCACCATCTAGGATTAATACATCATATTTAGGATAAATACACTATAACTCCACCATCTAGGATTAATACATTATAACTCCACCATCTAGGATTAATACATTATATTTAGGATAAATACATTATAACTCCACCATCTAGGATTAATACATTATATTTAGGATTAATACATTATAACACCACCATCTAGGATTAATACATTATATTTAGGACAAATACATTATAACTCCACCATCTGGGATTAATACATTATATTTAGGATAAATACATTATAACTCCACCATCTAGGATTAATACATCATATTTAGGATAAATACACTATAACTCCACCATCTAGGATAAATACATTATAACTCCACATTCTAGGATTAATACATTATATTTAGGATAAATACATTATAACTCCACCGTCTAGGATTAATACATTATATTTAGGATAAATACATTATAACTCCACCATCTAGGATTAATACATTATATTTAGGATAAATACATTATAACTCCACCATCTAGGATTAATACATTATATTTAGGATAAATACATTATAACTCCACCGTCTAGGATTAATACATTATATTTAGGATAAATACATTATAACTCCACCGTCTAGGATTAATACATTATATTTAGGATAAATACATTATAACTCCACCATCTAGGATTAATACATTATATTTAGGATTAATACATCATATTTAGGATAAATACATTATAACTCCACCATCTAGGATTAATACATTATATTTAGTATAAATACATTATAACGCCACCATCTAGGATTAATACATTATATTTAGGATTAATACATTATAACACCACCATCTAGGATTAATACATTATATTTAGGACAAATACATTATAACTCCACCATCTGGGATTAATACATTATAACTCCACCATCTAGGATTAATACATTATATTTAGGATAAATACATTATAACACCACCATCTAGGATTAATACATTATATTTAGGATAAATACATTATAACTCCACCATCTAGGATTAATACATTATAACTCCACCATCTAGGATTAATACATTATATTTAGGACAAATACATTATAACTCCACCATCTGGGATTAATACATTATAACACCACCATCTAGGATTAATACATTATATTTAGGATAAATACATTATAACTCCACCATCTAGGATTAATACATTATATTTAGGATTAATACATTATAACACCACCATCTAGGATTAATACATTATATTTAGGATAAATACATTATAACTCCACCATCTAGGATTAATACATTATATTTAGGATAATTACATTATAGCTCCACCATCTAGGATTAATACATTATATTTAGGACAAATACATTATAACTCCACCATCTGGGATTAATACATTATAACTCCACCATCTAGGATTAATACATTATATTTAGGATAAATACATTATAGCTCCACCATCTAGGATTAATACATTATATTTAGGATAAATACATTATAACTCCACATTCTAGGATTAATACATTATATTTAGGATAAATACATTATAACTCCACATTCTAGGATTAATACATTATATTTAGGATAAATACATTATAACTCCACCATCTAGGATTAATACATTATATTTAGGATAAATACATTATAACTCCACATTCTAGGATTAATACATTATATTTAGGATAAATACATTATAACTCCACCGTCTAGGATTAATACATTATATTTAGGATAAATACATTATAACTCCACCTTCTAGGATTAATACATTATATTTAGGATAAATACATTATAACTCCACCGTCTAGGATTAGTACATTATATTTAGGATAAATACATTATAACTCCACCATCTAGGATTAATACATTATAACACCACCATCTAGGATTAATACATTATATTTAGGATTAATACATTATAACTCCACCATCTAGGATTAATACATTATATTTAGGATAATTACATTATAGCTCCACCATCTAGGATTAATACATTATATTTAAGATAAATACATTATAACTCCACCATCTAGGATTAATACCTTATATTTAGGATAATTACATTATAGCTCCACCATCTAGGATTAATACACCGCCGACCTCCCTTCTCCTACCTGCAGTCAATTATCCGAACACCGGTCCATTCGGTACTTTGCTGTTTAAAACATGCGACCCAAGATAGCTATGCCATGGAGCTAGGCTGTATACTGAAAGACTTTGGCTCCATGGCGATTGAACTGTATGTATGTGATCTGAGCTCCATCCGGTAGTAATGGGCGCTCAGATCTAAGATATCTGGGGATAGGTAGAATGTGTATGTTCTATGTGATAAATGTAACAGTATGTCATTTTATGTCTTTTATTGTGCTTTGTCTGCCATGTGGTTAATGGAGTTTTGCCTCTGTCCTTGGAGAATATTGGATTACTTCCCAATTATCTCCAGGACAGAGAGGAGGGATTGAAATGCATTGTGGGATTGTAAACTTGTGATTGGTCAATGTCCAATATGTTTCCCAGTGACTAAAAACTTCTAGACCAACCCCCTCTGATTCTCCTGTGTGTGGGGTAACCTAAGACACCCGGGTTTAAAGTCTTTGTGGTGGCAGTAAAGTGTGTACTAGGGGTTTAGTGTAGAAGGGATTGCAAGGGTTAATTGAGTGGTTGCTGGGACTAGCAACAGGTAACCAGGGGTCTGGTATCATTAACCCTGTCACTTCCGCACTCTCCCCACTGTCTCGGCTGGGCCTATAGCCCATGCTCGTGACAGGCTGTTTCCAGCATTCGTGTGTTTCCAGTTCGGGAGTTGGTGAATTTGTGTGTTTCCTGTTCGGGAGTTTGAGTATTCATGTGTTTGCAATTCAGGAGACTGGTGCTTGTAGCAGCTGTTTGTGTATTTGGAAGGGGAATATCGCCTAACGGATTTTAACCCCTTGTGTGCTGAAACGGTCCGTTACACATTATATTTAGGATAAATACATTATAACTCCACCATCTAGTGTAAATACATTGTAAATTTGAATTTTGTTTAACCCCTTAAGGACCAAACTTCTGAAATAAAAGGGAATAATGACATGTCATTTGTCCTTAATGGGTTAAAAGCCTATTTATTGCCAATTCTACCTATTTAACACCGTTTTATCCAGGCCAGAAAACACTGCAGATAGCCCTATTCCCTTTTTCTCTGCCCACCTTTAAACTGGGAACCTTTTTAATACAGAATGTTTATTGGATTCTAAATGCAGAATGTTCAGTAAATTCTAAATTGAATTCCCCCAACTGCTCTATTCATGTATCTGTATTAATTGAATGATGCAGACCGTAATTAGACCGTTTAGATATGTGAATGAGAGATGTTATGTTCCTGCTTTGTTTATTTAAGGCTTATCAGAAAACATCATGGATTGTTTTTAGCTGTGACATTGCCTTTCACAATAAATGGTGGTCCTTTTTACACTGTTAATAAGAGTGTAATGGTGTTGGTGTGCAGAATTTATTTTGTTATACTGCATTGCAATGGAAGCATTGGCGGGCAAGATAATGGCATGCACATAATTGGATCCCTGTCAAAAAGGCTAGGAACCACTGGGTTAGGCTCTGGAATAAGCTTTTACAACATAAGTCAAACTTAGTATGGCATTTTTTAGATCTGCCCAGATAGCTCTGCCTACGTCAGCGCCCTCTATTACCCATTCTATCTCTTTAACATTCATTTATCCAGGTCAGAAAACACTGGGAGATTAGCATGCCAGCTGAAATACTTAAGTAACCACCAATTTTGGGCTACTGTGATGTATCCCCATATTAGTTTGCTAAGATAGATGATTTTAAGTAGCCTTGTAATATTTTAAACTGTATGTATTTATTTTATCTGTAGTGATTTAGCAAGGGAGTATGACAAGCATAGCAATTGTAGCAGATTCCCCCAATAAGAGACAGCATTCCAAATTGAGGATGAAGTAGAACTGTCTAAAATGTTATTTTACTTGGTACTAGCCCATATGGTCATTACATTAACATTGCTGTGAAAACTCAGAAAATTACAAACAGTCAAATCATAGCAGGCAACATACAGTGACTTGTTATAACATAATTACATATTTATAAATGGGTGGGGAAGAATTAACACAAAATGTCTCTCCTGCATGCAGAATTAGCGATATGCAAATTACCAGTCTTGCTATTCAGGTAGTGCATATTACTGTTGCTACCAACAGAGGGCACTACACAAGCTCCATAGCCAAATCCACCTAGTTGGTAGCAATCCCCAGCAGTACAGGAGAGCAGGCAATACATCCCAGGGGCCATAGTCACATGGCAGGAGGCTGGTAATCAGTCTTCTCCAAGACCCAGTGGTGAGGCTGGTTCCTCCACAGCCCCCAATTCCCCTTTTTGTTTATGTAGATTTAGAATCCAGACCAGATTCCTATTAGCCTGAGCACCCCACCCATCCACTATGGGTGCCCATTAAGTCTGAGCAGTAATTATTACAGTTAGCATGTGAATCTTCCATGTTCAAATTAGTGTAGGACCCACCAACATTGTGGTACTTTGACAATGTTGTGGGCTTAACACAATATTTGCTTGCTAAGAAAGGTGATTTAGTAACCTTGAAAAATGTAAAACTGTATTAAAAAAAAATAAAAAATAAATTGTGTATTCGCACTGGTCCCTAATCTGTATTTTGTATAGATTTTGCTCTCTTCTGCACCACCACTAGTTAGAAAATGCATACTACTGGTGTGCCCCCAATTCACTTTTTTTTTTTTTTTTCTGTGATACAGGACCTTTTGTCTGCTTAAAAGACAAATGGGTGTAACAAGGTAATTTAATAAAAGTGTAAATTTCTATTGAAATCAGCACTTTTTGTAAAATGAAGAAAGAGGACACACTCTTCACACAAAAGCATTTCAGCAAGCTAAAATGATTTAAGGGTTAAGTGTGTCCCTCAACACAGGGTTGCCAGTGTTATCTTGTCTGTGCTTTAAGGGAGGCTTATCCTCTTTTGAGTTTTATGCATTGTGATGGAACGCCGTCACTGAATACCGCGTGGAAGTCAATGCTGGCCAATAGGAGAAGGGCTACTATTCAAACTGGTTTTCGCGCCCTTTCTCCCGATCGGCAGGCGAAACACCTCCCTGAGCACCGATTGATGCAAATTAGTTTGCACCCTTTCTCCTGATTGGCTCCTGCGTGATTTAGGAAAAGTTTGAATCTACTGGCCTAAACCAAGTGATTCTCTGGAACTGTTATATCAGGTATATACAAAGCCTCAAGCTCTGACTTTATATGTCGATTTCTCTGCCTCTGTACATCCAATCTCTCTGCTATTTGCAGGGATCATCGCTGGGACTATTCGGGGGTGTATGGCATGCGTTACTGTATGGTGTGTATTTTGGGGGGTTTTGTGTGCTCAGCTTTCTGTGTCCGGTAGATACCATTATCTCCCAGACACAGCAACGCCGGGGTGGGCTTATATTTTGTATTGCTGTAAATGGAGACTCCCTGCGTGAGTCTGTGCATAAATCCTGTGTATCTTGCCTGCAATAAGCAGTTCTTGTTCACCCTTCACGAAGTCTCGACTAGTGTTTGGGTGATACCACGATTGCCCTTCTGCAAGTGACTAAAATCTCTGGCTAGCAGCTATAATCACTCTAGGGCTGGGCACAACTGAGAAGGGGCGACCACAGGCGGTAGTAACCCATCTTTGAGAGGGTATATTGCTTCAGGCATTATGAAATATGGATTAAATTCTTCACAGTTGGGAGCCTTATTTGTTGGTTGCTATTGAAGATTAGGCATTCTCAAATAGTAACGAAGTAGGGTTTTGACAGAGCTAATAATACATTTTTTTTGTAGGTAGTGGTGGTGTATATAATAGTTGTCTCCTAGTCCAAGAAAAAGCTGGACATTCTAAAATATTGGATGGCTTTTGAGTACTTTTATTTGCTGATTTCGTACAAGAACAAGCAGAAGTAATGGATAAGTAGACCTCTTGGATTCATGTGTCGAGATCACAAGGATAGTGATTGTGTATTTAAAATAGTGTAGGGGTTGGTCAAAACATTGAAGATTAGCAAACTAGATGATCAAAGTTAACCCCTTAAGAACCAAACTTCTGGAATAAAAGGGAATCATGACATGTCACACATGTCATGTGTCCTTAAGGGGTTAAACACAATCTGAGTTATTCTTCCAAAATGAAAATTGGGGTAACACTAATGCACATATACAGGACATCAGACAGCAAGTGATAAACTTAATTTGTTAATTTGTTTCTCATGTGAACCTGGCGAAAGGTAATTTGCTGCAGACAATAAATGCAGCAGCAATGACAAGACAATACTCTAATATATATATATATATATATATATATATATATATATATATATAAAATATACACAAATAACCTGAAATCAGGTAATGATTCGTGAGTAGAATCTGTATAAAAAAATTACAAAACTAACATAGCGCAATACAGCTTTTTTCCAGTGAGTGATAACTATAGAAATAAGTGCACTCACAAACGAGCATGGAAACAGCCTTCTCACCCTCTCAGGGGTAATATGTTGTATGCTGGATTGACAATCTCATCCGTGGGATATATGCAAATAAAAAAACCAAATATAGTGAAGTTTGTTATGAAAATACAAAATCACACTTACAGATGAAGAGATATAACAGGCGTATCTCCATATAACATGGAACTCCTGAACAGCATAGAGGCAGGTCCAGTAGAGAAAACAGGAACAAGTTGAGATGTAAAATATATACAAAATAAAACAATTGGTATACAATAGTGAGGTAATAAATAGTGTGATGAGATTGTCAATCCTGATTTCAGGTTATTTGTATATTTTCTATATATATATTGTCACGTATTGGGAGGTGTTTCCACTTTGTTTTTTTTATTGTTCATGTTTTAGATGTCAGTGAGGTACACCTAGGACTACTCCCTTTTATACGGTTTCACTACACTTTCTTAGTGTGTATACTTCTCTTTGTTAATACTCTAAACTAGTTAAATAGACGGTAAAGTTGCAGTTTCTGAAAATATTTAAAAGGATTTAAAGAAGCCGTGTCACAGCAATATCACTTTCAAATATGTATACATATTCTTATTGATTCTTTTGGAATAGCATTGAAATTCCAAAGTGATGAAAATATATAGCAAGGATCACTTTGTCTGGTGGTCTACTATAAGTTTTAGAACAGGTAGAACATCACATTTGTCAATGCAAACAGGCACAACTAGATGGCTATGAGATATTGGCATTTTCTCAGTCCCTGAGAGAGTTGGTATATGGAGAGTGCCACGGTCTTGTGGGATTCTTCACAGACATCAGTGTTGCAGTCTTGTGGGGTTCTGGTGGATGATTCACCAGAAGAGACAAGATGGCGGCACACATGAGAGTCTCAGGTGAGTATTTCTCCCCTCAACTTCAGTCCCAGGATGCAGTGCATGAAGCAGGGATGTCCCTTCAGGAGTTTTTGTAAAAATATGCAAAGATCCCTAAAGGTGGCAGAGCCCTTTCAATATTTATTACTTGCATTAGAAAATAATGGGAGGAAATATATTTATTTGGAAATTAAACCTGATCAAAGGTTTATTTTAATTTGTTTTATGAGATAATTTAGATACTTACAAAACAGTAAATATCTACATTAGACCTTTAGATTGTAAGTTTATACACCTATTGTTCTTGTAACAATTTGTAATTGTCTGATATTTTGTTAAATTTCCCCTTTTAATAATATTGCTAAAGTGCTACTGAATAAGTTGGCACTATTTAAATGCCAAAAATAATTGATCTTCCTGTGGAAGCAGTCAATGATAATATAGTACCTAAGCTTAGGAATGCTTTGAATGTGCATGAGAATGCAAATAAGTTCATTTGGTATGTGGTTGTAGATTAACCACACTAGGTTAGTGCTTAAGGAATTAAGTGTCAGGTCACCATGACAGCCAAGAATAGAGATTATGTGCAGGACAAAAGCATGTACGTAGTCTAACAAAGTTCATTACCAGGACCACCTCACTACACGTCGTGCTGTCAGAGCATGGCCTAGATGTGATCCAAATCACACATATGTGCCATTCTATAGGCCAGTTGGAAAATCAGAAAGATCTTTCTACATGTTAAAGCAGCACGGTCACATCCTCCTGAAAAATGTATATTTCGTAAACATAGAATCTCAATTAAATACTCATTATGACTGTGTTGGAATTTCACTAAAATTCAAACTCAGTCAGGAGCAGTGAAGAAGTAGGGACTACTTTGTCAGAAGGTTGAGCTACACAGTCAATCTCGACAGCCGTCATCAGTGGCGACTCCAGGGAATTAACTGTGTCTATGGAGGATCCGGCGGTCTTCCAGGATCCCCCATAGACCTCAATGCTGTACTCTCGTGCATGAGCAAGAGTACAGCAGAAATGTCAGCACCGAAAAAGACACCCGGATCAAAAAGCCCATGTCCATGAGGGAGAGGTACAGGTAAGTAAATTCACCTTTCCCTACCACCGAATCACCTGCGTTGATGTCACAGTCTGAGGACTTTGTGAATTTGTGACAGTGCCGCTTTAAGTAAAAAATAAATAAATATATATATCCCAATTATTGAATGCTTGTGGAAAGACTAGGCAGTGTACTGTAAATCACTATATGTCCTTCTTTACAGGATTATTCACTGACAAAGATAATTTAAAATTAACGCTAAAGTAGAAGAACTGGAAACATAGCTGACTTTAAATTCACTTTCCGTTCTTACTTTAGCAATTAAACCGGTTGGACATAAAAGCAACTCTTATCATGTCTGTCATTTTTACAAGTACAGGAGCTTGTCTATAGCAAATACACTCTAAAAGAGACCGACAGCATTAGCTGGTACTGAATCCCAGGGTGGTAGATGTCCAGAGCTGACCGTGTATGAAACAACAGCACAATTACAAATATCTCAGAATGTGCAGTGTTTCAAGCAGAAACACACTTCACATCAAGACTCCTACCACCATAACCACCTCAAATAAGTGAAGTTGTCATGGTGCTTGGAGTAACCCATTAACCTAGTTATAGCGAAACGTGTGCCATTACAGAAAGAATCTAAACTGTTGGCATATCAGACTGATCACACCCAAGGGGCAGTCCAGATCCATAATGCTGGCCAATGCACTCTGCGGAAGAAATATTGCAAAAGATGATCTTCTTTGCATCCTTGGTGAGACTATGTGGTGAAATGTGACTGATTCATCTCTAAAAGAAGTGTCCAGGGGTCCACATCTGGATTACCTTTGTACCTTAAAGGAACCCTATAGTGTTAGGAATACAAACTAGCGGTTTAGGTGCCCATCTCCTCCCCAGTGAAGTTAAAAGGTTGTTTTACTTACCTTTAATTCCCCACGGCAGTTGGCCCAGCCTCCGTATTTGAGATCATCAATCTTGATCATCTCAGCCAATCCAATGCTTTCCCATAGAAAAGCATTGGGAGGCTATTGCGCATGCACGGCAAAATGCTACGCTGCGCCAATCAGCAACTCATTATTGTGTTGCATTAATTCAGTTACTGGCTACGTAAACTAATCGCACCTGCTCTGTGGCCACAATTGTTTTTTTAGAGCAGTTCCATTCAGTGTATGTGATGAATGGAACTGCTCTTTGTGGATAAACTATTTATCCCATAAGCACTTACTGTACAGTGGTTTATAGGAGTAGACTTAACCAGCATTAGACACTACGGATTGGAGCATGTCTAAGGGGAATGGGGAGTGTTCTGCATGCAGCTGCAGAACCACTAAACACTGATTCTCATAGGAGATGCATAAAAACGGCTGAGAGTGACAACTGGGAATAATGTTCCTGCTTGGCTTCAGTTGCTATGATGTTGCCTAAGTATGATGTTCCATTTTACCATATTAGCTCAGACTTAAAGAACTACGAGTGCTTGATTGAAATATGTGTCACACTGCTCTTAAATGCATCCCCATCCGGGGACTCCTGTCACCGTAACCTCTACACCACACTGTAGTGCTTATGCTGCTCAGTGTTCCTTGAAGTGCGCATCGGTCCCAAAAAAGGTTGAGTCCCACCGCTTAAGTGATGGCCATAAGTTAGGTAGAAACACTGCAATAAGGAGATATCTGCCTATCTATATATTCTTACTTTTTGCGATTTGTTTGTACCAAAAAACATAAGAACACAATTATTAGAGTATTCATATTTTGTCAATTATGTTTGTAATTTTATTTGGTATATGTGTATTTTATCTTTAAATGTATTATTTCAATAATTTTTTTTTTTCAAACTCAAAAACCACCTGCGGGTAACTCAGTTGTTGCTTTTGATAAAATAAGTAAAATAAATGCAAACAACTCTTTTTATGTAGCAATGTTTTTCATTCATAATTATCTCATTTGTTGCAAATACTATATACTATATATGAGTTGTTTTGAAATTCAGAATAGGACCACTAGGGGTCCCCCACATACAATAAAAAGTAGACTTTAACTCTTTAGCCTGCTCTTCTCTGCCTATTGTATGGCTTGGGTAATTTAGTTTAATTTACTTCCGTGATGTGCAGTGAATTGACATATTTTATTCAAAATGTCATGGCCATGCTATATTCAGTCTGTGTTTTCATATGGTGGCACCTGTTGGCATACAGTAGCCTTAATGAGACATCCATAGTAAGAGAATCCCACGTATCAGATCCGTCTTATCTACCGTCAATAGTTCTCTAACAACTTATCCAAGTATGTTATTTGGAATCTATAACATAGAAGTTAAACTTCTGGGGGCAGGGCCTGATATCCAAGATGGCTAGCCGCATTTCTTTAAAGCTACAGAGCAAACTTGGCTTTAACCCCTTAAGGACATATGACATGTGTGACATGTTATGATTCCCTTTTATTCCAGAAGTTTGGTCCTTAAGGGGTTAAACACCCCCAAAATCCTCAGCAACCGACAAAAAATAGCAGGTTCACCTCCACATAGCCTGAGGCACCTTGTGTGAGAATTGCATCCTGAAATGCATTTGCCTGGGAGAGACGGCCAATCTCCCGGTCTGGGGTCTATAGAATACCATGAGGAATCTTTGCTGCTCCATCACAACCCCCTCTGGGGGTTTTCCCGGTCCCCACCAACTCACAGCATTCACCTTGCTTGATCCCTGATGAGCGCACAAATACACGCTTCGGAGACAAAGGTATTCAGCAAGATGTCGGATGCGCTTCTTGCCTTTTCCTCAGCGCCACTGACATTCGCTGAAGTTCTGCCTGGGCATAACACTCAGAACGACAGACGGATGCGTATTAGGGACTTTAACTTGTGGCTTGGAGAATAGTGTGGGAGCAAGGATTTGGCTTTATTTTTCATGGTAGCACTGTTTGGAATGGAAATAAGCTGTACAAAAAAGATGGTTGCATCTTTCTCAAAAGGTAACAAATGTTCTCAGTGAGCAGTTCAGAGGTTTTGCTAGGATGTGTTTAAACTAAGGGGGAGGGGGGGCAAAAGGGTGATAAAACATTAATCCAATTGTCCCTTAAAACAAGGACAGAAGGTGCCTGTAGCAAGTGTGTTAAAAAATGATAAGCTTAGAGTCATGTCTACAAATGCTTGCAGTTTAGGGAATAAGATCCATGAACTTGTGGCAATAATGGCAACTGATAGTGTAGATTTAGTCGCTATTACTGAGACCTGGTATAATGAGAAAAATGACTGGGACATAGCAATACCAGAGTACTGTTTATATAGAAAATACAGGGAAGGCAAGAAAGGGTGATGGGTGGCCCTGTATGTGAAGGATAGCATAAAATCTAGCCTAATAAAAGTTAGTCAGGCGAACATAGAGTCCGTTTGGGTTACGTTAGAGTTTGGTAATCACACAGTAACTTGTGTAGGTGTGATTTCTAGGCCCCCAGGACAAATAGAAGAGTAAGATAATCTACTAGTTGAAGAAATAGCTAAAATGACAATGAAGGGGGAAGTTATCATCATGGGTGACTTTAATCTTCCTGATGTGAATTGGAAAACAGAAATAGCTGCCTGTGCCAGCAGCACACATATTCTAAACTCCCTACTGGGATTGTCTCTAAAAACAAGTCATTGAGGAACCAACTCGTAAGGAGGCCATACTAGATTTAGTGTTAACAAATGGAGATTTGGTATCAGATATTACTGTAGATGAAAGTTTAGGATCCAGTGATCAGTCAGTGTGGTTTAATATAAGAACAGTGACTGAGTCACACCACACAAAAACAAAAGTTTTAGACTTTAGAAAAACAGACTTTTCTAAAATTAGAATATGTGTAAAGGAGTCATTATCAGACTGGAGCAATTTAAATGGAGTCCAAGAGAAATTGAATTATTTAAAAGTTGCACTACTGAAGGCAACAGAAAATTGCATTAGGCTTGTCAGTAAAAGCAAATAATTCAAGAAACCACTGTGGTACTCCGCAGATGTGGCCAAAATAGTAAAAAACAAAGTTAGCATTTAGTAATTATAAAAAAAAAAAGTGAGGAAGACAGAACGATTTATAAGATTAGGCAGAAAGAGGCTAAGCAAGTTATAAGAGCTTCCAAATCACACACAGAAGAGAAAATAGCAGTCAGTAAAAAGGGGGGTCAATACTTTTTTTAGATACATAAATGAGAAAAGAAAAGTAAAACAAGGATTAGTTAGATTAAAAACAAAAGAAGGAAGGTTTGTAGAAGAGGATAAAGGTCTAGCTGACTGCCTCAATTAATATTTTTGTTCGGTATTTACAGATGAAAATGAAGGAAAGGGACCTCCGTTAAGAAAAAGGATAAATGAGTCATTTATTACACGTAAGGTTACAGAGGAAGAGGTTCTATTTCAACTGTCAAAAGTAAAGACAAGATTGGAAGTTAGCAAATGTTGTGCCAATTCACAAGAAAGGTAATAGGGAGGAGTCGGGCAACTATAGGCCAGTAAGCCTTACTTCAGTAGTGGGGAAAGTGATGGAAACCATGTTAAAGGATACGATTGTTGAACATCTAAAAACACATGGATTTCAAGATCAGAGACAACATGGGTTTATTTCAGGGAGATCATGCCAAACTAATCTTATTGATTTTTTTGATTGGGTAACTAAAATTATAGATCAGGGTGGTGCAGTAGACATTGCTTACCTAGATTTCAGTAAGGCTTTTGACACTGTTGCACATAGAAGGCTTATCAATAAACTGCAATCTTTAAGTTTGGATTCCAATATTGTTGAATGGGTAAGGCAGTGGCTGAGTGACAGGCAACAGAGGGTTGTAGTCAATGGAGTATATTTGAGGCTTGGGCTTGTCACCAGTGGGGTACCTCAGGGATCTGTACTTGGACCCATTCTCTTTAATAATTTTATTAGTGATATTGCAGAAGATCTTGATGGTAAATTATGTCTTTTTGCTGATGATACTAAGATATGTAACAGGGTTGATGTTCCAGGAGGGATAAGCCAAATGGCAAATGATTTAGGTAAACTAGCAAAATGGTCAGAGTTGTGGCAACTGACATTTAATGTGGATAAGTGCAAGATAATGCATCTTGGACGTAAAAACCCAAGGGCAGAGTACAGAAGATTTGATAGAGTCCTTACCTCAATATCTGAGGATAGGGATTTAGGGGTGATTATTTTATATGACGTGAAGGTAGGCAGACAATGTAATAGAGCAGCAGGAAATGCTAGCAGAATGCTTGGTTGTATAGGGAGAGGTATCAGCAGTATAAAGAGGGAAGTGCTCATGCCATTGTACAGAACACTGGTGAGACCTCACTTGGAGTATTGTACGCAGTACTGGAGACCGTATCTTCAGAAGGATATTGATACCTTAGAGAGAGTTCAGAGAAGGGCTACTAAACTGGTTCATGGATTGCAGGATTAAACTTACCAGGAAAGGTTAAAGGATCTTAACATGTATAGCTTGGAGGAAAGACGAGACAGGGGGGATATGATAGAAACATTTAAATATATAAAGGGAATCAACACAGTAAAGGAGGAGACTATATTTAAAAGAAGAAAAACTACCACAACAAGAGGACATAGTCTTAAATTAGAGGGACAAAGGTTTAAAAATATCAGGAAGTATTACTTTACTGAGAGGGTAGTGGATGCATGGAATAGCCTTGCAGCTGAAGTGGCAGAGGTTAACACAGTAAAGGAGTTTAAGCATGCATGGGATAGGTATAAGGCTATCCTAACTATAAGATAAGGCCAGGGACTAATGAAACTATTTAGAAAATTGGGCAGACTAGATGGGCCGAATGGTCCTTATCTGCCGTCACATTCTGTGTTTCTATGTTACTTCTGTAGCCTGTCTAGCTAAACAGAAGGCCACCAGGGGTTTGTCCCCAAAGCACCAACTACCCTGCCGGAAGACCGCTAGTCACTGGCGGCGGCAGAACTGGGCCTCCTGACGCTTTCACCAGACCTGGAGCTGGAGATGGGCCTCACTTCGCCCTCATCAGGCCATTTTCCTCAGCAACTTCCACACATTGGCAACTCGCCTACCAGACCCAGGAGCTGGCTGACTCTATGCCTTGCAGGTGCACCCCCGTGGCACCGAGCCGGGGCATAGGCTGACGATGGACTTGTCTACATGGGATGACGGTGGCTCCTGCTTGCTAGCTGATAACTCCTTGTACCTGTTAATCTCTTGCACAGCAATATATCTGCAATTACCTTATCTTCGAAGTTTGATTATTTAGGTTTTATCTTTTTTTTTTAAACTGATTTTATTTTTCGTCTCCAGCTATGATGTTGTGACCCGGAGAGTGCAGTACCGGTGGTTCTTCTTTTCTATTTTGACTATATAGTGTATTATGCAACATTTATAATGTGCCACCTGATCTTTTATTGTCCTGTTTCTTGTTCAATCACGTATTGCAGTAAGCACACTAACCTATTTTTACTTCTGACCAGTTTGTTACACACACACACACAAGTGCAGCATTTTCTACGTCGTTACATGCACATTGCTTTTCTTGTCTTGTAATTAATCTTGTATGACATTTCAAACTATATGTTTTATCTCTGCATGACATAAATAAAAGTGTAAAAAAAAATTGTAAACCTGCATTATTCGTGACAATTCCATCTAACTTGACTCAGCCAATTACCATATTCTGTATTCAGCAGAATTGACGGTGAGAATGTGGAAGTTGTAAATTTTACACTATCAGTGCAGCTGAGGAGGGGGCAATCTCTGGGTGCCATGGAGAGTCCCATATTTTATCAAACTTGTTCCAAATAGATTGACATAAGACCCAGGGACTCTATGTCAAACATAGAACCCCTGAAGGAGTAGCTTTTGGACATACACTGATCCTCTAGCCAGAAGGCTGAATAGAAGCCCTGATGTCCAAGGTCCCACTGGTCCTCTTGGGAGGTTCTTATCATATCTAATCCCTTGTAGAGGGAGCCCTGCACATTTGAAATGCATAATCTCATATAGCACCCGGACCCTTCCTTCCAGTCTATGTATGATGCACCCAGACCCTTCCTGAGTGACTCTTCGGCTCACACACCCATTGTTTTGGGGGGCTGAATTTTTACTTTACCAGCCAACTGCTGGTGCCAGAAAGTTCTTTATTATTTATTTCACACTGGGTTCTCTAGTGTGTGAGATACATTTTTTTGTGTCACATTTTGTTACAACTTTTGTTTTTGTAAGTTTGTTTTCCATACTAGAAATGCCATAGTGTTTTTCGAACAATCCTACTGCCCAAACAGGCCAAAGCTCTAACTATTGATGCCATATACAGAATTTCCCAATCTTCTTGAGCTCCAGAGAATGCTTTTCGGGATGTTATCCCCTATTTCCAAACCTATAAATATAGAGCGCTGGATGCTCTCAAAGGCAAAGGAACATTTATTTTTGAAGATCTACAACTTACCGTTTACCAGCACTTATCCTGTTCCATACTACAATGGAAATAAATCGTTATTGAGTCAGATATTGCATATCACTTGGGCATGCCGTGGCCACTCATTGGTCTCAAAGGTAGTACCACCTAGTGTCTGTCCTCTTCTTCTGAAGCCTCTATGTTCCTATGTGTGCTGGGCATCTAATCCATGTTTGCTGTAGTATCTGTTCCCTTGGCTACTGCTTCTACTCCTCCTGTGGCCTTAAACTGGTGAGGGTTACACCATATGTACCTAGAGACTCTGGGGAGGTTGGGATGAAGAGCCTCCCTGATGCTATTAATAGCTAGTGAGGACTGGTTGGGTTCCTGCCTGTACGTTTGTTTTCTTTTGCTTTTCAATTTTCTTTTAAGCTGTGATAAGCCAACACATAGCACTACAGTCATGCCTGCTATGTTCCTTTTCATATTTTGTCACTTTTATACTCCCCCCGAGGGTCATCTGTAATTGACCTACTTTTAAGAGGCCATTTTAGGGATACTACGTTTTTTCTCCACTTCGAGTAAACATGACATACCCTGTCCCTAAATGGTATTCAAAGTGTTCCTCCCTAAAGGGTCTTATTAGGTACCTTACAGTTTCTATATTTCTCACCTCTTGTATTTCACTCTCCTCATTGTGGTTCTTACCTGTTAGCTTAGTACTTTAACAGTTTGCATTTGTGTTATCAAGAACTGCAGTCTTACTGACATCATTTTTTTTTTTTTTTTTAATGGGATATTATTACTTTGTCAAGTATATCTTTGTATACCTATGTTTCTGTATCCTTGACATTGTATACATCTTGCCCATATTGTGCCTGCAAAAATTATAAAATTAAAAGATTGCCCAACATCCAGTGTCTGGCTTCCATCCCTAAAAATATTTATAATTTATTTTTTTTCCCTGCTGACGCCTATGTTTAATGATAATGCACCACCAAAAAGATGCAGGCTCTATAACTAATTGTGCATACAGTGTCAATCGTTGCAGTACCAATTATCAGTTGACTATGATTCTGCCTTTCACTTTATGCTAATTTTTCTACTGGATTTTGCATAGTTTAAAAGCTGCACTATTATGGGCATGATGGCATCAGGGGTCTAAATGAAACCAGACTTATTAAACATTTGATAGATTAATGGAATACATGCTGCTGAAAATAATTTTGAATTAATGAAAGATATATTATTAAACCAATCCCTATATAGTCTGGTATTTTTATCATTATATTTTTGCTTTATTTAATTTTTTTTTATTATTGTTAATTGTTTTAGATTTTCTTCATTATTATTTTTATTATTTTCATTATTATATTTGTTTTATCATTGTTTTCCTTATCCCAATTTTGTAGATTTTTATATATTTTTCATATATTTTCAGATTTGTGAGATATGTAATTATATTTTATTTTTATTCATTTGTACCTTTCATCACTTTTTGTTGTGGATAGTTCTTCTATTAGTATTAGTTAGTATTCGTATTCTTAAAAGTAATTTTGGAACATATAAAATAATGTAATGGTTTTGTAGCATAGATAAAGTAATGCACATGAAGATTTATTTATATGAGAGTTCACTGCCTTCCTCTTTGCACTTGTCTTGAGAAAGTCCAAATCGGGTGAAATGCGTGGACATTTGCACAGTAAGGTACGTTGAAGGCACTTTTCTTCATGTGATGACCACAAAAATGACTTGCATATCATTGGGAATATTGTGAGGAGGCGATAGCACTAGTCATTTTTACCTGTATTTGTTTAACTGAAGTTACTGGCTATTTTATTTGTTTATCAGGAGTTACCAGCAAATTACCTGGAGTGTAAATTTTATACCTGGAGGATTATTTGGATTTTGCCATTTTTCTTCCTGTCTATGTGACTATTTCGCTATACCAGCCATTACTCATACACAATTGTTAGTGGATTAAAGGGACACTCCAGGCACCCAGACCACTTCTGCCCATTGGAGTAATCTGGGTGCCAACTACCACTACCCTTAACCCTGCAACTGTAAATATTGCAGTTTTCATAAATTGCAATATTTACCTTGCAGGGTTAACTCCTCCTCTAGTGGCTGTCTTCCGGGTTTCTAGCACAGATTTGCTATATGAGGACCTTAGCGTCGCTAAAATCCCCATAGGGAAGCATTGAAAGCATTTTTCAATGCTTTCCTATGGGGAGGTCTAATGCGCATGCGCAATCGGTCTCCCCCGCCGGATGACCTCGGTGGGGGAGGAGCATGGGCGGACCCTCGGCGCTGGACTCCGGTAAGTCACTGAAGGGGTTTAAACCCCTTCAGCAACCTGGGATGGGGGGTGGGAGGGAGAGGGGACCTGCAGTGCCAGGAAAACGGTTTGTTTTTGTGATCATTGTGATTTGGCATTTAGGGAGCTCTGTTATAATCAATTTGATTGCTCATGATGATTATATAAATTTTTAGGTAAAATTTTTCTTTTACTTGTATTAAAGATTTTATTATATATATTTTTATTTAGTGCAACCTACTTCTTTATTTTGAAAAGGTATACTAAGACAAC
This sequence comes from Pelobates cultripes, assembly GCA_933207985.1. Lineage (NCBI taxonomy): Eukaryota > Metazoa > Chordata > Amphibia > Anura > Pelobatidae > Pelobates > Pelobates cultripes. The sequence continues at coordinate 39,996,269 of OW240916.1, forward strand.
ATTGGGACTACTTTGTCTTAGTATTTTTCCCTAAGCGTGACAAAACTTGACAAAAGGATGATCTACCTCGTTCTAGCCATCACAAGGGGAAAAAAGACATTGTATTTGGAGGATCCCCCAGAGGTGTCCCAGACACCTCAATGTTGTACTCTCACACGTGCGCAACAGTACAACGCTGTCATGGGCTCCTGGAAGCTGAAGTACAAGGAGCTGAAGAAGACCGGTAGGTAGAGCATGGCAGAAGCCACAAGGGAAACCACCTGCACCCCGTTTCCAGCAGACACTCAGCGGCAAAGCCACCATTGGGAGTCTGCGAATAATGCAAAGAGCCGAAAGTGTGAACATGCCATTTTAATGTAGTATATTTCTGTATAGGAGAGTGTTAAAGGGCAAATGCCACTTCCCAGGATTTTTAATAACATGTTTACTTATCACCGTATTTAACAACATGAATTTTTAATGTGTGAAAAATAAGATTAAAATGGAAAAATACACAACTTTTTATCCTGCAGCTCGGCTCCTTGTCAGTCATTGTTATATGCTCTCTGTGCACCTGGCAGTCCAGATAAAGAGTGAGTATGAGAAATGAAACAATTAGGGTTATTTACTAAAGTGAGAATTCAAGGGGAATTTTCTAATTTAAGACCAGAGCAGCGGAATGGAAAATATAGCTGATTGAGAGAATTTGTTTAGTTCGGCTATTTTGCCCTTAAATTAAATTCAGCTTGAATACTCACCTTAGTAAATAACCTTGAATATTTATATTTCTCCTCTTCATTTGCAATGTTTGCCCTGGTTTTGCTTTATCTGAACAGAATTACGATGTAATTTGCTAAATATTTACTATAAATTTACAAGAAAACGGCGTCTCATGAAAAAAGGGATTGTGGTTGTGATATTAATAAAGTGCTTCACATAAAAATAATTTAATACAATATTGACAATAATATGGTCACAATCTATATTTCCATTGCTGCTAGACAGAACTAAAAGTTACTAATTTCTGATTCTCCAGCAGCCAGTGTGTGAGTAGAATTTTGAGTCATGAATGTTAAAGGAACTCTCTGGGCCCCATAACCACTACATTGTATTGTAGTGGTTATGGTGCCAGTAGTGCTCATGCACCTCCCTGCGTAAGGATTCAGACTGGTTTTGTTTGGTTTGACATCTTACCTGCGGTCTCCCCGCCTCCGCTACAATCTCCAAGAGTTGGATCTCTTAACTTTCCTGCTGAGGAATGACCAGCTCTAAGGAGATGGTAAAAGAGGCAGGGATCGTGACCAAAAGAACCCAGATAAGAAGTCAAACTATTCGAGATGTAGTGGTTATGGTGTCTGGAGTGTTCTTTTTAAGGCCATATATTTCTAAAATTGTTGTGTATTCCAGTTGTGTATTCCAGTTCAGTCCCTTCTTATGGTATATATGTGGCTTCCCTCTACAAATATTACTTACTGTATGTCCTGCAAACCTCCTAGTACAACACCTTCCTCATTTGACACAAAGAAGCACAGCATGGCGTCTGCACTTGTCAAGTTAACCTCCTGATGGCACTGCAATTATGTGTGGCATGTGCTCTAAAAACAAAGCTGTCCTGTAGTTTTGGTTCATTCCCAAAACTGTCGAAGAGATATGGTCCTTCTCATAGGTCAGCTTTTATAGACTATATACTCATGGAAAAACAATAGCTAGATAAGACTCCCAGAACAATGCCAACTGTGTACCTCTGCCAGCTTTTATAGAGTGTAATCCCTAGAGATCAAACCCACATAGGTAGCCTATGAGCTACATGGAAATACATCATCAAATGAGCTTTAGGGATTGGTGGACAGAAGAGGCAAACAGGTGAGATACAACAGCTGAAAGTCAAGGAATGAGAAGCACAGCTCTTGTTAGACACATTATAGCTCCATTTCAGTATGCTTTAAAAGGGAAATAGATTGTAGGTCCTCGTTTAGGTCAGTTGAGCTAAAAAATGTGAGACCAGTTTTCAATCTTTATTTCTAACTATGTTTCTTTGAAGGGGCTGGACAAATAAGTGAAAGATAGTCACGACTCCTAAATATCTGCACATTTTAAAATGTAAAAATTCAACATGTATTTCAGGTAGGTTTATTCACTATGGTAAGAATTGCTGGGTGCTCAGAGTGAATTTCCAAAATGAGGCCAAATTAGCCAAATCGAACAGAATTGACTTCGGGAATTTTTCTAAATTGGCTTAAATTATAGCCTTAATTTTGAAATTCACTTTGAACTCTTACTTTTGGGAATAAACCCTTTTGGTCTACGGAAGACTCGGTGTATAGAAACAAAATATTCAGCTATTTAGAACGCCAAGCTGTAAAGTTTAATTATGAATATTGGAGGGAAGATACCTGAATCACAGTTTGCCTAAAACACAAGTGCATGGGGAAAAGATATTATGTCAGGGTGAGTAAGAAAGCCAAATATGTGTATATGAGATCAAATGCATAATGCAAGTCACCACCTATTGAACTGAGCTCAGGCTTTACATGCACAAAGACAGTTGTGTGTGTTTTTCCCATGAGGTAGTGCACCAGCAAGGACTAGTGTGGACTGGGACCATTTCTAAATATGAGATGTCTTTGGTCAGGTTCAGCTTCTATATATTTCAGGAGTTGTACAACATGTAGTCCTAACCTAGAAAAATGTGTGCAAAATTTTTGAGTTTTTTTTGTAACGCGTTTAGCAAGAAATCACTTTGTGATATCCAGAGAAAACTAAATAAAATAAAATGTTATTACAAGTTATATAAATATCACAAACATATATTTTACATTGTACACACCTTCTGTTTGCATTTGTTAACAAAAATGAAGGCCTTGGTTTAATATTTGTGGATATCAAACCAATACCATGTTTTGATATTTTGAGATAAATAGTATTATTATTTTTTTAATTTTTATATATTTTTTTAAATATATTTTTATATATTTATATATAAATTTTTAATGATATATATATTTTTTTTATATTTTAATATTTTGAAAAAAATATATATTGTTTTGAAAGTTTATCCTAAAATATTAAATCATTTCAAAAAAGCGTGTCCAAAAATATTAAATTGGGACCTAAGTAAGCTACTGAAGTGGTTAAAAAAAATTTTTTTGTTTCTCGCACATACAAGGGTCATTGTCTGGAACAACATGAAGGGATGATATGTGATCTGTTTCATTGTCAGCGACATCCATGTGTCAATATAATAGGCACCTCTATGAAAAGGGTAAGCCATAATGCCATGTTTTGAATGACTTGCATAGTGTGCTCAATTAGTGTCTCTCCAAATATCTCTGTTCTCTTAAACCCCCCCTGCCACAAAGCCCTGAAAGCACCCTCACTAAAAAGTAACAACTCATATTACTTATTCCATTTGGGAATACTATGTCTTTTAAGGCAATTTAAAGGGACTACAAGCGGAGAAAATGACCATTACTTATTTTAATGGCTACATCATGCTCCTGTGGTAACACAATTTGGCTACCAAGTGCTTACTGTAAAATTTAAAATACTAAAACCTGAAGTCTTTTGGTCAGATAGTTCATCAAATTGAACCTTTTATTTTCCAAATCATTTTTATTAAGTTTTTCATACAAAAAAAACCAATATAAATGTAAAAAAATATTATAACAATCAAACATTATCAAAGGGGGGCATGGGGATCCATCTTGCATATAAAATTTGATGTCAGCAGGGGTGTCACGTCGTCCAATCACAGGCTTCTCATGGAGCCTCAAATGACTGTTTTGCCGCTCAAAGCAATCTGATCCGGCAAAAGGGGGGGGGTAGAGGGAGGGATCTTTAATTTAAAAATAAAAAAATAAGCACACACAGGGAGGGAGGGGAAGTGATCTTCCCCTGCAGGTGATGTGCCTTTAAGGGAGAATATTATTACATCTGTTGCCAACGTGCTGACAATAAGTGTAAAATATACACAGAATTGACATTAGGCAGCCCAGAACAGAGTGCCGGGGGTGTAACTAGCCACTGGCACACAAGTGCAAATATCTCTGGCTGTGCAACGATTCAAGCAGAAAAACTGCACATACAAACTCTAATTGCCATGACCACTTCAAATCGTTGAATTGAATATGGTGGCTGGAGTAACCATTGTAAGGGAAAATAAGGAGTAAAAATATATGTTCTCCAAATAGGGGGCTCAGTTTAATCATATCAAGGAGATTCAGATACTATTTTCACTGCACCCAGGAGATTCCCTGTCTTTTTACACTAAAGGAAAATTTAAAAAAAGAAAGTTCTTGGCATTCACATCACAGTTGTCTGTTCGAGCACTTGCCTCAGAGATAAAACATTCTAGCATACCCAAAACAGCACATCATGAGTCTTACAATCTTATCTATGAACGTAAAGGTTCTGAATTCCCCACATAAGCAGAGACTAGCACTAGTCACTCTGCTGTCTATAATACATATTCTAGAATAGATAGATTTCTCATGCCTACCTCTCTTTTACCAAGAGTCCAAAATGTGTCAGTGGGTTTGATTTCGTGGTCCAACCATGCTCCGATTTTGTTATCATAGTCGGATTCCTTAGTCACCACGGGAGCTGGCAAATGTTGCATCAATGAACATTTACTTACAGAGCTTAAAATAGTATCTGCAATAAAAGTCGAACTCCAAACTTTTTTCCACACTAATATAATCCTTAAAGTTTTGTCTCACCCCAAAAACAACAGTTACAAAAATATCTCTCATAAGAGATATTGTGCCGCTAACCCATACTAAAAAAATCTTACAAAATCCAATCTACCCATTCTCAACCCTATGCTAAATATTTGTGTTTGAATAATTTTAACATGCTGTTTTGGAAAGTTACATCTTGATAATAAATCGCTTTTTTTGTAAATATGATTGTTCACTAGTTTGGACTATAGTGTGTGATTTTTATTAATGTTGGGGTTTTTTTCTGAAAATGCGATACAATATTAATTTTAGGAACGTGTTGCCCTCAAATATGTTATCTACTGATCTTTATAACTCTGTTGTAGGTGGGAATTTAGAAATAAAAAGATTCAGTCCGGCACCCCGGATCCGATTTTAATCTGCCCACTATTTGAGGTGTCATTTTAAGAATTGCATCGTATAGGACATAATTATAGATAGAACAGTTGCGGAGTAATTGAAAGTGTAAATAATTAGAGAAGAGGGAAAATTTAGCAGTTCATAGATATGAGATGTGCACAGGTTTGTGATAAATTGAATAAAGAAAATAGAATGGAATCCATAACTGAAAAGATGAAGACACTTCTTGGATATGGCAATCTGATTAAATATGAATGTGGCAAGCTGCTTAGCAAAATGCATGGAGAGGAGCCAAGGAGGGGATAAAAAGTAAAGGTTTGAAATGTTCGTAATTGTGATATGATGGTGATGGGCTTTAGGGGATTGGATTATAACATTTTATTAAAATGATGTTATAAGCAAGCCAGAGCAACACTCAAGAACGGTTCTAGTAGTGGATGTGAAGTTCTTAAACGCTGTATGAATGGTGATGGTTTTGTTGTATTTATTTTTGATAGTTTTTTAGAGAATTCATTAATTTCTAGGAAATGTTGGCAATTAAAAAAAAAAAGTGAAAAGTGTAAAGTAAAATATACACTGGTCAGTCACAACATTAAAAATGATGGGTGAAGTGTAGAATGTTGATTATAATGTTACAATTGCACCTGTCACGGGGTGGGATATGTTGGGCAGCTAGGGAACAGTACATTCTTGAATTTCTTGTGTTGGAAGCAGGAAAAACGGACAAGTAAAGAGATCTGAGTGATGTTGGCAAGGGTCAAGTAATTGGGTCAGATCATCTCCAAAATTGCAAGTCTCCAATTTGAAACAATTCCCTTTACTTCATGCTACTTTACGGGCCTTGTCAGGCTTCTCTGAGGGTAATTTGATCTTTGGGGGTGGGGAGGGCTCTTACCCATTCAAACATTGACTCCACGGCACGCCACTCAGCTGTTGCTCACACCAGCCATGCGCGGGTACAGAGACTGCTCCATATAACCAGCCTGATGTATTGTAGTGTTGACACTATCATTCTGCTGTCTGGCCTTCTCCTAGACTTTGTATCAGGGAGCCCTGCTGTACGGCACATTTCATTAGCTTTGTTCAAGGTTAAAACAGTTCTACCACTGTTCAGTATATCATAACGATATCCTCTTTATGAAATACTGATTAAGACTGCATTGGAACTTCACTGAAATTCCAACTCATTCCAAAGATGATATAAGACAAAGGTCAGCTTTTGTCCAATCCCACCAGCCATCACAATTGATCAGCCATCAATGTAGAGGCTCCAGCGGTCTCGCTGGATCCTCCACAGTCTTCCATACTGTACTCGCGTAAGCACTGACGTGGCAAATGAAGCACGAAGAGGACAGCAGGAAGAAGGTGGCCACGAGGGACAGCTTAAGGTAAGTAAAACTTGCCTCCCCTGCACCATGCGACCACCTGACTAACACTGGGTCTGTCAGTTTCGAGAATCTTTGTGAAATATGCAAAGATCCCCGATAGTGAGAAATCCAGCGTTAGGTCAACCTCATTTTTAAAATAAGATTCCAATGCATCTGAAAGGACTTTAACATTTTCATGGTCCTACATTGTGGCCAGACTAAGGCACACCTGTGCAATAATCATGCTGTTAAATCAGCATCTTGATATGCCACACCTGTGAGGTGGATGGATTATCTTGGCAAAGGAGAACTGCTCACTAACACAGATTTAGACAGATTTGTGAACAATATTGGAGAGAAATAGGCCTTTTGTGTACATAGAAAAAGTCTTAGATCTTTGAGTTCAGCTCATGAAAAATGGGGGCAAAAACAAAAGTGCTGCGTTTATAATTTTGTTCAGCGTATATGCCATATAAAATGTGATGGTGAACTCCCAGACCCACATTTTCAATAATTCATCCCCGTCACTATCCATAAGTACAACTTTGTCATTATCAACTGCTTTATATAGCAATTATTTAATTTATCAAAGAGTTTCTATTTGAGGCAAGAGAAACAAGTTAAGATTGTGTGTGAATTTATAAATAGTCAGCCAGTTGGTCCTGCCTGTATCTGGTGACAATGCTATTGTCTATTATCAGTTTATGAGCCCCTGGGTTTTAATGAAACTATAAGTGTGCAAGTTAAATCATCACTATTAATAAATGGATCACACAACCACTTGTATTACATGTTTAATGTATTTTATGCATACAACATTCAAAAGAAATCATATTTACCAAAAATAAAAAAAAATATTAAATTACCTTTTGTCTTCTGTGGGCTAAAACAAAATCATAAAAGTTTATTAACCCGTCTGTTCATACCTCCAGATTTGGCAATCCCCATGTTCAAGTCATTGTGATCTACAAAAAAGTATCAAACTGCACTATTTGTTGCTGTTTATGAACTTTAATTTTGCATGAGTTGCAAAAGTGTCACATTGCAAAACTGATGTGGCAAATGTCACCCTGAAGAAAGCAAGCCATAAAATTTTTACACTCTTTAGTAAAACCAAACACGTTCCTGGGAACGTTTTAGATCAGGTGGAGGTAATCTTCGGCACTCCAGATGTTGTGGACCACATCACCCATGATGTTTTTACAGCCATAGTGCTGGCAAAGCATCAGGGGAGATGTAGTCCACAACATCTGGAGTGCCAAAGGTTGCCTACCCCCGTTATAGATGATCAGACAAAACGTTGTTCCATTCTAAAGCCTCTTCTCTTGCTGATACTATCCCCAGAGAAAAAAGTGAATGTTTTGAATTTTAGGATGAAGGGGAACATATAAAAAAAAACATGTCAGATGAGCATAGCTGATGCAGTGCAAACTGATGTTTTGGGAGAGACCCAACTGATAATAGATCAGGGTGGTGCAGTAGACATTGCTTACCTAGATTTCAGTAAGGCTTTTGACACTGTTGCACACAGTGGTATATCCTGGTTTTGTGCTGCCCTAGGCAAAACTCAGGCGCCCCCCCTCACTCACATTAACACATTTTTTTTTAATTTAACCCCCCAGCCTCCTTACATTTGGGAATGCTGGGGGGGGGGGTTTCTTTCTCTCTGGGTGTCCAGTGGCTGCTGGTCGGGCAGCACTGGCAGGCGGCTGACGAGGGGGCACTTTCCCTGAGCGCTCTGCTCAGCTCCCTTGCGCGCCACCCGCAGAGTGAGGCTGGGAGCAGGAATATGACGTCATATTCCGGCTCCTAGCCTCACTCTGCGGGCGGCGCGCGAGGGAGCTGAGCAGAGCGCTCAGGGGAAGTACTCCCTCGCCAGTGCCGCCCGCCCGCCCGCCTGGACTGTCAGTTAGCCGCAAGGCTAACAAGACATTTGCCCTGGGCATTTGGGGGCGGCTTTTTTTTACCGCCCCCTGGAAAATGCCGCCCAAGGCAAATGCCTTGTTTGCCTTGCGGCTAAAACGTCCCTGGTTGCACATAGAAGGCTTATAAATAAACTGCCATCTTTAAGTTTGGATTCCAATATTGTTGAATGGGTAAGTGGCTGAGTGACAGGCAACAGAGGGTTGTAGTCAATGGAATATATTCAAAGCTTGGGCTTGTCACCAGTGGGGTACCTCAGGGATCTGTACTTGGACCCATTCTCTTTAATATTTTTATTAGTGATATTGCAGAAGGTCTTGATGGTAATGTATGTCTTTTTGCTGATGATACTAAGATATGTAATAGGGTTGATGTCCCAGGAGGGATAAACCAAATGATTTAGGTAAACTAGAAAAATGGTCAGAGTTGTGGCAACTGACATTTAATGTGGATAAGTGCAAGATAATGCATCTTGGACGTAAAACCCCAAGGGCAGAGTACAGAATATTTGATAGAGTCCTAACCTCAACATCTGAGGAAAGGGATTTAGGGGTGATTATTTCTGATGACTTAAATGTAGGCAGACAATGTAATAGAGCAGCAGTAAATGCTAGCAGAATGCTTGGTTGTTTAGGGAGAGGTATTAGCAGTAGAAAGAGGGAAGTGCTCATGCCATTGTACAGAACACTGGTGAGACCTCACTTGGAGTATTGTACACAGTACTGGAGCTGTATCTTCAGAAGGATATTGATACCTTAGAGAGGGTTCGGAGAAGGGCTACTAAACTGGTTCATGGATTGCAGGATAAAACTTACCAGGAAAGGTTAAAGGATCTTAACATGTATAGCTTGGAGGAAAGACGAGGCAGGGGGGATATGATAGAAACATTTAAATATATAAAGGGAATCAACACAGTAAAGGAGGAGACTATATTTAAAAGAAAAACATCCACAACAAGAGGACATAGTCTTAAATTAGAGGGACAAAGGTTTAAAAATAATATCAGGAAGTATTACTTTACTGAGAGGGTAGTGGATGCATGGAATAGCCTTCTGGCTGAAGTGGTAGAGGTTAACACAGTAAAGGAGTTTGAGCATGAATGGGATAGGCAAATGGAAATCCTAACTATAAGATAAGGCCAGGGACTAATGAAAGAATTTAGAAAATTGGGCAGACTAGATGGGCCGAATGGTTCTTATCTGCCGTCACATTCTATGTTTCTATGACACATTTGGGAAGATTATGTTAAAAAGCAATATCTTCTATAACCAGTTTCACATACCCTGAAATATTTATTGTCCTGGTCATGTATTACTACACTCTGTATTTTGTTATTTATATATGTATATAATATAAGATTACACTTTAAATCTGTACATTTGTGGATGGAAACCCTTTCCCCCCGCCTTCTTTATTTCTTCCCTTTTTCTCAGTTTTTTTTGTTTAAAAACTGTTTTGAAAACATTTTCAATAAAAATAATAGGCAAATACGAAAACACAGCCACATTGGAAACATTGTGTAATAAGTCCAAATTGTGTCATTTAGGTTACACATCAGTAGAATTTGATGTTTAGTGAATAAAAAAAACCTGTACTCTTACAGAATCTATTAATACAGAGCATCTTTATAATATAATTTCAGAGAGATAGAAAGGGTCCCTCTAAGCACCATAACAACTTTGCAGCATTTAAAATATTTTGGTGTACATAGTACCCTGCATTCTGTCTCCTTGCTGACAGTGGCTTATAACTGGGGAAATGTAAAAAACTCACTTTAGCAAAAAGCCTTTCTCTCAGACCTCAAAATATAAATGTTTATTTCCTCCTCTGCGATGCGTAGAATCGGAGTTTGGGGGTAAATCTCATATACCATAAACCTCTGATGGACCCCCATTTACAGGATAAGAATAATTCTGCACAGTTTTTTTTTTTTTTTTTTTTGTTGTGCATTATGGGTTACAAACATGCCTGTTATGCCACGACAGCAGTCACAGGAATATCAACGTAAACATAGTCATGACAGGTTTAAGCTGCACATTTTTATAAGTAAGTATGCGTACGAATACATGCGATCCATGTTAAATGAAGGCGAGTTGTTGATAGTTATGCTTATTAACAGGTGGTTGTTCTATGCCTGGCACATTTTAGCAATCATTTGACTTAAACAATTATTAAACTTAGGGGAAACCAGCTTAGACTAGTAGTGTTACACATATATCAGAAATACAGTTTTGCTCATACTTAGATTATTAGGTCCATTTCCTGTCCTAGTGCTTGTTAGATATAATATTATCGAGTTAGTGTGTGTCCTAACATAAACAATAGGCAGGCATCATTATAGGGCATAGCAACCGGTCGATGAATTATAATAGCTTAAGAGAAAGAGAAAAATAAACCAGGCTATGGCATATAAAAACAAAGTAATAGGGTTCTGTCAACGGTAATTGCCTCAGGCTAGTTTTAACATGTAACTCGATTGATATGTGATGGAGCCTATACATCAAAATTGCGCCTTGCCAGATGTGGTGCTTCAGTATTTAAGCGTTTAGTTACAAGCACTTCCCTGGACCCAGATTAACTAGCTATGCCTCCCACCTCCCGAGAAAAAGACACAACATTATTAGCTAGTTAAGTGCAGATCCCCGTATTCCTGACTGGTAGCTGGTAAAAACGACTGAGTTACGAAGAACCCCCTTTATGTTGGCAGTCTCTTATATTTAGACAGTGTTTTATGCTTGCCGCTAGTGTTCAAGGTTGCAGTCATGTTCATGTTCCACCTGTTGCTCCGGTAGGAGTAGTAGTGGGGACGTTGGATCATCCAGTGGGTTGTGGAGCATTGTTGTGCCCATTCGCTTGTAGCCTTGTGGATGTTGTCCGCCTGTTGCGCTTTGCGGCTTGGTGGAGAGACTTTTGCTTTGTGGCTCAATGCTGGTAAGAGGGTGAAGTAGCGTTGTCGCTTAAAGGTCATATGAGTCTCTGCATTAACGGTGCCCCCTGTGAGTTTCTTGCAGTCGAGATGTCGGTTGGTCGTTAGTTGGTGGCGCGGTCTCACCAGGGGTGGCTGTAAGTGGTTAGCCTTTTTTTTTTGCTTGATTGCTGTAGTAGTGGCTTGTTGCCTGCCATAATAGACGTCGGACCAGCTTGTTCCCGGCGGTCTCTTTGCTCCCCTCAGGATCGTGGAAAGGGCATACCCTCCTTCTGTCCGCCGCCATTTTAGTTGAGGCGTTTGGGCCACGAGGCTGGGTGGCAGTGCTGTTGGCCCCCGGGTTGTGCTGCTTCGGTCTGGGTCCCAGGGTGCGGACCGGGATCACCCCCACCGGTCCAGGGGGGGGGGACAGGGCCAGATCCACCCGGCTGCCGTCCTCTGGTTGGGTCTGTTAGGCAGGATAGTGGAGCAGCGGCCGTCCGCCCCACTCACTGCCGGAGTAGGCCCAAATTAGGGTATCAAGGGTCTCTCCTCCTGGGGACTGTAGCTTGAGGAGCCAGCCTCACCCTGGATCCAGTGTCCCCTGTACACTGAGGACAGGCGCTGGCAGTCCTTGGTATGGTTAAAAACGTTCTTTTTGTGGCTATTTAGTTATTAATTTGTAGGAGCTGAGCTGCCATGCTGCCTTCCAGCTCGGCGGTCCGGCCCCGCCCCCTCTGCACAGTTTTGAAATGTTTGTGTGTGAGTTTTCTTTTGTTGTTATTATTTTACATTTTTGGCATATATTTTTAATACATTATCTATACAATACATCAAAAATGAAGGATCTAAAGTGATCTGTGCGTATCCAAGGCGTTTAAAGTGCAATATATATGTGTGTATTAGTGAATAGCAGCTACAACACTTGTATGGATCTCTCTAGTCCACCCAATATGTCAAGTGCAAGAATGGGAGAATCAAGAAGGGGGTGGTTAAAAATCAATCCACTTAATGGGACTCCCTGAAGTGCAGCGCTAAATTTGTACTTTGTACACCTACACCCAGGGGTATTTAAATCTCAAACGGAGATAAACATGGAACAGAAAATAAGAGAAGATACAATAGTGAAGTATATCAAGGAATAATACACAAATTCTTAAATACAAAAAAAAACAAACTCACAAATATAGAGCCAAGTGAAGGACTGGCTCAAATTTCAAGCGTATTGGTGTGCATCAGGAGACACCTTCCCCTTTAACTGGTTTCCTTTCCTTCAATACACAGAAAGAGAGAAAGAAGATATCCTTCTAGTGTAGTATATTATGACCAGGAAATAAATGCAAATAAAAGTTGAGTCTAAGAATGCTCACCTTTTGCAGAGCCAACTGTGAGTACTTGGCCCAGGTGGAAACAGCCTGCTACCCACTAAAGGGGGGTAGAGCCTTCTTTAGAACAAATAGCAGCAGGATAGCAGCAAGATGGAGATAGCAGCAAATGGTCTGGTAAAGATCCAAAGATCAAATTTATT
>OW240916.1:40009148-40123870 GCA_933207985.1 Pelobates cultripes
ATGATTAGATTGAGAAAACTATCAGGACTATGGCTTAGCCGTTGACATGTTTAGTGGCAGGAGGGATAGCTGAACATTTTGATATAAGATTTGTGTAGGTGGGCCTGAAAATAAGGGAGTGGTGGCAGTTTAGAAATCATGTCCTGATTTTTCAGCTTTTGCCAGCTCCCACTCTAGCTTTGCCATACATTCCTATAGGACAAATTTCGCCACAAGAACGACGATATTCCGTGAACCATTCGGCGAAACGTTCCACAAAGTAATAGCAATCCGATCGGGAACAATCTGCACGTTTTGGTAAATTTTGGTATATGTAGTGTAAAAACTGTGGGAGGAGTTAGGGTGGCAAATTTTGCTATAATAATAAGAATAATAATAATAATAATAATATATATGTGAGATAACATTAAGTGGTCTTGCTATGCAAGAACACTTAATAACTAGAAAAGCTACAATTTCTGGGGAAATTGTGTGAAATGTTCTTGCCTCCACCTGTAGTCTACAACTGGAGTGGGCGGAGTAACTGTTATCATTTACATAGCACATTTAATTGCAACGTTGTTGCACAGTTACATTAAACCATACATTTATAAAAACATTAGCAGGTGTTCAAAAGCCCCTGTCTATGACATCACTTGCTGCTGCAGCTTGACACAGGTCAGAGTATTTTGGTGGTTGCCATCTTCAAACGGTCGTATCTTAAAAAACTATAACTCCTACAGTGAAGAGCTTTATATTGTGAGAATCACAAGACCCAGACCTACATTTTGATGCATAGTATGTCTCTGTAGTATTAAAATTGAAGGCACAGTCGCAGTTTAGAAATTGCACTTCAAATTTGAGCTTTGCAGAGTGAAGTTTCAATGAATGTCAATGGACGCCGTTGGTTGCAAACAAATGGTCATATTGTGAAAACTATCAGGACTACGGCTTAGCCGTTGACATGTTTAGTGGCAGCGAAAGGGATGATAGCTGAACGTTTTGATAGAAGATTTGTGTAGGTGGGCCTGAAAATAAGGGAGTGGTGGCAGTTTAGAAATCATGTCCTGATTTTTCAGCTTTTGCCAGCTCCCACTCTAGCTTTGCCATTCATTCCTATGGGACAAATTTCGCCACAAGAACAATGATATTCCGTGAACCATTCGGCGAAACGTTCCACAAAGTAATAGCAATCCGATCGGGAACAATCTGCACGTTTTGATACATTTTTGTCTATGTAGTGTAAAATCTGTGGGAGGAGTTAGGGTGGCAAATTTTGCTATAATAATAATAATAATAATAATAATAATATATATGTGAGATAACATTAAGTGGTCTTGCTATGCAGAAACACTTAATAATAATAATATATATGTGAGATAACATTAAGTGGTCTTGCTATGCAAGAACACTTAATAATAATATATATGTGAGATAACATTAAGTGGTCTTGCTATGCAAGAACACTTAATAATATATATGTGAGATAACATTAAGTAGTCTTGCTATGCAAGAACACTTAATAATAATATATATGTGAGATAACATTAAGTGGTCTTGCTATGCAAGAACACTTAATAATAATATATATGTGAGATAACATTAAGTGGTCTTGCTATGCAAGAACACAATAATATATATGTGAGATAACATTAAGTGGTCTTGCTATGCAAGAACACTTAATAATAATAATAATATATATGTGAGATAACATTAAGTGGTCTTGCTATGCAAGAACACTTAATAATAATAATAATAATATATATGTGAAATAACATTAAGTGGTCTTGCTATGCAAGAACACTTAATAATATATATGTGAGATAACATTAAGTGGTCTTGCTATGCAAGAACACTTAATGAAAAAGTAAACTAGCACTTTAAATGAAACTAAAAGCAATAGTAGGTCCTACGCATTTCGTCCCCAAACATGTGACTTTCTAAGGGAACTTAGAAGTTAAAACAAATAATGAACTTTAAAAAAAAAACAGCCTAACAACTCCCACCCACAAGTCCCTTTATATAGGGCTAATCCCCAAGTTCATTGGTGGTACAGTGGGTGTATTCCTTCATCCGAAATCTGGTTGGTCTGGTCTGTTAATTGTATCACCTGTTGTCCTTCGGTAATTATCTCTTCTTTCTCGCAGCCGTTGTCCATTCTCCTGTAGATGGCGAACCACCAACTGGGGGTTCATTGGGTAGGGTTAGGTTACGTAGGGTTAGGGGTAGGAGAGGGAGGGTTAGTGTTAGGGGTAGGGTTAGGGTTTGATTCCTGTCATCATTCCATTATTTTTCCCTCTGTCTCCTGTTTTGACACTTTTCAGAAATCCGAAGCACTTCCGAAACTCGACACTTCGGCAATTTGATTCGGTTCGGCACTTCGGAAATTTGGCACTTCTGGAAATTCAACAATTAGGACATTCCGAAGCATCAGAATGTCCAAATTGCCAAAATTTGACCGAATATAGTTCGCACTTGAACGAATTGAATGTCTACTTATAATTAAATTACACACGTATATATAATATATATGATAGCTATATATTGTAAATAAATATTATTATAAAATATAAATAATAAGTAAATTGAAATAATTATTTTTAAAAAAAATTATATATATGTAATTTTATTTTAACTGTATTTTAATATTATCCTTAATACATAATTACATAGATAATTTCATAAATATTCACATAGACTACAAATATATAAATATGTATATATATTTAAATTCTATGTGCATATTTATGTAATATTTTTACATAACTAAGTAATTTTATTGATTGCAATTTGAGGGACCTGCCTGACAACCCAGGCTGAAAGTCCAGAAAATTTAATTTGCTAGCACTGTATTTAACACTGTAACTTCCCATGGTACCCTAAAACCTGTACAGGGGGGGTACTGTTTTACTCAGGATACTTCGCTGAACACAAATATTAGTGTTTCAAAACAGTAAAACGTATCACAGAGATGATATTGTCAGTGAAAGTGACGTTTCTTGCATTTTTCACACACAAACGGCACTTTCACTGATGATATCATTGTTGTGATACGTTTTACTGTTTTGAAATACTAATATTTGTGATCAGCAAAGTCTCTCGAGTATAACAGTACCCCCCATGTACAGGTTTTATAGGGTCAAATATAAAGCCTGATTTAACATTTTTTCACATTGAAATTTGCCAGATTGGTTATCTTGCCTTTGAGAGCGTATGGTAGCCCAGGAATAAGAATTATCCCCATGATGGCATACCATTTACAAAAGAAGACAACCCAATGTATTGCAAATGGGGTATGTGCAGTCTTTTTTTAGTAGCCACTTAGTCACAAACACTGGCCAAAATTAACGTTCATAATAGTTTTTAGCATTTGCACACACTAACAAATATAAATGCTAATGTTGGCCAGTGTTTGTGACTAAGTGGCTACTAAAAAAGACTGGACATACCCCATATTGAATACCCTGGGTTGTCTACTTTAAAAAAAATATGTACATGTGAGTTGTGATTCAGAGATTTATGACATATAACAGTGTTACAATGTAAAAATTAAAATTTTAAAAATATATATTTTGAAACAGCAATGTCCTACTTGTACTTATAGCCCTATAACTTGCAAAAAAAAAAAGCTAAGAACATGTTAACATTGGGTATTTCTAAACTCAGGACAAAATTTAGAAACCATTTAGCATGGGTGTTTTTTGCATAACAGATTTTGGGGATCAAAGTTAGAAATAGTGTGTTTTTAAAAACATTTTCATCATATTTTATAAAAAATGTTTATAGTAAATTATATATGATGAAAATAATGGTATCTTTAGAAAGACCATTTAATGGCTAAAAAAACTGTATACATTATGTGTGGGTACAGTAAATGAGTAAGAGGAAAATTACAGCAAAACACAAACACCACAGGAATGTATAAACAGCCCTCTTCCTTAACGGTAAGAAAATTGAAAAACGGTCTGGTCACTAAGGGGTTAAAGTGCTATTTTACTTTTTCATTTTTAATAAAAGCTGCTATTTTTCAAATCCACTTTCTGGAGTCCTGACTTGCAGTGGTGTACACGGATCAAGGAAGGGATCAATAGCCCCCCATCACGATCGGGGGAAGCACCATTTGAGCGCATTCTATACCCACATATCTAAACTAAACTATATTACACTATGTTTTGTGTATGTTCTTTTTTAGATTTAACAGCCATATCCCATATGCTTTGTCTGTATGTCTTGATTTAAGTGTTATGTTGATTTTACTTTTAATTTACTTTTATTTTGTTTTTTATATTGTTTCTAAGTATTAACTACTCTAATGGCACAGTTACATGTTTTATAATACACACACTAAATATAGCTTGTTATTAATTGCAAACTATGTGCCGCCTTTGCTTATCTCATACCCTAATTCTTTTATTTAACAAAGGAGGAGTCCTCCTGCGGACCTGTTCGGCTTAATACATTTATTGTGTAAGATTCAAACCATTACGCGTCTGAATGCTGGTATTAACCCTCGTTTGTAACATTCTATCATCTAAATAAAAAAGACAAAAAACTAAATTAAAGGGTGTTGCGGTGGAAGAGCAACAATCGTGGTTTTTTTTCTTTCTTCAAATTATTTTAGATTAGTTTGACAAAAAGAAAAATGGAAATGTATTGTTTTTTGTTTTTACATTATTCTCAGGAAGTGGAGGTAGAAAATATAGGTGTCTGCTATTATCTTATAAAATGTTATTGAATTAAATATGCTGATGTTCAAGTTTGCATCTGTGGTGAAAATGACCTTGCCACTGGTTTTTGGAGGGGCCGCTTTGTCAGCATCCTGCCCAAAGACTATGGGCCCTGGAAAAAGACATGTTAAAAAGTGACTTCCATGGGAAAATGTGCCTCTTCCCCTCCCCCTTTTTCCTGTCCTATTGTTTCCCCAGCCGGGTGTTGTCCCAGGGACACTGCCAGACCAGTTTAAACTGGCTCCTTTGTCCCTCCTCAATCTCCCATCAGCCCTTGCTATTGTCTGACCCCACCTACTATAGTGCTCTATTTAACCTATTGTATGTAAATTAGGCTGTTGGGGGTTTAAATGTGTGTGTATAACTTGTAAGTGCTTGCTTTGCATTAAAGAGTTCCTGTTTTACCCTCAACATAGTCTTGTCTCATGTGTGGGGGAAAAGGCTGCATCTACCCTGGGGATTGCTATATCACTATACTCCCCAGGGATTATAATCACTAAGCTCTTTTACTGCTTGACTCTCTGGAGGAAGAGAGGTTCCACTGGAACCTGGAGCCTTGTCGTGGATTCAGGGTGGGTAGGAGACAGCGAGTTCCCAGCCAAGCTGTAACGGTGGACGTGGGGACTGCGGTGCTGATGCTATCTGGTGGAGTGCTTGGAGTCCTCAGTGAGCACTAGGAGCATCCGTCGGCGGAGGTACCCAACCGGGGTAAAGGAAGCTCCGTTACAGCATCTTTTTAAAAAAAACAACCTTTTTTTTGTCCATAAATAGTACTCCTCTAACAGTAAAATCATTGTAACCACCACAGCTAGCACACATCTGCCCTGCATCTATAACACCTACTTACCCCTTGATCTCGTCTCCTTGTTGCAATTCTTTCAATATTTATACCAATTTATATGCCCACTTAATGTGATTCCTGGTCTGCCCTCCCTTGCTGTACATTCATCCTTTTCTATCTTCTGTAACTCACTTCAATTACCCGAAGATTCTGAGAACATGATAATACCTTTATGATTTAACCCTTAGTCTGTGACACGTGTGTGATGTCACAAACATCAGCTACTGGCTGCAAAGTTTTGTTTTGAAACCAATATATAGAAATGCTGAAATAACAAAACCATTTATCAAAAAAAAATCATCAAATCCAGATTTTATTTACAAATGGCGAATTACTTCACTACCCTGTGCATGTAGTGTTCTCTTAGTGGCAGGTGAGAGATTGTTGATTCCCAACCTTGGTTGTAATGTTTAAAGGCAAGTTAGAAATCTGTTTCTTCACACTGTTGTGCTTTTCTTTAATAAAGATTAATTGAGAGAAAAAAAAAATCATGGCTTCTCTGAATGTTATTATTAACAAAATTAATGGTGTTCATTCATATGCAATCTATTAGGACGAGTACTAATCCACATTTTGAATGCAAAGAGCCATAAGGCAAGTATTTCATAAACATCACACTATAAATAGTACCTGAGCTTGATTTCTTATTTATTTATTTTAAAAAACACTTACAAAATACAAAAAAAATAAAAATTGAAAACTCTTGTTTAATTTCACCCTTATGTTTTCTCACCACCTACTAAGGGCAGATCTAAGTGAAGTAATATTTTTTTCTTTTACATTTTTGTACAATGCATTCATTTAACATAAAAAAAAAAAAACAATCTAGATGATTTATGTAATGGGCCGTTAGGCACACAAGGGGTTAAAATCCGTTTAAGCGATATTCCCCTTCCAGATACAAAGGCAGCTACTGCAAGCACCAATCTCCCGAACAGAAAACACACGAATTCTCCAAATCCCGAACTGGAAGCATACGAATGCTGTAAACAGCCGAACAGGAAAAACCCTACGAACAGTTTACACTCCTGGCAGTCGAACTGTAACAGCATGCAATCAAATCCCCCCAAGAACGAGACGACACTTCTTTTTGAGGGTCAAGCAGTGATCTGTTTTAATGGGGCTACCTGCCCGGTATTTATGCAGGTCTTCCACCTGGGGGACACTCCCCTAGGGGACCAGATGGAAGACTGGGACACAAATGGTACACTGACCAATCATAGGCATACACAGTGAAACACAATTACAGAATAATCCCTCCTCTCTATCCTGGAGATAATTGGGAAGTAATCCAATTATCTCCAAGGACAGAGGCAAAACTCCATTAGCCACATGTTAGCAAAAAGACATAAAATTACACAAAACTATATAACTGTGCAGCTATTGCATAAACCAAGTACATTCAACATATCCCCAGATAGCTTAGATCTGAGCGCACATTATTACCGAATGGCGCTCAGATCACATACATACAGTTCAATCGCCATGGAGCCAAAGTCTTTCCCATAGTCTTTCGTTACACGAATGGGCTCCATAGCATAGCTATCTGGGGTAACACTGTTCACTCAGTCAAAGTACCGAACGGATGGCGTTTGTATGAATTGCAGGAGAAGGGAGGATGGTGGCTCAGCGGTGCAAAAAGTGTCCATTTTGAGTTCCATAGATTTGGAGCTGAACCTCGCTGGCCGTTCGGGAGTTTAAGATGGCTGCTGCCATGTGTTCAGTTATATGAACAGCGGCCACTCAGCGTTCACCAATTAAGCTGCGGTTAGGCAATTAAGCTGCGGGAGGTAAATCACTGGCACATTCCTTGCTCAGGTGGTCCCCCCATACGTGCATTGGTTCGGTAGATTCAATCTACCAAACGCCCAGGCAGAAAGACACGAACAAGCCTTTCTGCAGGGGAAAATAACAGCGTTTAACATGGAGGCATAGTCCAGAGGGAGAAGGCTAGCAACCAGGCTTCTCCAGTGCTTCGTGGCGAGGTTGGTTCCGCCACATCTTATTTGCATAATATTCAGTCAGACGTATTCTTGCAAATGTTGGCAGTGTACATTTAAGTAATTTTATCAAATATTTGGCATTGATTCCACTGTGTCTACTTATTCCAGAAACATTATGGCAAATGATCTGTTTGTAACATTTGCACTCTCTCTCCCCTTGTTAAAACAATTTTTCTTCAATACCCAACCCTTTGCCTCAACACTGCATCGTGTGTGTATGTCAGACATTAAACTCCACCAGTTAATAATATTGTGATAATATTAATAGTTTCACATGCACGTATCTTCCTCCTATAGCTGTAAACATAAATAAAAACTGTTCTACAGTATAACTTTCTTAAAACACCTTCCATTAAATATCAAACACCCTCCATTTGCCCATTTTATAACTCTCTCATAATTGGTACAGGAGGGGAGGGGGCAATAAATGTTACAGGAGGGGATGGGGGAAAATAATAAGTAGATAAGCGGAGGGGGGGCAATAAAAGTTACAGGAGGGTAGGGGAACAATAATTGGTACAGGAGGCGAGAGGGGGCAGTACAAGTTACAGGAGGGAGGGAGAATAATAGGTACAGTAGGGGAGGGGGACTATAACAGGTAAAGGAGGGAGGAACAATGATAGGTACAGGAGGGGGCAATAAATTATACGGGAGGGGGGACAATAATAGATACAAAGGGGGGGACAAAAAGGTACAGGAGGGGGACAATAATAGATACAAGAGGGAAGGGGGACAATAAATGTTACAGGAGGGGAGGGGGACCAATAATAGGTACAGGAGGGGGGCAATAATAGGTACAGTATGGGAGGGATGAGAATGATGGGTACAGGAGGGGAGAGGGGAAACTATAATAGGTACAGAAGGGGAGAGGGGACTATGAAATATATAGGAGAGGAGAGAGGTCAATGAAAGGTACAGGAGGGGATGGGAGGACAATGAAAGGGACAGGAGCAGAGGGGGACAATAAAAGTACAGGAGTGGAGGTTAGGACAATGAAAGGGACAGGAGGGAAGGGTGACCTTTAAAAGCACAGGAGGGGAGAAGGACAATGAAAGGTTCAGGAGGGGGCAATGAAAGGCACAGGAAGGATATTGAAAGGAGGGCTGGGGGGCACAAAGAGACATACAGAGGAGCACAGGGCACAAAGAGACACACTGAGGGACTGAGGGGGCACAAAGACACAGAGGGGGACAAAGAGACACACAGAGGGGCTGGGAAGAAAAATAAGCACACACAAAGGGGGAATGGGGGTAAGACATTTGAAAAAAGGGTTGAAGATACATCTTTTTGGGAGATGGGGAGGCAAAATGCGTCTTTGTCTGTGTAGTAAAAAATCATTGCACCAAACCTGCCTGCAGGACCTGCCTTTTGCAGACCGTCCGGACGCAGGAAGAGATGTGCGACTGCACATGGAGCTAGGCAGCTGACAGCTGACACAGCATTCAGTATGGTACTGGCTTAGGCCGCTGGGTGCGAACAGTCTTGCAGGGTGGGCACTGTATATGTCATGGCATCTCATGAGGCCCAGGCTCGGATGCCATGGCAAAAGACAAGGGGAGGGACTGGGAGACTGGACACTGACATGGAGACTTATTTTGTTACAGCTGTTCTATATTTATTTGTTTATTGCATGTGAATTTTGGAGATGTTTTTGTAAACTGGCACTTTACAATAAATATTGCACTGAGAAATATATATGCATACAAGCGTATAATTTTTTTGGGGGGGCGGGGGGCTGGATCTTGGGTGAGTTCCCACACTTTGTTCCCCAGGACTTGACCCCTGATACATACCATATTGAAATCTTCATCAAATCCTCATCATGCTCCTCAATGAAGAAACATGCTGCACCGCACAGTCCACCTTTTTACACCTCTCTTAAGCCCTCCTCCTCCACTTTTTTCCTTATCATCTTCCCCCTCTCCTTAATCACTTTTCATTTACTCCTTTTATTTTTACACCTCTCAAACTCTCCTCCTTCCCCCCTTTATTCAGCCCTCCTCCTGCTCCTCACTGATGCTGCCTGGCAAAACATGGCACAATGGCAAACACATACAGACACACACACAAACAGCAATGTCAGCCACATACACACACACACACACACACACAAACAGACAGCAATGTCAGACACACACAGACAAGTTAAGTCAAATCTCTACTCATAGTAAACATTGCAATGATATTATTGGTATGCCCATGAAAGCTCAGAAAGACAACAGTACGGTCTAAACCCATTTTTAAGACTTACCTTTATCTTCAGGAACTACATTCCTTATCCTATTCTCTCCTCCTTATCTACTCCTGGCCACACAGTCTTCTTCTTCTCTTCTTTTTTTGTGCTCCAAAACACGCTCCTTCCTCCTGATCTGCAGAGCGCTAACTCAAAATGAAATTGAAGCAAAATGGCGGCACATCCGGGCAAAGGCTTATCAAGGCGGGAGTTCATAAAATGGGAAATTTCTGTATTTTTGTATGGCATCTCCCTCTGCTCATTGTGTTTCAATGTAATATTTTGTGTTAATAAAGTACATATTTTAACCAACAAGATTAAGTCCAGTATTTTTGTCCCGCATCTGGACCCGACTCTGTGGAAGCATTTATATGTTAAGTGGAAAATGAGAAAAGAACTCACATATCAGGACTCTCTTATGGTAGGCCCATTTATTTCTTTACCTGTTTTGATGCTTGTCTACTACATTATATGTCTGGGACATCAGCCATTATATGTCCTCTACTACATATAAGGACTCAACCCCTTATATAATGACTTAACCCCTTCTCAGGGAACCCTAAATCCTGTTCTAAAATGAATTCAGAGTACTGTATATACATATATATATATATATATATATATATATATATATATATATAAATAGCAAGGGCTTGTACTTCTGGTAATGTTCTATAGTGCCTGGTGCTGGATTGGGAAAATCAGGTAGATGTAGCAGAAATGACTGCACGCCAAGGTCTTTGTAGAAGTTTTCAAGTAAAATTTAACTTTTATTTAATCCATATAAAAAAGTCAACGTTTCACCCCCCACATGGAGCTTTCATCAAGACATGGAGTGCCCTGGCATTGTCCCAGTGCAGTCTGTCAGCCCGTTTGAGCAGATTTTGACACTACCTGGGTCCTGCTACGCTCCCTGTGCTTCTTCTAGTCTTCGCCAGTTGGTGAAGTCTGGTGTCAGTTTGTTAAAAGTAAACTGTGTAGTGTGGACAATTGGCCATAGAGTGAATCTGGTATGGGAAAAAACTATTTACCTGAAGTATTTCCCATATACACTGAATACACCATATAACATAAAGATACAAGGTGTATTCAATGGAAAATATAAAGTTTTACTCACTTTTCCTCTGTGCCACTTCGGCTTTGTGTGTGTTACGTTTAAAGCCCACCTCCAGGTCGTCTTTTATTCCGCCTGTGCTACTCCCAAAGTCTTCTTTGAATTGCGAATTGTCGGCTAGGGAGTTTCCATAGCAATCACAACAAATGTGCTGTGGTTGCTATGGGAGGAGAGCAGAGGGACATCCTGTGGGCATTGACTGACAGCTGTGAGAAAAAGAATATTTTTTTAATTACTTTTTTTCCTAATCTATACATTTGCTAGCAAAACCTCTAGCACAATGTATAGATAAAATTGGATGCTCAATCTAATGAGGATAAGTTGTTTGGGCCATGACAGGTGCCCTTTGAAAAAGACCTATCAGGTCGAAACATTGTTCTGTGTTACTGGTTTCCAGTAAAAATTGCCACTAAAAGAACCTTGGCAGTGCCTGGACCTTTTCGTTTTTTTCCTATATTATTGGGATGTGGGTGATGGGTCCTGGTCCAGCTGCACCCTGGCTCTGAAGAAAATAGTTTTGCCTTTTCTCATGTATTATATCGTTTTGCCCCATTTACTATTTGTAAGAAAAATAGCATTTTTGCTTTTATGCTAAGGACAATGTGTACTGTCTAAAGCTTTTTCCCAACCATTTTTATAAACGATGAACGAATAAGTGAAAAATAAACATTGTGTAAATTTATAAATTCTTTAATGCTTACGTTTGAAATCTATGTATAATATAAATCTATACACAAAATAGCTGTCTTATGAAATGTTTCTGTGTTAGCTATGCATCCATTGCTTCAAACATGACAGTATGACAATACTTTTTCAATCAAAAAGTGCTTGATAGTTAAGGGGTTAAATAATATAGCATGGACACTGCGAATAGTAATTCTCTCAATGTATATACGCCACAAACAGGTGCCCAGTACAGGAGGGTGCTGTTTATAGTACAGTCACAAAATGTTTACATTACAGTCGCCCAGTACAGTAACACGCTGTTCATATTAGTTTCACTGTTCAGTAGCACACTGTCTATATAACCCAGTGTAGTAGAATGCTGTTTATATTAGTCATTACGTGTAGTAGGATGCTGTTTATATTAGTTGTTCCCTGTAGTAGCATGCTGTTTATATTAGTTATTCCCTGTAGTAGCATGCTGTTTATATTAGTTGTTCCCTGTAGTAGCATGCTGTTTATATTAGTTATTCCGTGTAGTAGCATGCTGTTTATATTAGTTATTCCGTGTAGTAGCATGCTGTTTATATTAGTTGTTCCCTGTAGTAGCATGCTGTTTATATTAGTTATTCCGTGTAGTAGCATGCTGTTTATATTAGTTATTCCATGTAGTAGCATGCTGTTTATATTAGTTATTCCGTGTAGTAGGATGCTGCTTATATTAGTTATTCCGTGTAGTAGCATGCTGTTTATATTAGCTATTCCGTGTAGTAGCATGCTGTTTATATTAGTTATTCCGTGTAGTAGCATGCTGTTTATATTAGCTGTTCCCTGTAGTAGCATGCTGTTTATATTAGTTATTCCGTGTAGTAGGATGCTGTTTATATTAGCTGTTCCCTGTAGTAGCATGCTGTTTATATTAGCTGTTCCCTGTAGTAGCATGCTGTTTATATTAGTTATTCCCTGTAGTAGGATGCTGTTTATATTAGCTGTTCCCTGTAGTAGCATGCTGTTTATATTAGTTGTTCCGTGTAGTAGCATGCTGTTTATATTAGTTGTTCCCTGTAGTAGCATGCTGTTTATATTAGTTATTCCGTGTAGTAGCATGCTGTTTATATTAGTTATTCCGTGTAGTAGGATGCTGTTTATATTAGTTGTTCCCTGTAGTAGCATGCTGTTTATATTAGTTATTCCGTGTAGTAGCATGCTGTTTATATTAGTTATTCCCTGTAGTAGCATGCTGTTTATATTAGTTATTTCGTGTAGTAGCATGCTGTTTATATTAGTTATTCCCTGTAGTAGCATGCTGTTTATATTAGTTATTCCCTGTAGTAGCATGCTGGTTATATTAGTTGTTCCCTGTAGTATCATGCTGTTTATATTAGTTGTTCCGTGTAGTAGGATGCTGTTTATATTAGTTATTCCGTGTAGTAGCATGCTGTTTATATTAGTTATTCCCTGTAGTAGCATGCTGTTTATATTAGTTATTCCGTGTAGTAGCATGCTGTTTATATTCGTTATTCCCTGTAGTAGCATGCTGTTTATATTCGTTATTCCGTGTAGTAGCATGCTGTTTATATTCGTTATTCCTTGTAGTATGCTGTTTATATTAGTTATTCCATGCTGTTTATATTAGTAGGATGCTGTTTATATTTATATGTAGTATTCCGTGTGGGATGCTGTTTGCTGTTATATTAGTATATTCCCTGTAGTAGGATGCTGTTTATATTAGTTAGTTCCCTGTAGTAGCATGCTGTTTATATTAGTTATTCCGTGTAGTAGCATGCTGTTTATATTAGTTGTTCCCTGTAGTAGCATGCTGTTTATATTAGTTATTCCGTGTAGTAGCATGCTGTTTATATTAGTGTAGTAGCATGCTGTTTATATTAGTTATTCCGTGTAGTAGGATGCTGTTTATATTAGTTGTTCCCTGTAGTAGCATGCTGTTTATATTAGTTATTCCGTGTAGTAGCATGCTGTTTATATTAGTTATTCCGTGTAGTAGCATGCTGTTTATATTAGTTATTCCCTGTAGTAGCATGCTGTATTATTATATAGTTATTCCCTGTAGTAGCATGCTGTTTATATTAGTTGTTCCGTGTAGTAGCATGCTGTTTATATTAGTTATTCCCTGTAGTAGCATGCTGTTTATATTAGTTATTCCGTGTTAGATGTGTAATAGCATGCTGTTTATAATTAGTTGTTCCCTGTAGTGCATGGCATTATGTTTATTTGGTTATTAGTGCATAATTTATATTATTGGTTTTCGGTAGTAGCATGCTGTTTATATTAGTTATTCCTGTAGTAGCATGCTGTTTATATTAGTTATTCCGTGTAGTAGCATGCTGTTTATATTAGCTGTTCCCTGTAGTAGCATGCTGTTTATATTAGCTGTTCCCTGTAGTAGCATGCTGTTTATATTAGTTATTCCCTGTAGTAGGATGCTGTTTATATTCCACATTATTAAGCAGAGCACCATTTTCATACAATATGGGGTAGAAAAAGGATCTCTCTGCTGCCGAAAAGAGTGAAATAGTTCAATGCCTTGGACGAGGTATGAAAACATTAGATATTTCACAAAAACTTAAGCGTGATCATCGCACTATTAAGAGATTTGTGGCTGATTCAGAGCACAGACGGGTTCGGGCAGATAAAGGCACATTGAGGACGATTTCTGCCAGATCCATGCATTGGATCAAGAGAGCAGCTGCTAAAATACCATTACATAGCAGCAAACAGATATTTGCAAATGCTGGTGCCTCTGGACTCCCACGGACATCAAGGTGTAGAGTCCTGCAGAGTCTTGCAACTGTGGAAAAACCTTCTATTCGGCCACCACTAACCAATGCTCACAAGCAGAAACGGCTGCATTGGGCAGAAAAATACATGAAGACTAATTTTCAAACAGTGCTGTTCACTGATGAGTTCCGTGCAGCCCTTGGTGGTCCAGATGGATGGAGTAGTGGATGGTTGGTGGACGCCCACCCTGTTCCAACAAGGCTGCAACATCAGTAAGGTGGTGGTGGAGTCATGTTTTGGGCCGGAATCATGGGAAGAGAGCCTAGTCGGCCCCTTTAGGGTCCCTGAAGGTGTAAAGATGACCTCTGCAAAGTATGCAGAGTTTCTGACTGACCACTTTCTTCCCTGGTACAGAAGGAAGAACTATGCTTTCCGTAATAAAATCATCTTCATGCATGACAATGCACCATCTCATGCTGCAAAGAATACCTCTGCATCAATGGATGCTATGAGGATAAAAGGAGAGAAAGTCATGGTGTGGCCTCCATCCTCCCCTGACCTCAATCCTATTGATAACCTTTGGCGCATCCTCGAGCAAAAGATCTATGAGGGTGGGAGGCAGTTTACATCCAAACAGCAACTCTGGGAGGCTATTCTGACAAACAAATTCAAGCAGAAACTGTCCAAAAACTCACAAGTTCAATGGATGCAAGACTTGTGAAGCTGCTATCAAATAAGGGGTCCTATGTTAAAATGTAACGTGACCTGTTAAAATGTTTAAAAAGTTAAAATGTTGTTATAAGTTTGATTAAAATAGCTTTTGATTTCAGTAAATATACTGTAAACACAACAAATGACAATTTTCAGTTCTTTACAACCTATAAAGTGTTTTGAAACTTACTGTGCGTAATAATTTGGAACTGTGCATTATAAGGTTTTTATGTTTAAAAAAAATATTGTTATCATTAGGAGGTTTGTTCAATAAAATTTGAATTGTATTCTTAATAATAGATAACATGAGAATTATGCTGACTGTTATTTACATCAATTATTTAGGTAAATGAGAAAAATATCATTTGCATAATAATTTGGAACAGGGTATATGTGGGTACCGCAAGCATTGCACACAGTCTTCGACGTTGCGCATGATTTATTAAGTCCACAAGAGTAGGTCAGGGTGCTCTCCACTGGGGACCAGGATAACCCCCTCCGGTCCGGGGGAAGTGGGGGTCGGAAGCGGTGTCCCGGGGTCACATGGACAGATGAAGAGCAAGGAGTGCTGCGGCTTCTCCACAGCTCTGTCACAAGTAGGCCTCAAATCTCCGATTCAGACTATCAGTGTTAAAAAGTTGCTTGTGAGGAATCCTGAAGACCACCAGGACTCCCTCCGCTATAACCATGCACAGCTCTACTGAAATATGACTGTAGTTTGACATTTTTTGTCGGTTTATCAGTGCCAAATGCGAGAGCCTGCACAGCACACTTCTGATCCGCTCGGTGGCCAGACTCAGTTTCCTCTAACAGGTTACGTTAGCAGAGTGGATCCCCAGTTTCACCTCCCAGGCAAGTGTCAGGGATGATCCAAGGGCACAGGAGGAGTGCATTGCAGGAGTTTGTGTGTCACAATACCTATCCCTCGCAGTGCTGTGCGATCACAGATATTATGGCTTTTCTGAGTTTTGAAGCACACCCACTCATCCCTAGTTTTCTGGTGCCTCATTATGACATTATTTATGACTTGGACCCCTCCCATTAGTCTCCTTTTATACTGTCAGCCTTTTTGTCACTTTTTGATGATTGTGACATCATGGTCCTCTGTGACCAATCACAACCCAGTATAGGGTATATATACTTCCTGGTTTTCTTGTTTCTTTGCCCTGTCGTGGTTCTTGTTACCTGAGAGTGTGTTTATACTGTGTATTGGATTTCCTGTCAGCGCTATATTGAAAAAACCCTAAATTATATACAGGATAATCCACATATACTTTATGAAGTTGAAACAACTGTATATGCACTTTTAAAATTGGTGAAAGATACCTTAAAACCAATCAGCAGCATATATATTACAGCATGTACTATTTCAAAAAAAGGTATAAATACTGAAATGTCCAAGAGTCCTTGGATAGTAACACAGTGTTAATCTTGCCACACAGATAGGATCCACAGTCTTGAAATACACTATATACCACAGTGATTACAGTACCTTAAAAAGATACAAGAAAGATCCACATAGCGTAACACTGTATTTATTGGCAAATTAAAAAAAAAAACTCTCACTCAAAAGGAACTCTTCCAACCACAAATAAAGCGTTGGTGTACAGAAGTTAGTGAACGCTTTACCACCCAGTCCTCCTTATCGTGCAGGTCCTGGCAAGGTCTCCTGGCCGAAGAACAAAGCGCTCGTGCTGGGAGAACACCGCAGCTGGAAGCTGGGAGTCACTACTCTAAACCAAATGCCGCTCACGCTTCAACGCGTTTCGCACCTGTCACTGGGCTTTTTATATTACAGTCTGTACAGTAACACAATGTTTATATTACAGTCTACCTGTACAGTAACAGTGTTTATATTACAGTCTGTCTGTACAGTAACACACTGTTTATATTACAGTCTGTCTGTACAGTAACACATTGTTTATAATACAATCCGTCTGTACAGTAACACTGTTTATATTACAGTCTGTCTGTACAGTAACACAATGTTTATATTACAGTTTGTCTGTACAGTAACACACTGTTTATATTACAGTCACTCGGTACAGTAACACACTGTTTATATTACAGTCTGCACAGTAACATACTGTTTATAGTATAGTCACTCGGTACAGTAACACACTGTTTATATTAGTCTGTCTGTACAGTAACACACTGTTTATATTACAGTCTATCTGTACAGTAACACTGTTTATATTACAGTCTGTCTGTACAGTAACACACTGTTTATATTACAGTCTATCTGTACAGTAACACACTGTTTATATTACAGTCACTCGGTACAGTAACACACTGTTTATATTACAGTCTGCACAGTAACACACTGTTTATATTATAGTCACTCTGTACAGTAACACTGTTTATATTAGTCTGTACAGTAACACACTGTTTATATTACAGTCTATCTGTACAGTAACACACTGTTTATATTTGTCTGTACAGTAACACATTGTTTATATTATAGTCTGTACAGTAACACTGTTAATATTACAGTCTATCTGTACAGTAACACTGTTTATATTACAGTCTGTACAGTAACACACTGTTAATATTACAGTCTATCTGTACAGTAACACACTGTTTCTATTAGTTTGTCTGTACAGTAACACATTGTTTATATTACAGTCTATCTGTACAGTAATACTGTTTATATTACAGTCTGTCAGTACAGTAACACACTGTTTATATTACAGTCTGTCTGTACAGTAACACTGTTTATATTACAGTCTGTACCGTAACACACTGTTTATATTACAGTCTGTCTGTACAGTAACACACTGTTTATATTAGTCTGTCTGTGCAGTAACACATTGTTTATATTACAGTCTGTCTGTACAGTAACACACTGTTTATATTACAGTCTGTCTGTAAAGTAACACAATGTTTATATTACAGTTTGTCTGTACAGTAACACACTGTTTATATTACAGTCACTCTGTACAGTAACACACTGTTTATATTACAGTCTATCTGTACAGTAACACACTGTTTATATTAGTCTGTCTGTACAGTAATACATTGTTTATATTACAGTCTGTCTGTATAGTAACACAATGTTTATATTACAGTCTACCTGTACAGTAACACTGTTTATATTACAGTCTGTCTGTACAGTAACACACTGTTTATATTACAGTCACTCGGTACAGTAACACACTGTTTATATTACAGTCTGCACAGTAACATACTGTTTATAGTATAGTCACTCGGTACAGTAACACACTGTTTATATTAGTCTGTCTGTACAGTAACACACTGTTTATATTACAGTCTATCTGTACAGTAACACTGTTTATATTACAGTCTGTCTGTACAGTAACACACTGTTTATATTACAGTCTATCTGTACAGTAACACTGTTTATATTACAGTCTGTCAGTACAGTAACACACTGTTTATATTACAGTCACTCGGTACAGTAACACACTGTTTATATTACAGTCTGCACAGTAACACACTGTCTATATTATAGTAACACTCTGTACAGTAACACTGTTTAGTATTAGTCTGTACAGTAACACACTGTTTATATTACAGTCTATCTGTACAGTAACACACTGTTTATATTTGTCTGTACAGTAACACATTGTTTATATTATAGTCTGTACAGTAACACTGTTAATATTACAGTCTATCTGTACAGTAACACACTGTTTATATTTGTCTGTACAGTAACACATTGTTTATATTATAGTCTGTACAGTAACACTGTTAATATTACAGTCTATCTGTACAGTAACACACTGTTTATATTTGTCTGTACAGTAACACATTGTTTATATTATAGTCTGTACAGTAACACTGTTAATATTACAGTCTATCTGTACAGTAACACTGTTTATATTACAGTCTGTACAGTAACACACTGTTAATATTACAGTCTATCTGTACAGTAACACACTGTTTCTATTAGTTTGTCTGTACAGTAACACATTGTTTATATTACAGTCTATCTGTACAGTAATACTGTTTATATTACAGTCTGTCAGTACAGTAACACACTGTTTATATTACAGTCTGTCTGTACAGTAACACTGTTTATATTACAGTCTGTACCGTAACACCATGTTTATATTACAGTCTGTCTGTACAGTAACACACTGTTTATATTAGTCTGTCTGTGCAGTAACACATTGTTTATATTACAGTCTGTCTGTACAGTAACACACTGTTTATATTACAGTCTGTCTGTAAAGTAACACAATGTTTATATTACAGTTTGTCTGTACAGTAACACACTGTTTATATTACAGTCACTCTGTACAGTAACACACTGTTTATATTACAGTCTATATGTACAGTAACACACTGTTCATATTAGTCTGTCTGTACAGTAATACATTGTTTATATTACAGTCTGTCTGTATAGTAACACAATGTTTATATTACAGTCTATCTGTACAGTAACACTGTTTATATTACAGTCTGTCAGTACAGTAACACTGCTTATATTACAGTCTGTACAGTAACACACTGTTTATATTACAGTCTGTCTGTACAGTAACACACTATATTAGTCTGTCTGTACAGTAACACATTGTTTATATTATAGTCTGTACAGTAACACTGTTAATATTACAGTATGTCTGTACAGTAACACTGTTTATATTACAGTCTGTACAGTAACACACTGCTTATATTACAGTCTATCTGTAGAGTAACACTGTTTACATTACAGTCTGTCAGTACAGTAACACACTGTTTATATTACAGTCACTCGGTACAGTAACACACTGTTTATATTACAGTCTATCTGTACAGTAACACACTGTTTATATTAGTCTGTCTGTACAGTAACACATTGTTTATATTACAGTCTATCTGTACAGTAACACTGTTTATATTACAGTCTGTCAGTACAGTAACACACTGTTTATATTACAGTCACTCGGTACAGTAACACACTGTTTTTATTACAGTCTGCACAGTAACACACTGTTTATATTACAGTCTATCTGTACAGTAACACACTGTTTATATTACAGCATGTCTGTACAGTAATGCATTGTTTATATTACAGTCTCCCTGTATAGTAACACAATGTTTATATTACAGTCTATCTGTACAGTAACACTGTTTATATTACAGTCTGTCAGTACAGTAACACTGTTTATATTACAGTCTGTACAGTAACACACTGTTTATATTACAGTCTGTCAGTACAGTAACACTGTTTATATTACAGTCTGTACAGTAACACACTGTTTATATTACAGTCTGTCAGTACAGTAACACTGTTTATATTACAGTCTGTACAGTAACACACTGTTTATATTACAGTCTATCTGTACAGTAACACACTGTTTATATTAGTCTATCTGTACAGTAACACATTGTTTATATTAGTCTGTCTGTACAGTAACACATTGTTTATATTACAGTCTATCTATACAGTAACCCTGTTTATATTACAGTCTGTCTGTACAGTAACACAATGTTTATATTCCAGTTTGTCTGTACTGTAACACACTGTTTATATTACAGTCACTCGGTACAGTAACACACTGTTTATATTACAGTCTGCACAGTAACATACTGTTTACATTACAGTCACTCTGTACAGTAACACACTGTTGATATTAGTCTGTCTGTACAGTAATACATTGTTTATAGTACAGTCTGCCTGTATAGTAACACAATGTTTATATTACAGTCTATCTGTACAGTAACACTGTTTATATTACAGTCTGTCAGTACAGTAACACTGTTTATATTACAGTCTGTACAGTAACACACTGTTTATATTACAGTCTGTCAGTACAGTAACACTGTTTATATTACAGTCTGTACAGTAACACACTGTTTATTACAGTCTATATGTACAGTAACACACTGTTTATATTAGTCTATCTGTACAGTAACACATTGTTTATATTAGTCTGTCTGTACAGTAACACATTGTTTATATTACAGTCTATCTATACAGTAACCCTGTTTATATTACAGTCTGTCTGTACAGTAACACAATGTTTATATTACAGTTTGTCTGTACTGTAACACACTGTTTATATTACAGTCACTCGGTACAGTAACACACTGTTTATATTACAGTCTATCTGTACAGTAACACACTGTTTATATTAGTCTGTCTGTACAGTAACACATTGTTTATATTACAGTCTATCTGTAGAGTAACACTGTTTATATTACAGTCTGTCAGTACAGTAACACACTGTTTATATTACAGTCACTCGGTACAGTAACACACTGTTTTTATTACAGTCTGCACAGTAACACACTGTTTATATTACAGTCTATCTGTACAGTAACACACTGTTTATATTACAGCATGTCTGTACAGTAATGCATTGTTTATATTACAGTCTGTCTGTATAGTAACACAATGTTTATATTACAGTCTATCTGTACAGTAACACTGTTTATATTACAGTCTGTCAGTACAGTAACACATTGTTTATATTACAGTCTGTCTGTACAGTAACACTGTTTATATTACAGTCTGTCAGTACAGTAACACACTGTTTATATTACAGTCACTCGGTACAGTAACACACTGTTTATATTACAGTCTGCACAGTAACACACTGTTGATATTAGTCTGTCTGTACAGTAATACATTGTTTATAGTACAGTCTGCCTGTATAGTAACACAATGTTTATATTACAGTCTATCTGTACAGTAACACTGTTTATATTACAGTCTGTCAGTACAGTAACACTGTTTATATTACAGTCTGTACAGTAACACACTGTTTATATTACAGTCTGTCAGTACAGTAACACTGTTTATATTAGTCTGTACAGTAACACACTGTTTATATTACAGTCTATCTGTACAGTAACACACTGTTTATATTAGTCTATCTGTACAGTAACACATTGTTTATATTAGTCTGTCTGTACAGTAACACATTGTTTATATTACAGTCTATCTATACAGTAACCCTGTTTATATTACAGTCTGTCTGTACAGTAACACAATGTTTATATTCCAGTTTGTCTGTACTGTAACACACTGTTTATATTACAGTCACTCGGTACAGTAATACACTGTTTATATTACAGTCTGCACAGTAACATACTGTTTACATTACAGACACTCTGTACAGTAACACACTGTTGATATTAGTCTGTCTGTACAGTAATACATTGTTTATAGTACAGTCTGCCTGTATAGTAACACAATGTTTATATTACAGTCTATCTGTACAGTAACACTGTTTATATTACAGTCTGTCAGTACAGTAACACTGTTTATATTAGTCTGTACAGTAACACACTGTTTATATTACAGTCTGTACAGTAACACACTGTTTATATTACAGTCTGTCAGTACAGTAACACTGTTTATATTACAGTCTGTACAGTAACACACTGTTTATATTACAGTCTGTCAGTACAGTAACACTGTTTATATTACAGTCTGTACAGTAACACACTGTTTATATTACAGTCTATCTGTACAGTAACACACTGTTTATATTAGTCTATCTGTACAGTAACACATTGTTTATATTAGTCTGTCTGTACAGTAACACATTGTTTATATTACAGTCTATCTATACAGTAACCCTGTTTATATTACAGTGTGTCTGTACAGTAACACAATGTTTATATTCCAGTTTGTCTGTACTGTAACACACTGTTTATATTACAGTCACTCGGTACAGTAACACACTGTTTATATTACAGTCTGCACAGTAACATACTGTTTACATTACAGACACTCTGTACAGTAACACACTGTTGATATTAGTCTGTCTGTACAGTAATACATTGTTTATAGTACAGTCTGCCTGTATAGTAACACAATGTTTATATTACAGTCTATCTATACAGTAACCCTGTTTATATTACAGTCTGTCTGTACAGTAACACAATGTTTATATTCCAGTTTGTCTGTACTGTAACACACTGTTTATATTACAGTCACTCGGTACAGTAACACACTGTTTATATTACAGTCTGCACAGTAACATACTGTTTACATTACAGTCACTCTGTACAGTAACACACTGTTTATATTAGTCTGGTTGTACAGTAATGCATTGTTTATATTACAGACTGTCTGTATAGTAACACATTGTTTATATTACAGTATGTCTGTACAGTAACACTGTTTATATTACAGTCTGTCAGTACAGTAACACTGTTTATATTACAGTCTGTACAGTAACACACTGTTTATATTACAGTCTGTACAGTAACACACTGTTTATATTAGTCTATCTGTACAGTAACACACTGTTTATATTAGTCTGTCAGTACAGTAACACACTGTTTATATTACAGTCACTCGGTACAGTAACACACTATTACAGTCTGCACAGTAACACACTGTTTATAATACAGTCACTCGGTACAGTAACACACTGTTTATATTAGTCTGTCTGTACAGTAATACATTGTTTATATTACAGTCTGTCTGTATAGTAACACAATGTTTATATTACAGTCTATCTGTACAGTAACACTGTTTATATTATAGTCTGTCTGTACAGTAACACTGTTTATATTACAGTCTGTCTGTACAGTAACACACTGTTTATGTTACAGTTTGCATAGTAGCACACTGTTTATATCACAGTCTCCCTTTGCAGTACTGTATCTATATATTGTGTGCACATTTGAGTTTCTCAGTATATGTTAATTTGGAAATAATAACTTGCTGTGTAGCAAAGCACACTATAACTATGTAAAAACCACTTGATCCACACAGTATCCTGCAGTATGCATGTGTTCACTATAGTGAGCTCGCTGTCCCTCGCTCTTGTGCCTGCAGTAAAGTTCCCCCACTGACAATTTGAGAAGTAAAAATAACCTCCCTGTTAAGCGATAAGGTTGGGAGTTTGCCTTTTGTGTCGGTCTGAGCTGAGGGGCCAATGGAGCTGTATGGATCTGACACATGGGAATTTCTGACATATCTGCCCTCTGCTGTGACCTTCACATACACAATAAAAAGAGGCTTCTGTGTATCTCACCCACAGCCTCTCGGTCCTGTAGCCAAGGTTGGTAGCCGTGTGCATGTCTCTATGTAAATTACTAACATATCCCTATAACCTGCTGTCACTGTATCTCACAGACCATAGATAAATATATTATATGATGTTTTAATTCAGTGTTAAACCCAGACGTTTGTCCATATTGAGGCTTCCAACTTAACGCATAATGTCATATATATATTTATATATTATAGTGTGATTATTGTATAGGATTAGAGAACTGTTTCTATATGGTATTAACTTTATGGCAATATGTTTCACTTACTGTCTGCCTTGCAAATATGCCACTCTATGTGAATCATATTTCTGAATTTAACAACTTCTTCTGTGCTGTTTGTTTGGCTCCCTATGACTTGCACCATACCATCGACTATTGCACAACGGGTCTATACTATATCCTTAACCTTACTGCATAATGGGTGTTTCCTATAGCCCTACAACTGCGGTACAGTGGGTCTACCCTTACGGCGCAATGGGCCAATCCAAGGTCCATAACCCTACATGTACAATAGGTAACCCCTTTAACCTTTACCCTCTTGAAGAATGGATCTAGGCAGTAATCCTAACCCTACTAACCTAAGGTTTTACCTTACAATCTTGCATGTATTACACAATGGATCTATTCTATACCCTCCACCCTTTTATACAATGGATCTTCTCTATAACCCAACCCTACTGAGCAATGTGTCTTCCGTATAACCCTAGCCCCTTTGCACAATGGGTTTACCATGTAAGAGCCCCTATTTGACCACTTATAGAGTCATAAGTTCTGTCGCCATAATTCTACCTATTCATCCTCTCCAATTTTTCTTGTTTTTATAATATAACTTCTTCTACTGCGTAAAAATAATAATATAGTATGTACCAGATTCTACTGATCCATATAACCTGTTCTTTTGCACCCTATCAATCTTAATGGTATTCATAATGTTTCATGACCAATTTTTATGTCAGCATTTCTGCAAAGGATCAGAATTCTGCGATATTCAAATAGTTGTGATTGTTGTTAAAATGCAGTTTTTTTGGCTTAAATATATGAGGTTTTGGTACAGAGATGCTTGGGATATGTGTTGAACTTAAGTAACTTTGCCGTGAAAATACATGTATCGGAACCAATGTAAAATTTGTTTAGTTGCTACGGAATTCTGCTAATATGAAACCTGTTGGGTGATATGTCATATAATGGTAGCATTTTAGTGCAAATTTGTGTAGATTGCTCCAAATACAGTTGCTTAATTAGCCTTTCTGTTTTTACTGTGTGTATTACATAGAGATTATTAAAATGTTTTATATAAGTAAATGATTCAAAGCCCGTAGAGTGTGCAAGGTGTGACCATGCTCTACTATTTTAAAAAGTTTTTTTGTTTCAACAAATCATATGTTGAAATGGTATATAAAGGAGTCAATGGATACTGGTGTGTGTGGATAATATTCTCCCTACAAACCACGAACCACAAATCTAACTGTTATTTTAAAACTCTTAGTCTGCAATCATGGCAATCCAATGATATTTTTAAGTCGAGCAAAGACAAAATGACAAGCCCTACACACGTATGTTGCAGGATGTCCGAGCTGGCCTCTGTGTACCGCAAAATGTCCATGCCATACTGTCCTCTGCTTTCTGGGCTATTATTACACAGCAGTGGACGGGCAGTCGGGCACTGACTGGCACAATACCAGCATACAGCTTGTGTACAGCCCTGACTTTACTTATTATTTTAATGAATATTACAAAATACATGCTGTTGTATAGAAATAAAAAAAAAATAAACACCATTTTTCAGTATTGTAAATCGTATGCCAAATACCAGGATAGGCTGGTAGATTTGGACATTCCATTACATTGACCCATACACACTAGTGTAAAATATATATTAGATTTGGGCAAACCGTTGATCAAACTATAACATGCATTTGTTACGCATATTTTATAGTTCAGCGGAATGTATATATTCTTACACAAGTTTCTTAGAGAAAATGTTACTAATGCCCAATCTGTTAGCCTTGTCTATTCATAACACATTTGAGTTTCACAAATAGGAATGTAATTGTAATATTATGCAAATTTTTACAAATTAAAATAACATGTTTTATTGTGTTTAATCTAGCTGGGCAAGTATTTTAGACATTTTTTCTCCAATGATCATATACTGTGAAATGGAATATATAATATTATGAACTCACTAAGCATCAATTTCAAAGCTCACAAAATTTAATAGTTTCTTTAAAAACTCTTGACTTAGGCAAAAAAGAATTTAGTTACAGTTTATAATCATACATTGTAAAAGTCTGCCAAAACGCCAATGTACCCCATTTTTTGTCAGGTCTTATTCCAAACCCTAATACCTGCTCTTATAAGATTAACCCACTTACTTGGAAATCCCTTCCTCCTGGGACTTTATATATATATATAATTACACTTAACTTCCAAGAACCATACCGTATGCAGGACTACAGCAGGTGCAAAGCAAGAGGCCTATTCCTCGCTGCACATTTTAAAAAGTTAGTTTATTTTGGTGTGTGAGTGGAAAGAGAGAAAGAGTGTGTGTGTGTATGTATGTATGTATGTATGTATATATACATAAAAATAATACTTGGTGCTTAATCTATTCAAAAATTGTACTTAAAAAACAAACATAACTTTTAATATGCTAATGTATTTATTAAAACT
The DNA here is from genome assembly GCA_933207985.1 of Pelobates cultripes. Classification (NCBI taxonomy): domain Eukaryota; kingdom Metazoa; phylum Chordata; class Amphibia; order Anura; family Pelobatidae; genus Pelobates; species Pelobates cultripes. The sequence goes on from OW240916.1 coordinate 40,035,793, forward strand.
CATCAAGGACCTTGGAGTGCTATGTTTTTTGTTTAAGTAGGTGTGTATATATATATATGTATATATATATATCTGTTGCTATGCCATATTGGGTCAAGAAATAATTTTTGAATTTTTTTATATATTGTATGTATTATACTTTAGTCAATATTGTTTCGCTGGGAGCGGTAGTTGAGATCGTGAAGCCCCGATTTTATACTTAAGTTGTTCCTATGTTTGGTGGGGGTGAATAAGGAGTTTAAAAAACTCAGAGGATAATGGGATAAAGGGTTGGCTTGCTGCTGGTAGATGCATCATTTCATTCTTGGTTATTTTGTCAATTCTATATCTTTTGTTTCACGTATATGTGTGTTATAACATGAATGAGTATAGGAACACTGGTGGTATATTTTTATAGTTCCGGTGAAGTATGGATTCTATGTGAAGACATTTACGAGACCTTGCAATGTCTCTGTTGTTTCGTTAATGGGTGTAATTAGGGTGGATGCCTTGTCCATCTGTGCAGAGAGGACCAGGTCAGGGCAAGAGGTCGTACTGAATATAAACAATGTGTTTAACCTTGGTTTGTTTTCCAAGAATCAGTGTAATATAATAATCAGGACTGCGTTGAAGAATGGAAGTCAGAACAAGCACATTTTGTATGCCTTAGTGGTCATTGTCGTGAATTTGGCTTTTGAATGTAATAATTTTAGGAAAGCGTGAAAGACAACTGTGTCCACAGAATGTATTCTATTATATTAGCAGTAATACATTTTTTAGACCATGTTTATTTATCAAAACGCTAAAAATTTCTGGTATCATTAAACTTGCAGTTAAATGGTCTGGAATTATTTTTCATAATTCAGACATTCTCTGATCATGTGCTACAGAGTTTGTCCTACAAAAAAAGAATAAACAAACTATTAATCTCTTATTTTGTTCACCTTCTCTTTTCAAGGGGTCAGGAGCATTCCAAGGGAGTCGTATCTTTGCTGCTGGCTTGGTTTCCATTGACCAACCACCATGTCTTCTCTCCAGGATATGACAGAGTTTGGAGAGGCAGCTGACTACCTGCGAAAGAGTGCCAATGAGCTTATGAAGCTGCACACTATACCGTTTGATGGTAGGTTTGAAGGTTGTGTCCTCTATATACTTCGAAGAGGGAGGTTTCATTTAAATGCAAGAACACAGTCCCTTACATTCCACAATATCTATTTCTACATATACTGTAATGTAAATATGATCTAAAACTTTTTCACCAGCTTTTTACATTTTGTAAGTAACATTATTTGACTCCTGCTTTAACAAGATATTACACCATGGGGTTAATTGTCACAATATTATGTTAGTAAGTTTGTCACTTTGATGGCAGGTCTGTACTGGGATGCACAATGTAGGCAACGCTCATCAACCTCAGCATGAGCATTCGCTTACCAACACCTGCAGCACTGTCTTCAAATGATAGAGGTGAGAGAGGCTAGGAACAAGAAAAGAATCCAGGGGTAGGCAACCTTCAGCACTCAATATGTTGTGGACCACATCTTCAAGGTCGATATAGTCCACAACATCTGGAGTACTGAAGTTCGCCTACCCCTGCGCTATACCCTATATCTGATCACTATTCGTCTTGAGCATCTAAGTAAAATGCTGAAGGTCACCCACCCAAGGCATATTGTAGCGGCCAGTGTGAATTCAATATTCACATATCAATCAGATGAAAAACAGGATATAGCAGAGACGACACAGGAACCAGCAACATGGCAGAATTGGGATAGAACAGAATCTTATAAACATAAAGATTAAATCAATGAGCACTAAATCCTGAGCCAAAGGTATAAAGAATAAATGCCATTGAATTGATGTTGGGATGTGCGTAAAGAGGAATGCTTTGCATACATAGGCAAACCAGATGTAGAACACAAAGTGCATGTACAATATCTACAAGGAGTTTCCTAAAATTGCCAGGCGACATGTACCTTTCTACAGTCACCACCAGATCAGTGATTAGTACCATTAGGCACTAATGGACCTTAATGAATACCCGGGGTGATAATGTTGAAGGCTGTTACTCAGGATCACATTTCCTGTTCTTAGACAGTCCAGCCATTGATAAGCAGACCTCTAAGCATAGCAATTAAAATACTTGGCAGCACAAATAACGGATATAACATAGATATAATGAGTTTTGATGACTGGGGATTTAAAGTCTGGAACATGCCTGAAATCCATTTCATACATTGCATTTTCTGAAAATAAAGAATAAAAGAGTTCTGCAACTATACTGCAACTCTCAACACATTGTCCCAAATTGTTAATACATAAGCAGTGCAGAATATGGAATAATAAAAATCCAATCCCACAGTGTTTAGTGGATTCATTCTCGATAAGTAGTAGCCAAAATCAGAGAGATTGTAGCCACATTAAAGATAATCAAATTTTCATTAGACAATATAATTATTCACCAAGACAAAAGAATAATACATGCTTTGTATTCTACTTTACAACATGTGTATGGTGCAGGTGAAGGATCTGAATTCTGCAGTTAAAATATAATAAACTCTCAGAATAAGGGAGACACAATTTGTTGGGCTACTGGTGTAAAGTAAGTGGGGCTTTTATAAAACACAGTACAAACTGGTCCATAAGTGAAAGAGATATATACAAAACCAGGCATGAAGTCTTCCAAGGCACTCCTCTGTTACCATCTAGTATCCTCCCAAGAAAGTATTCCAGACCTCTGCCTAATTAGCCTTTAAGGAATTTTGCCCCTTGTGGAGGTGTTCCATTTTTTAACTCTGCCATTTGACAAATACTGAAAACATAATGATCGATTTTGGGAATACCATTAGTGGGATTCCATAAAGGATCCTGATATTGTTCTGAAACTTGCTGAAACTTGCAACAGGTGGATTTTTTTTTTTGTAGCAAATACAGTATATTTAGTAAATAGCATCATGGTGTAACTGGTATCACACTGGTCACTTTTTTGTTGATAATAGAAAACTTTGAGCTAATACCAAGCCTTTAGTTACGTGCATGGCAATGAGGTCTAAGGTCCAGAGTAAAATGGGAACATTTCGAGATACAAGTAGTCCATAACGCACTTCACCAGGAGTAGACAAACTTTGGCACTCCAGACATTGCGGACTACATCTCCCATAATGCTGTTACAGCCATAATGCTGGCAAAGCTTCGAGAGAGATGGAGACCACAACGTTTAGAGTGTCAAAGGTCGCCTACCCCCTGCACTATACCTTATATATGATCATTATTAGTCTTGAGCCTCTAAGAAAACCGTGAATAAAAGGTGAACATAGTATTTGATTTTTTTATAATGGGATTTTTAATTCTGCACCATTTAAGGTAAGAAAAAGGGCTGGATTCCAGATGACAAAGAAGCCTACATTGAAGTGGAAATAAAGGATTCCGCTGGTGGCAACGTCACAGTGGAAACAAAAGATAAAAGGGTAATTATAATTATTTTTATTTTTTTTAATTCTTTAATGCTTGGGTTGCTATATGGTCTTTTGATATGCATTCAGGAAAAAAGGGAGCAGTATTCCTTACAAGTTTTCGTTCTGTAAAATGCGTGTTGACTTGTCCCATGTTTAAGACCTTTCCCTTTAATTAAGTAAATAAAGCACTTCTTAATAAGAAGTTTGGCACTAAATGTATTATGAGAATTGTTTCGGAATTGTTTTTTTAAAAATTATATTGTAATCTCTGCTGTGTGCATCACCTTGGGAATATAGTAAGCTTGTACGTTAGGATACATACAGGGCTATTAACTAAAGTGTTAAAAGCAGGGAATTAATTCATAGTGTCCTCTCAAAAAAATTAAAATTTTGGCCAAATTAGCCGAATTGGAAAGATTCTTCACGTTAACTATGTTTTTAGTTCTACTAATATGTCTTAAAATTTAAAAAAAAATCACCTTGAATTAATTTGGAATTCCAGAAAATCCAAAATTGAGTGAATAACACTGATAATATATTGTAGATTGTACTTCAATAAGCATAATTATTTTATTTTATGTTTCTAATGTTTTTGGTTTTCTAAGGTTTGACACGAAAAGAAAACTGTAACTCCTGTCCGTATGTGTGCAGCCTTTGTCTGTGCCACATTTACAATGCAATAAATGTCTTTTTTTATCTGAAGAATCACATGCTATGAAATCATTCAAGTATTCCTATTACATCTTGTCTATAACATCTCTTCGAAGGTTACAGTTGTATTGACCACATAGTCTTTCTGTCTGTTTCTTTAGTGTTTGTGGAAAACACTTATGAATGTCAAGTATATATCCCCTTATTGCACAAGGATACAATTCTATGATCATGGTGTAGGTGATTCTTCAGTAAAACCACTGTAAACCAGCCTCGAGACCATTCTGAGATAATACACTTGTCACGTAAAATTATGGGGGAAAAATGTACAACTCACACACTACAAAAGGAATGTGTTATAAACAGAATGCCTTGTCTGTCAGGATCCTAAATGCAGCCGGCAGCTGCTTAATGCCCTTCTGAAGCCTACTATAAATGACAGTGTTTTTCCTTTAGTGCATTCCTGCTATGCAAAGTGTATCAGGCCCATAAACCCTCATCAGTTGTTTTCTAATGGTGTATAACTCCAATCTATTTATTTCTTTACAAACTCCATCGCCTGTGAGTTTTGCTCTGAGCTCTAAGGATACCAATTCACAAGCTGTCTTGTGAAACTTTAAATGTGTTGCAGAGTTTCTAAGATGGGCGAGCACCTGCTGAAAAAAATATAGTTTGCTTTCTAATTAACTTTGTCCTGTATTAAGAAATTAGTTCCATGTACATTTTTGTAATGTGTATGGCATCCCCAGAAAAAAAACATGTTTAAAAAAAAAAGGAACAGAAGTATTTCTACCTAATTGTCGCTAAGTCCCATTAAAACACTATATAGGGGTGTCGAGAACTTGGGTAGAACATTGAGGCATGCCATCAGCTAATGCGTTCGTATGTCAGATTTTTCTTATTTTATCAGGTGTAAGGATGGTATCAGAGTAATTAGAGCACATGGCAAGCTAAAGCCAACTAAATAGGTCATGGGAGAAGTTAACGAGGAAATGGTGAGGTTGATTAGGAAATGTCGGCCATTACACAGCATGGATTAGGCTTGAGAAGAGTGAGTGAGCACTAAGAGTATATATTGGGTATGAGATATCGAAGTGAGTAGTTGCCTGCCCAGGTACTTTACATACAAGACTTGAGAGCCTTCAGCTTTGGGATGTACTTCAGAATATGTGGCTATTCCTTGATAAATATACCCTTTCTAACGAGATAATTGCTTCACACACCCAATTAGGGCATCTTGCACACCCTATTTTGAAGACTTCTTGTCTTGGTCAGAACACAATGTTTTTAGGTTCCACTAGCTACACCTATTATCCATTCCCACTGAATCTACAGCTTCTGTAAACTTAATCACCTCTGTATGTCTTGGAAGTTTATCTATCTGCCTTTCCAGGTCTTTTTAAATTATTCTCTTTCCATCAATGTTAACGTCTCTGTTTTAGTGTTAGTCAACATGCCTCCCACCAACAAACCAACTTACGATTGGAGTTACAGTCTATACGGATACTGGATATACTTTTTATTCCATGTCCACCAGTGACTGTGAAATTAATTTCTCATCAGGTTCTAACTGTGAAGGAGGATGACATCCAGCAGATGAATCCTCCAAAGTTCGACATGATTGAAGATATGGCCATGCTGACTCATCTCAATGAGGCGTCAGTACTTTCCAACCTGAAACGTCGCTATGCCAACTGGATGATCTACGTAAGATAACAGTAGCATGTCTTTTCTGGAGCATTGTATTATTTTTAGGTTCTAAAATCTTGTCTATAATATACTCCATCATATTTACTTATTTTCCTCTGCTTAAACAAAATTCTAGCTTGATCTGCGCTTATGGTTTTACTTCAACGTCATTGAATTTAAAAGAGCACGCCAAGCACCACAAATAACTTCTCCTGGCTGTAGTGGTTATGGTGCCAGGTGTTCCTTGGTCACCCCCTCTACATTTTAAGTAGTTTAACTGTTTAAGAATGGTCACCAATGGGTTTAGCTCAGATATAGATTATGGCTCTCTGTAGAAACTAAGGCAGGGAGTCCATCCGGCAAGAGGTCAAAGCATTATAAAACTGTTTGGCCCCTTACAATGACACATGGTAGTGATTATGGTGCTTGGGGTGTTCCTTTAATGATTACCGTTTAAGCAAGATAATATATCTTCATGAGAGTTTCCCTACTTTTAGTCTGTATTTGGAGCAGTCTAATTAGTAAGCAAAGTGTTGATCTGTTGAATATGTTTTGGTAATCAAGGGTGCGTATGCCACCATTTCTACCCCGACCGCTGAGAGATGACAGGTAGTAGGTTCTTCAACTCTCATTGCTTAATGTTAGATCAGATTGAGATCAGAATGACTTTTAACTGCCATCTTATCCACTGCAAATTGGGTCATCTTGGCCCACCAATTAGGTGACTCGATGAAGATATCTATTGACCAGGAAATATGTCTGATGTCCAGTGACTAGAACCACAATCCCCCATCAAAGCATATAAGGAATAGCAGGGCAGTTGTAAAGATTAAATGAAGCTTCAAGTGATGAGTCTATAAACACCAATTCTGGGGCAAAGTGCTCACAGCGTATTGTTTTATGGTTAATATTTTTTGGAGGGTGATCTGGGAATGCTATCTTGTTTGTTAGAGGAATCAGAGTTTAATTCTTTCCTCTCTCTATAGACCTATTCTGGGCTCTTCTGTGTAACCGTGAACCCATACAAATGGCTTCCTGTGTACACTGCAACTGTTGTAGCTGCCTACAGAGGCAAGAGGCGCTCCGAGGCTCCACCACACATCTATTCCATCGCCGATAACGCATACAATGAGATGGTGCGCAGTAAGTATCATGGACGTGCAACACTTTATTTAACCATTATGATATTGATGCCCTTATCCAGAGGGAATTACATAGACTAGCAATAATACCGTGATATTACAGTCACAAAGTACTTTAAACGCTGAGTTCACTAAACGGGACTGAGTTCACTTAATTACCTTCAAATTAATTTAATGTTTTTTAATACCATTTGTGTCCTTTAACTGTTTTGATGCATCAGCAAAGATCTTAGCCTTAAATACGGGCTTAAAAATGCATCTAAACCAACTGAGATTTAGTTTTCTTGTTTTGTTTGTTTTTTGTTTTTTTGTCCAAAAAAATGCTTCACTTTTGTCTGAAAATTTGTTACTTTTCTCTTTTTAGATCGTGAAAACCAATCCATGTTGATCACGTAAGTACTTTTTTGTAAATGTTATACAGTTATGTTGTATATGTTATACAGAATCTCGTGGCTATCGAGAATTTTTGGTACTGTAATGTTTGAGAGCCCTGCCTAAAAGCATACTTAGATTTGTATTAGTTTTACCGGATAATTGACTCTAAACAAACATATATGCCTAACCTTAATCCTGGCGGCATCCATAAAAGGCCAGGCTATTATATTTTATATTAAAATGTGACTATACATTGTACCCATCATCACCGTTGGTGCCAAGGCCCTATCATTGGTAGCCTGGTGCAGAGTTGCTATTCAATAAAAAGAGGACTTAATAATGAAGATACTTTCCCATGTCAATGGATAGTGAACTAGTCTCAGTGCATTCTTATTTGTGTGTCCAACTAGTAAGCACCCATGTTGCATCCTAAACGCCCCACAGTTAAGCTAAGGTAGCCCAAATGTTAAGTTTTGCTGTATTTTTCTTTTTATATATTGGACAAATATTCAAGCCTTTTTGAAAGACAAGAATCGTTGGGTTTCTCATAGGAAAGGTAGTCTGCGGAATCTAAAATGCCAAAGATTACCCATCACAGTTATGAACAGACATTCCAACTTTTTAAACAATAGGCTCACTAAACCTGATTAGCTTGCAGGGAAAGGCTAAATTAAGAAGGGTGCTCTACCATGCACCATTCACAGATCCAGCCGGCGTCATTGCCTAATTAGGTAAACGCTAGATAAGGCATTAAGCTTGGCCATTATCCTGCAGCAGCTATAATACTATCATTGTCCGAACTCTTTGTTATCTTGGGCCACTGTTTAGTGCCAACAGCTAAAGCTATTTATAGCAGTGAAATCATTGTGGAACAATGGGGAGCGACTGCTGTGATATAAAGCACAGCAATTTATCAGAGCTGTCAGTCTCCGTAACCCAACACCCAAAGGGAACTGGTACCAAAACTGATAGCGGCTATTAAGGTTGTATAAAAAATACACCGTACTTTAGATCACAGCCTTTCTACCCTTTGGATTACCAGGCGACCCTTTAAGAAGAATGGAAATAAATTATGTATACTAAAGATCTTCTTTAAAATCAATTTTAAAACTTCAAATACGGTTTTATTTGTCTTACTCTACACTTGTGTAGTGGTGTGTTCAATAAGTGTGCTAGATGTAGGAACTGTTTATTCTCCCTGTCACACATTTAGATGCCTACCCATAGTAATGTTTTGTCGCATATTGTATGGTGATCTACTAAAAATATAGAATTGGCTTTAGCCTTTTATACACTTAATTGTCACTGAGAAAAAAAATGCTTGCGAAAATTCAAATATATATACATATTAATATATACACATATACGTTAATATGTACATATATATAATTGCAAAATAATCAGGGTATTGCAGTATGCAATGATACATTTTTGTGCTGTTGTACTTTTGAAACACAACATTATCACAATTCCCTATTCATATTTACATATCTGGAGGTTTTAGTGTATGTATTGGGGCTGCCGCCCAGGAGTAGTGGGAGTCTGGGCGCAGAACGTATTTTTCTCTATAAAATTTCAAAAACAAGCAAAAGAATTCCTCTTTTGGGTCAGACATGAGAAAGAGAGGAAATCACTCGAAAACTCTAGTAAAAAAAAAAAGTACCATTGCATACTGCAATAGTCTCGCTGTTCAGGCATCGTGTGTCCTGGACTAATACGACTAATCCGATCTACATTATATAAATGTATATAGTAGATTGAATTATATTGACATCGTGTCTACTGGACTAATATGGCTAAACCAATCTACCTTACAGAAATATATATAGAGGATTGATTTATGATGTAGATTGGAATATATATATTTTTTTTGGGACTAATTAATAGTTAGTCGACTAATAAAAAGTGAATAAAAATACTGTGTACACACTTATCAAATGAGATATGCTAGCTTGATTCCACTATCCATTTCAATGAAAATGACCAGTTAATTAATTTGACACTATTACTATTATTGTACATGTTACGGTTGTTACGGTTTGTAATGAATCAGTCTTCTGCCTGTCTGTTTGTCGTTCTGCCTGTCTGTTTGTCGTTCTGTCTGTCTGTTTTTCTTTCTGTCCGTCTGTTTCATGCCACAAACAAGTATTTTTACATAGCTGATTGCCTGCTTTGGTTGGCTATGACTGTGTATCTCATACTTGTGTGAACAGTTAGGTAGATAGAAAATTTGGGGAAACTGGCCTTGAATCTGCTCCATTTGGGCAGACATCTCTAAATAATCAATTAATTTAAATTTTGCCATGGTCCTAAGCCTGTGAGGAAAATCCTTATATCAAACTCAGGATCATGAAGGTTCTACCAAGCTGACCAGAGCTTCGGCATTCATCGTGGTGTGGTATTAACTATGGCCTTGGCCAACCTGCCAACGGGTCCTGCTGGATTCCATTGTGTGTCCTGGAGAGCTAAATTCACGTTCACTTTAATGAATCTTTAAAGTGTTCCTCAACTGTAGCAAAATATTTGTGGGTCTGATCTCTAGACAAGATATGTGTGTATAACAAATCGAAGCATACCTCCCAACATTTTAAATGGACGAGAAGGGACTGTTTAACTTTTTTGGGGTGTGAGTCGGGGTGTTGCCATGGGCAGGTCTATTTGAAAATTTTAGGTGACTTACTGATAAAAATATATGAAACTAAAATGTTATTTTGGAACAAGAACAATGTATCTTATTCTAAACACATTTATTGTAGTTTATTTATTTTTTTTAATTCTTTATTTTTATGTTTTTTGCTCAAACATTTATAATTACCAAGTATCAACGGTTGGGCTTACGCAGAAGCCAAATCATGGGTAACATCTTAACAGTTACATGCAATTCAATCTTTACAGTATGTGTTCATATTTAGCGGAGCCATGAGGGAATACCCTCTTTGAAGGATTTTTAATAATATAATTCCTCGGTATATTTTATCGGTTTGACCGGATTACCTAGGTGTGGAGGGGAAGTGTCCCTGACACAGCGGCAAATTGAGGCTTAACGATGAGCTATATAATGTTTCATATGTCGTGTAAGTCTTGTGCCGTTATTGGTATATCTGTATTGTCAGTATCCGATCTGTAGTTTGATATTTTCAGTTCCTTAGATATATTTATAGGATTAATAGTCTGAGGTCTATCTGGGATTGCTAGGGTTCCCATTACGTTCGTTACGTTGACCTTGTCTGAGGAGGTTGGTATGCAGAGTAATTATCGAATAAGAAATTGATTTTTCCCGTACAGATGCGGGAGGAGAAAAATTAAGGAATTAGAATAAGGGAGACTGAGAAAGAGAAAGGGAAAGTAGTATAAAGTAAAGAAGCATTATATAGTGAATGCGGTGACCCAGAGGCGGCGAGGAAAGGACGTCAAGGGATGATATCCGGGGGGGGGAGGGGGACAGCAGGCTCAGCCAGATGTCCCTATGCCAAGTGCGTCGAATGGGTCCTCCGGACGGGGGAGGACTCCGCTGCTGGTTTAGTTTTACTGTTAGGACCCCTTTACATCTTTCTTTCAATCCTATCTGTCCTCTCTAGAACCCACTACGCTATTATCCCACGGTTCCCAGAGTTTTAGGAATGTTTCTGTCGATCCCTTCACTCTTGCTGTTAAGTCGTCCATAATCCTACATTCGCGGATCCTGGATACCACTCCCGGATTTATTGTAGTTTAAATACACATTACTGTGAGTATTATTGCTGTGGAGCTCTGTTATACACTCAGACACAACAACAATATGGCGCTCTTGGAAAAGGGGAATGATATGATAGAAAAGAGGTGCAGAGGGATTTGGGCCCAAAATATTGACTTTTCCTCCTAAATAGGACACTTGGGAGGTATGTGAAGGAAATAATGAAAAAGTGATGCTGAGATTAGTTCTGAATCATAATTTATTGATCTTTACTCCCTGTCTGAATGACTAAAATTAACTTATTCCTTTTTGCCAATTCTTGAATGGATTCTAGAATCTATCAAATCTATACAATATCATCTTTGCTCATTCTTGAATGGATTCTAGAATCTATAAAATCTATACAATATTATCTTTGCTAATTCTTGAATGGATTCTAGAATCTATAAAATCTATACAATATTATCTTTGCTAATTCTTACTGTTCACATTTATATCTGTTTCTTAACCGATTCACATATTTCTGTTGCCCAAAGTGGAGAATCCGGTGCAGGCAAAACTGTTAACACAAAACGTGTAATCCAGTACTTTGCCATAGTGGCAGCCCTTGGGGAAGGGATCGGAAAGAAGAGCGTAAGATTACGTTTTGGGCAGCGCTGCCCTTGGAGTGATATTTTACCTTTTTCTTTTTATCCCTTGCTTTTTTTATTCTTGATTTTTTTTTTTATCTTGTTTTTTATTTATTTTTATCTTTTATCATGCTTTTTTCCCATGGATTAATGTGTTTTTCTTTTCTTCATAACCTCTTGGCCCCAATACGGGATCTCATTTAATCACTTCCATTTCCTAGAAAAAAAAAACAACAATCTTCTATTCGATTTTATATAATAATTCATAATCCCTACAAACATCCTTTCACTAAAACTCCTACAAAAATTATCCTTTTATTTAAAAAAAACGGCTTTTTGCTTTCTTTCAATTAATATCTACTCTTGTTTTACCCGACTATTTTAATTTCTTTACTCGCTGTCATCAGCTTTTTCCATGTAACTCAAGATCATTGCGTTTTGTTTGTTTGTTTTTTTTATTCAATTTTTTCATTTTGCAAAATTCATTTTTTCCACTTTTTAAACTGAATTTTAGTCTTGTTATGGTGTTTTTTGTGTTTTTTTTGTGAGTGTTTTTTTTAAAGCAACATCCTTTCACTGAATTTTTACAACCAACCGTTAAATCTTTATCCTTCTTGCAACTAAAAAAACCAGAAATTCATGATTTACATCTCTTTGCAAATGAAATTAAATTTGGATCTAATCTGTTCCAGTTTCTACTATCTGCTTTCTTTCCATGTAAAATTATAACTGTTTAGCGTTTTCTATTTTGCAAGTTCCTAGCGCTTTTCTTTTTCCCTTTCATAAAATTGTATTCATTCATGATGGTTTTTCCCCCCTCTTATCTTTTTTTTAGTAGATCGTTTTGGCTGTGTTTTTACGAATCCCAATTGTATTGTTCTTCTTTTGCATAACGCTTCTTTCCCTTCCTTGCTTTTTATAAAGTATAACTCATCCTTGTTTGTGGCAGCTTTAGAATTTACATTCAGTTTTAACTTTGTTTACGCTCACGGGAGCTAATATTTCACGGTCACTACAATCAAACATTTTATTTGTTTTTCTTTATATTTTCAGCAGGCTCCGGCTACAAAAACTGGGGTAAGTCTGTGGATTAAAAAGCATAAATTTAAAAAAAAATTGTCAGTCACTTTAAAGGGACCCTTTATTTTTGATATGATATTTACTAATACCCTATATTTAACAAATACCTATAAGTTTGAAAAATAAAATTAAGTGAATAAATCTCTGTCTTATTATCCTGTAACTGGATGACTCCATTTTAGCTCCTTGTCAATCCAATCTCTAGGATCACAGGCATTTGAGGATATAGGGATCATCCAGTTCTGTTCCAATAAACATACAGAGAAGTCGTAGTCTGAAGTGGATGCGGAAATAGTCATTGAAGGGACACTCCACTGCCCAGAAACAAACAGAAATGACTGTTTAGTAGATATAATCCCGATGAAAACATGTATGCATTAAATTATGCATTTTGTCATTAGGGGTGTATCTAAAAACAGTTTGCAAATGCTGCAGATCTCTTGTGTGCTGCCTTTGCAAGCCCTCCCCTTCTAACCCAGCCCAGACTTTCTGTGGCTCTCCAATCACGGACTTCCCAATGCAGCTCAATGAGAGGTCTTTGGAAGGCAGGTGCTCTGGGCAAGTATCTGCTTCTTCAGTTTAAGGCCACTGAGCTAATAAACCAGGAAGTAACAGGACTGTCTGTTTGATTGGCAGCCAGTGGGGTGTTTCACGGTTAATTTATAAAAGAGACAATTTCTATTGAAAACTGCTTTTTTTGTAAAATGAAATAAAAAGGACACATTATTCACACATAAACACTTCCAATAAGTTTTTTGTCTGTGGAGTGGGCCTTTAAGGACAGCCTGGAAAAATGATATGCCGTACTTTCAGTCTGGCTACTCTGGCCTTAAATTTGAAATTTACTTTGAATTCTCGCTTTGGTGAAATACCCTGTCAGTTACAGACCCTACAAAGCCAATCAAAGCCATATTTTTTTCTTTTAACTGTTAAAAATCTATTTATATAGATTTAATTTATTCCATATCACTGTTTATAGAGGCATAAAGACTTTGTTACAGATATTAACATCAGGAAACAGACAGTACTACAATACTTTAAAGGTTCTATGAGTTTTAAAAAAATTCTTGTATTGTTGGATATATAAGTATATTTTGTCTATTTTCATGTGTTGTCATTTGTTAAATAAATAAAACAGATCTGGAAATTGGTGCTTTTGTCTAGGGTAAAGGTTTGTTAGTGAATTTGGACATTTTCCCAAATACTGGCTTGTAATGCAAGCTCAAAGGAAATTGTATTCTCCAAAGCTCTAAAAATTATGCATGCAAGTAAATGTATCTTTGAAGATATTGTTTTTGCGCATGTGTAATATAGTATTCTTTGTAACAATCATATGTTTAAAGTTTTATTTTCTAGTGAACGGCTGGCTACCATTGCAGCCTTGCCACACCATCTCACATTTCAATTTTTTGCAGGGGACCTTGGAAGATCAAATCATCGAGGCTAACCCAGCAATGGAGTCTTTTGGCAATGCCAAAACTCTGAGAAATGATAATTCCTCTCGTTTCGTAAGTAGTTTGTGGGTATATATTTTCAACAAAAATGTGTGTATAATAAATTTAGCCCCCAAAACACAGGAATCAGAATAAATTGAATTATATTTAAAATGAAGTCCTCCGCTTACTGTCAGCCAAACATTATGCAGTCTTGTAGTTCCTGCACAGTTCCATGATAAGTTCATTGAAACCTGCTGAGGATAGCTGATCTCAAGTGGAGCTCACTATACACATTTTATGGATGTTTCAAGCACCATAACTGCTACAGCTGATTGTAAAGAAGCGCTCCATACCCCTAAAACACTTCAGCTGTAGTGGTTATGGTACTAGATGTGCTCTTGCACTCCTCCGAAACAAACCATTTCAGAATGGTTTGAAAACCTACCTAGGTGTCATGAGCAACGGAACTGCTTCTGATCTCCTGCAGGAGAAACCGAATGTCTGGTCCAGCCACTCTCAGCTAATGAATGCGGTCATGCATGGCCCTGCTTAGCTAACCAAATTCTTCTGCAAGTATAACCTGGAAGCAGAAGAGGGTGCCCAGTGGAACCCGGGTAAGTGGTCAATGATGTCATGGCGTTAGGGGGGATTATATCTGTATATGAAGAGTGGAGAACATGTATGTTGAGGTCAATGCATTTGGAGAGTTGATGCCTATTGATAAAATATTTTACTTATTTCTGTTTCACAGGGAAAGTTTATCCGAATACATTTTGGACCAACTGGAAAGTTGGCTTCGGCCGACATTGACATTTGTAAGTATATAGCACTGTAGAAGTGGTAGCACAGAAAAAAGATGACATACTGTGAATTATAATCATGTGAATTATCAGTCATGTAATTGGTCATACCAGACAGGCAATTGTGTACCATAAATACGGTTACCATGGAGATGCTGACACTAAACTAGCTTTAAATGTTTTTGAAATCTTAATTTATACTCCAGTAGTTAGTATTACTGAAACTACCTGAAGCCCAAATTGATTGTATTGTTAGATAATAGGTCACCTCTTATTTAATCTAATTTTGACTATAGTGCATTTTGATGCAGTTTCCCTTGGAATTGCCAGAGCTTTTCAAGTGTTATGGATACTACTAAGTCTGTGGAGAGCTGCCAGATTCGGATGAACTTTGTAGGAATGTTGAACAGCCAGAGTTTCTGTAGAATATGAGTTCAGCTGAAGTCGAGAAATGTCCGTGCAGATGCATATTAGAACTCTGTGCAACTCTGTGAAAAAATAATTGTATCTGGTTCTGCACAAATTTAGTTAGGCTGTCCTAAACCTTAGTTCTTGAACACCGTGCCTAAAAACTAAAGATCAGATTGCACCTATTCCTAAAAATAATCTCACAAATCAGATCCTGGGATAACACCTTCTTGTTTCTGTTGGTGAGTTAATCATTGTTGAGTTATTGGTTTGTCAAGCAGCTAAGCCTTTGATGCACATCCTACAAAATGTTCTTGTTTTTTTTTTTACACCCTTTAATTTTTTTTTTAGACCTCTTGGAAAAATCAAGAGTGATTTTCCAGCAGCCTGGGGAGAGAAGTTACCATATATATTACCAGATCCTATCTGGAAAGAAGCCAGAACTTCAAGGTGAGTGTGAACAAGCATGTTTAGACATGACGGAAGGTCTAAGCAAATGTTGGCTTGAAATAGCACTCCTATTCCTTCTCGTATAACAGCTTGTTGTGGTTCTGGTTTAATACCCATCTAGTGTCTGCGCACGTTTTTGAACTAACTAGTATTTGACCGATCATTAAGACTGAAAGGTCTTTATAAAATAGTGTTCATTTTATGTTTTTTTAAATTGCTTGGACAGTGGATGTTAAATGATGTTATATAACTTACTTTTGTATTATTTATAATATACCGCACATTTAGGAAGTGGGGATTCGTTTTGTATGGTCAGCATTGTACCCTAGGTGAAATTAGTTGCCATCAAGATCCTCTCTGCTCTGGATATTCCCCTTAGGCTTTTATTTTATTGCTTTTTTGGGTATGGTTTGGGTTGTTGTTGGTTTTTTTTTTTGGTGTTCAGATAGAATTAGCACTTGTATGTATATGTCAGGAACATAAATGGCAATATAAAAAAAACATTAGACATCAGTAAGACCTGTTGAGATGGTGGCACATGAAAAATAGCAATAAGCGTGTTCAAGGCTAGTATATGTAACCATGTTTTCTTAGACAGTAGGATTTACACAATCTGCTGTACTACCTTAGTAATGAAGAAATTATAACTGCACTTGTAATGTGGAAAGTTAATGGTAGGCTATGTATGATGAGCTATTCTTTGTCACAGTTCTTAAGTGAAACAACCTCCATGGAAACAAGTGGAATGTAACACCTTCGGAACATTGCTCCAGAATTGCTTTTTAAAACTTCTACCACTTCTGTTGAGATATTTCTTAAACTCCCCGATTAATACAGAGATTATCTTACAGACATGTTGCTGCTCTCCACCAATCCCTATGATTACCACTTCTGCTCACAAGGTGTAACAACCGTCGATAACTTGGACGATGGAGAAGAACTCATGGCCACTGATGTAAGTATCACATCACAAACAATAAGACAATAATCAATGTTTATTGTGCAAGGATGTAGTAATAATAAAACTGGAATAGATGTTATCCACCCAAGTAGCAAAATAGAGCCATCTTTTTTAATAGTTTGTTAAAACATCAATATATGCCTCTTGGGTTGAGTATATATTTTTATGACTACCTATGGATGCCTAGACCAAAATGTAGTTTTCATTAGAAGAAAATAGTCAGCTAGACGCAGAGGTACCCGGTATGACCAAAATAGGGTATAAGGTCCATGGTTAACATCTCATGGATAAGTTGACTGCTCAAGTCCACCAGACTATGGCTTCCTTTAATAAACCATGGCAGAAATGAGAAAATTAAAAAGGAACGTGAGACTGATTTTTTAACAGGACAAATGACCCACCTTTTACAATTATCTATCAATTTTGTTTTCTTGGCATCTTTCCTTCTTTCTTCTCTAATTTCTGTGTTATTACACTGGTGTCATTTGAACACGTTATCTGTTTAAAGAAGCCATTGAGAATAATAATAATTATGTTCTTATTTACTGATAAAAATATGGCCTTCTCTCCCCCTCCCCCCCCTCCTAAAAATATTCAAATATCTAAGTTCTACAACATTACGTCCCAAGAGGTATTTATCTGCCACAGGACAACCCCCACCCACGTAGGGACATTTGGGTGGACATGATGCTTACACACGGACGGGCCGAAAGCCACCTTTCATGTGATAATATCAACATGACGTTAAACTTTTACTATATGACACACTGCTTTTTCGAAAGTTGTACTGTTCAACCAATTGACTGTAACATGCTCTAAGCAAACTATTCAATAAAAACACAATAAATATAAAAAATCTGTCCTTGAGTCGCTGTTCAAGGATTTTATATATTCACCAATATACACATCATGTAAAACACTTATATCGACAACTTATAACATGTGAATGTGGATGTAACAGTGACACCTGGCTCTTTGAAAATTAAGGATAAAACATAACAAAACAAAAAAGTAGGCAGCATAAGTACACTATCACATGAAAGTCCAAATTCACCGACACAAAACACTGAGTGCTCTCTGATGTTCAGGAAAGGAAATGGTGTTTCCTTTTTAAATCTCGGATACATGTTGTATCCGAGATTGGGTCACTGGTAAAATTGTACAACTGAAAAATGTGTTGCCAATCCAATAAGATTTATACAAACTGGGATGCAAAGCAGGGGCTTATGCAGATAACGATGACTTGAAGTAAGAATAAAAACACAATAACTATAGCTCGGCATTCTATAGGACTTCTGATAAATTTCTAGTTTTCTCCAAGCATATGCAACATGATCCTATGTAGGGAACTCATGCCAGGAACACAAATGCACCGATACACGATTTACAATATGGTATCTTTCTCCAGCACGCCATGGACATTCTTGGTTTCAGTCAAGATGAGAAGACAGCCAGCTATAAAATAGTAGGCGCCGTCATGCACTTTGGAAATATGAAGTTTAAGCAGAAGCAGAGGGAGGAGCAGGCAGAAGCCGAAGGCACTGAAAGTGAGTGTGTATCTTTTCTAGTGACTGTCCAACAGTTGTCCTGCTATCATTACATGACCTTGACCATCCTGGTCAAGCGTCTTAGTGGGCGGCCATACTGTTATTGGAAGTACTGGGCTGAAAATGGGCAATAAAGAGTATCTACATATCCGTTTTATTTCACAACTTAAACATTGGAAACAGTGCAAAAAAAAGCATTTTAAAGAACTTAATCAAGTACATGTTCAATTTGAACTTAATTGGTAAAATGGTTATTTTGCCATGGGTAATTATTTGATGAATTTCAATGTTGTGAAATGTACATTGAATCTAGACACTGAGGTTTAAATGATTGTAGTATATTGATTTGTATAGGTGCTGACAAGGCGGCTTACCTAATGGGCATCAGCTCAGCTGACCTCATTAAAGGTTTACTCCACCCAAGAGTTAAGATTGGAAATGAATATGTGACCAAAGGTCAAAATGTGGAACAGGTAAGTCCTTGCAGTTCCATACATGTGTTGTTATAAGTCTTGTTGATATAATAAACCCTCAGCTTTGTTTTCCTTCTATCAACTGAGTCTAGGCTCAGGCCATTATTATACGAGGAAAACAAAAAGAATTAACCTAGGGCCAAAATTTAGATATCACAAGGTAGAGGGCACAAAAAAGGGGGGTAACCCCTAAATGGTGAATATCATAGGGAATAAACAGAAAAAGAAACAAATGCCATTCTACCTGTGTATGATTTACTGAGAGGACTGTAGATTAAAAAGTAACTTTTAATAAATAAATCTAAAATAAGAATATAAAAGGCTCAGGCCATGACCCATGCTCATAAAAGTTTACATAACTCAGATACAAATTGGTCCCATTATTATATTGCCTCAAGAGATGACTTCTCTTTTGGGCTGTAGTAGGTGCAGGGGGCATATGGACGGTGGGAGGATAGTGCCTGCAGTGGGAGCAGTGAGGGATAGGGGCTGTAGTGAGTACAGGGAGGGATAAGGTTATGTATGTCTTTATTGCCAGTAAAATGATACTAGCCAACCGTGCGACATAGAAAGGCAAGGTAACATTATGTATGTGTATATTGCCAGTACAATGATACTAGCCAACCGTGCGACATAGAAAGGCAAGGTAACATTATCTATGTGTATATTGCCAGTACAATGATACTAGCCAACCGTGCGACATAGAAAGGCAAGGTAACATTATGTATGTGTATATTGCCAGTACAATGATACTAGCCAACCGTGCGACATAGAAAGGCAAGGTAACATTATGTATGTGTATATTCCCAGTAAAATGATACTAGCCAACCGTGCGACATAGAAAGGCAAGGTAACATTATGTATGTGTATATTGCCAGTACAATGATACTAGCCAACCGTGCGACATAGAAAGGCAAGGTAACATTATCTATGTGTATATTGCCAGTCAATGATACTAGCCAACCGTGCGACATAGAAAGGCAAGGTAACATTATCTATGTGTATATTGCCAGTACAATGATACTAGCCAACCGTGCGACATAGAAAGGCAAGGTAACATTATGTATGTGTATATTGCCAGTACAATGATACTAGCCAACCGTGCGACATAGAAAGGCAAGGTAACATTATGTATGTGTATATTGCCAGTAAAATGATACTAGCCAACCGTGCGACATAGAAAGGCAAGGTAACATTATGTATGTGTATATTCCCAGTAGAGTGATACTAGCCAACCGTGCGACATAGAAAGGCAAGGTAACATTATCTATGTGTATATTGCCAGTAAAATGATACTAGCCAACCGTGCGACATAGAAAGGCAAGGTAACATTATGTATGTGTATATTGCCAGTACAATGATACTAGCCAACCGTGCGACATAGAAAGGCAAGGTAACATTATCTATGTGTATATTCCCAGTAAAATGATACTAGCCAACCGTGCGACATAGAAAGGCAAGGTAACATTATGTATGTGTATATTCCCAGTAGAGTGATACTAGCCAACCGTGCGACATAGAAAGGCAAGGTAACATTATGTATGTGTATATTGCCAGTACAATGATACTAGCCAACCATGCGACATAGAAAGGCAAGGTAACATTATGTATGTGTATATTGCCAGTAAAATGATACTAGCCAACCGTGCGACATAGAAAGGCAAGGTAACATTATCTATGTGTATATTGCCAGTAAAATGATACTAGCCAACCGTGTGACATAGAAAGGCAAGGTAACATTATCTATGTGTATATTTGCTAACTAGTCATGTGAGATAGAAAAGGTAACAGGTAACTTTATTTATGTGTATATTTCTGGTTACTTTTTTTGCCATTTTTCAAAGAAGCACATGTTCAGTAGTTCAGATGAGTTATCAGCTGATGCTACATTTTGTTAGGCATAAACTGAATATCAAATCAGTGAATGAAGCCCATCACCACACAGTTACGTTGATGATAAGACAATAGAGGGATGCTGTGTTTTTCTGTAGCTGAGTGGCTATTAATGTGTCTATTATTAACTGCGAACCTTTTCCCAACACCCTCTCTTTTGTAGGTCGTTTTTGCAGTTGGTGCTTTGGCGAAGGCTACATATGACCGCATGTTCAAGTGGCTTGTTAGTCGAATTAACAGGACGCTGGACACAAAACTATCCAGACAGTTCTTCATAGGAGTCCTGGATATTGCCGGCTTTGAAATATTCGAGGTAATTCTTCTATTCAGCCTAACGTTAAAGAAAAAAAACAGCAATATACAAAAAAGCATTTTCCTACATTCAAAATTGATTTTGTGTTCCTTATGGTTTAATTTTCTTTTTTTTAAATTTATTTATTTCTTTTTATTTTATATTATATTTTTGCATTGCATAAGGTTATTACAGACACGCCTGAGGCACCCCAATGGCAATCTTCAGGCATAACATCACGCTTAACATTTGGGGCACCAGAGCTAACATGCACAATTTTAAATTATATTAAATTAAAGCAAGGTTTAAGCAGGTAAGGCACATGAGTGTAACTAAAACTTTGAGACAAGTAAAAAATATGCTACATGCCTGTCTAGGGAGATGTGGTTCCACCTTGAGGGTCTTAGTGTAATAGGAGTGAGAGTCTGGGTTGGTTAGAGCATTTGGAGACTTGCCAGCTGAAGAGTCTGTATGCGTTATTGGGAGAGATGCAGGAAGGCTTCCTGTCTCTCAACCTATGCCCATCAGTGACAGGTCACAGTCCCATTGAGTGGTGCTAGTCTGCCAGTCAAGTACTGTCTAAGTCGGCAAGATGGCACTGTGGTGATAAGTCAGGCGGTGCAAGGTGATCCGCTGTCCGCTTCGTGTTTCATCCCACTCAGAGAACTCCTGCCCGGGCTTGGACAAGCCCCTCCACAGCCCATGTCTGTGTGAAACTTTTCTCCAGCACTGCCGCTGCTGTCCACCTTGCCTGAGACGGGTCTTCACAGGGCCGGCAGCCACGTGGCGGTTCATTTTCTTTTTTTATATCTTTATTAACATGGCATATTTTATTGTATAAAAAAAATGATTCTTGACTTTTATTTAATGTGATCTCTAGAGTACGATGTGACACACTTGGTCCCAAACAGTTATTACACACATATTTGGTTATTATATTGTAATATAAAACATACTGACTTTTATCGGGAGGAATGAGCTTAAAACAGCATAAAAAATACTGCACAAATTCTGTTGTACTTTCACAATGTGTTCGTCAAAATATGGATTAAAACAAAAGGTATATGGTCAGTTATCTCTTTGATGCTTTTTATTCCACACTTGGGGTAAATTGGAGTTTTTTTCATAATAGGGATTTCCTAGTATAGCAGGTGTAACGAAAATTAAAGGAACACTATATTCATCTGAATTACTTTAGTAAAATAAAGCAGTTTTAGTGTATAGATCATTCCCCTGCAATTTCACTGCTCAATTCACTGTCATTTAGGAGTTAAATCACTTTGTTTCTGTTTATGCAGCCCTAGCCACACCTCCCCTGGCTATGATTGACAGAGCCTGCATGAAAAAAAAACTGGTTTCACTTTCAAACAGATGTAATTTAACTTAAATAATTGTATCTCAATCTCTAAATTGAACTTTAATCACATACAGGAGGCTCTTGCAGGGTCTAGCAAGCTATTAACATAGCAGGGGATAAGAAAATCTTAATTAAACAGAACTTGCAATAAAGAAAGCCTAAATAGGGCTCTCTTTACAGGAAGTGTTTATGGAAGGCTGTGCAAGTCACATGCAGGGAGGTGTGACTAGGGTTCATAAACAAAGGGATTTAACTCCTAAATGGCAGAGGATTGAGCAGTGAGGCTGCAGGGGCATGTTCTATACACCAAAACTGCTTCATTAAGCTAAAGTTGTTCAGGTGACTATAGTGTCCCTTTAAAATAAGTTTCAAATTCCACAAAAACTGTAAAAGTATGTATGTATCAAGCCCAATTGTTACAATCCTCCCCATTCCCCGTCTCTCTCTACCGTACCCCTTATGTTTTTTGAAGAATGACAAAACAATAAGAATTGCCAAATTTAAAAAAATAAAACAAAATTAGTTTCAAATTAAGTGATTTTCAGAAGAATAAAAATCATATTATTCACACTGTATGTCTCTATTTTTTATGATTTATAAATGCTTGTTTCAAAATTTTCTTTTTTTTTAAATTATTATTAAAATTCTATTTTGAATGTAATATTGAAACCATGCCGTTATCTGTCATTAACAGTGTTTTTATTTTTTTTATATTTTACAGTATAACAGTTTTGAACAGCTCTGCATCAATTTCACCAATGAGAAACTGCAACAGTTTTTCAACCATCACATGTTTGTCCTAGAACAGGAGGAATATAAGAAGGAGGGAATCGAGTGGGTGTTTATTGATTTTGGGTTGGACCTTCAAGCTTGCATTGACTTAATAGAAAAGGTACCATCTGCAATAAAACATAGATAATGTGAACAGATGCAACCTGTGTTGGCTAGCACAAAATGTGGAGTAATGCGTAGGATGAAGTAGTGATACACGCAGAAACGTTGGTGGGATTGTACAAAGAAGGAAGTGTGGTGTGGAGGACAGAGTTATCTGTGAAAAGATGATTGAATGGTGGAGAACAATGACTGGTTGGTGTGGGTCAGGTAAAATAAATGAGATGGTCAGGAAAATTTGACAGGGTAGTGCAGAGTATGTGTAAATTGTCCAAGAAGAGTGCAAGGATGGTGCAAGAATGGTACAGGAAGTATAAGACAGATGGACATGAAGAATGGGCATGATGTAGAAGATCAAAACCTTGTGTGTGTGTGGGTGCAGAGAGACAGAGAAAACATTCAGGAAGTAGCAGAGAGATAGGTTGGAAAAGTCATCTGGAAGAGAGAGTGGTAAGGTAAGGTGATGAGAGGTGGCTTTGGAGAATGGTAGAATAATGTCAAAACAGAACTAGCATGGGTTGGAGGAGGGAATGTAAAAATGCTAATCTATTATTAATTAGATCTTTTTTCATTGGAAGGTTTAAGGAAAGTAAGAGTTTAGCGTACTATCTACACCTAATATAATGTGTACATAATCTATAAATGTAAATATATGTATTTGGATGTGGATTAAATCTAAATATGGGCTGATCTCCTGACCCACATTCTTCTACCAGCCTTTAGGTATCCTGTCCATCTTGGAAGAAGAATGCATGTTCCCAAAGGCATCAGATATGAGCTTCAAAGCAAAGCTTTATGACAATCACTTGGGAAAGTCTCCCAACTTCCAGAAGCCGAAACTCGACAAGAAACGCAGATATGAACCTCACTTTGAGCTGGTCCATTATGCTGGAGTGGTATGTATTTTTTTAAGTATTTTGCCGCTATGATGTGAGCATTTTTTCATCCACCCCTTCACTTCTCATACACGCAGTGCTTCAGTGGCAGTGAGGGCTTCACAGTGTGAGAAGTGAAGAAACATTGTCTGACATCTCTCCCCCAGCCCTCCTGCTTACACATTGCTGCATTATATTCAACCTCCTTAGAGAAAGAGGAGCACCAGGTTAGACAATGCAGCAGGCATGGAGGCAAAAAGTCTGCGTCAGGGTAAATGGAGCTCTGCCAACTCCACCCCCTGCTGCTAGCAGCCTATGAGAATCCAGAGGGCAAGCCTGTCTTTTACGGCAGCATATTTGCTCAACGAAATGAAGGCACTGGGAACAAGTGGCGACAGCTAATGAGTAGTAATAATTAACAGAACATAAGCCACACATGTTTGGCCAAACGTACATATCTTAAAGGTGTATGTATTCACAAAAAAAGTTAAAAAACAAAACAAAAGAAAAAACGATTTACATAGCTTAATTAATTAATTGCAACAGAAATTAGGGGGGCCCTGCCCCAGCTGACCCTATGGACGAGCCTCTACTGGCTCGTGGGACAGACTTTTAAAGCTCTGACAATTCTAGGATTAAAAAGACAACCTGCTAATTATAAAAAATACATGTTTCTACAAAAAGAAAAAGCAGTGTATAATCTACAGTAGGTACTCTTATTACTCTCAAATATAGCATGGGTGGCCAGCTATTTAGGAATGACATCTATCTGATGGATAACTATCCTATGGCTCACTCCTGGTTTGTAGTTTTGCTAAATTTTTAGCATGTACAGTTTTATTTGTTGATTTTCTTTCTTTTACACAAAGTTAGAATATTTAGAATAGTGGATAAAACGGGGATAATAATAAATAACACCAGTATTCTTATGCTTTTCTCACACATAATCATTACGTATACTAAAGAAAAGGTTTGATGACCCAACTGACTGCTTGACGATGTCTGACCCAGCAGGTAATTTAAGTCCCTTTGACACCACTACCTGCAACATACAGTCAGCTTTAATGTACAAACATAAGGTTATCTTAACCTTGAAAGAAACATGTGTCCATGTAATAAAAGTACTGGCTTCAGATGCTGTTTAAAAAGCTAGATGACAGGAATCCCGTGCTAATCCCTGGTTTTGACAGGTATCTCACGCTAATCTCTCATTTTGACAGGTACCCTACAATATTATGGGCTGGTTGGATAAAAATAAGGACCCTCTGAATGAAACCGTTGTGACAGTCTTCCAGAAATCTTCAAATAAACTGCTGGCCAGTCTGTATGAAAAATATGCTGGCTCCTACTCAGGTAACAGCCTTATTATTCTTAATTCAAATATTCTTACACTGTTACAAACAACTTGATATACAGCAGACGGTCCCCATAATAAAAAGGAAGAAGGTCCTTGATCATGAGATGATATACAGCAGACGTTCTCCAAAATAAAAGGGAATAAGGACCCTGGAAGTCTTCAGGGTGTTAGAGCATAAGACAGACAGAAGGTTCACTGGGGATCAGCTCACTTGTGTTGTTTGATGTTTTCTAGGGGTTGCTATGATGTGAAGAGATGGGGTGGGGGGAGTTTGCTGTAGCAAGAAACATATTGACGAGAACGAGATGCCAAGGGCAAAGACCGAATTAGAGAGACATGGTCAGCGTTCATCAAGCCTTCTGTATGAACACGCAGGCTTGGTATGGAAGTGGGTCCAGTGTACAAGCCCCATTTTTTTACGGCAAAGAGATTACGTTTACTGACTCTTACAAGCTTTATAATTATACAGTTATATGCAACTCCATTCAAATACAGGACATTGCATTGAATCCTCGAGACCCACCAACAGTTCAGGCTTTATCAGTGTTTTCATTGGAACAGTATTGGGAATGGCTTAAACCCTGGACTCTATGGGTGCTTGAGGACTAAGATGGAACAGCTGACCTAGATAATGTAATTAGTTACAGGAGATATATCTATGAGATATGACATTTCTGCAGATTCAATGATTTTATTGAGGTTGCAGAGTTTAACACAGAGGAAATAAACAAATTATGCCAAAATATCAATGGTGGAAAAATTGCCCAATGTGTCTGCTGTGGCCTACATTTTAAAAATATTTCTTTTAAGCCACTGCAATCCATTATTTAATTAATAAAACACTACAGCTGTCGGTAGGTAACAATAACACACATATGTTACTTACTAAATTGAGATTATAAAACCAAAGCAACATGTGTTACAGCTATCATATTCAGCAGTCTTAATAATCTACCGTAAAGCATATACCAACAAGGGATATCTATAGAAAGGCTGTTTAACCCATGTTTAGTGGTTACGTTTATACTGCTAGCAGCTGCACAGAGTAAAGGTCTTCCAATCTCAAATAAGGGTCTTCCAATTTTATTATACCAGTGTAATAGCATTATGGGTTTAGGTTAGCTCTAAGATAATTTGCCTAATGAATATCCACCAAAGTGGCAAATCTTAGGGGCACCCCAAGAATTATTGACTCCCTACTTCTCAAATAAGATGGGACCAAATATACTATAAATTCTGATACATTGATGGAAAATTTGTGGCAGGATACACTTTGATGAATTTCAATGTATACTTAGCACGGCATGGCTCTAAAGAGTCTGGTTTTGTTTTTGATTGACAGAGGAACATCATAAAACCGGCGTCAAAGAAAAACGCAAAAAGGCAGCTTCATTCCAAACCGTATCACAGCTTCACAAGGTAAGGACCCAGAGGAATCCAGATCAGTGAAGCAAAGCACAGATCTAAAGTGTGAAATGGAAATGGAAACATATAAATAACAAATAGGGCTATGCATCCAATGGTAATGAAGCCTCCCTTACTGTACACACAGTGATAATATTTCTTAAAGGGACACTACAGTCACCTGAACAACTTTAGCTTAATGAAGCAGTTTTGGTGTATAGAACATGCCCATGCAGTCTCACTGATCAATCCTCTGCCATTTAGCAGTTAAATCCCTTTGTTTATGAACCCTAATCACACCTCCCTGCATGTGACTTGCACAGCCTTCCATAAACACTTCCTGTAAAGAGAGCACTATTTAGGCCCTTCTTTATTGCAAGTTCTGTTTAATTAAGATTTTCTTATCCCCTGCTATGTTAATAGCTTGCTAGACCCTGCAAGAGAATCCTGTATGTGATTAAAGTTCAATTTATAGATTGAGATACAATTATTTAAGGTAAATTACATCTGTTTGAAAGTGAAACCAGTTTTTTTTTTCATGCAGACTCTGTCAATCATAGCCAGGGGAGGAGTGGCTAGGGCTGCATAAACAGAAACAACGTGATTTAACTCCTAAATGACAGTGAATTGAGCAATGAAATTGCAGGGCAATGATCTATACACTAAAACTGCTTTATTTAGCTAAAGTAATTTAGGTGACTGTAGTGTTCCTTTAATATTCCTCTATACGCAATGCTAACGGCATTAACTGCTACTGTTCGCACAGTGAAATAGCGATACCCTTTACTGTACACACTATGGTAATGATCCCTCACTGCATACACAATGATATTTAAGTTTGCCCTTACTGTGCTCACTGATAATTGAGTATCCACTTAGTGTATACACCAATTATGCTGTCTTTCTTTACTGTACACACTGATCTTGGTGCATGCCCTTATGCACACAAAATGATAAATGGTCCATCCAAAGTGATAGAATATCCTCCTTTTTCTGTTCAAACCATGCAAATGGGACCCATCCATACTGTACACACACAAATAATGCTCTCCCTTTAATGTACAAACAGTGATATACAGTTTATACAAAGTAATAATGGACATACCCTACTGGGTACACTTAGAAGTGTGAATATTATGTACATACAAATCTTTACTGTACCCTTAAATAATTATTTTAATCCTGCTGTTAACCTAGCAAGCCCACATTTTCTGAGCAGATATTGTTAGTATATTGATCACAACAACAGGCCTTAAATTAAATTGATAAAAACATAATTAAAGTTTACCTTTAAACAAATAGCTGGAGTTAAATGAAAGTTTTAATAGTTCAAATAGACCGAGAAAATCGGACTTTTGACTTAGAATGATTGAAACCATTGGTAAAAAAAAATCAGTGGTAAGCTTTGTATTTGGGAAATCGAAGAATATATCTAAGCGGTGAACAAAAGCTACAAAAATAAAAGTAATGAAGAAAAAAGAAAAAAACTTTACACTTATAGATAATGATAAACAAAAACAAAAATCTATGCAAGGTAGCTTATTTGATATGTACGATTCATTGCCAACTTGGTTAGAGGGATTCTAATCCCTACTGAACACACAGATTCCAAAGGCACCTTGTTCACACCAGTGGTAATTCCATAGCTCCATCATCTCAATACATTTTTGTACCAGTAAAAAGATGGACTACATAATCCTGCGTCCATCTAAAATATACTGGGTAGTAGCAAAGTTCTCCAGTATACCATAACCAGATTAGAATTCAGTTTGAAATGTAGAAAGTTCCATTAAAGCAACATTCTCATTGATTGGTAGATTAAAATATATAATATAAGAATTGACCACTTTATTAATGGTGCATCTTCTCTTTGAGAGTGAGGACGTTAAGACTTGCAGTGATGTTTAGTTAAATCTACTTTATGAACATCACTTTAAGTCTGTACTTCTTCACTTTCATCTCTACAAATCAAATGAAGGTGAGAAAGAGGATGAGAGATCGGTAAGAACTGTTTCAAAAAAGTATGTTTTTTTAAATCTTTTTTTGTAGTATATTTTAAATTTAGATGTTTTATGCATTGAAACCTTAAACACTAAATTTAAATTACATTTTTCTTCTTTTATAAGTGAATGTTTGTTAGTCTGAGCACCAAAGCCTGGTTAGCATACATTCTTCGGTATTGCTTTGTGTATATTTTTTGTGTTTATTTTTTGTAGCCCACCTTCTCCTGCTATCAGTCAGTCACAATATCTTCTTCTAATAGAAACTTGACAAAGACTCCGGCATGGAGTCAAAACGTTGTAATTTGGCTTTTTCCTAGAAAAAGCCTTCTTTATGCCTCAAATTGTGTGCCCCCAACCCTTCTTGCAATTATTCACAATATCTTGCTCTGTCCAAGATATTTTAGTTTTGACCATTATTGGTATTGTTAGACATGGTTAAGCTTAATGCTATCTTTAAGACTTTTAGACACCAACTGGAATCGAACTTGCAAGTTTTAATATACCTCCGATCAGAGCTGTGTGTTCAAATCAGTCCATACCAGTAGACTGCTAAACACTAATGCCAATCTAATGGTTCTCTATGAAAGCAATGGATTGGTCAGAATATTGGTATTATTGATATATAGTAGTGCACTGCTTAACCCTCTTGTATTAAAAGCTGATTAAAAATGTAAGCGTTACTTTACTTTCGATACATTCTAAACTATCTGTTTGTGTTTGTCATGTAGGAAAATCTGAATAAGCTGATGACCAACCTTCGGTCAACGCAGCCCCACTTTGTGCGGTGCATTATCCCTAATGAGAGCAAAACCCCAGGTAGGAAAAACACTACATCTGTTAAAATCCACTCTACCTGGTCTTGTATAAAACAGGGAAATTGGTGAAGGGCTGTAGGGTTTAACGCAGTGTCCTCTCTTCTTACTCTACAAAAGTGTCAATCTCAGCTTGAAAGAAAAGTCTCCAGTGTTAACCAAAATGTTGCACATGCTTTAAACCTGCCTTGGTCCTTACACCCAATTTTGTGCCATGTCTCTTACTGTTACTGGATTCACAGAAAAATGGTTTACTCTGGACCAGAGGCAATTGGGTGGTCCTGTATGTCAGTGCTCCTCAACCCTCTCCTCAAGGTACACCTAATAGTCCAGGATTGAGGGATTACTCGGGTGTGTCTAAGGTGTTTAGAAAAAAATCAAAAACAAACACCTTAGCGTCCAAAGTGATTTTTTTTTTGTTTGTTTCTTTTAAACACCTTAGACACACCAGGGTAATCCCTCAATCCTGGACTGTTAGATGTGCCTTGAGGAGAGGGTTGAGGAGCACTGACAGAATTTGTCTATTTCAAGAAGTATCTGTATTTTTATAAAATGTCTGAGTTGCACCTGTAATGGATCCCCTATACTCTGACTGAGTATCAAATCTCGAATGAAGCAGTGATTAAAGCTCTGAGCTACCCAAACATCAGCCTAGACTTGATGAAGGGTACAACAGGAATGTTTTATTATGGCCAGATGGCCTGCTTATATACACATCAAGAATACAGTCAAACACGCCCAGAACACTCCCACAACACACCCATGAATTTCTGAGTCAGAATGACTGTGCATACAAACATAAAATGTAAAAAATACATAAAAATACATATAAGACATAGAGGAACTCCCACAAATATTATATTGTTAGATAGCCATGATCTGAGCACCCAAGTTCTCCAAATAGCGCTCAGATCCATGCAGTGTAGGGGAAATGCCACCGTGTTAAAATTCTGACCAGACGCACACGTGGTCCTATACCCAAAACAGTTCCAGGATGTAGCGGAGGCCTGATATTTCACAGGTTAACTCCATTAAGATCCCAGTGAGGCTCAGGAACAAGTGATGAAAAATCCCATAAAGTAATAATTCCAGCAAGCAAGGTAATCCAAGAATATCCCCATACAGATCCCAATGACTGGACGACACACAGCATCAGGAGCAGAACTAACTTTTATTCCACACAACCTCCTTTTAAAGCATTCTCCCATGCAAGGGAGGGATTCACATTCATTAGTACAGTATCCAGTGGAGTAGCAGTTACCTCCCACACATCTCCTCCCCTCAGTATGACACTTAATCCTATCACACAGGTTATAGTTTTCCCCAAGTTCTGGATGTACCCTAAGATCAGCAGATACACCAATACTTTAGGTACCCCCTGGTAGCCCTGATATGGGTG
Source organism: Pelobates cultripes (assembly GCA_933207985.1). Classification (NCBI taxonomy): domain Eukaryota; kingdom Metazoa; phylum Chordata; class Amphibia; order Anura; family Pelobatidae; genus Pelobates; species Pelobates cultripes. The sequence goes on from OW240916.1 coordinate 40,066,824, forward strand.
ACTAACATATCCAAAATTCACCCAGATCGGACCAGGGGTTCGGGAGTTAGGTGGAGGGTATAATTTGACCGACCGCACACGAGGTATCCGAAAAGGGTTCCATGTATTTTGGCCCTCCGGTCTGTCTCCGTTCGGGAGTCGAAATACATATAAAAAGCTGCCATCCACGAATAATATTACATTCGTATGACTCCCCTCATTCGGTATTTTAAACTTACCCATCGGGGAGCTGATTCGCCTTCCTGTTCGGGAGTTACGGAGCTCTGGAGGTGTCAGCGGTGTTCGGGTAATTGAGTGTCCGATTTGAGTTCCAGACACTCGACGACCAAACACCGCTGAGCCTTTCGTGCGTAAGATGGCCGCCACCACGTGTTCGCATGCCGAATGGCGGCCACCCAGACACATACATAAAACACCTTTTAGTCTGCGGTTAGCGAGAAGTGTGCAGCTTAACGAGGGACACCTTCACTCTGGGGTGGTCTATCGGTTCGGTAGTTTCCATTCGTATGGAATACGGATGGCAACTACTGAACAATCACATGAATCCTACTTTACAATTAACTACACAGCAGAAATAACACACGAATTGCAGTATTCTCATAGTCTTTAAGGACAGCCAAAGTACCATCCCCTACACAGGACATTTGGTGATTTTGCTTGTCAACTTTCGGGAGCTCCTGGGGCTGAAATACGGGGTGCTCCAGCGGGCTTGTAGGTAGCGTTTGTTCCCCTTAGCCTCAGACACCTTCCCTCCAAAAAGCACTCTGGCGGATTTCAAAGTGGTTCAAAACCCCGAACCAAGTTGTCCGGGAACCGCATGGTCATCTCATGCCTAAAACAGTTCCATAACATTCGCGGCTAAGTCCCGCTGAGGTGACCGGAACCCACGATGTCCTCATGCCGAAATTAGTTCCATATCGGCTAAGTACCGCTGGGACTATTCGTGGGTTTGGTTCATGCGAATGGCCACCAGAGAGCCAGCTTTCATTTCCATTCGCATAAAGGGAAAGTGCCGAACCAGGGCCACCCAGGGCAAGCAATAAACAGAAACAGAAAGTGCCGAACAGGGTCTTTGTATATGGCCCATAGTCGGTGGGCAGGAGGCTAACTTCCACACTCCTCCAGGAGTTCGTGGCAAACGTCCAGGGTAAAGAGCATTTGTCACAGCACCTGCTAATCTCAATCAGACTCAGATGCTCTTCCTCATTCACTTTGTACCTAGCACAAAACAGAGGTGGGTGCGTCTCATAGAGAGGTATGTGAAGCATTGCATATGTACCATGGCAATTACTGCGCATGCACCCTGCATAACAATGCTACTCTAATGGAGGCTTTGAATTGGCCAGGAGATATCTCAGTATTGATGGAGGGAGAGTAGCACTGTGAAGAGCAGAGTATCGCTGCTGGATTATAAATTAATCCTTATTTTAGAATCGGTGTGGACATGGACTATAAAAACCCCCATCGTTACAAACAAAGCTGTTTATTTGTGTTCTTGAAAGGGACACTATAGTGACGAAAACAAAAGTTTTTGTGTAAAGACCATGCATTTGAAGTTTCACTACTCAATTCTTTGCCGTTTAGGAGTTCAATCATGTTTGTTTCTGTTTATGCAGCCCTAGCCACACCTCCCCTGGTTGTGACTCACACAGCCTGCATGAAAAAAAAAATAGTTTATTTTTCAATCTGATGTTACTTAATGTAAAAGATTTTATCTCCTGCTCTGTAAATTGAACTTTAATTACATACAAGAAGCTCCTAAAGGGAGCAAGCTATTAGCAGAGCAGAAGATAAGGAATTCTAAATTAAACGGAATTTGCAATAAAGGAAATGTAAATATTAGATGACTCTTTACAGGAAGTGTTTAGGAAGGCCGTGTAAGTCATATGCAGGAAGGTGTGCCTAGGTTTGCATAAACAAAGAAATTTAACTCCTAAACGGCAGAGAATTGAGCAGTGAGATTGCAGTGGCATGATCTATACACCAAACCCGCTTCATGAAGCTAAATTTGTTTTAGTGACTATGGTGTCCCATTAATGTCCAGCAAGAAAGAATTTACAGAAACTGTTACACTGTTTGTTCTTAGTGTTTACAGCTCTTGAGTTGGTTTTACCCTTTTTGTTCAAGGGTCAATCTCTTGCTTACAATGGCACAATTTAATAAGCTTTACAAATCATTCAATATTGCTAGAAGAACGTTCTAATGAATTATCTACAAAAATTTCCTTGGACCTTAATGGTTTCTTCTGTAGATAAATCATTTGAAAAGTTTTTCTAACAGTATTGAACAGGCCCGGACTGGCCATCGGGCACACCGGGCAAATGCCCGGTGGGCCGCGGTGGCCGTGGGGCCGAGGCCGGCAGGGAGATCACAGGATCTCCCCTGCCGGTCTATGCAGGGCCAGCGCTACCCGAGCGCCGGCCCTGCAGTAGTCCACGGTGGCCGGTGGGGAGATCAGAGATTTCCCTCACTGGCCCACATGCAGAATACTGCGGCCGCTGGGGGAGAGAGGGAGGGAGCCAGCCTGCCAGCAGAGGAACCCCGACGGAGCTTTAACTTACAGCTCCGCCGGGTTCCTCGCGCGAGATTCGGAGCGTTGCCATGGCAACGCTCCGGGTCTCGCGAGAGTGAACTCTAGCCTCACAGGCTAGAGTTCACTCACCACTAGGACCACCAGGGATGGATGGCAGCCCCAGCAGCAGGACCCCCACCCTCACAGGCTAAAGGTAAGCAGGGAGGGGGGAAATAATCACCTAACTCACATCAGCCTCACAGACACCCCTAACACTCACAGCACCCTCACTCACACACACACACACACACACTGCACCCCTGACACTCACAGCACACACACACACACACACACACTGCACCCCTGACACTCACAGCACACACACACACACACACTGCACCCCTGACACTCACAGCAGACACACACTGCACCCCTAACACTTACAGCACCCTCACACACACACACACACACACTGCACCCCTGACACTCACAGCACACACACACTGCACCCCTAACACTTACAGCACCCTCACACACACACACACGCACTGCACCCCTGACAAGCACAGCACACACTCACTGCACCCCTGACACGCACAGCACACACTCACTGCACCCCTAACACGCACACACACACACACTGCACCCCTAACACACAGTCCTCACACGCACATAGCACCCTCACGCAAACACAGCACCCATCACTCACACACTACACACCTCACACACACTGCACCCCTCTCGCACACACACTACACCCCTTACACACACACACACAGCACCCTCACACACACTGCACAATATGCTTTCCTAGCATTTTTGTCTCCTGGTATCCCAACTATGGAGACACCAGAGACAAATTTCAAGCAAACACAGTGCAAGCATGTTATTGAATTTTTGCTTGCGCTTCTCTCAGCAGAGCTCTGCGCATGGTCTACCCTGGAAGAGCATTGAACCAACATGCTCACTTTGTGATGGGGCGTGCTTGTCATTGGTGATGACAAAACACACCCTATCTGGCCCCGCCCCCTTTGTAGTGGGCCGCTGTAATTAAAAAATGCCCGGGCCGAATTATCTTCCCAGTCCGGCCCTGGTATTGAATCATTTGGAAACTTTATTAAATGAAGGCCTATGTTTGTAATCAATGCGTATTTAACAGGGTTTTATGTGGAAAAATAGATGTATAGGGAGAACTTGTAATAAAAAAACCATTAAAAAAATCTGGCAGTTCAACCACAGGATTATATCAAGATTGCACTAACCTTGATAAGAATGAGTCTTGTATGCTACGGTTATGGAAGGCAGAGACTATAATTTTGTTTACCACACTTTTTCAGGTGCTATAGATGCATTTATGGTCCTTCACCAACTAAGATGCAATGGTGTTCTAGAAGGGATTCGAATCTGTCGCAAAGGATATCCTAACAGGCTTCTATATGCAGAGTTTAAGCAACGGTGAGCCATTTGTCTCTTTTTTGATAGGTGTAGAAATAACTATTAAAACCTCTGATTAACATGTCACATGCTTTTATTTTAGGTATCGAATTCTCAATCCTAATTCAATCCCAGATGATAAATACGTTGATAGCAGAAAAGCCACGGAAAAACTGCTGGGTTCATTGGACATTGACCACACACAGTACAAATTTGGCCACACCAAAGTATGGACAGTCATTTCATGCTTTTGGTGTATTCAGTTACTTGTTTCCAGGTTTTATTGGCTCTGGCTAATTAACAGTTTGAAATGTAACATGATGTTTCTCCTTCAGGTCTTCTTCAAGGCTGGGTTGCTGGGGCAGCTGGAAGAAATGCGGGATGAACGCTTGGCCAAGATCATCACTATGCTGCAGGCAAGAAGTCGAGGGAGACTGATGAGAATTGAGTACCAAAAAATCATAGCAAGAAGGTAAGTGCTTATTTCCTGTTTCCATAACTGCTCATAACGTGTTCACTTCCTTTTGTAAAGAATACGCTTCAGTGTTCGGCGATATTACCAAAGCTTCTCTGTCAGTATTTGTTAAGATGTCTATTACTAGTTATTAATACATTGCTGCCCTGCTGATGTAGGGATGCATTGTTGGTGATCCAGTGGAATATTCGTGCTTTCAACGCTGTCAAGAATTGGTCTTGGATGAAGCTTTTCTTCAAAATTAAACCATTGCTGAAGTCGGCACAGACTGAGAAGGAAATGGCCAATATGAAGGAAGAATTTGTGAAGTTGAAGGAGGCTTTGGAGAAGTCTGAAGCTAAGAGGAAGGAGCTGGAAGAGAAACAAGTCACCTTAGTGCAGGAGAAGAATGACCTTGGTCTGCAGCTTCAAGCTGTAAGTAATTTATCACGCACATTGAAATGTTCATATAATGCTGTTCTGGGTCTTCTGTTATGTCCATCTAAGAATGTATTGTGTACAGTATATGAGAAGATGCCTAAGTGGAATTCAACATAGCATTCTAGATTCTATTTAGATTGCAGGTAACTGTATTATATTCATTCTACTTATATTTTGCACTACACACTCACTGGCGCACTCTGAAATCAAAAGGTATTAACAGGACCTGGTAAGGGAAGGAGTGTGCTTTTATCAAAGAAGTTGTAATATAACATATGAAAACAGAGATTAAGCATTCATCTAAACAAGCATACATTAAAAAGGTACTACTGTGACCAAAAGTTATATATAACGTTTTCAGGAAGTTTGATTTTTACATTGAAAACCTGGGCAGTTTTAGGAGTCAAATTGCCCAAAGCCTGGCTATGTCCTCTTTTCATCTATTCATTTCATCTGATGCTGATGATTCTGTTGAAGGGATGTGGAAGACTGGAATATAATAGTCTTTTTGACTGCAGGAACAAGATAATCTTGCTGATGCTGAGGAGCGTTGCGACCTACTGATCAAAACAAAAATCCAACTGGAAGCCAAACTAAAAGAGTTGGCGGAAAGAGTGGAGGATGAAGAGGAAATGAATTCTGACTTGACTTCGAAGAAACGCAAGTTGGAAGATGAGTGTGCTGAGCTAAAAAAGGATATTGATGACCTGGAGATTACTCTGGCCAAAGTTGAGAAGGAGAAGCATGCGACTGAAAACAAGGTCAGTTCTTTCTTTTTTTTTAAGTTTGCTGGCCTTTGTGAGATTGTCTGTTTCTTTAATTGGAACCCTCTACTATGCTTTGAAATATGAATCAAGGTTGAAGAGCTTTCTTTTTTTTGCCCAATAAATTGTATCTGTGTCATTCATGGTATGGACTTATTGCATTATTTAGGTGAAGAACCTTGTAGAGGAGATGGCAGCTCTGGATGAGATCATTGCTAGACTGACCAAAGAGAAGAAAGCCCTACAGGAAGCTCACCAGCAAGCTTTGGATGACTTGCAAGCAGAAGAAGACAAAGTCAATACGCTTACCAAGGCTAAAGCCAAGTTGGAGCAACAAGTGGACGATGTGAGTTAAATAGCTTTACTTAGTAAAAGGAGTTAGACTTTAGATGTTTGTAATGCTTTCTAATAATTTGCCCAGGGCCTTGGTGGTATGTAGTTACACACTTGTGAGGTGGAATTGGTAATACCCTAACCTGTCTTTCCATATTAGTAAAAGAAGAAAATATTCTATAGGCACTTTATCTTTAAATCAATAGTTTACAAGATTATTTTTTTTGTCTTTTTTAAGATCTAACAATATAAATGTTTCAATATGTAAATGAAGGCTCATTTTCATCAGAAGGAGAAAAAAAAATAGATATTTGGTATTGGTAAGACATTTTGTGTCAACTCCAACAAATTTCACACCTTGCCTACAGCTGGAAGGGTCCCTGGAACAGGAGAAGAAGCTACGGATGGATTTGGAGCGTTCAAAACGTAAGCTAGAAGGTGATCTAAAACTTACCCAGGAGTCGGTCATGGATCTAGAGAATGACAAGCAGCAACTGGAAGAGAAGCTGAAGAAGTAAGTACCACGATTATTTTTATTTTTTTGTGGATGGAAATGGTCTCCCCCAAGTAACTGTTAAGAAAATATTTTATGGATTTGCTTCTGATGGTCAATGTTTGCGAATAATAACCTAATAATATTATAGCACTGGTGGTTTTAATGTCTGTGGAATCTATGAATGTCTATTAGGGCAATGAAAATAATCTCAGCATTTCATATTGCGTTTTGAAACTTCTAACTACTTGAGGACTTTTTAATTACCATGCAAAATATTGTTTGTGAAAGAAGAGGGAATATATGATTTCGTATAGCTGTATTAAATAAAACAGTACTCTGAGATACATTCTATGAGTGCAAAGCCAACAGTGAATTTTACCGGGTTAAGAAGACATGGTCTAGATCCTTTACATCTTATAAATGAAAGATATATCAAGGTACATAAACCGTCCTGTATATGCCTATCTTAAGATGTCTGTATCAGGAGATAGATCTATGATTTGTGTAATGGTATTCATATGTTATTTATTTTTTTCCATAGGAAAGATTTTGAGATCAGCCAACTAAACTCTAGGATTGAGGACGAACAAATGATGTGTGCTCAACTGCAGAAGAAAATAAAGGAACTACAGGTAATTGTTTGCTTATTCGCAATAATAGTGTGTCGGATGTCTGGTTCAAACTTTATTAAACATATTAATTGTACTAAATAGGGAAAGCCATATTAAGTATGGCTTAGCAAGTAGGAGTGGAATTCAATTAAACCATGAGTACACGAACATCCTTTTGTGTAAAAAATAAAAACATCTTTCTTCTTGTTTCCATATGTCTGTTTTCTCCATAGGTTATCTTTATCCCTGTGTTTAAATAAATAATTGCAACTTTAGGCTTATTTACTTAAGAAAAAAAAACAACACAAATCCACCACTTACCCACCAGTATGCATTTTCATTCTACAAACTGTATGGCTTCTAAATATAATTAATTGATTCCCTCATCATATGCAGAACTCCCTTTGTTCAAGTGTCCATATTGTTTATCCATTGTACTCCTTAATTAGTCTTCACTTTTGGGTTCTTCTATATAGTTCCCTCTACCCTGAAAAGCACCCCTTTTCCCACTCAAACGCAATTTGTCCTTTCAATAATTTTTTTTCATATATTGTTATTTGGTTTCCTAAATTGTTTATTGTATTTTCATTAATTTGTTAAAGGTACTGTCATCTAGTGGGTGAGATTCCTTTTTTTATTCCATAGTCTTTTTATAAAATGTCTTGTCACTTTCTGACATTGCACATACAGTATGTGTATATTATTTTAATCAAAAACTAGAATTATCTTGGAAAGCAAAATGGACAAACTACGACCAGCACCCGATGATGAAATGCTTTTTTCTTATGATCCCCCATCTCTTTTAGAGTAGGAATGATAAGACTAAATGTAAAATGTTCCTGCATTGAATTCTCTCTAGACTAAGTGCCCCATCTCTGTTGCAGGCACGTATTGAAGAACTAGAAGAAGAGTTGGAGTCTGAAAAAGCTACGCGCGCTAAGGTAGAGAAGCAACGCTCTGAAGTAGCGAAGGAGCTAGAGGAGTTGAGTGAAAGGCTAGAAGAGGCTGGAGGCGCCACATCTGTGCAGATCGAGATGAACAAGAAGAGAGAGGCGGAATTCTTGAAGATGCGCAGAGACCTAGAAGAGGCAACCTTGCATCACGAGGCCACAGCTGCTGGGTTGCGCAAAAAGCATGCAGACACTGTGGCTGAGCTCGGGGAGCAGATAGATAGCTTGCAGAGGGTCAAGCAGAAGCTGGAAAAGGAGAAAAGTGAAATGAAGATGGAGCTCGATGACTTGTCTTCTAATATTGAGCAGCTTATGAAAAATAAGGTGAGCATTCAATATTCTAGACATTGTGATTGGATACAAGCCACTTTTTACATCTGTATGCTAAGTGTTTACAAGAAGAAACTGTCCAGTTTTAGAAAAATAACATGCATGGTCAGTATGTATAGAAGCTGTTATTGGAAGGCAAATCCAATACAGACCAGTCCTTTTTGATACATTTTATTAATAAAGTCAACAATTCCCTACAATCAAAGTTGATGGTCATGTTTGAATTTTTATGAAATACAGTTGCCATCACATTTCAAAGTTATACACATTTTACGGTGCAGGGCAATGCCGAAAAACTGTGTCGCACTTATGAAGATCAGCTGGGTGAGGCGAAGTGTAAGGTTGATGAGTTGCAGCGCCAATTAGCCGATGTCTCTCTGCACAGAGCCAGACTGCAGACTGAGAACGGTAGGTAGAGGCTTTCTTCATCCAACACCGAGCGGATAAGTTAATTAGATGAAAAGCAATTTCTGCTGTGAATACATTTGTTTTAATTTTACAATATGCAATATGTTATGTGCAAAGTGTATCTTGTAAGTATGAAGGAAATAATAGCTGCTTTTGATATTAGTGTTTCAAAATCTATTACTAAGGGAAATATAACAAAATCTGGCGCCGTGTAAAAGGAATATTCTAAAATGTATGACCTCTTCTTGAGTTTCCAAAATGCTGGCACACAGATTTTAAATCTATAGGTTCTCAAAGGTCTTCTCCAGACCCCAGCATTGTAGGTTTTGTAATTCTCTTCCATTTACTCATTGTGATCACGCGGACAGATCTACAATTTTTTTTTTTGGAAGAAAGATCTTAAAAATCTGCAATGTTGATAAAGATAGGAAGTTGGCGTTGGTATCATATGATTTCATATATTAGGGGCCATGACTCAGTTGCACATTACAGAATGCAAGTGATGACAACTACTGAAATGTGTATGTATCCTTTGGTTGACTAGGAGAATTATCCAGGCTCTTGGAAGAAAAGGAATCTCTTGTCAACCAGTTGAGTCGAGGCAAAGCGTCCTTCACCCAGACCATTGAAGAACTGAAGAGACAATTAGAAGAGGAAACCAAGGTAAAGAGCAAAACAAAATGGCATATCAAATGTTCTAGCCCATGTTTGCAATGCAGAATTTAATATTTACAGCCATTTTGGAGACATCACACAATATATTGATATGCAAGCCCTATTTTTTCTTTCAGTCAAAAAATGCACTAGCCCATGCACTACAGGCATCTCGCCATGACTGTGACTTGATGCGGGAGCAGTATGAAGAAGAACAGGAGGCCAAAGCTGAATTGCAGAGGTCTCTATCTAAAGCAAATGCCGAGGTGGCCCAGTGGAGAAACAAGTATGAAACAGATGCTATACAGCGAACAGAAGAACTGGAAGATGCCAAGTATGTTTATTATGCTAAAGGTTTCACAGTGTAATGGAGCCAGCTAATCTATTAGAGGTCATAATTTGATAATGAAATGTTGGTAATACTGTCCTACATGACAATAAAGAAATTGACCTGAATTGCGGTTTCTTCCTTGTTCAGGAAGAAACTTGCAGCACGTCTTCAGGACGCCGAGGAAGCAGTAGAAGCTGCCAATGCCAAGTGCTCCTCTCTGGAGAAGACCAAGCATCGTCTACAAACAGAGATTGAGGATTATGTTATTGACCTAGAAAGAGCCAACTCTGCTGCTGCTGCTTTGGACAAAAAACAAAGGAACTTTGACAGGATTCTCATCGAATGGAAGCAGAAGTACGAGGAGACCCAGGCTGAGCTGGAAGCCTCACAGAAGGAATCCCGTAGTCTTAGCACAGAACTCTTTAAGTTGAAAAACGCCTATGAGGAGTCTCTGGATAATTTGGAGACAATGAAACGGGAAAACAAAAACTTACAAGGTAATTTAAAATGAAAATAAGGTAAATAAAATATACATGCATTACAAAAAAAAAAAAATTAATCAAGTAGGCTTTCTTTATCAGGATCGTATAGGTCCATTATAGGCACAATAATGTAAAATATTTAATGTACCTAGTTAATATATTTAATGGTTTTCTTTTGTACTTTTAAATTACTAAATTGCACCTTACTCAATGAGTGGAAAACGGTTAATGTTACATTTCCGTCAGCCAGGTCATCGAAGCCAAATCATGCATCAGTTTATCATTTAATGAAACATCTTTTCACTTTAGAGGAAATTGCCGACCTCACAGATCAAATCAGTGCCAGCGGCAAAATGATCCATGAGCTAGAAAAGGTGAAGAAGGCTCTAGAGAGTGAAAAGAGTGAAATCCAGGCAGCTCTGGAGGAGGCCGAGGTGAGCAATACATAAACCTCTCAACTAGAAGACTTAACAGACTTTGATACATAGACACAAGGATAAGAACACAACAGATTGTAAGCTTGGAGCGAGGCCTTTCTACTTTACCTGTGTTTTTTTTTTTTCTCTGTCTGTCAAATGGAGCTTGTAATATTCTTTACTATATCAGGCATTTTATAAACTGACCACTATATATCGATATATCCATAACGGATGTATTCGGAAAAACAGGGGTTTATTTTCTAAACACCAATTCAGTGTTTAACGGAGAAACCCCACGGTAATACACAAGGCTAATGCTGCATCGACTAAGAGGATTTAATTCAGTAATTTACAGATATTCATTTAAAAGAATTTGGAGCACTGTCATGTTAAATTCATATATATATATTTTCTAAATAACTTAAAGGAATCTCATTAAACCTGAAAAGTCTTAGGAAGATGTTAGGGTTATTCTAACAATATCTCACCTATTTGTGAACAACACCCTTGATCCCCTTTATTGCATACATTAGGATGCACTTCATTATGCATTATGTATTTGCCAATATGTGCTTTATTTTTGGATGTGTTAGGGAGCCCTAGAACACGAGGAGAGCAAGACCTTGAGAATTCAGTTGGAGCTGTCACAGATAAAAGCTGATGTAGACAGAAAACTGGCTGAAAAAGATGAGGAGATTGAGAACCTGAGGTGAGACAATGGGTTCTCCCCGCCACATGTCTATAGATTCTGTAATTAAACACCATAAAATAAAGTAAATGCATTTATTTAAAAAAAATAAAAAATTTGAGAGTAACTACACGAAAGTGTATGTGCGCAATTGCACTATTCCATCTTGTATCTGCACAAACTATCTGCTCGTCCAATATCCGTACCTGCAGAATATGTAATTATGTGCTTTATGTTTATATAATTTAGGCGCAACCACCAGAGGGCCATGGAGTCCATGCAGGCAAGTCTCGACGCGGAAGCCAAGGCCAGGAATGAAGCTATCCGGCTCAAGAAAAAAATGGAAGGAGATCTCAACGAAATGGAAATCCAACTCAACCACGCCAACCGGCAGGCTGCAGAATCCCAGAAAATGGTCCGTCACCTCCAATCTCAGATGAAGGTTGGTAATATTTAATGCTTTAGCCAAGTGAGCATACTGGGTGTAATAGTACATGTCTTTACAATACTTTTATCAATGTAATATGAGCATTTAGCAGCCAATACTGTTATAAAGTTTAACTGTATTGCCAAATCAATATATCTCATGCTTTGATAAGCAGTAATAGTTTAATAACATGTGATATGGGTCTGATCCTGTATTTTAGGATTTGCAGATTGAGTTAGATGATACCCTCCGACACAATGATGATCTCAAAGAACAGGCTGCAGCTCTTGAGAGACGTAATAACTTGCTCTTAGCCGAGGTAGAGGAACTACGGGCTGCACTGGAACAAGCAGAGAGGGGAAGGAAATTGGCAGAGCAGGAACTGCTGGAGGCAACAGAGAGAGTCAACCTCCTACATGCTCAGGTATACAGAATGAGATTACGAAAATCACAGAATAACATTAAGGTTCTGTGAATAACATTAAGGTTCTGTGATAGAATTAGTAATAAACTGTATGTTTTATGCCCTAGAACACTGGCCTTATTAACCAGAAAAAGAAACTAGATGCAGACATCTCTCAGCTGACCACAGAGGTAGAAGAAGCTGTCCAGGAATGTCGAAATGCAGAAGAAAAAGCCAAGAAAGCCATCACCGATGTATGGAGGATAGATTTTAACATCCAACCATGTGTGAAATATTTGAGCAAGATTTTGTTTTACAAACACAGTTACAACAAATTTAATTACACAGAAATCTATTCACTAAGCAGCAACGGGTGTTCAGTTGTCCAAATTCAGCTGTTTGAACCAAAACCCATTAGGCTATTTAAAAAAGGCAGATTCAGTTAGATCAGCTGTATTTGCAGTGCACCACCGCATGACTGCCATTCAGTTAGCTGTTAAAATCAATAAATCGCTGTACAAGTTCTGTAATTCATCTGTTTACAGTTTCAATTAATTGATTTACCTGAATCTGCAAAATTCTCTAATATCTAATAAACCAAATGATTCCATAATTCCTGGTTTAATGAATATCCACCTAAACATTTTACATGGTAAAAGGAATGGGTATATATACCAAATTGTAGATTGCTTCTAAGAACTTACTTGAAATGTGTTACTTTATTGAGAGAGCAGTTTACCAACATATCTACCATTACACCTTTGAAGTGGAGTGCTTTTCCATACTTCGGAACGATAATCATATGTCACGGTTGCAGGCTGCAATGATGGCAGAAGAGCTGAAGAAAGAACAAGACACCAGTGCACACCTTGAAAGAATGAAGAAGAACATGGAGCAGACCATCAAAGACCTGCAAATGCGTCTCGACGAGGCCGAGCAAATTGCACTTAAAGGGGGAAAGAAACAAATTCAGAAGCTTGAGGCCAAGGTGGGTTTAAGTTAAAAACAAACAAAAACACCAACAATTGTGTATCAAAGTCTTCTCCATCCCATATTTTCCAGATCCATAATTCAACACAAATATCAATGAACTTTAATTTTGTTCCCAATCTTTGGTAAATTGGACGCTTTAAATTAAAAATCATATAAGATATGGCCCTTTGGTGATTGCGTTTGGTCATTGTAGATCCAGGCAGCTTTCTATAATGGCCTATGTTTCTAGGTGAATCTGTCCTGTGAATTGTCTGCATGCCCATGTATAGATGGAGGTTCACAGCTCCATGACTGTTCTAGGGAAATCATTATATATTTCACGTTCTATCACGTTATCATTTTAATTGGCCAAAAAAAAGCAATTGCCAAATGAAATGATTAGTTCAATACGTTGTTTCGGCTTTAATGTTTTCACTTGCTTTTCAGCTCACAACAGCGTACCATTGAGCGTTCTATAAACAATGTAGATACATTCTTATCAGTCACTCAAATTGATAAAACATTTTAACAGATCTGTGGAATTTTTTATAGAAAGGAAAAAAAAGAAAATCCATGCAAACCAGTCTGTTCATCAAGTTTAAGGTTTTCTTTTTGGGTCATCTAAAAGACATCATACACAAGCGTTCTTAAAAAATGCTCTACAGATCTACCGGCAGGTTGCTGATCTGTTGAATCTTTTGTTTCCTTGCAATGTTAATTGAATTGATGCATTAACCTTTCATACTATATCTAATACATGAGCACGTTCATCATTGCAGGTCAGGGAGCTGGAAGGTGAACTTGAGATTGAGCAGAAGAAGAATGCAGAAACTCAAAAAGGAATCCGAAAGTATGAGAGAAGAATAAAGGAACTCACCTACCAGGTAACAAAATCATGGATTCTAGCTGGATGGAGGTTAGGGTGTATTCTTTTATTTATTTGGGCTAGCATTGAGAAAAGACTAAAGCCAGGTAAAAGTAACAGATAAAGAAAAGTAATTATCACTGCTTTAAGCACACTTGTCCTATTAGAGAAGGATTACAATGCCAGATGTGATCTGTTACAAATCTTGGGCCACATTTTCAAAATTGGTGTTTTACATAATAAACTTTCACCATGCTGAGGTTCCTATAGTACAATGGCACAAAAGGAGGTGGTGGTCAGAGGAGTCCAATGCGTTTTTGATTTTGGACCACAGATTGAAAGTAATTGAGAAGCACTGATACATGTAAAAAAATTTGCTTTGAATAGAGGTTACAAATTAAAGAGAAAGGTCCGTTTAAGCTTCAGAGCCTTGTTAATAGTCAGCAGGAATTAGCATCTGTATTTTTAGGTTTTATTTGAAATGTAATGCTCACACTCTTTGTAACTCAAGGGGCTGGCCAGATGTTTGCCTTTGATGAGTGTTTTCAATGATACTGACCACTCATCTTGGCAAAAAAAAACCATTTTTTAAAAATGGATAGTCTTGCTGAATTATAAAATCTTTATCCTCTAGACTGAAGAAGATCGGAAGAACCTGGCCCGCATGCAGGATCTGATTGACAAACTGCAGATGAAAGTCAAGAGTTACAAGAGGCAGTCTGAAGAGGCGGTGGGTAACTCTAGAACAATTATATGATTTGTACAAAAACAACATTACAGAGAAGCACATACTGAGAGGTTTGTTAAAACACCTCAACGAAGTTATGACCCGCCTACAAAGTAATTATTTAGGGAATGCAGACAAATAAAACACACAGACAAATGTATGTAAAATAAATATGTATATATTGGTTGTTAAATTAGGCGCTTACAGTTTTGTCATGCTGGTTAGTTGCCTCCGCTCACATGGCCAGATGAAAAGGAAAGCCACCCCCAAATGCCCAGGCAAATGTCTTGTTAGCCTGGCGGCTAACTAAAAATCTGGTCGGGCGGGTGGCGCTGGAGCACTGGGGGGTGGGGGCCTGAGTTTTGTCATGCCTAGGGCAGAGCAAAACCAGGATACACCACTGGGGTTGAGGTCAGGGCTCTGTGCTGACCAGTCAAGGTATTATACACCAAATTAACCCATAAAGCAAGGTCTGCATGGACTTTGCTTTATGGTCATGTTGGAATAGAAATTATCTTTATGGGTTAACGCCTCCTCTAGTGGCTTTTCCAATTGTGTTGATACCATCATATCTCACATTGCTGACATGTTTATTGTCGTTTGCAGGAGATGCAGGCCAGCTCCAACCTAGTGAAGTACAGGAAAGTTCAGCACGAGCTGGACGATGCAGAGGAACGAGCTGATGTAGCAGAAGCACAAGTCAATAAGCTGCGTGTACGAACCAGGGAGGCTGCAACTTCTAAGGTAAGCCAGCTTAGAATCTCTCCAGTTATGACAGCATTAGACAAGTCAGTTGCATTGAAGTATGAACCCTATATGATGCATGTTTGCCATTTTGTTAGGCTTTCAGGCTCTAATTAAACTTGGTTATGCCATTTCAAAATAAAGGGGGTGTGCATTCACTACAGCTTACATTTTTAGCATACAAACCTCCATTTTGTAGATTGTGACTATTTACTTTAAAGCGACACTACAGGCACTTTATCATATTGAAGTGTTGATCGTGCCTGGAGTCTGCTGTGCCATTCTATTCATTGTTAAACCATTTCTGGTTTTACACTAAACAAGGGTTCTCAGCCAGGCTCCTGTTTCTTCTCTGAATGGAGAGAAAATGCCAAGAATATTAAACAATTCAATAAAAGAATATCTAAAAATTTGCAGTCCGATTATTTTTATGAAGTCAAATGCAGGGAGGTGTGCCTAGAGCTGCATAAACAGTGTGATTTAACTCCTAAATGACAGAGAATTGAGCAGTGAGACTGCAAGGCAAATGATCTATACACCAAAACTGCTTCATTAAGCCTAGTTGTTTTGTTGACTATAGTGTCACTTTAAATATAACATGGCAAAAAATGAAAAACATCCTGTATGCAAGTTTTGTTTTTGTTTGTTTATAATCTGACAGCAAATTTTCTAGATATTCTTTTTGGCAAGAGGATTTTGCTAGAAGATCTGTATTGAGGAAATTTGTTAAATTTACATATTGCAATGTCATGTAAAAAAAAAAAAAAGAACATGTAGGTTTCATGCAGAGCAATAACATTATTAATGTCAGACTATTTTTCTTTTCTTTCCAGCATGAAGAATGACAACATTGGAATTCAGACAGTCTGTCATCCCCACCAGCAGCTGCAACAGCTGTCACCAGGCCTGATCCTACTTCTTTTTAGCCCTAAGCAAAACCCCTACCCCTTGAAAGCAAAATAAAAACGAGAGGCAAAAAAGCTCGCGTGTCTGTGTGTGGTGCATATACACTCTCCAATTCCGATTGTTAATGGGATTTGATTTAGAGAGAATGCTACAGAGAATATAAAAAGTAAATAAATGCAAAATGTTCAATTTAGGTATAAGGTACACTTATCTGCAAAAACATTACATTTCTTACACCAGAAAAAAAAAAAAAAGGTATATGCCCATTATAAACCTTTTCTACAGGCTGAAGGTTAGGAAAATAATAAGGCCTTACAAAAAAATTAACCAATCATAAGATGTTACAACAGGTACCCGTTTCTTCACCTTTTCTTGTGGAAGTGATCCTTCTGTATTAGTTCAACTTTGCATAAATAACACACCTCCAGCCCATATTAATCTTTCAAGAATGGATGGAAAAATGCAGACGTTCTCTTTTATACTAGCAAAGCCGCATCACATGGTCTGCGATTCAGTAGCGGGGAGAGCCCTAGGCGTTCTGAAAATACTCAAATGACCTGACACAAACCTGGGCTTGTTAGCATCTATAGACACACACGCTACGCAAAAAACCATAATCACAATATTAAAGGGTTGTGGTGTATTGCATTAAGGGGAGTGATTTTACACCTTGGTGTAATTTATTTGTGCTGTAGCTAGGTCTGAACCTTTGTATTTATTAAAAAAAACATTTCTTTAAAAGGAACATTACAAAGGGTCTATATCTTACAATGAACACTAAATACAACAAAATCATAACCATTGTACAGCGCCATGGAAACTGCTGGAGCTATATAAATAAAATAAAGATGAGAAAACATTTTTTTTTAAAATAAAAAACAAACAAAAATAAAACCTCCTTCCATTATTCCACCAAGAATCAAAACAAACCCTTTAATTTTTTTATTAAATATTCAGGTCCAAATATGTCCTACAAAAGATGGCATAACTAAGGGTTTGGAGATTAAATACTTGTACGCTCTTTGTCCTTAACAGGTGAAAACCTTCCCATCGCGACAGCATACACAGGGTATTCATCAAATTAGTAACTATTACCATTTGAAGACTCACAAACGTATGACATGCTTTCTAGACGATCATCTTACCGTAACAGTTCATTGAGTGCCATTATGTACTGTATTAGATTAATTCTGAAGTAGAGCAGAAAATGTATTGTGACCTCACAAAGCATGGCACTCAATCACGGTGACCTCAAAAGATACAACAAAATGAACATGTGCAGGTATAGGACAAGTAGAAATTAGTATCTACATGGTTGGTAGACTATAATCACCTTAAATTTTTTGTGGATAATTGTATTAATACTTAATTCAGATTTAATTTTAAATTCAAAATGCTGTAGTACAGAGCAAAAATAGTGAATTTAATAAGTATATGTCTATACACAGATAACATATGTCTAGAACGCTTTGTACAGTTGATCTAAAGGACATGTATTTTTAGAATTAAGCACTGTTAGAGGGAATTACGCCATGCCCCCCCAAAATCTACACTGTACCCCTTCTACTATATATCTATGAATAAATAAATCATCAAGCCATTAAATTAGAAGCATCTCTTTATTTACAAAAGGTTTTAATGAACGATATATATCTCTCAAACAAAATATTCCCAGGGCAACAAATGATTAATGCAAACATATAGACCAAAAAAAAAAAAAAAAATTGCTTTAAAATTCAGAATTATGATTGATTGTAGAATGTTAAGACAAAATAAACTTTTTTTTTTATTGTAACGCTTGCACAAAATCCTGCAAGGAAGAGAAAATATTAGATAGGTTTTAACATAATGAGGAAGCTTAAAAAATTATACCTACAACTGACAAATTGATTTTTACTCTGGGATTCAGGTATCTGGGCTTTGTGATGTCATTGCATGCCAAACTCAGTACTGCATTTGCTATGCTTTGTTATCAATGTGGTTTCAACCAATTTTTTTTATTTTTTTAATTATCGCTTTATACCAATAGTACTGAGATAAAATAAAATCATTGGCAAAGAAAAAAAATAAATTTATTCTTTATTGGTTTGCTAGCCATTTCTATGCATCTGTATGTAATGCTACGCGGACAAACCTTTCAATACGTACATGACATTCACTTTATTTTAAAAATAAATAAAAATCTGCATTAAAAGAGCCATGTTTTCATATGCACATAATAGGGAATTTTATTTGCTGGTTTAAAAAAAAAAACACTTGTTAAACACAGAGTGTTACAGTATTCGAGAACTTTTGTTTGTCCCTTTAAAGAAGGGATCAGTTTGACGTGTTCAAAACTAGTTTTCACCATGATTCCCTGCAATTCAAAAACCAAAGTTCACAAACAAACTCTCAGGTCCTTATTATTGTTTCCATGCACACTACCCCAAATATACCACAACTTTTAAGAACAGGATGGATCATGGAAAAGTAGATCTGTGTGAAAACTCAAACATTTAAGGATCACTATAGTTGTCAGGAAAACAAACTTGTTTTTGTGACAATATATAATCCTTAGGGGCCCCCTCCCTCAGGACCCCCTCTCCCACTTACCTTTATCCAGTGCTGGGCTCCCTCAGCGCTGGTGACCTTTCCTCGCCCTCCGACGTCAGCTCCCGACTGGGATTTAAAAAGCCCATAGGAAATGATTTCTCAATACTTTCCTATAGACGTTGTGCGTGGTCAGTGCGATTTTCGCATTGAGCGTCGCAGAAGCGCCTCTAGCGGCAGACAGGAAGACAGCCACTACAGGCTAGATTAACCCTGCAAGGTAAACATAGCAGTTTCACTGCAGGGTTAACACCTGGGGGACCTGGCACCCAGATGACATAATTGAGCTGACGTGGTCTGGGTGACTATAGTGGTCCTTTAACTTTCCAAAAGGAAGCACATTCAAACACAAGTTGATTTTATACATATTTCTGTATGTTATTTGCCATAATCTCACATAAATAATGTTAACTGGTATGTACATAGGATAACAACCACCGTAGAACTGTTTTTGTTGTGTATATTATCATAGCGAATCTTGGCAGCACATATATTTGTGACCTAAATTTGTCAGGATCCAATTTATTTTCCCTTTTCTCCATGGTGTCAGAAATGACTTTCACTAAACCGGTCAAGTATGCAGACTACTGCAGTTTAGAAGGTAGAACCAGATAGGGAGAGGACTGATGCAAAATTAGATTTACCAGACTGTCCCAATAAATAAGCCAGAGCTTCCTTGGACAACCAACCAAGTGTGGATAATGTGTTAAAACCAACAGCCAGTCTGAACTTTCAAAGTGATATAACACACACACAATCCACATAAAACCAAAATAAAAGCACAATGTGAAATAAACCCGCTATTTCACTTTAAACTGCCCCATAAAATGTGATTTAACGAAAGCCTTCGTTATCTTGGGGGTACAATTGAGAAAAAAAAGTTTTTTTGATATTTATATTAATAAGACAAATACCCTTTACTTTTGTTAAAAAAAAAAAAAAGGGGGATAAAAAATAATAATTTAAGTTAATTAGTGCAATGGGTCAACCATGAGATTCAATGAAATATACGTTTTAGGGTGTGAGGACACCACCGTTTTACTGTCACTTTTGTATTGAATGACCAACATACAGAAATGCAAGCCACTGCCTAATTTCCGATGGATATAAAAATGATATAGGCAATCTATAAAAGGTGGGCAGAAAGCTTGATTAAGGACTGGGAAACCTAGGTTTTTTTTAATCTTGGAGGTTGTCGATCAAAAAATTGTTTCAGTGCTAGAAGTTTGGAGTTTGCTTACTGATTCTGAAAAATATAAAGTGTAACATATTAAAAGCAGTAACAGAATTCCACCAAAGGATGTTACCCAATGTCCCTTTGGCAGAGAAATAAAAACAAAAAAAAAAACAAAAGTAATTGTCCAGAATGTAAAGGCATACTTTAAAAGAAATACAAACATATAGTTTAATTTAATTACAGTATCAACTCAATAAAAAGAGGCCACATTTTCTTTTTGTATAAGTACAGTAAAAGTATCAGGTTTTAGGTTTACATGACCAAGTCAAGAGGCTAAGAACCAGAGTGTTAAAACACAATGAAGCATCTTCTTTAAAGGAACTCTCCAAGCACCATAACTACTACAGCCTGCTATAGTGGTTATGGTACCAGGGGTGGCCTGGCACCTTCACAAATTAAGTAGTCAAACCGTTTAAGAATTGTATGACAACTTACCTTGGTTCCACCAAGTGATAGCAGCCCCCTACCCTGCTGCAGGAAGCTTCTGTCACTGAGTGAAGACTCATCATGCATTGGCTGAGAGTGAATTACCTTGAAGTAGCTCCTGGCAGCAGGTGAGACAGCAGTGAGTGCCTGGCGGACTTACTCCAACGCTACAGTGATTATGGTGCTTGGAGTGTTCCTTTAAATAACGCCAATCTGCAATTATTTATAAACTAAAAATGGTGGCATGTGACAGTTGCATGTAAATAATACATATGTTAGGACAGCTGTATATTTTGTTTTTGACTTTCTACAGATAAAATGTATTTTAAAAAATAAAGTTAAATTAACTAGCTTGTCCAGAAGAAAATGAGGGGTTAAAATTAACAATTTATTGTTGTGTTCTGAATTTTTTTCTTTTTTAAAATCAGTTGACTGTTTCGTCCCTGAATGTATTGCACAGACTTCGTTTAAAAGGGGGTGCGTAGTGCCCAACGCCTGATGCTGGATGAAAGTCTAGTTTGTTGGCTGTGTGCATCCAGTATTCCAGCACAAGCAGAACACACGCTCTCCCCAAATCCCTGAATACCCGCTCTATATCCGTTTGAAGGATTTGTCCATACAGAGCTAGAAAATGTCCTTCGTGGGATTAGTCTTCCGGAAAATCTCTGTCCACATCCATATAAGCCTCATCGATGTAGCTTACTATGGCACAGGGAGATGTCCTGTCGGGATTTAAAAGTATGGATACAGTCTCTTTCCAGTAGCTGAAATTAATGCACGAACTCTGAAAAGAATGTAAAAAATAAATAAAAAAACATTAATAACTGAAAGACAACAGAGTGCGTTTAAGTGTGTCTTGAATACATTTCTGTAACAAGTAGAATACTTTAAGTGGATCATCCCCCCCCCCCATGGTCTCAGGATTTTATTCTAGCATCCCAGTATAGGGAGGATGTCACTGACACAACAGAAAGTATATTGTCTGTATGTCTGCAAAGTGAAAATGTTACATAAATCAACAGAGCATACAAAAAGGTCATTCATTTATTATTAAATATGTGTTGATTCATTATAAAATGCCAATACAGTCAAGAAATGAAAATATGTAACTTTTATGACAAAGGTTATGAAGCCTGTCATGAGGGTGTTAAAGTGGGGGGGGGGGAATACTTATAATATGATACCACAAATGAATAATGGTTTTAACTCCTTCAGGTTAGTTTCAGTAAAAACAAAGCAAAGCCAAGGGTGCATTAATAGACATTGGCTTAAATGGCAATCTCTTGTATAAAATAAATATATGAGCAGATTTTTCATCGCACAGAACTGTGGCAAATGCTCACATATTTTGCTTATGTGCATGTCGGAAACCTAATGGCATTTCTCAGAATGCAGTTTCTGTTAAATGCCCACAGACTGTAAAAGTAATGTATGTGTGTGGGAATAATGCCAACATACTGCATGTACAATTACACAACACCTTTACTACTCCAGCGTGGTAAACCCCTCTGGTAAACTCGGCATTCACCCTTGTACTTGTCTGTTAGAATGCAGCCATTAAGTTTGACCAATCAAAGTTGTTGTAGATTTATAGTCCTGATAGGAAGAAGTAGGAACAGTGCAGGAGCAAAGATGAAGGTACATGATGCTGTATGGGACAATTTGGAAAAAAACTGCACTCACATTTTCTAAACAGGTACTGTCTTTGTCCTTGTTGAGGTAATGCTGCTGCCAGAAGCGAAGAAGGCTGTGAAAGTTGTTCAAGATGAACCCTGGATATTTCTCCACGCATTCCATGTTCCGAATGGTCTGCAGGAAGTATGGCAACCTGCCTTTCCTCCTTGCCAGCATCAGAATGACCAGAGTCGTGTTCAAACAGCTTACATTCTCCTAGGAAAGTGAAATACAAATCAAATAAGCAAGAGAAGTTGGAAACATTTATGGTGGCCGTTTAATTACACAGCAGGAGTCCAGGGTGGGGCAGCTTCGCTATGAATTTGATTGCAGAGAATGGTTTTGAGGGCCTCTGCTATGGTGAAGTCAGAAGGATATACATCATGAAAGTTGTAATAATATATAGGTATATACCTTTTGAACAACCCATCAAAAAGATCCGAAGTTGTCAAGGCATTTTATACTTTACTTTTAAAATGCATAATGGTTCAGTAGATAGAATACTAACTCAGGGCCCCCTATAGCACTCCGTTCTCACTTTTTTTTTTTTTTTATCTCTAAAAGGCTCCAGGAGAAAAAATAAACACCATTCATCGCAAGTCCTCTTACAGAGATCACAAAGGACCTCCACAAGATTAAGGAAACTCCCACTCCACACAAACAAAGAATGTTAGTTAAGATATATACTAGTTATCAGCTGTTGGGACCTCTTCCAAGCCAGTACTGCCATTTGCTTGTATCAGAAGA
This sequence comes from Pelobates cultripes, assembly GCA_933207985.1. Taxonomy (NCBI): domain Eukaryota; kingdom Metazoa; phylum Chordata; class Amphibia; order Anura; family Pelobatidae; genus Pelobates; species Pelobates cultripes. Next base: position 40,089,848 of record OW240916.1, read on the forward strand.
AAACGTCTGCCAAGACAGACGACAAACTAATCATAGTCTTCTTTCACCAAAACGAGGAAGCGATGCAGAGAGACTACACAGGAAAGCATTTAAAGTTCCTCACTCAAATCACAGCAAGCGGAGGCCCATAATTGTATATTCTTTGATAAAGCAGGAGATATGCAAGGACTAGTGTCCAGTATCCCAACAGCTGTTCTAGTTTTCTTTTGGGTAACCCAGCCCTTCACAGAAGTCTGGCACTTGAATGTGGCATACACCTCTTACCTGTGTTAAAGTCTGCACGTGTATTATGTTAATTAACCGGAAAAGGAAGGACATTCTGATAGACCCCTGAGTCATATAAGAGAGCAACCGACATTCAGACAGCACTTCTGCAACTGAGATTAAGAAGGATATGTTAGTTATGGGGCTCCAAATTTGCATTCACCCCCACTACCCATTTGCAAGTAAAAATTCAGCCCAGGAAAGTAGAAGTTCACCCTGTAGTGTGTGTCCCTCCAGGCATGTAATAGTAGCCAACTGTTCGGCCAGTCTACTAAGAAATGTTATTCCTTGTTATTTACTATGACTTACAATAAACCTCATTGTCAAATGCCTAAAAGCAACATTACCACAGGGCTGGACAAATTTGCTTGTAATCTGAGAGCCAGCTAAAATAAAAAAAAATAAAAAAAAAATAGGAGCCAGGTTTCTCAACGTCAAAAATTTAGACTTTTCAGACAGCTCACGCTGTTTAGTGAGCCCGGGTGATGTAATAACCTGGCTTCCAGCATCACTGGAGGGCGTGCAAGGGAGCAGAGCATAGTAGGGAGATGACCGCTTCCTCGCCACCATACTGAGTCAGCTCCCCATGAGCCGGCTGGTTGCCTGCCTGCTTCAGCTGTCATCTCGGGAGCTGAACGGACTCACAAATACCTAGGATTTGTCGGGCCCTGCATTAGCAGATGTTGATGTCTACTTACACAACGTCTATTCAACGTTGAGATTTGTGATAGCTCCAGTTTTAGTTGCTGTTCATGTATATGGTATATTCTGATAACCACACACACATTATTATGTATTAAAATGCCTAAAATCTTGTCTTAAAAAACACCTGCGGTTTCCAAGCGGAAAATCCAATTGTCATTGTTGCAAAGTATTTTCAAGTAGTAGCGGAATTTATTCATGTGGTTACAATCCACAGACAAAGACAGGCATTGAAGTACTATATATTTTCTTAACATATATTTTTTGCCAGTTTCATTTTTCACAAGCATCATTAAAAAGGACAAATGTAATAATTAGCAATGCAGTCTTTAGGTTAAGATTCAATGAGCCTCATGTCTCTGAATCCATTTAAACTGGCTTATAATAGGTCAAGAAATTCGCAAAACACTGTATGCAAATGACTTATTTTTTATGACAAACTCTGTCTGCAACAGCACATCTTGTAAGGGCATTTAAGATCATAAAACATTTTATAAGCACCCAAAGTAGTACATACTTCATCACTGCACCCATCCATTTATGAAGAGTATTCTCACCTTTAATTTCCTCCGATTGATTCTCAAATTTGTCTAAGGATAGAGCAATACATCTCACAAGCATGTTCGAGTCCACCAACGAGCTGTTGATCTGGTTCAAAAAAATCTGAAACTAACAGACAAAAAGGAAACCAAGAAACGTTACAACAGTTGCTTAAAAATGTTGATACTATTTAAAAGACTAGTAGAGGGAAAAACCCGATTGTTGATTTTTAAAAATTGTTCAGTATAAGATAATTAAGCAATGCAGTTTCATGGGAGACTAAGCACCAAGACTCACAAGTCTAGAGTCATAAACCACATATGACTCAGATGGTAAATGCTTGTGGACTATTCCAGGATGCCCAATCCTTTCTTTTCCTCTCAATTCAGCTGGAAACCAAGATTCTACAATTCTTTGAAGCAGTAATGGTCTTCCAGTGCTCCCGTATATGATACCATATACTTCTTTCTATAAGACTATATTTGCTATAGCAATATTGCACTATTTGTGTTTTATATTATTATTGTTGCAGATATCTTCTTAACGTGTATTCAAGAAGCTCCACCTTATGTATGTATGTTTTTCTATGTATCTTGTAGATGTGGTTTAGGGGATACCACTCAAGGTGTTTGAGCTTCACTGTTAAACTCCATATTGTGCACCTTTTTACTTTTAAGCACCAAGACTGTCATCTAGAGTTGATAAAAAAAAACCTCCACCCCCCAAACAAAACCTCCAACATATAAAGATAATCATTTCATATGCACACATACCCAGGGCTATTTGTTGCCATTTCCCAGTAATCTAATCTAGCCAGTTGCAAGAAGGCCCTCATTTACATAAAATTACTAAATAAATGTAATGCAGATTGCCTAGCAATGTAGGACCATTGGAAATTAGTACATCTAAAATTGGTTTGACCATGCTGTAACATCCCTGTACAGCCATCTCCATGATGCCCAGCTTATTTGATTAAAATAATTGTTTTCAGAAGCCCTTCAATAACATCCATTAAGGCATTTAACATGTCCATGAATGGACACTGTGACATCCTGACAAATCTGTGATGCTATTTTGGTCTTAAATTTGAAATCCACTTGTATAATTTTGGGTTACGTCTCCATCTCCAATCCTTGAGATTTTACTTAAGTTATTTTGCAATCTGTGTGTTTATATAGAAAGACAGACAGACACTTTCATTACAGCATTTTGCAAGATCCAAGACCTAAACCCAATTAGGATAACACTACATTGAAATTTCTAGACTACTTACCTTTTCATCATTATGGATGTATTTGTTAAATCTCTTAAAAGCGTCAATGTTGAATTTCATTAGTTCACCAAGAAGGTCAAAATAACTTTGAAGGACGTCGCGTGACTTACACTCACTATCCACAATGCAGTATAGGATGTGCTGCAACAACAAGAGAGAGGTCTTGAAGAATAATTCATCATCAAATCATCCCAGAGACTGAAAGAACATTAGGACATAATTTCTGTAAAAACACAACAAAACAAAACGCACACACCAGCCAACACTTCACTGGAGGAACTGTATGTTCATGTCAACCATAATATGCTCATCTGCAAAGCTTACCTCTAGAAGTCCTCTTTTGAGAAGAAACATCTGGTCAGCATAGGATGTAACTCCTCGAAGGAAGCTTTCAACAGCCCGTGCTTGCCAGAACCTATACAGACATCAACAGTCAAGATCTTCACCATATAATGCTTTCAAATGCATACAAGAGATATCTAAAGTTATTACTCCTTAATGTATAAAACCAGTGAACTAGTCTGTGAGCTTAAGGCATTCACTTCCAGTAAAAAGAAAATCACTCATACATTGTGATGGCAGGTAAGATTTTTACATTATATATATATAATATAGAGACACATATTTATTTTAGCAAAGTTAACAAATTTGCATCGGTACAATTGATCAACAAATAGCCCATCAACAATAGATATCAATGGGAAATTTATCTTTAGGCAAAAACACAATTGTATTTAAAAATAAATAAATACATTTCATGTTTTTCATGTTTCTCAGACAAATCTCTTGAATTGATATAAAAACCAGGATGCTGCCCTCACCTGAATGACGATTCTGCTGGCTCTTTCTTCATGACCTGCAGTAACCTTGTTAACAAGCCTTTCTTCCCATCGCAGACCAAGCTCCTGCAATTAATGGAGATCTTAAGCAAGTTAAATAGACACTGAAGAAAGGTTGAAACAGGGCTGTAAACTGATGCCACGTAGTACAACAATGTTGGCAACTAAATCTTCAAAACCGAAAAATAATAGCAGCAGTACACAAAGTCTCTATAAACAATTATGGCAATTACCATAACCAATTATTTGCCTCTGCAAACCCCCTCCTGCAATGCAAACACTGGGAATAGCCAGGAAAGTGGACTTTACAATGATACCAATTAGATAACAGCAGCAAAGGCTAATGAAATCAGGAAAAATAGCACAGAAATAACTTTTTAGCAAAAGCACAGTGTATAGATAAGATTGTAGACATGGTGTCTTCACAGGAGACTATGGTAGCGGCCACAATCTCTGCACTGTGATTGGTGCTTTGCTTGGAGGTCACATTACAGTGCCCAATGTTGGTGGGAGATCATAATGATATAATGCATTATTAGGGAGAGTTATGTGCTGTACAACGCAAAGACTATAAAATATAACATATCCAGCAGTCAGATTATATTTGTGCAGATCTAGGAAAACGCAGTAACCGTTGTGAGCATATAGTGTTACCTACCGGTCTGTGTTCAACACCGCTTCTACATCTGGGATATTGGCTTTAAGGGAAATCACACTCAGCTCATTCAGTTCCTGACTGTTTAGGAGGAGATATTTGTTTCTAAAAAATAAGAAAATTATTATATTAATAGAGGGTATCACTAATGCATACAGGAAAAATAAAATAAAAATGAATGAGTTCTATAAAATCCTAGTGTATGCCGAAATAATAGTCAACATGACCGACTGCCAGTACTACACCACAACCTACGAAAAGGGTTTGTGATATATGAAGTGCTTCCATTGAACACAATTATTCTATCAAGACTTACTGAGCTGTAATAATAAAATAAAACAAGGTTCCAGCTCTGTCATTTTATTAAAAAGTGTTTTTAGTGTAATAAGGAGCAATGTTTCCACCACAACTGTGGTCTTTGTCAAGATTAACAAAGGCCACAGTTAAAACATTGCTGATTTTTACACTTTGATAAACAAACACTGAGCTGAAAAGGATGTGCTGGAAAAAAAATAAAAAAAAATGTTTATTGTGTGTATATAGATCAATTTGGAGGGAGAAGCAGGTTATTGTGCACTCTGTGGGTCAGTGCTGCCCTCCCATAACACATTTTGATATGGCTGTGAAAGGTGAGGAGAGATCAGAGCAAGATCTGACCAGGACTGGAGGAAAATTACCACTTCACATTTAAAAAAAAAAAAAAAATACGAAATACATACATTATGATGAACCTTAAGAGACTTAATTGAGATGCGCTATGCATCATGGGAAAAGGGATTTTGCAGTAATGTAGTGAACAGGACAGAAGCCAGACTGTTCTCTTTTAAATATCTGACACAGCACAATGAAAAATTAAAAAATAAAAAGGGGGGTATTGTATGGTAAATATAATTTACAAGCCGTGCTGTACATTTTAATGTATAATCTGGAGAGGCATCCCAAAAACTGTAGGAGACCTTAAGCTACGTTTAATTAAATATTACGTACTGCCACCTAGGAAAGAATTAGAATTTTCTCTAAACATACTTTCAGAAAATTGTGACAAAGAAACCCCCAACCCCCACAAAAAAAACCACATTACTTACTCGTGGTGATCACTAAAGCTTTGAAGTAGTCTTAAAAACTGTATCTTCAATGAAATATCCTTTAATAGATAAAATTAAAATAATGATTTGCACCTGCATAGATTTTAACATCATTAAGTTTACTTTTAGAACGACCTATAGTTTGTGCTATCAGTCATTAAACAGAATTATTTTACATATAAAACCAATATACAAGTTATATTATACTTTTATTATAGGAGTATCAGCCTAAATAATTCAGGCTGGGTGACAACTTCGCGTTTAGAGGATGATCCCATAAGTAATTTTAAGCATTAGACATCACAGCAAACTGGTAGGAGAAGGATGTTCATTTTTAACATCCTGTTGCTAAATGACTATAATTAGGTCACCGCCTTAAGTCCACTTTGCTGGTAAGACATTCTAAATGACAGTACAGCTATTCTGTTTTAAACCGGCACTCTTAGTAACATAATCACTGCAGTTTGCTTTCCTACAGTAACTTTGCACAGCCTCCCAGGTTAATCTCAAATAGTTTAAGAAAAGTTCAATATATAATAATAACAACAACAACATACACACACACAGGGTCTTACTCGTGTCAAGCAACTGCCCCAACAATTATTCGGAATTAATACTTCTGTATCATCAATGTCAACTTGGATAAAACTGGTTCCGTTTACATCAAACAGCTCTTAAAATGTTTCATATTAAACTGGGGAATGGTGTTCATGGTCTCTACACAGTATATCCACTTAGACAAGCTATAATCGTTACTTTGCCACTTTAATTTTATTTCTTAAAAAAACAAAACATTAAAGAAAAAATGGTTTTGGCTACAGGTGGAAATGAATAAGACTGCATTTGGGCACAGCATGTGGTGAGTATATGACACATAGTACCAATCACATCACGAGTGTGATCAACAGTATGATGGCTTTATCCCAGCAACCTTGGAAGTAAGAAAAGTCCAAGCAGTGGAGCATGAAATATATCTCAAGTAAACAAACAGGCTACCGGTTAATGAACTATTTTGCAATTCAAATTATGATACGGTTCCATTTTCTACAGTGATATTAGCACTCGTGATGGTGAAAGAATTCAATGTGAATTCAAAGTGAATTTCAAATTTAAAATCAAAATAACCAAGCTGGAAAACAAATCAGTTTTGCTATGCTTTCAATTTGAGACGGACTTTGAATTCTCACTTTAGTTAATAGCCACGTAAAGCCTCCGCCACTCACCGGGCTGCAATCACAGTTCTGATTGTGTCCATGGAGAACTAGATTAGACGGTGAATGCTTCCTCCAGATTAGCTTGTCAAAGAGGTTATTCAGACCTGGGATCAATTTAAATTCAGCTATCATTTTGTGTACCTGTAATAAACAGGAAATGAAAGGCACAAAGTTATTGGTTTGAAGCTCTGTCAGATCAGCAGGAATTGAAGTATCCACTTGATAACGTAACGCCTGGCTCCCAAGTATACTACTGGGAAAATTTAAGAAAATCTTCCCCCAAACCCATGAATCTTAATTACATCTCTCCCTACCCCAATCTCATGAATATACTTTGCTCCCCCTCTCCCTCCTACGTCCCCACTGGTTTTCTGACTTCTCCATAATTGTGCCAACATGGATCTAAATCAGGAAATAAGTGAGTGTGTGCATGTGTAAATTCTATGATATAGATAACCAATGCACCCATATAATGTAAGAAGGAAGGCACATGGGCGGTCTGTGTTAAGGAGTGAGATTTATAATGGAGTGTGCACGTGAAACACATTAATCTGCCATTTTAATCATAGGCAAATTTTTTCATATACTACATTGTCAAAACGGTCTCACGGAGTGCTGTGTAGGATACGAGCAACCTGTCTGGGCTATGTAATATTTGTGTAAATAATCATCCCCTGTAATTTAGTCAAACCTAGCTGATGGAACTGATATTTTTACAGATTATGACTGCTAATTTTATAAGGAAAAGAAAGATAGTAGGATGTAAATATCAGAGCAAATAAGTAGAAGTGGGACATATAATTGGATGCAGCAATTAGGTTGTTTAACCCCTTAAGGACCAAACTTCTGGAATAAAAGGGAATCCTGACATGTCACACGTCATGTGTCCTTAAGGAGTTTTAAAAAAAAAAACTATAAAATTTTTTTAAAAAAATAAAGCTCAGGAATCATAATGTTATGAAGTGGCTTAAAGCTTTCAGAGTATAGTTCACAAAAGTAATTTTTTTTCAAATGACCTGATTTCTCTGCCGTCCCATTAGCAAAACGCACAGCACGTAGAGAACCTCCACTTTGTACATGATCTCATGCATAATCTTCATGGATTGAGGCAACTGGGTCCTGGAGGAAGCATTTGCAAGACTGTTTTCATCTGAAGATTCTAGGATAGGGATATAACATTACTACAAAGTTTTAGCAGACCATAAAATCAACTTATTTTTTAATGCGGAGAGGGGGGAGAGAGAGAGAGAGAGAGAAGAGAGAGAGAGAGAGAGAGAGAGAGAGAGGGAGAGAGAGAGAGAGAGAGAGAGAGAGGGGAGAGAGGATCTACTATTTTGGACTTAAAAATGTTAATCAGTTTCACCCTGTGATTGAAACAGCTTTTTACAGATGTCCAGCATCACTAGTGGTCTAAGCAGCGCTGAACGGGAGTTGTGACCAGGAATAAATACAATTCAATATGGGCATATGATACCGTGGCAAAAAAAATAATAAAGTAAAATGGATTTTAACCAATCAGAGTGAAGGAAAATGACAGGAAAGCAGAGATCACAAGCCTCATGGGACGCATTGCTCTGTAAAATCTGCACAACTAGCGACTCCAGTTATTACAGCAGAGGATTCGAGGCATGAAATTTATAGCACCATTCCAGAAACCACAAAGAAAACAAGGAAGACCGTGAGAGTTTCAAGGTTGGACTAGATGGACTTTTTCAACTAGTAGTGTTGTTTGTGGAATGATAATTCTGCTGAAATGTTACAAAATTAAAAATCAAAGATCACAAAAGGAACATGGCATTACCTGTACCACTCTGTTCTGTTTCTTCATGAGCCACGCGCATCAAAGCATCTAGAACCAATGCATTGTCTAGCCACGTGTACCACTCTTCAAGCTCTTGCAGGAAGCTAGTCGTGCCGGTGGATTCTGAAACTTTTCTTGTGGCCAGCTTGCACAACCGTTCAATAAATCCCGGGATATTTAACAGGGTAGCTGTGAGATGCAGAGTCAAGAAATCAGTATGTGGATAAGCATTCAGCAGAGGAAGATTATTTATTCACAAGCCACTGGTTTGGAAATATTTTGCGGCGAGTTGTCCAGGCAATAAAATAAAAGCAGACTTGCTTTTTTTTTTTTTATATTCACGTGCACCAATATGACCTAAATCAATTTACCATAACACCCAAACATGTTCTACAGTATTAAGCCAGGCCTCTCAGAAAAGGAGGTAATGGCAACTTTTTAAGGACTATTTACTCCTATGTTTTAGATCTCAAAGATCATGCAGTGTTTGTGCCACATGGAGAGTTACACACTCCATTGCCTGCCACATGTTAGGAAGGACTGGATGGATCGTGGAAGATGATAAAAGATTTGGTTAACCGTCTGTTGCAAAGTAACAAAAGACACATAAGTTCCATCATGTCAATGGTTAAATCTAGACATTACTGCCTCACCAGTGCATTCAGTTTGGGCCTGTAGAGTTTTCTTAATGGAAGCAAACAATAGTGCATAGTATATTAAGTACAGCTTCACAATGTTTACTTTTGTCATTTAGCAATATCATGTGATAGGGTGTCACATGTTTTTGGAATGTGATTGTCTAATCTATGAGACATTACGGTTTGGTGGAGGGTGTGGGGATTTTATTCATAACTAAGGCCTCTGTACTTAAATGTTACATGCTTGGTGCCGGTGTACACTAATAAAGCTTTCAATTTACCGCAACTCCAGTGTGAGACAGTCCAATATATTTTCTTTATCCTGCGTGAAGCCAGTGTGCTTTAGTAGACTCAACAAGTATACAAGTGACACAGAGCTGGACATACTGTCATGAAATGTCACTACTTGGACAGTTCGTGATGATACACTCCTGATGAAAGCTACAAGTGACAGCTCTCAGGAAATAGCAGCATGGCAGCAAAAGTTAAGAAGTATAAAGGCTGGGAGCATTGAGCTTGTACCAGAGTATACCTGCTAGACAGAAAGCAAGAAAACTTACTAAAGCGTACCTCAAGACCCAAGCGCTGGCCTTTAAAATCCCATGAACTTAAAACCTTGGGGGGAAAGAAGCAAAAATAAGATCCTCACCTTGATTTATTTCTGCTCTGGAGGGGTTTGGGATTTTCTTCTGCTGTGCATCTTTGGCTAGGAGAGTATACTTGTCATCATTTCCTGTGTCTAGTTCAGATATAGTGACCGAGAGGATTCTGCAGAAGTTTGCCAGTTGCTGCTGATCAAAACTGTACACCAAACTGTCAAGGTTGGGTATGTCCTCCAGCTGGATCATTTCCTGTAAGCAGAAGGAAGAACAGTTAATGGGTTTATTAAGCAGCTAGAAGATTAGAGATAAGCCTGTTTGCTAAACAAGGTAGTCGGAGTTATAATGCTGTCACTGAATGAAAGTAGTGTGCATTATAAGACAAGAAAAAGTTAAAAAATAAATAAAAAATAAATAAATAAATAAAAAAGACACAAGGATGAACGTTCTCTTCTAGACTACATTCATGCTGATGCCACATAGATGCCACAGTGTATTGTACAAAACACGTGATAGTGTGTGCAAGTAGTGTTATAACAAACACTACATATTTAGGAGTACACAAATGACTTCGTCAAAAACACACGTTTATAGATTTGATTTGTAGGAAAGACAAAAACAAGTCAATAGGTGAGCAGCTCAACAGTAATGTTACCAAATGTTATCATCATTTTAAAAGAACACTCAAAACACCCCTAAAAGAACTTCAACTTGATGACCTGCTTCAGGGGTTTTTCCTCACTTTACAAAGAGATAATTCCAAGAGAAACTCACTTTTATGAGTTTACATTTCTTTGAGATAGCTGTAATTCAGGGTCAGCAAACACCATCCCCTATGTGTGACATTTAGATGTACGATTGTAGAATATTAGGATAGAAAATGTTGTGGCATCCCCATTCCATCCAGTTTATTCTTCCTCTGACAATAACCGACTCTTATGTCTGTTTGTTAAAAATCGATTATAAAGAGTTGCATCCCTGGTTCCCTTCAACGATTCAGCGTTCCCAACTTGGTTTTGTGCCAGTGTTAAGGGAGTGTAGAATCCCAGGCAGATGGTATGTCGGGGATTTACCGTATTAAAACTAAAAATTACTTTTCTGAAGCAATTAGGCTCTCAATCTAGTGGTGGGTGTTGAACCCATGTGTGTTCCTTGCCTTGGCCTCTATGTCCTCCGACTGTGACCTCCTCAACCCATGCCCAAAACGATGGGGTCACTGGCGATTTCCATGTTCTCAAAATCATAGTTTTAGCTACCGTCAAGAGCCTCAGAATGACTGATCATTGGATATGTTTAAAAGTCACTAGGAAATGGTTGAGAAAATTATCCACCGGGGTCATCTGAGCAGAGTCCTTTGATGTTGATTGCCTCGATACGCTTTCCCAGAATGCCTGTACTACTCGACATGTCTCCCGTCTCCTGACCATATCTCCAGCAGATCTCGGAGATTTCTGGCAACTGAGCATGAAGCGGTTGTGGTGTGCAGTACCATTGGGTCAGTACCTTGAAGGAAGCTTCCTGCATATTTGCTGAGGGTGAGCATTTATATGTTGGTATTAGTCTCCATCGCCTTCCCCACTTGGCCATAAGGGGAGGCGGGAGGGAGTAGCGATTATATAGGAGCATATTGTATACTACTGATATGCACCTTGCGGCTTAAATTGTACTTTTAAATCCACCTAGCACCATTAAAATTAAAATCGATTGAAATATGTTCTTATATAAATTTATATACGTATGGCACTTTTTGCCAATTTTTGTTACAGAGGACCAATAGAATGAGCAATACTGTATACAATGATCTGTGGACAGATACACCCTTATAATAGTACCATGCACTTGTCCCACTTGAAGAATAAAACAATAGGAAACCTTTTTGACGCCTAGGATATCCTCAATGAGAGTTGCCGTTTGGAGAAAGGTCTTTTTGTTTGTCATCAACGTAAACAGGAAAAGCACAAAGTCATTTCGTTCGGCTAGCCGCTTAGTGACGCCTTCAGTCTGCAGAAATATTTCAAATAAAAAAATCCGCTGTAAAACATTATATAATCTTAACAAAGCCGAGAGTTAAACATTTATTTATTTTGTATGTACTGGCCTGCTTTGTAACTACTCTTCTGCAAACGTTCCTGCTTTTAAACACAGTTATCTTGCATGACCACCTAGAACCTGCATTGAGTCACTGGTGTAAATCTACTCGCATCAGACAGACAATCCGTACATGATTATGTTAAGAAAAAGTCACGAGAGGTTTTCAACCCAAGGCCAATAACTGGTCTGTTCCGTTAGATAATGGCCAAGGAATATAAAGCCATTGCATTGGACCAGGTGTAATCTCAGGTGCGTACACTAATCTTTCATGATGTTCCTAGAATACAAGACAATCGTGTACCCATACACATTTCTAACAGACGTCATTTCAGGAAAACCAGTATGGCGTTAAATTGGAGGGCGGTGGATGGTAAACCTTCACCTTCTTCACTACTCGAAAAAGTGGATGATTTCCTTCTCAAAGAATTGTGCAATATACCACTTAGTGGTACCTCTATTATTTTGCACATTCACTATACATGTGCACACCTTTTATTTGGGGACTATAAAAATAGTTTATGTCAATGTTTAAGTTGCTTTGTGACAAAATGCTGTAAAAAGAAGAAGAATCGGGTATGGAGGTAGCTAGTGCCTCAGCTAAGCTTATGTTCCCTTTGTTGCCTTTTAGATTTAGAGCTAAAACGTCACTGAAGTTGGAAAACATTTTTGTTTCTGTGTGGTCTAAAATAAATATAAGGTCTTACACATATGCATGTATTGTACAGGATACTCAGGCATTCCTTGATCAAATCGTCACTAACTGGAAGAGAGAAAATATCACATTAATATATAATAAAGGGGGAAAATGACTGTTGTGATAATGTATAGAGTCAAGGAAAAGACATGAAGACAGTAACTAGTTTGTTTAGCATTTAATCACTGGATTTGGTAATTGTGAAGAACTGGCAAAGAAACTGAAAACTTTAGGACAATAATTGACAAATACAGCGGCAGTTTTACCACCAGCTCCAGAGGCACACACAGGGGCTTTACGCAGTCTACTCTGATCATGTAGCAATGCTATCACTCAAGCAATTCTGAATTTTAATGAAATTCATACAGGTAACCGAACCAGCAGTGTTAATTTTAGTCATAGTCTTTTGACTAAAAAAAAGCCATTTTAATTTTAGTGATCTGAATTGTTTTAGTTTTACTCTGGTTTTAGTCGACTAAATCTCCAGCAGATTTTAGTAGACACAAGTAAAACTTAGTTAAAGCCTCTGTCTTTTTTGCCTCTTCCCCAGCCCCTCTAGGTGCCTCTCTCCCAAGCCCTGGTCTGTCTCTTTTGCCCCTTCCACATGCCCTCTGTGCAGTGCTAATTTTGGAGGCAAATTTCAATTTAGTCATAGTCTTTGGACTAAAAACCCATTTTAGTTTTAGTTGACTAAATCTCAAAAATGTTAGTAGACTATAGTTACTCTACAAAATTAACACTGCTAATCAGGGCTTCCTCTATTGATTCAGCAAAAACAAAAAACAAAAACAAAAAAATAAACAAAGTGTTACTAACTTTGGAAACCACCATCACATAATCACATCAGGAAGATGTGCTCACTCACTTCCTGGTTCATGAAGGAAGTTCAGAGATGAGCATAGTTTTTTGATTAAAAATATGTAAAAACAAATGCTTTTATACTGCTTTTAAATAAAATTGGAAAGATTAACATCTTTATAAAATGTATATGCAGCAAATCAGATTTAACAAAAATTAACATTTAGGATAGTCATGTTGAAATGTTATCCAATAAGTTGAAATGCTGACTGAACAAAGAATAAAAAACCCACAATTACCAACACCACCATCTGAATGGATTTCCACTTACTTTTTTGTTTCTTTTTCTGTGGAAAAAGGCTCGGCCTCATTAGGATCTCCACCAGAAGCTAAGGAGAAAAATAAATAAATAAAGGGTTAAAGAAGTATATAAGCAATCTGTAATATCAGAATGTAAGCGTCAGGTTTGCAGAGTTCCATAGAATTTATGTGATTGCATTGAATGTTGATAAGGGGCAGTTTCTTGGTTGTGTACTTGCTACAGGGACAAATTTCTTGGTGAACACAGGACATTATCCAAACTAGTGGTTCTTAACTTTTTGTTTAGACCCAAATACCATTGTAGAATTAGCACAGTGATCCATTAATTATAAAATAATTCACCTACACCACTCATTTACTTATTACTGTACCCGGTCCTCCACCTCTTCCCCTATCACCTTATCCTTTCTTTCGTTGTCTATTATCTCTTTCATCTGAACTCTGGTTCACACCCTAAGACCACTACCTACAATGACACTTTCTAAATGATATTGATTAATATGATCTTAAAAAACAAACCAAAAAACAAACACAGACCTTCCTAAATATCGACCTTTTATTTATAGGATCACCTTCTTAAAACGTTCCTTGTTTTATAACGAGGACTCCACTGTACTGGCAGTAAACCATCCACTCTCAAACATGCACAAGATAAAGGAGGCAGTGTAGCATATGGCGCAAAACAGGTATTTACTTACATCCACTCCTCCAAACAAATCAAAGGTGTATGTGTTGGGAAATGGCAGCTCCGTGCTTGTTTTCTTGTCATCAGTCACAATTGCCATGGCTTCCATTGACAGTAGTGGAGAGATTTCCTGCTCAGAATAAAGATTCCATTACTGGGCTTCATGTTAATAGTTTAATTCACACAAGATAAACACTGTAATTCTGGCTAAAGTACAGTATCCAGATCTGACGACCAGACAAAAGACACAAAACGATAATGTAAAGGATCGAATGAGTGGCTCAGGGTGTTTACCTTTAAGATGCTGTGACAGTGGGCGAAGTCACTGTTGGGGTGACTATCACAGTAAAGTCTGCGTAGAAGGAAGGGGATGCTATTCCATTTTGCCTGCTTGTCCCTTTCCAAAAGAAACTCCTCTGCAATCTGCAACAAGAATAATGGTGAGAGTGTGAGTGAATCCAGGACAGTTTTGAGCTTTACCAGCCTGTTTACACTGAGCAATGGAGTAGAATAACACGGGCTGTTAAAGCTTACACAAACTGATTATTATGTATTCAAAAAGGTCATCTATCATACAATCCATCCCAACAAGAAGGCAAGCATTGAGCAAAGAGAAATTAAATCTTGTCGATCTATGCCCACCTGCAATTTGGAAAACTTACTAATACAAGATCTATATGTAACTTAAAAGGGGCACTATAGTCACCAGAACAACTACAGCTTAATGTAGTTGTTCTGGTGTCTATAGCCTGCCCTGCAGGCCTTTTGATGTAAACACTGCCATTTCTCTGAATGCAACTTACAAATTTTTTACATTACAGCCTAGGAACATCCACTTCTCAGATGGATACTAGAGGTGTTTCCTGGGTCAGTCCTGCATACTGTGCAGCACTGCAGTTCAGTGTCTCCATGCAGAGACTCAATACATCTCTATGAGGAGATGCTGATTGGCTAGGGAGGTGTGTGGCTCCATCTCGCCTCCTTACCTGAAATAAGCCAATCAATGCTTTCCTATGGCAAAGCATTGTGATTGGATGAGATGATCAATTCTGGTGATGTCATCCAAGGAGGCTGACTGAGAGCAGGGCCAGTGCCGTTGACCCACTTGGCGCTGGAAATAAAAGGTTTCTTATTAATTAAAGGGGGGTAGGGGGTAAGGGGAAAGCAGGGAAGGGACCCTACATGTGTTTTTAACACTATAGGGTCAGGTACACACGCTTGTCTTCCTGACCCTATAGTGTTCCTTTAAAGGGACAATATTGTCACCAGAACAACTACAGCTTATCTGGTGAGTAGAATCATTATCTTCAGGCTTTTTGCTGTAAACACAGTCTTTTCAGAGAAAATGCAGTGTTTACAATACAGCCTAGTGAGAACTTCACTGGCCACTTCTCAGATGGCTTTTAGAGATCCTTCCTGGGTCGTGGCTGTATAAAATGCATCCAAACATTCAGTATCTCCTCCCTCTGCATGCAGACACTGAACTTTCCTCAGAGATTAATTGATTCAATTCATCTCTATGAGGAGATGCTGATTGGCCAGGGCTGTGTTTGAATTGTGCTGGCTCTGCCCCTGATCTGACTCCTTGTCAGTCTCAGCCAATCCTATGGGGAAGCACTGTGATTGGATCAGGCCACCACTTCTGATGACGTCAGAGGAAGTTCACAGGCAGAGGCAGCCGCTTCAAACTTGAATACAAGTAAGATTTTACTATCTTTAGGGAGACAAGGGCGGCCAAATAGTGGTTTTAACACTCTAGAGTCAGGAATACATGTTTGTGTTTCTGACCCTATAGTGCTTCTTTAAGTGCAACAGTTCTACGTAGCATTACTTTGTGCCATTTAAAGTGAATTAAAGGCTCTGTCTAATCACCATAACAAATCTGCAGAGACATTACAGCAATTTCTAAACATTGATACAACTGTTAGCCAGCCTCCCTGGCTCTGATACAGCCAAGGAGAAATTTTACAACTTAAAAGGACACTACAGGAACTCAGACAGCCACCAGCGTTTGACTCTGTGAAACTATCCTGAATGTTTTCACGCTGTGAATAAGGACAACCGGCGTCGTCAAATTCTCCATTGGAAAGCATGTACTCAATGCTTTCCTATAAGGAAGGTCTAATGCTCTCGTCGTGCATGCGCATTAGGTACTCCCTCTGCGTTGATGTTGGGAGAGACGGTGCCAGCGCCAATGGCCCTTGGTGCTAGACTATGGTAAATTAGGTGAGTTCAGGTTAACACTTTATTTGATTGTAATGGTGGGGGTGAATGCAGAAGGACACTAATGTACTCCGAATACTACAGTGTTCCTTTAAGCATCTGTTTCCTTTACTTGTGTGTACAACTAAGGGATAAACTACTGATTCCATGAAGTTCTGCTGCTTTGGATTTATGGGACAAGATCAGAACACTTAAACCAGAATGAAAAGATCCTGATAGTTGAGCCTCTTTCTGGTGATGATGAAGTAGCCTGTCTTAGCTTTGCAGCTTCAGGGTCTTTGTGCATGTTTGTTTATTATTAGTTTATTTTTAGCCTTATTTTGAGTTAGCAGAAATGTAAAATCAGAAAGAAACGGTGTTCATTCTTCATCAATCCATTATCAGTATACAGGACTTTTTCTAGAACTGACACACAGGCAAGAGCAAGAGAACCCTGCTGCAAAAGGTTCTCATTCACAGCAGCTACAGTGCATGTTCTGTAGTTTGTGATTATTTTTATTCTGAGCACGAGACTACAAATATAGTGACTTTCACTTTAATCCTGTATGTTAGGCTAGCATGCTGACTTGTGCTTGTGAGGACATCACAAAAAAACAAACAAAAAAAAACAACCCGATAATTAGCACTCTAAACTCACCTATCGGAACTGAAATTTTCCAGTTATGTAAATAGGAATTTTAAATGCATCTGTTTTGCAGGGTTCGAAAATCATACAAATTGCACCATTTTATGTGTATCTTAACAGATACCCCCAGAGGCAGATGTAATCTATTGTGGATATGTATCTATTTCATGGAATCACTTTCCTAATTCTTGAAATGAATTGGTATGTTGCGAGGCGGAAGCATAGCTCCAGGCTCACTCCAGGCTGCCGGGAATAGAGAATCTCTGCTAAAATCTGAGTAAAACGTTTAGTAGTAATGCGGGAACCGGTGCCCACAGACTTCAGGCACCATAATCATTTCAATGTTAAAGTTTTTATGGTGCCTACAGTGTTCCTTTAAGCATTCAGCTTGGATAGGCCCCTACATGGAAACCCATGCAGACCTGCTTCACTTGTGCCTAGGACATACATTAATGCAGGATGCACAGTGATTTTTCTTCCAGCAAAAAAACTGAACAAAACGGAAAAAAACAGTATTCGTGTTTAGGACTATGTACACAGTATTCATAAAGACTGAAACGAGAAATAGTTTCACTTGACCCAGAAATAATTTGCTCATTTTAAAATACATTGGAAACAAATCCAACCACTACCAGATACTTTGAGTGATTTTCCATGCAGCATGTACAAGAATACAATAAAGCATAAGATATACAGGGGTTATGAAAAGAATCAATGGCAATAGATCTTATACTATAGCCACCAGAACAACTACAGCTTATTGTATTTGTCCTGGCGAGTATAATCAGCCTACTACTTTTTGCAGTAAATACTTTTTTCAGAAAAACAGCAGTGTTTACATTACAGATTAGGGACACTTCCACTGGGGCAGTGCAGCACTGACATTCAGTGCCACTGAACTTTCCTCATAGAGATGCATGGATTCAATGATCCAATGCTTTCTTATGGGAAAGCATTGTAATTGGCTCAGATCAACACATCTGATGATATCAGCCAAGCAGGCAGATCAGGGGCAGAGCCAGCAGCAGACTGGAATAAGATTTCACTTTTCTTTTTTTAACACTATAGGGTCAGGAATACATGTTTCTGTTCCTAACCCTTTATTGTTCCTTTAAGTTACCTTTTATTTTACTATCTTTCATGAAGTGAAAAGTAAAAATAAATAAATAAATAAATAACACACAAGTGACAAGTCTGCTTTAGAGGTCATCATAGTTTAAACTACAGTACAAAGTGCAAGACAGACTAAAAGTTAAAATATAAAGTGAAACTTTCCTTCTCAAGGTAGTTTCACTCCTCGGCCTCAAAAAGCATGATAATGAGAAACAACACGGTCACGGGCAGAGAGCAGGAAGGGCTGTGCCTACAACCACAAGCATTTTACTTCACAGCATTGTGACATCATCCATTTATATTGTTCCCCTATTAAGAATAAAAATATTACTTATAAATTCAGCTGCACCAAACTAAATATCAGATGATTTCAGCAGAGAGTAATGCTTGGATATTATTGATTAATTTATATATAAATATAGACATATCACTAAGTCAATCTGCAGCAAAGCAGGCGTGATCACTAATGGCGGGACATTAGTGAAATAGGCTGACAGTAGGTTAAATGCGGTTTCTAAATAGCCCATTTTATTGTTAAACAATGATCCCATTTGGTCACACAATCTTGTGGTTCTTTATTAAACAATGAGTCATGATGAAGTGAAAACAGGAGATTTACAGAAAAGGATCCTGGTGGTTCACGATCATGTCATAAAACCGGGCTGTCAGTAATGTCACTTCAATTACAATTTTCATTGAGCAGATATATAATTTGCATTGTGAGTATATACACATAAAAGCACTATCACTTTAATTGTTTAGTTTTGATGCTGAATTTTTTTTTTTTTTATTGCATTTATCACAAATTTTGCAATTATATTCCTCTTACAAACAGATTATTTCAATATACTTCAGCTTATTTAGCACTGGCATTATTTAATGTCTCCCATGCTGAAATTACTGTAGGACAAACCGATATTAGGGTACTGTAAAGTAGAGGTGAGCTTAACACAATATGGCACAACTGAATACCCAAATTAGTTTTCTAGAAAAGGAGATTTTAAGTAGCCTTTATGAATTTAGAAATGAATTTTATGAGTGCGCTGTTCCTTAATCTGTATTATGTAAAAAACAGGGCTGCAACACAAAAAGTTTGTAAATTATTACCAATGAGAGGGAGGATAACAGAGAGCGATACAGGAGTCTGTCGTTAACACATGTGCTGTCCACCATCTCTGACTGGTTCGCGGACGTATAAAAAGAGCAGATATGTTTCCAAGATATGAAGGGGAGTCATGCCCCTTTAGACAGTAAACATGTCATTGTCAGATCCTGATTCCTGCTGGATTGGTTATAGAGGTTTCCCAACCAATATGTGCAACTGTAATCTCCAAATCACATAAAATTAATCTGGCAATATTTAGGAAAGGTTATTTTAGTAATGTAAGACTCGCAGGAAACAGTGAATTTCATAATGTACACAATTCCATTTTTCCAGTGTTTTCACATTTGTGAATATCCCTGCTAGCCTACCAAACAAGTATTTAGCAGCAGCAGGCTATGCATCACGGGATGAAAAATGATGTGAGCAAACCTTGTGAAGCCACTGCATTTATTTATCTCTCTATTACGAAGGTATTTAAAGGACCACTATAGTGCCAGGAAAACACTCATTTTCCTGGCACTATAGTGCCCTGAGGGTGACCTCAGGGTCCCCCTCCCGCCAGGCTGGATGGCAAGTAAAGGGGTTAAACTTACCTTTTTTCCAGCGCCGGATGGGGAGCTCTCCTCCTCTTCGGCTGAATGCGCATGCGTGGCAAGAGCTGCACACGCATTCAGTCTGTCTCATAGGAAAGCATTTACGATGCTTTCCTATGGACGCTTGCGTCTCCTCACTGTGATTTTCATGCAAGCAATTTTCATGCAAGCGCCTCTAGCGGCTGTCAATGAGACAGCCACTAGAGGATTTAGAGGCTGGATTAACCCATTTATAAACATAGCAGTTTCTCTGAAAACTGCTATGTTTATAAAAAAAAATTAAAAAAAAAAAAAAAAGGGTTAATCCTAGAGGGACCTGGCACCCAGACCACTTCATTAAGCTGAAGTGGTCCGGGTGCCTAGATTGGTCCTTTAAGTATATTTTTATTATAAAACCATCAAGCTATAGTTTATGATTAATGCTATCTCAACCTGCAATTCAACTTCCTGAATGCCACAGAAAACAACAGACAGACTCTCAACCAATCCGACTTGATTCAATTAGAACTGGAGACTGATCCTTTAAACTGGATACTGATATTAGTCGTGACCTCAAAACTACTCTGTGTGTTTTATTATTGCAATAAATAGGTTATTGTATCGGACTATCAATAGTTCAGACACACCCTAAATATCTCAGTCAGTTAAAATGACCACATGTTCATTTGCATAGAGGATGACATTACACTACACCCTCTTTGACACTGTTAAAATATGACTGACATAAAAGAACCCTTTCCTGATATTTTACAATGTCCATGGATAACACTGTGTAAGAAGTGTGCATTCTAAACAGACTGGGCTCTTCGTCAGTTTGCAAAAAAAAAACAAACAAACAAAAAACCATTCTTTGAAGATGAAGGTAGAAGGCAAAAATGATGAAAAAAACCCCCATAAATAAAGAGCGTTGAAATTACGTTTAGGAAAGGGTGAGTCACTTTTCCTTTCATCAATAAGGTTTCCAAAATAACTCTAAAAAGATTATTGTTAGTGTCCTGTAATAGCGACACTATGATAGGAGGGTTATTTAATATTTTGAACGAATGTAGAATTACAAGAATATCAATGGTGAATGTTAAAAACTTATTCTGGAGTTTTTCATACAGATATAAAAATGTTTTGAAAACTTCTTGCCCACTGCAACATGATCAAAAAAAATAAAAAAAATAACTCTCCCATCTGCTTTAGATATATAAGTAGACACAAGTTGGTTGCAAGGTGAACAAAATCTGTCCAAGCTTAACTACAAATGCTACATAGTGACTAGCTCTGTCCCATTCTATGTTCTACTCCATTATTCTGTGATTCATATAACCATGGAGATAATTGCTGAGGTTAACTGCATCTTTAAAATATTTAGTTTTATTATTGACAATTTTATATTTTAGAAAAAAAAAAAAAAGAAAGAAAAAGATCTAAACGTAAAAATATTTATAAGAGAAATTAAGTTAAAATAATAAATAAATGAAAGTCTACATACACACTTTTAGAAACACATGCCATCATGAAAGTAGCTGGATAATACACTATTTACACAATGTTATGTACTTTAAAAATAATTGTATGTACATTTTTGTATTCCAAACACTATAGTGCTCCTTTAAGAGAAAGTGGTGTTCCATACCATTTGATGAAATCCAAGGAAAGTGCTCTACAACAGTGGCTAACAGTTAAAGGAACACAAACATGTATTCCTAACACTATAGTGTTCCATTCCCTATTTCTCTGGGTCTCTCTTCCCCCTTTTGATAAAAGGGCAAAAAAAGAAGAAAAAAAAAAGAAAAAGAAAAAAAGACTTTTTTTACTTGCCTTAATTCAATTGCTGAGGCTTCCTCAGTGCTGGTAAGATCTCCTCCTCCTGTGACATCTGACCATGCGGATGGGGCATCGTTTCCCAATTGGTGTTCCGCAGCAATTTCCCCGTCGGGTGGCCCAAGCACTTAGGGCCACACGATGGGTATCGCTAAACATGGGTAAGATCAGGCGCTGCGGCTGTCTAAGGCTGCGACCGGACCCCCTGTTTTATGGGATGCTGGGAGGAAGTGACAGCACTTACTCCCAGGCAGAGAGGGAGCAGCGGGGAGTGCCAATTTGGCACACCATCCTCAGCTAGCAGCACTGAAGGAAGTCACCCTCATGAAGAAAAAAAGGTAAGTGAACAGCAAATATAAACATGTGTCAGTGTGTGTATCTATCAGTATGTGTATCTGTGCACGAGCGCGCGCACACACACATCTGTGTGTCAAGTCTGTTTATATCTGTGTTTGTATGTGCCAGTGTATCTGTGTCAAGGTGTGTGTATATGACTGTGTATGTGTTTCTGTTTGTTAATGTGTAAGTCTGTATATGTACAGACATCCCAGCAATTAAACACCAACACATCACACACATCTGCAAACACAAACATGACATAAAAAGAGACCCCTGAACTCTAACTCCAAAATTATATACAAACACTCAAACACCAATACTACACACCTTTGCACGCAAAAAAATACATACAAACACTTTCCTGTATTAAAATGCTAAAATGATATACAAACACTAACTCTACACACAGGAGCACACCTACTCCTAAGTACTACAATATGTTTACTATCTGTAGAAATTAGAGAGTATGTGTGTGTGTATGTATATACATACACACACACACATATATATAAAATAACAAAAATGCCAAAAAGATGACGTTATGCTCTGCTAATTGAAAGATTTATGCAATGGAACTGACTGCACATTAAAGCTTCCCCATAGGAAAGCACTGAACCAATGCTTTCCTATGGTGATTTTAAGAAGTTAGACATCCTCATGCAAAGCATGTCGAATTGGATGTTCAATGTTGTTTCACGGAATTAAATTCTGCTAGGAAGCGACTCTATTGGTTGTCTGGAAGACAGCCACTAAAGGTGGACTCAGCCCTGCAATGTAAACTCTCAGAAACTGGACAGTGCACCTTACCCAGACCACGTCAATAAGACGAAGTGGTCAGGGTGCTTATAGTTTGCATTTACCCATTATTAATCTTTCCTTTTAAAGTTAGTGGACTACCAAAGTGATGTTATGTGTTTCTTATGTCCAATAACGATAGAAAGGACATTATTGCAGGTCTACCTGAATGGGTCTTACAGTCAGTCTTTACCTGAACTTTAGGACCATTTAGTATTATATTCTAAAAAGGGAGAATCATTATCTTGCTCTGCAGATGAGGCAGTGCCCAATATACACCTGGACAGCATGGATTCAATATCCGGATACACACTATTCTGCATAATTTAATTAGCATAGAAGGCAAAGATTTTTATAGAACAGGGGGTGTTGTTGTGGACAGCATGGGTGTGCAAGAAAAAAAATATCTTTTCCAGCTACTAGCAGGTCTGAATGTCATGGTTAGCAAGACGGTGGCTGGATAATTGAAAAGAATCTACTGATTTACAGGACATGCTATAGTGTCCCCTACGCAGTTGCTCTGCCTTTCCAGCTGAGATGCTCTCGATGGGCAGCACTTGTTTGAGAATTAAATCTGACTTCGTTCTCACAGGTGTGGCACCTCTTCTGGCCATCAGGAAGACAGCCACTACAGGTGCTTAACCCTGCAATAGAAACATTGCAGTTTCTCTAAATGAAGTTGTTATGGTGTAATGGTGAAATGCTGGATGTGACAGCATCCCACCACCAACCCTCCCCAACAAGTCATCCCATCAGGAAGTCTGCTTGGGGACAGGTACATGAAGTGACTACTTACCTGCTGAGTGTGTCAGGTAAGTCCCTGCTTACTGACAGACCATGACAGACCCCCCCTCTAATAATATTGTAAAGCGCTACGGAGTCTGTTGGCACTATATAAATGGCAATAAATAATAATAATAATAATATTATAACCTTCTACATACTACAGGGCAACGCTTTTCCTGTGACTCCCATCAACATGAGGTTTGTGGGTGCTCTCTAGAAATGCTGGATGTGACAACACCCCCCTGCCCCCCCCCCAAGTCACCCCATCAGGAAGGTTGCTTGGGGACAGGTACATGATGTAACTACTTACCGGCTGAGTGTGTCAGGAAGGTCCCTGCTTACTGACAAACCATGACAGCCCCCCCCCTAATAATATTGTAAAGCGCTATGGAATCTGTTGGCGCTACATAAA
Source organism: Pelobates cultripes (assembly GCA_933207985.1). NCBI lineage: Eukaryota > Metazoa > Chordata > Amphibia > Anura > Pelobatidae > Pelobates > Pelobates cultripes. The sequence goes on from OW240916.1 coordinate 40,113,850, forward strand.
TGACAATAATAATAATAATGATGATGTAAAGTTAGGCTCTATATACACAGTCACAGTGTGTCATTGATAATATAACACTAATAATAATGATGATGTAAAGCTATGCTCTATGTACACAGTGTGTCACTGATGATATAACACTAATAATAATAATAATAATATGATGCAAAGCTGGGCACTATGTACACAGTGTGTCACTGATATAATAATAATAATAATAATAATAATAATATGTAAAGCTGGGCTCTATGTACACAGTGTGTCACTGATGATATAACACTAATAATAATAATAATAATAATAATATGATGCAAAGCTAGGCTCTATGTACACAGTGTGTCACTGATGATATAATAATAATAATAATAATAATAATAATATAAAGCTAGGCTCTATGTACACAGTGTGTCACTGATGATATAATAATAATAATAATAATAATAATAATATAAAGCTGGGCTCTATGTACACAGTGTGTCACTGATGATATAATAATAATAATAATAATAATAATAATAATAATATAAAGCTGGGCTCTATGTACACAGTGTGTCACTGATGATATAATAATAATAATAATAATAATAATAATATAAAGCTAGGCTCTATGTACACAGTGTGTCACTGATATAATAATAATAATAATAATAATAATAATAATATAAAGCTGGGCTCTATGTACACAGTGTGTCACTGATATAATAATAATAATAATAATAATAATAATAATAATATAAAGCTGGGCTCTATGTACACAGTGTGTCACTGATGATATAATAATAATAATATAAAGCTGGGCTCTATGTACACAGTGTGCCACTGATATAATAATAATAATAATATAAAGCTGGGCTCTATGTACACAGTGTGTCACTGATGATATAATAATAATAATAATATAAAGCTGGGCTCTATGTACACAGTGTGTCACTGATATAATAATAATAATATAAAGCTGGGCTCTATGTACACAGTGTGTCACTGATATAATAATAATAATATAAAGCTGGGCTCTATGTACACAGTGTGTCACTGATGATATAATAATAATAATAATAATAATATAAAGCTGGGCTCTATGTATACAGTGTGTCACTGATGATATAATAATAATAATAATATAAAGCTGGGCTCTATGTACACAGTGTGCCACTGATATAATAATAATAATAATATAAAGCTGGGCTCTATGTACACAGTGTGTCACTGATGATATAATAATAATAATAATATAAAGCTGGGCTCTATGTACACAGTGTGTCACTGATATAATAATAATAATATAAAGCTGGGCTCTATGTACACAGTGTGTCACTGATATAATAATAATAATATAAAGCTGGGCTCTATGTACACAGTGTGTCACTGATATAATAATAATAATAATAATATAAAGCTGGGCTCTATGTACACAGTGTGTCACTGATGATATAATAATAATAATAATATAAGCTGGGCTCTATGTACACAGTGTGTCACTGATGATATAATAATAATAATAATAAAGCTGGGCTCTATGTACACAGTGTGTCACTGATGATATAATAATAATAATATAAAGCTGGGCTCTATGTACACAGTGTGTCACTGATGATATAATAATAATAATATAAAGCTGGGCTCTATGTACACAGTGTGTCACTGATGATATAATAATAATAATATAAAGCTGGGCTCTATGTACACAGTGTGTCACTGATGATATTGCCCCCCCCTCTCCCCCGGTTTCCCCCCCGGGGCCTGCTATTATCTCTCCAGCACAGGCCTGCTGCCCTACCTGGGACCCTCGGGTGAGGCCGCTCCCGGTCAGCTGCCCCCGCCGAACCCGCGTCACCATGTTCTCCGGCCGGCGGCAACCGGACCCCAGCTTGGGAAACACAACCCCGGCGGCAGCGGCGGCCATGGTACCACCAAGCAACCGGGAAAAACAGCCAGGCAGACGGACTGACACCGAGTACAGCGCCACCAGACGGCCGCCTAGATTAACTCAACGTACAGAGCCCGCGGGGCAGGCCGGGAAATGCAGTCCCCGGAAGTGGCTGCACGGCAGGGCAAATAGGGAAATGGAAGGCGAGGGGGAGGGGGGGTTTGGGTTGGAGCAAGTTTGCAATGCATGACGGGAAAGTGAGGTCGCAGAGCCTGCGTTCTGTGCCTGCCGTCAAGCATCATGGGTAGAGGGTCAGTGGCAGAGCAGTGAGAGAGGAGGTGTGCTAGGATGCTGTGCTGATACCCATACCCATAATATTTATACAGCTAAATGCTTAAACAAGGGTTAGCCAATGGGTGTGACATTTAATATAATTTTTTTCCCTTTTATTATGAATTTTTATATTTAAAAAGCTAAATTTTAGGTAATTATTATTACTGTACATGCATTTCGTGCACACTGGCGTGTCAATATAAACCGGTTTCACCACAGCGGTGCGTATGGCTGTGCTTAAAGGACCACTCTAGGCACCCAGACCACTTCAGCTTAATGAAGTGGTCTGGGTGCCAGGTCCAGCTAGGATTATGTCCAGATAAACTGCTATGTTTATGTTAGGGTTAATCCATCCTCCAATTCCTCTAGTGGCTGTCTCATTGACCGCCGCTAGAGGCGCTTGCGTGATTCTCACTGTGAAAATCACAGTGAGAGCACGCAAGCATCCATAGGAAAGCATTGATAATGCTTTCCTATGCGACCGGCTGAATACGCACGCAGCTCTTGCCGCGTGTGCGCATTCAGCGGACGGGGAGGAACGGAGGCGGAGATCTCCCCGCCCAGCACTGGAGAAAGGTAAGTTTTAACCCTTTCCTCTCCCCAGAGCTGGGCGGGAGGGGGACCCTGAGGGTGGGGGCACCCTCAGGGCACTATAGTGCCAGGAAAAAGAGTATGCCTTCCTGGCACTATAGTGGTCCTTTAAGGAATAATTTAACACGCACGCCTACCAAATCTCAACAGGACAATGCCTATTTTGGGGTCCTGTCCAACGTTGCATTCCCTGTGGTCTGCAGAAAGCACAGCGAGAGCGCGCGGTTAGACATAGTCACTCTGTGCTAAGGACACGAGGGCCATGAGCAGAGTATTGCGACTGGCCCAACTGTAATTAGGGAAGCGAGCGTGATTGGCAGTCAACCTGGCTTGACTGGTTCAACTGATCCACCACCAACATCCCAATTTTTGGGAGCTAAAACTTGGTAGGTATGTAACATGCGCTTGTATGGTGTTACCGTGTAGATGCCTCAGCATGCATTAGCTTGTGCCTCATGGGGAAATTAAATAGCCTGCAACACAGAAGTACTGCCAAGGTGGGGTTTTTTTTTCCTTGTTGCTCATTTATTGGGGTGATGGAACAAAGAACTCTTCCATAAAAGTTACAGTTTTACTTTAAAGGACCCCCTGAAAGCACATCTCAATTAAATGAACAAAGATGAATTCCTACACAAACTTATTCCTCAGCTCTCCCTGCAGTGGTGTATTTTGAAATGGTGCTGCCCTAGGCATGGCAGATCTCTGGCACCCCCTAATTTAAATGTGCCCGCCCCTTCCTGTTAACTTACACACATTTTGACTGACAGACACACTCACGGACCAGCATACACACACATATACTCACTGATTTGACACATTCTGGCACACATACAATCATTTAGACACACACTGACAGACACGCACAATCACTCAGACACATTCACTGACACACACACATTTTCCCCCAACACTCACAATTATTATTTTTTAATTATAAATCCACCCAGCCTCCCTACTTTTGGGATAGATGGGTGGATTTTTCACCTGGGGTCAAGTGGGGCTGCTGGGCAGGAGGGTGGTGGGACATGCAGGTGGGTGCTCTAAGTTTTCAGCGAGGGAGCTGTGATCTCTCTACTCAGCTCCCACGCGCGCTGCAGAGTGATGCCGGGAGCCGGACTGACGTCATATTCCGGCTCCCGGCATCACTGCGGGTTGCGCAAGGGAGCTGAGCAGAGAGAGCTCAGGGAAAATGCTCGCTCACCCCCCGCCCGGAAATCAACTGCCCCAGGGGAGCCCAAAGGTGGCCAGCCGGCGAGCTCTTGGGCCCCCATAAAACGAGGCAAACGCATTTTTAGGTATTTTAATTAATTACAATTAGCGGGACCTGCCGGAAAGTATAGGGAATTTAATTTGCTAGCACTATATTTAACCCTATAACTTTCTAAGACACCATAAAACCTGTACATGGGGGGTACTGTTTTACTCGGGAGACTTCGCTGAACACAAATATTAGTGTTTCAAAACAGTAAAATGTATTACAACGATGATATCGCCAGTAAAAGTGACTTTTTTTTGCATTTTTCACACACAAACAGTACTTACACGGACGATATTATTGCTGTGATACATTTTACTGTTTTGAAACACAAATATTTGTGTTCTGCGAAGTCTCCCGAGTACAACAGTACCCCTCATGTACAGGTTTTATGGTGTTTTCAAAAGTTACATTGTCAAATATAAGGCTTGTTTCATTTTTTTCACATTAAACTTCGCCAGATTGGTTACGTTGCCTTTGAGACCCTATGGTAGCCCAAGAATGAAAATTACCCCTATGATGGCATACCATTTGCAATAGTAGACAACCCAAGGTATTGCAAATGGGGTATGTCCAGTCTATTTTAGTAGCCACTTAGTCACAAACACTGGCCAAAATTGGCGTTTTTTGAATTTTTCACACACAAACAAATACTAACGCTAACTTTGGCCAGTGTTTGTGACCAAATGGCTACTAAAAAAGACTGGACATACCCCATTTGCAATACCTTGGGTTGTCTACTATTGCAAATGGTATGCCATTATGGGTGTAAATTTAATTCCTGGGCTACTATACAGTCTATATATTATTCTCCAGTTCATAAAGCGGTTTATTTGCTGTTTTACAAAGATGTTTGTGCTACAAAAAGATGCTTGAGTTTCAAAGAAGACCAGTGGACTTTGGAGATGTGATTAGGATCTGCAAAGTCAGCTATTCTTTCTATTCAACTACACTGGCTTTAAATTTGAAATTCACTTTGAATTCTCACATTGGTAAAGAACACTAGAGGGACGGTGAAGGGGGGCATGTAGCTGCGGGGGATTGTGACGGTGTGTTTGTAAGCATTGGAATTCAGAACGAGTTTGAATGCATTTTTGTGAATTGAATGTATGAGCACCTGAGGGAAGTGTTTGTAAGAAGAAACCACAAGGGAAAAATATTTAGCAGAGAAGCATCGTATATATAATTTATATTATTTCCTGAACTTTTATTGCCTAGTTCTGCATGTAGATGGAACGTTACATGGGATGAGAGTCTGAAGAAGTGTTTCACTAATGATAACTGCGATAGGAAGTTTTGTAGCTAGTGAAGATATGGAAATCCATTCACAAACAGGACTATACAAGGATACGAGGTCATGCGTTTAGATTGTAAAAAAAATTTTGTAAGAACAATAAGGATGTGGAATTCTGTGCCTGAAGAAGTGGTTTTATCAGAGCCTGTACATTTGTTTAAGCAGCAACTAGATGCATATTTGAAAACACCATAATAGTCAATGATATAATTTTTCAATGTAGGGTAATAGCTTTTTAATCCAAGGATAAATCTGACTGCCATTCTGGGGGCAGGAAGGATTTTTTTCCCTAGTGGGTTGCAAAATTGGAAGTGCTTCAAACTGTTTTTTTTTTTTTTAAATGTTGCCTTCTTTTGGATCAACCGCAAAAACCAAATGTGAGGAAGACTAAACTTGATGGACACATGTCTCTTTTCAGCCTATGTAACCATGTAATGTATCAGTTTTTTGTTATGTGATCATGTAATCATATTTACTGCCATGGGGATAGAGCTTCGATTGCTCAAATGTCCCTGTTGATCAGTTTTGCTTTAACCCCTTAAGGACACATGACATGTGTGACATGTCATGATTCCCTTTTATTCCAGAAGTTTGGTCCTTAAGGGGTTAAGGGATACTTTAAGTGCTAGGAATACAAAGCTGTATTCCTGGCACTATAGCTTCCTCTGCCTCCTCCCTCTCTCGTGCCCTTCCACCAACGTTCTGCGACGAGCTGGCACTAATGCGCTTGCGTGGCAAACGCTGTACACGAGCATTTGACTTTCACAAGCGGGAAAATCTGACGCTGGATGTACTCATGCAGAGCGTGAGGACGTCCAGCGTCCATTACCTAACCAAAGGAGACAGCCACTGGAGGCAGACTTAGTGCTGCAATGTAAATATTGCGGTTTAACATTGCAGCAGTAAGTGCAATAGGGACACTGTAGCCAGACCATTTCAATGAGCTGAAGTGGTCTGGGTGCCTGTAGTGTCCCTTTAAGATCAATATGCAAGTTTTTGGACCTGTGGGCTTGGTCTGAATATGTGCCTTATTGAAGGTGGAGAAAAGATAATATTCTCTATGAGGAAGCATTGGATTGGCGAAGATCATCAGGATTGTGGGATGGCCGCAGAGAGAGTACTCTGGCCATGGAGAAAACTTAAGTAAAACAAACTCCTTACTTCACATTGTACTTTAAAAATGATCAGGATGTTCTACTCACTATTATGCATCCTATGTCTTCTCCATTGCCCTTTTCTGCATTATTGACATTCTGCATTTTGAGGACAGGCAGAACATAAAATATATTACGAAAAATCGAACGCTCTGCTCCTGGACTTATCGGCCACTGGGCTACAAAATAGTCCATCTATGGCCTATCCATACAATGGACGAGTCTTAAATACCTAGGGATCCACCTTACCCCTGAGCCCACATGCTTATTTCAGGCTAACTATACCCCACTACTACTGTACGCATAAAAATATGGATACTTGCGGAAAGAAACCTATTTGATGGGTGGGCAGTATACACTCAAAAAATTAATGTATTACAGATGCTTCTCGTTATGTTTCAAGCCCTCCAAGTGGGGGTTTATAAACGAGACAGATAGCATACAGACAATATAGATCAGTTGGATGGTCATAAAACTACTATATGGGGGGGGCGGGGCCGGACCGTGGAGCTGAAAGGAAGCCATCTCATGCAGCTCCGGTCCTAAGCCTGAATAAATACTGATTTTCTGCCCACAAACTGCCCTTCAAAATAAGATATCTGAATAGAGTAACCTGCCAGCATGACAAAGAGACCAACCAACGGCTGCAGATCTTACAAAAGTGAGGAAGCTGAAAACTCGGGCCTACATGATGGCATGAACCTGCGGCCTATTGCTGTGTCTGGAAGCACTCGGCACATGCTCAGTGAACGAGCATGATATGAAAGCGCCTGTCTCTCCTAACGTGCAAGAGGCGAACGGACCCACACCGCCCACCCCCCCCCCCCAGGACCGGAGGGGTCATCCCAGTCACCTATTAAATTGTTTCCTGTTTTGAAGATGCAAGTTTTCATATACAGGCTTGCGGTTACCAGCCTACAATTGCGGGACGTTGGATGCAGGTCTGCCAGTATGTACTCAGCCACTACAGGGGAGACAAGACATACATTGTGGAGCCCCCTACTTGCCTTGTCACGGAACGGATTAAACGACTCCTAACACACTCACCCAGCAGTCCGCCCTTACTTATTGAGACTCCACCGGGACTGTGGAGGTGCAGAGGCCGCCCAGTTAGTGGACTCTAGGAGAGGGGGGTCTCATGGACTGGGGGTACCTCGAGGGCCCGCTATATCGAGAAGCTCATGTGGGGGGGCTTTACCCGGAGCTGGGGGTTAATGTATATGTTGGCACCCTTAGGTGCCTGATGTTGATGCACTGGGCAGGGCCCCGCAGAGGCTTCATACTACACACTCAGGCAGGGATAGCTCCCACCTAAAGCAGAAAGTTATTTTTACTTACTTAATTTTATTTCCTTAATTACTTGTATTTAAAAAAAAAATATTTTTATTTTATTCATATAACGTGGCCGCACATGCTTGGACCAAGATCCCTGGGGTTCACAAGAGGACCTAACCAGGGATCTTAACGTAGGGCCCTATCCCGCATGCCCCTCCACAACCCCGAGGGCACCCTTCCCATCTCTTTTATTTCCCCTTCTTTTATACTATCACATCATGATTACCTGGAGCGCTAGAGGGAGTTATACTTGGTACAAACTTAATATGGAGTCTGGGCTATGGCTACACAAGCCTAACAGTAGAATGGAGTAGGCCATATGCCATAGTTAATGACACCGTTTTTGCCACAAGATAAATCATAAGAACCCAGGGGCTCCCAGGTGGCGATAAACAGAAGAGCTGCTTCTTCTTCGCTGCATTCTTCTTCCCGCACGTTAAGGCACAACATTCATAACTGTAACCCTGTAAATTGATTTAGTTTTTTTGGAATATACCCTTTATAATTGCATCAAAAACACACAGGAAATAGGATAGAGCAAAGGAAAATGAACAATCAGACATACATAAGCGAAACACTGTGGGCTGACACTCGCCTTTAAAGGTTAACCTGAAAACTTACATAGCTCATACAACTTGGATAGCAGGTGGACCTGATGCACAGTTGCAACCATGCGATTTTTTCTATATACTTCCCCATACTGGCTATTAGTTATCTTTATAAGACATAAGCTACTAAGCCTGCTGTACTTATATTAGTATTAACTTAAATACTTAAAGTTAGCACTGATAGACTTACATATATAATATACTCGTTACTCTTGAGTTCATTAAGCACATCTTCATCAAAATGCCCACTTATTTTGTAATATCTGTCAGCAATGTCACAGTATGTCATATTTAACTGCATTCCATTCGCACCCTTTATTATAAACGCCTGTATACAGATATGACACCTGTAGTACACTTCATGGATGCGTTGATTTCCAGACTTGTAATTATATTATTGCTATCACGACTGACTTTACTGCACTGTAATGCTGCAATATTATTGTACAACAGCTTATATTGAAACAAGCCCACTTTTTATGTATGCAAAATGATGTGAATAAAAGCCTTTCTTGAATTAAAAAAAAACTATACAGGCCTCAACAGAAGGGGCCTGGGACTCCCTAATCTCTTCATTTACTAGTATGCAACTCAGGTCTTACTGTGGCACTCACCTTTTGGGTTATGGAGATGGGTAGACCTCAAGTCTTCTCTGTTGGGGTCAGACCTCCCACAGTTCTATATATGGATGGGTAGACAGCAAAGCGTAATTTTGAGGACTGTGTAGGTTTTGGTGACAAATTAAAAAGTTACTAGAAATTGCGGTCCAGAGGCCATTGGAAATTGACACTTGGTCCTTTCTCTATTATAGATCACTGGAGGGTGTGACCAGGCACAAGCCAAATCTTTACAATAAAAATCACTTTAGCTGCCAGACAGTCTCTGGAAACCGACTGGCTTAACCAGGATGTGCCATTGCTTAGCAAAATGAAGTCCATTGTTGGACACAATAAGCTAATGGATAAGCTAACAACTGCGGTGAGGGGCAGCGCAGCTACATTCCAGGAGGTCTGGGCTAGGTGGGATGAGTTTGTGAAGCTTCCATAATATAAGTTGCAAGAAAACGTTTACAGTTGGCTGATGCAGCTTCCCTGGTTTCACCCTCATCAATTTATTTTATTCAATATTTTCTATGTCCTGTTGCAAGACTGGTTCCAACTCTCAGTATGTTACGCAAGCATACTTATGGGCATAAACTATGCTAAGGTTGACAGTTGCATATAAGAACATTGCAATCTTATCAGAGCCTGTGTTGTACGGCACCTTTTTTGTTGTGTTTTTTTTTTTTGTTTATGTTGTGGAAATGAGATATTGACATAATTTGTAGCTAGTAAAATGTCTATTTACTCATCTAACTGTAATCATTGCTTAGTCTACGAATATGTGATTAGTCAAAATGGCCGCTAGGAGCCTCCAACCCCTCCCTCCCCTTAACACCGACTAACTACCTCGTGTAACAAGATGGCGCTGGAATCTGGGGGAGACCCTCATGGTCCCAGTGACATCACCCCCCAGTAGGCAGAACACTAAGAAAACCACTTAACACCTAACCAATTAATGATGTATTATTTCATGTTATCTCTG
>OW240916.1:40123970-40185581 GCA_933207985.1 Pelobates cultripes
GAGTAAGAAGAAGAAGGGGGAGCAATAAGAAGAAGGGGGGTAAGAAGAACAGGTGGGGGAGTAAGAAGAACAGGTGGGGGAGTAAGACGACCAAGGGGGAAGTATGAAGAACACAGGGAGGAGGGGGGTAAGACGAACACAGGGGGTGTGAGGAGAACACATAGAGGGAGGAGGGAGAAGAACACAGGGAGGGTGGAGGGGGGATGAGAAGAGCACAGGGAGGGTGGGTGAGTGTGAGAAGAGACCGCTAGGGGAGGGTGGGGGAGAGGAGAGACCACTAAAGGTGCAGGGGAGAGCTCTACGGGACAGAAGGGGCAGCTCTATAGGACAGGGCCAAGACAGGGAGCTCTTTCACACTACGCGCGCGCACACACACACAATGCATCCCTATACATACACAGAAACACAACATGCTTCCCTTACACACAGAGAAACACACAATGCATCCATTACACACACACACACAATGCAACCCTTACACACAAAGACAATGCATCCTTTGCACACATACACAGAAACAGACAATGCAAACCCGTACACACATATGCAAACACACACACTTCTTTTCTTACATACACACAGAAACACAATGCATCTCTTACACTCAATGCACACACATACAGACACACACCTTGCATCCCTTATGCATACAAACACAGATTCACACAATGCATCCCATACACACAACCAGAAACACATAATACATCCCTTATACACAAATACACACTGCTTCCACTACACACAAACACACTGCATCACCTGCACAAACTGGTAACCCTAAACACTACATACCATAAGCACACACATATTAGATCCTCTACAATAACACATAACACATCCCCTACACACTCCACTCCCTGTGAGCGAACTCATGGGTGGGTGGAATTTATGAGTGGGCCTTATGGGCATACTCACCGTCAGGCCCTGGGGCCCAGACCTTGAGCTGTGTAAGGGGCCCCAAAAAATGGAGCTGCTTCCAATTCTCCCAGAAAATTGAATTTTGTGACCACAGTTGCAAACAGCCTCCAGAGATCCTGTTCTACACCAGACCAGTGGAGCCAAACTGCAGCCCATCATCATCCTCATCTGCTTGGAAGTAGGCAATCTAGTATATTATTAGTGACACTAATCTATAATGTACCTCACATTAAAGGGACACTATAGCTTAATGAAGTGGTTCTGGTGTCTATAGCTGGTCCCTGCGGGCTTTTTAATGTAAACACACACTGTGTGCAGCACTGGCGTTAGTTCATATGGGTGGGGCATTGTGATGTCACATGGGGGCAGCAAATTTTTATTTTGTCTAGGGCGGCAAAAATCCTTGCACCGGCACTGATCCTGGGCAGGTGCACCAGTCTACTGGTGACCCACAGGAGGGGAGTGCACTGATTGCACTGCACTCTCCTCCTGCCCAGCCCCATCTTTACCGCAGTGCAAGTGCCCTCTGCCCCTAATTTACAGTGGCTCACACTCACAACAAGCAGTGCCTGGAGCCGTGAAGGAGCGGGTATGGCAAAGAGCTACTGATTAGCATAACATCAATATCCGTTATAAAACCAGGAAAAGGTGGGCATGGATGGTGAACTGATTTGGTGGTGCAATGGGCCACTTGACTGGTTTTGCCCCCCAGGCCTAAGGCTGCCAGCCCTCCCCTGCTCCCACACACATAGAATCACATACATACACAATCACAGACCTATACACACAATTACAGGTATACCCACACACAATCAGACCTATGCGCACAATCACATACATTCACACACAGTCAGACCCACACACCCAATCACAGAGGCATACACACATAGTCACAGACCTATACGCACAATCACATACCTACAAACTCATCAGACACACACAAATAATCAGAGATATACACACAGAATCACAGACCCACACACATAATCACTGACTTACACCTACGCAAGACCCCCCACCACACACGCAAAATCACTGACAAATCATTCACAAAAAATTACATTTATCACTGTGTCATGTAGTGTGTGTATATATACACACACATACCCACCCTGCACAGAACCCCTTCCTGCACGCTGCAGTCTCCCTGCACCCTTCACATACCCTCTCTCCCACTGCACCCTGCACAGAACCCCTTCATCCCTGCACTCTGCAGACTCCTGCACTCTACACAGACAGACCACTCCCTCCCTACACTCTGCACAGACCCCTCCCTCCCTGCACCCTGCACAGACCCCGCTTCCTGCCTGCACCCTGCAAAGACCCCCTCCCTGCCTGCACCCTGCAAAGACACCCTCCCTCCCTGCACCCTGCAAAGACTCCATCCCTCCCTGCACCCTGCAAAGACTCCATCCCTCCCTGCACTCTGCACAGACCCCTTCCCTCACTACATACTGCACAGACCCACTCCCTGCACCCTTCACAGCCTTCATTTCTCCCTGAACTGTACTAAGTAGAGCCCCTGTACCCACGCACATGACTGGGCAGCACGCACATAATATCTATGTATGAGGGCCTCACAAAGAAGGGGAAGGAGTAGTAGCCAAAAAAAAAAGCTTTGCACCAAGTAGGGGGCCCTTGATCTCCTATTGCCCGAGGGCCCTGTGAGTTGTCAGTCCACCCCTGCCTGCAGCCACGCATGACGTGCAACCAGAGAACTTGCTACATTGCACCCTGTGGTTTCAAGACACCCCAGGCCCTGATGCAGATTATGAAGAAGAACTGTTCCACCTTGTGGAAATTCACATCACACTGACACTTACTATGTGACTCCAGAGGCAACATGGTCTCGTTGGTTCACCTGCCAACGGAAGTATCACGTCTCTACCACCACTGGGAGGTGGCTATCCCACGTCTCCTTCACCAAGTCTCCTGATCTCTCGTGGAAAGATCTAGGCCCAATAGCCAAGTCATGGAGTACAGCAACTCCAGAACAACTTGAACTAACAGGAGTAACTAAGAAGATTATTAACTGCAATACAGTCGGTTATCCACGGTACCATACAAAGATATGTGAGGATCTTCCCCCTATGGGACAAGATCCAGAAGCCCCTCATGATTGTTTTGAACAAATGAAAATGGAGACCACCCACCTACCAATCGTACATGGTTTGTGGATGGCTCCAGATTTGCCGATGAACAAGGGCAATACCACACTAGGTACGCAGTTACTACAGAATGCCAGATATTACAAGCTGCTGCACTCCCACCAACAAAATCAGCCCAAGAAGCCGAGCTGACAGCTCTTACGGTGGCCTGCAAGCTGTCTGAAGGTATACGTGTCAACATTTACACAGATTCAAGATACGCCTTGGGGGTGGCACACGATTTTGGTCTAATTTGGAAAACCAGGGGGTTCCTCACAGCCACCGGTACTCCCGTGAAGCATGGGGCGGCTATTGAAGAACTGATGGATGCCCTGTTACTACCTGCAGAAGTGGCCGTATTAAAGGTAAAAGCCCACGGAAGGCTGAACTCAGAAGAAGCTCAAGGTAACCACCTGGCTGATCAGGCCGCTAAGGAAGCAGCACAACAAGGGTGGAAAGTGGACAGAAGAGTGGCCACCGAGACCACCCCTATCTATACTTTGCAAACCTTGCCCACAGACCTCAGACTCTTAAAAGAACAACAGGCCGCAGCAACCCCTCAAGAAAAACAAAGTTGGAAGAACAGAGGGGCAATCCTTCGAAATGATGTCTATACCATCAACCTCAAGTTCTGTTTACCTAAGAATATGTACCCAGTTGTTGTCCAGTGGGCCCACGGACCAGCCCACTTGTGTAAACATCTCATGAACTCTCTAATTGATAAATAGATTACTACTCTGACGCAGAACTATTGTAGATCCTGTACGATTTGTGCCAAATGTAACCCCGGGAAGATCATCAAAGCTGCTCTTAATCACCAAGCCAAACCACAATATCCCTTCCAGAGGATACAGATTGATCATATCCAGATGCCGAAGAGCGGTCGTTATGAATATGCATTAGTCATCGTGGACGTGTTCTCAGGATGGCCAGAAGCCTTCCCCGTCGCCAATCTTACTGCAAAGACCACAGCAAAGTATCTCCTTACAGAAATTGGCTGCCGATATGGAGTTCCAGAAGTGATTGAGAGTGACCAAGGAACTTCCTTTACCGCTTTGTTTACATGGGAAGTCTGGGCAGCACTGGGGGTGATCCTTGCCTTCCACACACCTTATCACCCACAGAGTAGCGGTAAGGTAGAACGCATGAATGGCATGTTGAAAGCCAGAATGCTCAAAACGTCCCAGGAGACCAATATGCCCTGGCCCGAGAGTCTTCCCCTAGCACTGTTCAGCCTACGATATACCCCTAGGGGGAAGTTCAGTCTATCTCCCTATGAGATTTTGTTCGGTACAGAACCAAGGTTAGGTTGTTATTTCCCCCAACAGCTTCAGATTCAGTCAGATGCTATGGCAGACTATGTAACTGTATTCTCTCATGCCGTGACCAAAATCCATGCCCAAGTATTTTCTTCTATTCCAGATCCTGAGTCGAATACAGGTACTCACAAGTTGCTTCCGGGTGACTGGGTTATGGTCAAATTCCACATGGGACAGATGGTTCGGATGGATGAATAGATGGCAGAGAACCTTATTCCAAGTTGGGACAGCAGTTCTCACAATGATAGTTATTTTCCTGTTCTTGACTTGACAGAAATATTTGCAGAAGACAGTAGGACAGACTATAGACAACGTAACTCCTACCTTTCTACACCAAGACATCACTGATCTAGAATGTGACACACCACATACACCCCTCCAGTCTCACCAATTTAAACAGACAACTGCATTCCTTTAGGGATAGCGTCTGTCTCTACGGGTAGGAGTCTCACGTGTGGAGATGTGGTGGACTAGCCGCTGCAGGATACCCACGGAGTGAAGTGTTCGAGGCCCGTTAAGGCAGATGAGCTGCAGGCACATATTAGGGACAGTAGTAGTTCTTTTAATAAATAGCCATTTTAAGGGGGGACTGTTGTGGAAATGAGATATTGACATAATTTGTAGCTAGTAAAATGTCTATTTACTCATCTAACTGTAATCAGTGCTTAGTCTACTAATATGTGATTAGTCAAAATGGCCGCTAGGAGCCTCCAACCCCTCCCTCCCCTTAACACTGACTAACTATCTCGTGTAACAAGATTGCGCTGGAATCTGGGGGAGACCCTCATGGTCCCAGTGACATCACCCCCCAGTAGGCAGAACACTAAGAAAACCACTTAACACCTAACCAATTAATGATGTATTATTTCATGTTATCTCGGACAATGCATATGATGTAATTTTGCTTTAAAAGGGACCTGCCGTCCCCTCTGAATAAACATTCCTCAAGTTTTTCATCAACCTGAAACTTGTGTCTGGTGTGAATTACTTCAGGGAGCGTGCACGCACTGTTTCTTCATTTGGCCAGGGGCCGATACACAACATTATCAATTTATTGATTGATTTCCACTTCAGTTTATAATTCTATGTCCTTATTTAAAAAGGCAGGATTCTTTGTAAATTACTTTTGTGTCTTGAAAATATCTATTATAACATTTTCTATCATATAAAGATTTAAAGGGACACTATAGTCACCTGAACAACTTTAGCTTAATGAAGCAGTTTTGGTATATAGAACATGCCCCTGCAGCCTCACTGCTCAATCCTCTGCCATTTAGGAGTTATATCCCTTTGTTTATGAACCCTAGTCACACCTCCCTGCATGTGACTTGCACAGCCTTCCATAAACCCTTCCTGTAAAGAGAGCCCTATTTAGGCTCTCTTTATTGCAAGTTCTGTTTAATTAAGATTTTCTTATCCCCTGCTATGTTAATAGCTTGCTAGACCCTGCAAGAGCCTCCTGTATGTGATTAAAGTTCAATTTAGAGATTGAGATACAATTATTTAAAGGTAAATTACATCTGTTTGAAAGTGAAACCAGTTTTTTTTTCACGCAGGATCTGTCAATCATAGCCAGGGGAGGTGTGGCTAGGGCTGCATAAACAGAAAAAAAGTGATTTAATTCCTAAATGACAGTGAAATTGCAGGGGAATGATCTATACACTAAAACTGCTTTATTTAGCTAAAGTAATTTAGGTGACTATAGTGTTCCTTTAATAAAAAAGACACATTCCATCCTAGGTAATGGTTTTGACAAAGCTTTAACCATATAAAGGCTTACAGGTTCTCCTATACCTTAAGCATTCCCAACCACATGTGGTGCCTATATATACACATAAATATAGTGAGGAGACAAAGTTGGAATATTAGGACAAAGGCAGGTCACAGAACTAAAGGTTTGTTCTTATAATTTATTAAAGTGGAAAATAAAATATTTACAGCAATTGTAATCTTCCCTGGACAGAAATCGGAATGCCAGTCTTATGTAAGATGACCTCGAGCAACATGAAAATTTGATTTCCAGCACCCCCTCCCCCAAATACACTGTAAATGTAAAAAAAACTGAATTGGTCAATTTGAGAGGAAGAGGATTGCAGCCATATTCCAAAAACAGAGCTTCCTAATTTTAGGTTCTCCAAGATTTCAGGTTATCCTTTAACAAGCATGGAGCGATTCAACCAATATATTCTATATTTGTCAATAGACCCACCTGACTAGAGTTGGGTGAAGTTGTCACGGCCACCAGGTCCTAGAAGTCTAGTTGGCCTGTGAACTACGCACTCATCGCGATCCCCTTAAACACATGTGATCAAAGTAGTAGAGCTTCAGGTTGTTCCCTGTGACGAGAAGGAATTCTAGTGCATGATCCCCACTGACACATGCTGTGTTAGTACACCAAGATATGAAATGTAATCTCTTTCCCTTCTAACATAATGGAACTGCACATTAGAGGTA
Source organism: Pelobates cultripes (assembly GCA_933207985.1). Lineage (NCBI taxonomy): Eukaryota > Metazoa > Chordata > Amphibia > Anura > Pelobatidae > Pelobates > Pelobates cultripes. The sequence goes on from OW240916.1 coordinate 40,130,809, forward strand.
GCATGGTAGAGAGTTCTGCTCCATAAAAGGATCTGCCAAACTTATCAGGTAGGATTAGACAAGATGATTTTTTCCTCTCTACCCACTGAGATAAGGAACAAAACCTTAAAGTACAAAACCAAAGGATAGTCTGTCTTATTGCACTAGGATCTACATATAACTCCTGGCTGCACATTATTTTAAACACAGGCCTTGGAAGTTTGTAGGTTTTACCTTATTAAAATAATGTGAAATCCCTTTTTTTTTTTTTTTTAATAAAAAAATAAAAAAAAACTTAAAAGAACACTTCAGACACCTAATCATTTAAACTTGCTGAAGTTTTTAGATAAACCCCCAATAAAAAAAAGAAAAAAAAAGAAAAAAGTTTTCATTTGGCGATTATATATCTACTAAACAGTGATTTTTTTATTTGGGCAGTGGAGTGTCATTTTAAGGGCAATCAAGACAATATTAGTGAAGTCATTTATGTTATAATACTCATACAAAAGTATTCTGCACTGTTGAGTTCCCACTAAATAGCAAGTAGAAAGATAAAAAAAAAAAAAGCAAAAATGCAAATCTTTTGCACGTTAGCTTCTGTGGGCTATGACTATTCTCTTCATAGCATACATAACAGATTGTATAGTTCCACAACCCCTGACCCTGATGTGCCATAGGACGCGTATCGCAGTAAATGGGAGGGGGGGAAAGGAAACATGACTCGTGTTTGAGATGGAGAAGGATGTTTATCGCAATTCTAATAAATTGTACTAATTTTAATTATTTTATTGGGTTGCTTTCACAAGAAAGCATCATACCTTCCCATTCACTAAAGAGTTTTAATGAAATATCAATAGCTGAAATTAGTACATATTAATTATTTTGTTACAGCTTTCTCCACTCCAGGTCTGGTACAACAAACTCTTGAACAGGGATCACCCTCTTCCTGCTACATTAGGACACTGAGATTTTTAATACATTTCCCCACAAAATTTCCTGAGTAGACTACAGAGGTTTTCTAAAACAAGTAATATAAAACAGAGCTAGCTCTTAAAAAAAAACAAAAAAACAACCAAACCACAAACTGCTGGGGGAAAAACACTCATAAGAAATCTGTAGGTTTTGCAGTGTTCATCAAAGCTCACCCAATCACTAAAATGCTTAGCAGTGGTTCCAACGTTCAAGGCACAATAACCATTCAGGTTTTCTCACTATTCCCATTGGCACAGAACTGGGAATTGCTTCAATCCTGGACTGTTTGCATGCACAGGATCAGCGTCATACAGGACAATGGAAGTACAAAGAAGTTATGCGACAATTGGCCATTGATAACAAACGAGACATCCAATGGTGCCATCATTATTCTGAAGTGTATCCATTTAAAATGTTGCATCTAAACAGCCACATTGTAACATTGCTGCGTTCATAAGAGGAGGGCATCATTACATCACCAGTTTGAAAAGTGCTGTTATAGTTTGGAGATATATAAGGATTGAACAATGCCCACTGTCCATAGTGTTGGGAGGCTATCCATGTTGGATAATGAGCACACCTGCTCTCAAGATGCATTGGGTTGTAACTCTCACCAACACTGTGGCTGAAAGTAATTGATACAAAAAACACACTAAGAGCAGGAGAGAGGGAGAGACAAATTTACAGCTCACAGTATGTTATGGAGTAAGCATCTTAAAGGGAAACTCCAGTGCCAGGAAAACAATCCTTTTTCCTGGCACTGCAGGCACCCTCTGCCTCCCACCTCCCATTCCAGGTAGCTGAAGGGGTGAAAACCCCTTCAGACACTTACCTGAGACCCCGCCGATGTCCCTCGGCGGTGGTTTCGGGTCGGCGTCGCTCCTCCCAGTAATCGCGTCAGCTGGTGGGTGAGACTGATCCCGCCCACCGGCTGAGGAAACCTAATGCGCATGCACAGCAATGCCGCGCATGTGCATTAGGTCTCCCCATAGGAAAGCATTGAAAAAGATTTTCAATGCTTTCCTATGGGAAATTGAGCAACGCTGGAGGTCCTCACACAACGGGAGGACGTCAAGCGACGCTTTAGCAAAGAAAATCTTTGCTATGAATCAGGAAGTGCCCTCTAGTGGCTGTCTAGTAGACAGCCACTAGAAGTGGAGTTAACCCTGCAATGTAATTATTGCAGTTTATATAAAAACTGCAATAATTACAGTTGCAGGCTTAAGAGTAGTGGGAGTTGGCATCCAGACCACTCCAATGGGCAGAAGTGGTCTGGGTGCCTGGAGTGTCCCTTTAACCAGTGTTGTTTATCGGTGTGATCTACAATGATAAGCACTTCTTTCTGATGAATGCAACTCCATAATATCACTATAATGCTGCTCAACCTTTCACACTCACCGTTTTGCCTCTGCTATTTAAACAATTCATTGTCACAGAGCAATCAGAACATTAAAAACCGTCCAATACTATTAAGTTTATAAAGATAAACACTGTACTTCATGTCTGTGTTCCAACACACATATACCATCTGCGGGTCCTTTGGCATTTTTTCTGGAAAATTAGAATGGTTCGAAGAACCAAAATGATAAATGATAAGTTCTGTAAAGAGAAAACGAGGACAAAAAAAAATACCTGATTGAGCAAGCCAATATCAGTCTAAAAATACTTGGCCAAAAACTGAAAGTTTAGAACTAAACGGTTGACTAGGACAGCGAAGGAGTGAAGTTCGTTTTCTTTTAGTTCTGTTCAGCATTACAGAATTCTCGGTTTTCTGTTTATGTTCTGCGTTTGGTCTCCTGACCTCCTTAGTCCTCTTAATAGAGAAGAATTCTCGAACCAGGTCTTCCACCTCCCACTTCTCCTGTGTGTCCCTGTTGCAGCAGTGCAGGGCGGCCGGGTCAATGGGATGTGCTTCAGTGTTAAAAACATACCCACCTGCCCCCAAGATGCACTCCCCGTAAGGTGTCACCACCAGATCGAAACTAGAACCTTCGTTATGGATGAAGTTGTCTGGGTCAAACAGCAAGTATAGGTACTTGATAGTCTCAGCCAGGAAGAAAGATTCCATTCGGTTATCTAGCTTGTGATCTCGGACATCTTTAATCTACAAAACAAATACAGCGCTGGTGATAAATCCTAAGCAAGTAATAGACATTTTATTGGGAATAAACCATAAAGCAATAAAGAGTGTGTATTCCCAGTGTCTGTAATGATAAGGCAGCAAGTGAGATGTTTGAATAAATTATGCATTTGGAAAGGACACTGAACATGGAGTCTTTTTATTCCTTGTTATCAGTTTAGAATCAACAAAAAACAATTCATGTTTATACAGCATGTATTGTAGATAAGTGATGGTGTTATAAAATGAAAATAATATTAAAAACTGTTAATACCAATAAAACATGTCTGTTCTTCGTTAATATGATAATAGGTGTGCAGCAAGTATCTAAACAGGGTCCAGTTTTAAGAGGAGGTAATATAACAGGAATCAAATCTAATCAATGCAGTACTTTTTAAGTCTATTCTGTTGTAGAATTATAGAATTCTTGAAATTATCTAAGCTAATGCTTTGTCAGGAAGAAATGTGCTGAATAATAAAATGTGTATTTACTAAAAGAACCTTGAAGCTAACAATACTAACTACTCAAAATGGCTGCCAAAGCACCCCTCCCATCGAGTGAACACCTCGTGCTAACAAGATGGCGCCTACATCTTGTGTCCACTCCCGTGTCAAGGATGACATCACCTCTTGATAGGAGGGTATCTAACTAACCACTTAACACCTGGACCAATCAATAGTGTCTATTTGCTGTTATCTTGAATTCTTCAGTGATGTAATAATGCCTTTATAAGGGTCTGCGCACCCATTTTCTGGTAGAAGCCATTAAACTTCTCCGAAGTTCTTTCATTAACCTGAACTCTGTGTCTCAGTGTGAATTTACTTCTGCGTGCACGCAACTTTATTATCTTTAATTTGGACAGGAACAGATAGGCATTCAAACTAATTGGTTTGCAGAAAATAATCTACTACAATTCTATAAACCATGTTACATATGTACATGGTTTAGAGAATATAATAAAAACATTTATTTGTGGATATATTTCAAGGGGTCTATGAACTTGGAATGAGGGGGATACGGTTTTATTTTTACTACTTTCTAGCTGAAACTTAACATTTATTTAATTTCTGAAACTAATTAAAACAAAAAAAACAAAAACAAAAACAAAGCAGTGTAAGCTGTACATGTGACACACTAGTCAAAATCAGACATAATAAAGTTGCTGCAAATATCTAAAAAATATCACAGCTTTGTGCAACATTATGGTAATTATTAAATTTATGGACTTGTCGGCAGAAAGTCTAATTCCTGCTCTAGCGTGGCACTGTCTTGTATAGGAGTAGTCTTAGCAGAAATATCTATTTTCAATAATCAGGTATTAGTAAGATCAGAATTTCACTTGCTCTCTTTGGCCGGTGAATATATGGATTATATAATATATAACATACAGTGTTTCCTTGCACTCACGCTTGTAGACAGTTGTAAGCCGGGTGCTTGTAATCCAGGGAAAAATTGCATATGGTAAAGTAGTGATCAGCACTCTCGGACTTTTGTTGAGTTTAAAACTTACAGTTTATTGAAATTCCATTTAAAAGATCAACGTTTCAGTTCCTATCTGGAACTTTCATCATAAAAAAATATATATATATAAAAAATAATAATATATAAAAATAAATAAATGTAATTAGCCATAAACCAGCAAACCCTGAGCTAATTGATTGGCATTATTTATTTGCCACATTTTAATTTTCAAGGTAAACCTGCTTCAGAAAAAAATGATATCAACAGCTATTAAAACAGGGGGTAGATGCCTAGCCATATGTAATCCACAATATATCATACTGTGTTATATTAACCACCACCTAGCTCTCTTCCTGCATTGTCTGTACGTATTTAAATGACATTTAAAAAAAAAAAAGACACTTACGGTTGCAAATCCACAGTCCACTTTACTAATCTTCTCGATGGACTCCACAGCATCTCTCCCCAGCTCTAGAAGGGTGGGGTCTCCTGTTGCCTTATACAGATACATGGCACTTTCAATAAGCTCTGTAAGGCAGAGTACACGTCAGTGCCACACACACAGATTCCATGACTGGACAAAGAATTTAAAGTTAACTAACACCAACAATTACAAATATATCATAATGTCTAAATAAGTATGTATTATAAATATTATAGAATATATATATATATTATTATTATTATACATATTAATATGCATATTTCCATGATTTTACTTAATATGTATTGGACCAATTACTTGCTTAGTAATTGATGGTAGTTAACCAATGGGAGGGATAATTGATCTGAACAGCAAGTTACAGCTATCTTTGCTGCGAGATAGGCCGTTTCAGCAAAGTATTTTAACATACATATGGTTTCCCAAAAGTACAGCCGATGTGTATGCTGTTTAAATATTTACAGTGTTCTGGTGCCCAAAAGGGAAACAGCAGATATCTGTTAGGGAAAACAGGGGGTTAACCTTCACTTATATGTGGTAAACTGTAAAGTAATGTGATCCCTGGATGCTACAACCGCCAGGGGTCACAACGGAGGTCCCTAAAGGATCTGATCCATATGTACAGTTCGTAGAAATTAAAACATAAATTTTATTGAGACTTTGAATCCTAAAATCTTGGTAAGAAAAGATAACATGTCATTAAGATACACGAAAATGGAGAACAAGGATAGGTGCCCAAAATAAACGGTATCGCTGTATAAACCAACTATAATTAGTATAGGCTGTCCTAGGGAACCTAGATGAGCTATTGCTTATGTACTAGTGGCCATCAATAACAGGGTACTGGGAGTCTGAGTGGGGGGTGGATTATATACAATGGGGGGATAATATACAACATTTACAACTATCTACAGTAGGTGGTACTAAATCTCCAGCTACAAGGCTTGGAAGGATGGACGCCCTGTTGCTAGACTTATAGATAGCCTAATCCTGCTCCATCAAGCTATATATAACATAGCGTACAGAAATGAAAGGGACCATATCAATCCTCATATCCCTAGTATCGTACTCGTGATATCCTTTCAGTTATTATTGCCTGCTGAATGTGGCCACAGAGTGTGTTGCAGTATTCATAGTATATAGCTTGATGGAGCAGGATTAGGCTATCTATAAGTGTTATTGATGGCCACTAGTGCATGAGCAATAGCTCATTTAGGTTCCCTAGAGAGGAGCCACGGTTGCATTGGATAGTACAGCCTATACTAATTATAGTTAGTTTATATGGCGATAGCGTTTATTTTAGGCACCTATCCTTGTTTTCCGTTTTCGTGTATCTTAATGACATGTTAGATTTTCTTACCAAGATTTTAGGATTCAAAGTCTCAATAAAAGTTATGTTTTAATTTCTATGAACCGTACATATGGATCAGATCCTTTAGGGACCTCTGTTGTGACCCCTGGCGGTTGTAGCGTCCAGGGATCACATTACTTTACAGTATGCTGTTTAAAGCAGAATTGTGCAGGTTAGAAGATACTAAATTATCTAGTCCACAGCTATTGGCGTCTTATAGCATGTTCACCTCTAAACACAACCCTTTAAATATACACAGAACTTCTAAAACCCCCATCATATATACTGAAAATATTTAAAATGGAAGCTGCTGTTCATAAATGGAGTGCAGTTTGTTGCTTGTTTTTCTTCTACTCTAGGTACTCTAACTCCCATCAGGCTTATTCAATGTCCAGCGCTGCTGCCTGGCGACCGGTTATACTGTATCAACTTTCTGGTGGTAATGACTCTTTAAACCACAAACAAAGCAGTTCAAATTAGTCTGCAATTAAATTCTGGTTTCTTATTACAGCTTAAAGGACCACTGTGATAAGACGCCAGCGTCCATAGGAAAGCATTGAGAATGCTTTCCTATGGACTGGCTGAATGCGCGCGGCTCTTGCCGCGCATGAGCATTCAGCCAGTGATGGAAGAAGAGGGAGGAGAGGAGGAGGAGAGTTCCCTGCCCGGCGCTGGAGAAAGAGGTAAGTTTAACCCCTTCCACCCCCTAGAGCCTGGCAGGAGGGGCACCCTCAGGGCACTATAGTGCCAGGAAAACGAGTATGTTTTCCTGGCACTATAGTGGTCCTTTAACAATGACATGTTTACATTAGCTTGGATTAGGATACTAGCAACATTCTATTATTGAAACTACTGTAGAAAAACTTCCATCTCCATTCACATTGGGGAATAAGCCATTTAAAGGAACACTCAGGATTCAGAAGTAAGTTATTTGCAGGGTATTGATACATGCTTGACTTTAACAATAGCAATAGAATTTCAATTAATGCAATATATGTGATTTCTGTATCAATCTGTAAGATATTTTGCTACTATCCCAGCAACTTGTCTTTCTCCCTGCCAAGTTCACTGATTTCCATTTTTGGTACACTGGAAGTCCATGTTGTTGCTATATTGGGGAAGTATTCATCCCTTAAAGCATTGTATTTAGCACAGTACAAGAGAAAGCGTGTCTCAGTCCCACTTTGGCTGTTTGAGAAGTCCATTAGGAATTGTGTCTGTAGCCCAGGTGATGGTTATAGACACTGTACCTAGTGAGTATTTGTCTGTGTGAGGTTAGTGAAGAACTCTGCAAATCTGTACTCTCTATGAAAGGCTTAATAACACTCACAGCGTCATTCACTTTAGGAAGGCGGTGTAAGTCACACGCAGGGAGGTGTAACTAGGCCTGCATAAACAAAATTATGTATCTCCAAAATGGCAGAGAATTAAGCAGTCAGACTGCAGGGGCATGATCTATACACCAAAACTGCTCTATTAAGCTACAGTTGTTTTGGTGACTATAGTATTCCTTTAAGGCCAGAGTGGCTGTACTGAAAGCATAGTTGACTTTGAGAATTTTCCCAGTTTGGCTATTTTGAACTTCAAGGGACACTATAGTCACCAGAACAACAACTTAAAGTAGTTGTTCTGGGGTGTGTATAGTATGTTCCTGCAGGCATTTTAATGTAAACAGTGCTATTTCCGAAAAAAAGGCAGTGTTTACATTGCTGTCTAGTAACACCTCTAGTGTCATTCATTCAAAAGCGCTTCTTGGGTCAGTGCTGCAACGTGCAGCGTCTCCACGCTCTGTACTGAGGCGCTGAACGTTCCTCAAAAGAGATGTATCGATTCAATGCATATCTATGCGGAGATGGTGACTGGTGCAGTGCAGCGTTTTGCCATGCATGCACAATAACCTCCCATTGCTTTCCTATGGGAAAATAGTGGATTGCCTGAGATCGCCAAGTTTGATGATCTAAGTCAAAGAGGCGGAGCGGGGGCAGGACCAGCCACGACAAGATCTGGGCAGCACTGGAAGAAAGGCGAGTAAACTCACATTTTACTTTGCTGACAGGGGGCTGGGGACCTAAACATTGCTATTAGAACTATAGTTTCAGGAGACATTTGTATTCCTGACACTATGGTGTTCCTTCAAATTTGAAATTCACCTTGAACCTTTGTGTATAACCCTGTCAATCATGCTCTGCTGGCCCGTCTGTTTCCAATATTTGGTGTACCTCTAATCCAGAGCTGCTCATAGTTTTTTCAGCTCTGTTCTCTCGCAGGTCAGACATATACTTCCTGAATAACGTCTTATATAGATTGTTAAGTGCTTGTAACATTCCTTAAATAAGTAGATATATGCAGCACAAACAATCAAACCAGTCACCATAGAAATAAATAGGACCAAAGTCAGCCACCCTACCAATATTTTTTACTTATTTGTCAAACTGACAAAAGAGGGCTTTAAAGCAGTGCTCCTAGCTCCACCTACAAACCCTGTCAATCAGAAATTACACTTCCTGACACTCAAGCAGAGAGCGCTGGTGTCAGAAGGACTTGTAGGTGCTCTTCCCCAAAATGAAGTGCTTGCATGGCCAAAGAATGACCGGTCTCTGTAGTGACAGACAAACACACATGGACACCAGCAGATTCATACATCACAGACACCAGGATAATCTCTGGACTTGCAATCACTCATTCCTGGAAAGCTCTACCTGAAAGCCCCCTTATATCAGCAATGCTATACCAACTCAGTAGTATGATTTGGAATGGCAGCTGAAAGTATAAATCCCGTTTCTCTGATGGACAGGGATGGTAGGTGAAGCTACAAGCTATGCTTTATAGTCCTGCTTTGTGATTTTGACAAGTTAGTTAAACAAAAAGCTGGGGTGGTATCCTAACAATATAGCCCCTTTAATAAGCTGACGTTGTCAAATTTATTGCAAGGCAAGCACTGGACTAAGCCTTCCCCAGAAATAACAGCCTGTTACCACCATCCAAAACTGGACAGATAAAGTGACATTTTCACAACACTTTCTCTTTAACTTGCTTCAATTTGTAGCAGGAAGAGACCCTCCAACAATAGATTTTGTTGGTCTCCAAGTCCAAATCCTACAATTCTCAAAAAATGCAATCAATCATATCTTAGCAATATCCGTTTCAGTGATGGGACAGATATCCTAAACAAATCTAAAAGTCAGCACTCTGCATACTGGACATACCTGGTCGAAGAGGGTAACCTTCTCTTTTATCCACAGTGGATCCTTGAGGAATATTGTAGAACTCAGGCAATCCTCCAAACTGCTTCCACACCGTATAATAATTGTGAAATGTTCTCATGGCATTTCCAATGTCTCCCATCAGGCTCTGCAGGACAAAAAGTATGACATGAATACCATTCTCTCTATGGAACCCCATCATTCCTGCCCACATTCAACTTCTTGTGGAGCCCAATAAGCTTTTTGGTCTGCATCATAGTGCTCAACATAATACACAATAATATTTACTAAAAAGCGACTATCAAGCTGTGATCATCTAGATGTTAGCCAACGTTACAACTCCCATCGTACACTATCTTTTGTCCTGCTAGAACATTTCCTTTCTCCCAACTTCTTTTTTTACACTAATAACCATGTTTTCTAGGAGCTAACAATATCTGTCTGTATTATAGAGTTGCTCTGCAATGAACTCAGTAGTGGACCGTTAACTAAAGTAAAGGGCAGTACACACAGAAAGATGGGAATATTTTTTTACATATTTATGACGTTAGGATACTTTGCGACACATGCAACATTATACGTTATGTTTGTTACATTTACAGTTCAAGGAATCTGTTAAAAATATTGACAAGTCTAAGTGCTTCCTTTGTCTTCTCTTCATAAAAAAAAAAAATCACTGAGCATTAAAACATTGTTTAAACGATAGACTTTGTACTTGTTCTAAAGTGCCAATGCAAATTATATATAAATGGCTATTGACAGATCATAAAGACACCTAAACCGGTCCCCCCCCCCCCATACTTCCTGTAACACACATCAAAACAAACCAAGAGTACGTCCGTTGTTGGACTTTTGAAACGTTGGATAATTTCTGTTGCCATCACGCACTGAATAGTGGGGGAGAAACTTGTGCATTAATTACAATAGGTGCATTAGAAAAGCATCCGATAAACATCGCAGTTACCTGCAATCCTGGCCAGAAAGCCTCTAAAGACTGAAATATTGGCATAGAAACCGTGCCTTTGTACATCTGTACCCACACATACCAGTCGTCATACTTGGTGAAGTTCTTGATGGCTTTGTTGTATTCTGAAGAGTAAAATTGTTTTAGATAAAACATCAAACAAAGCAAAATAAGATATTCCTGAAATCAATTGCAGGACATTACAGGCCTGACATGGGCTGGACTTGAAGAAAGTACAATGTAAATGTAATTCAGTTTTTAGCTCTTAATTCTATATCTACATCGATTTACAAAGTTGAAAGGTACAAACAATGCTGAATTCCTTTAATATTTTTAGCTGATACAGTAATTTTCTTTGTTTTACTGAAGTGGTCTGGGTGCCAGGTCCCTCTAGTTTCAGAGAAACGGCTATGTTTACACTAGGGTTAACCCAGCCTCTGGTGGCTCTCTCACTGACAGCCACTAGAGGCGCTTTCGCGATTTTCACTGTGAAAATCACAGTGAGAAGACGCTGGACGTCTATAGGAAAGCACCGAGTAATGCTTTCATATGGGCTGTTTGAATACATGCGCGCGCATTCGGATCTGATGTCGGCAGGGGGTGGAGAGATCCCCAGCACAGAGGGAGCCTGGCGCTGGTGAAAGGTAAGTGGCTGAAAGGGGTTTTAACCCCTTCAGACCAGCAGGAGGGGGGCCCTGATGGTGGGGGGACCTAATGACCCTATAGTGCCAGGAAAACGAGTTTGTTTTCCTGGCATTATAGTGCTCCTTTAGGCGTATTATTATATTGAAATTAGGACCTACAGGATATTATTTGAATTTCAACTTAAGTAAGCATTCATGTTTGAAACTGGATGCTCTTACCCAGAAACATGGACATCATCTCTTCATCCTGTAGCAGAATTGCCCCTTTAACGAGATATTCAAAATAAGAATCCACACCAGCCCCTATCCCGGCATCTTGGGCCACCCATTTGGATGTCATAACATCTATATGGTTTCCTACCTGTGAAAGCAGAAGAGATTATGTGAAAATCCAAGCAAGGAGTTTGTTTAACTTACTAAAACCTTTCTCCATGATATGTAGTGTGACTGAATACCAGGGAGTTTTTTTCCCATGTCAATAAGGCAAACTTACAGCAAATATTATAAGGAAATATATTTTACTTTGATTTAGAGCTAAAAAAAAAAACACAAAAAAAACTATTAATTGGGAAGATGCTAACTCTTCTGGTACTCCATTTATCCTGTGAAGGCAAAATACATAGTAGACACAATGCAAGATTTAGAACGTGATATCTCAGACACAAAAGGGACACAACATTTTTTATACCTAGTGACATTGCTGCAGCTGCTATTGTGGGAACATAATTTATTAGCCAAGATTAACAGCTGACCCACCAACACAATTAATGCCATCCAAATATAAACAGAATTTGTATGGCTAAAGTGTAACTTGTTTTTTCTCGAGTTTAAATACAATATTAGTTTTTTTTTGACTTACCAGCCCAATTTCAGACCGGCTTTCCCATAATCCTTTGAGTGCCCGTCTTGCCACTGTCTCAAACTCTGGATCCCCAGTAAGGCGACTCAGTGTTGCAAACTCAATTATAAATGTCCCAACTCCAGCTGTACAGGTCACTGGTGTTTCAGTAGGGTTAACACCATTCAAAAGGTTCACAGTCCCATAAGGCATCCCAGTATTCGTGTTAAAGGCTGCAAAACCATTCGTGAAAATCATTAACAACCTTTCTGCTTGAAACGGTCCTTTATGAGTACTAACTACAATAGACCCCTTAAGAATGCCATATACTCTTAACATTAAAATAATTTAGCAGTATTTATTTTTTTACGCTGTTAATATGAGATTTGCCTTTTGCACACCTGGAAGGAGTTTTCGAGCTGCTTCTACCGCCATATCAAGGAGGGGACCAGAGCAAGGCCATCCTGGATCCAAATCTAGGCCCGCTCTCTTGGAGAGGAGATGAGCAGACAGGAGACCACCTACCACTAAAAATATCAATAATCATGAATGTGTCTATAAAATATTAAATAAAAAAACCATTACAAAGGAAAGAAAACTGGGGAAACATTGAATGGTGAGACAGAGAGAACATGTAAGAACGACAATCATGTAAAAGTAAAATAAAATTATTGTCACATCGGACAGATTTGTATCCACTTTAGGACTGTAAAAATTTCTCAACAGCTTATACTAAAAAATAGTATTGTAATGTGTCTTAAAATGTACCATACGTAGAAATATTTATGTGAAAGTTAAACAGAGATTGATCTTAGAGGCTGACCTCGAATGTTGGTCTCGAACACAGAGGCATTGACATCAATATCAAAATCCAATTTTTCCTGTAACACGTTTACAACTCTCTGGAACTCTGTTTTATTGCCAATGATCTGCAGATTATACAAGAACATAGCAAATTATGAAAAAACTGCAAGACTTGTATTTAGCATGTATTGTAATTCATTATGACACTAGCCCACAAAAATCACTGTTCCTTCCACTCACCACTGATTGGTCATAATGAGAGAGGTATGACCAATCAGCTGAGAGATCCAGGAGCCACCCCTGTGTGAAAACTCTTTCCTGTCTGCCAACTGATACATTAGTTATCAAGGCCCCCTCCTGTAGTGCAGAAGGGGTTAATAACCCCTTATATCACTTACCTGGGTCCAGTGCGGATGTCCCCCAGTGCTGGCTCAGCTCCGCCCACGCTCCTCTGAGGCAGACCTAATGCGCATGCGCGGCAATGGCCGCGCTCGCATTACAATTTCCCCAAAGGAAAGCATTATTCACTGCTTTCCTATGGGGATTCCGGTGATGCTGGAAGTCCTCATGCATAGTGTGAGGACGACCAAAAGTTGTCTAAGCACCCGGAAGTCCACTAGTGGAGAACTTAACCCTACAGGTAATTAATTTAGTTTATAAAAACTGCAATAATTACATGCTCAGGGTTAAGAATGATGGAAGTTTGCACCCAGACCACTTCAATGAGCTGAAGTGGTCTGGGTGCCTGCAGTGTCCCTTTAAGCTTAAAATTGCAAAGCTGTGACTACAGCTGAACGGTGTTGTTTTTCTTCCAGATCAGCTCTTTCTGTCAAATTTTAATTCAGCATAATTCAGTTGACTAGTTTTACTGGAAACCCCACAAGTAACTTTAACTACGAATTGATTGGCATTTTACATAAATCTGTCAATATTCCCCAATTCCAGTAATCTTTGTTGCTGTACTAGTTTTGTTTACATTGCAAGGAATCACTGGAAGCAGAAATAGTCCGGGTCTGGGGGAAAAACAGATCAGGAAGAACGTAGAGCTAAAATGTGAGGGTTGTGAGACATAATTTGGGGGCTTAGGGGCACAGGGAAGCCTAGAGATATGAAGGAAGTTGAGAGACAGGAGAGCACAAAGAGACAGAAGGTTTGTCAGAAACAAAAAAGGTTGTAAATAAACATGCTTGAAAAAAAACGTGCTAGCATGAGTAATTTAATATTTATCTATAATTACCCATTGAATTTTCCAACAGAAATATCTAACAAATTTTCTAGGATATATATCATCTATACAAATTGACGGGCAACTTATGAAACGAAATTTGGAGATGGAGAAAGTATGTCCTGTATACAAAGGATAATCAATGAGTTTCAAAGTATATCAAATAAAGTATTTGACAAAAAATTCAGGTAGAGTGAATTGTACAGAATTGCAAAATTCCAATGCTAGCTTTATAGCTCTTAAAAGGGACCATGTAGCCAGTATAACTGCTACATCTCAGCAAAGTGATTATAATGTCTGGAGTCTCCTGGGCCATCTTTCCAATCAGCGTTAAATGTTTTTTAATGATTTAATGCTACACGAGAGTTTCTAGTAGCCACTGGTTGGGTTAATGAGGAAGCATTAATACCCTATAGCACCAGTGATTGACTGAGTGTCAGTTGACCATTTTCAGAGTGCCAAATCAGGAACGAATCACTATGGCTAGAAGGAAGTGTGGAATATCTGACTTAGCCACACCTCCAGTGTGGGCAGGTCTATGGGCACCCATAGACCCTCATTCAGTGGTAAACTGCTTGAAAATGGTTTAAAACTAAATTGAGGGACAGTGCCAGCAGACTCCAGGCACTATAAGCACTTCAGTAAGATTAAAGTGTTATACTGCCTACAGTGTCCCTTTAAGATGAAGTAAATCAACCTAGAGTGCAAAGTATAGCTACACATCATAACCATGGGAAAATCTGCAAATAATGGCCACTCGTAAGTGTTTTACTTTAATAATATTTTAATGCATTTTTGCTACAAATTTACACTTACTAGTAAAGTATCCAGAGCATCAATTAATGTCAAGGAAAAACTGCAACAGAAAATAAGTTATTTAATAATGACAATAGATGGGAAAAGGCAATTATATATATATAAATAATAATAAAATAATACGAATATGGTGTACTTTGACTTTTTTTAACAGAACTTTGCAGTGGAATTATGAAATCCATGTGCATGTACAGGATGGTGTCATGATTCATGAATAAAGTAAGTTATTATACACAACTATAACACCTAAAATGTTCTTGAAGATTTAAAAAAAAAAAAAAAAAACTGATTTTACTAAAGGAGCACTATAGGGTCAGGAACAAAAACATGTATTCCTGACTCTATAGTGTTAAAACTACCATCTAGCCACCCTGGTCCCCTCATGCCTCCCTAAATATTGTAAAATCTTAATTGTATTTAAGTCTGGAGCTGCTTGCTTTGTCAAAGTTTCCTTTAGACCTGCCCACTGCCTGCTGACATCAGCAGAAGTGGTAGCCTGATTCCAATCACAGTGCTTCCCCATAGGATTGGCTGAGACTGACAAAGAGGCAGATCAGGGCAGAGCCAGCATGATTCAAACACAGCCCTGGCCAATCAGCATCTCCTCATAGAGATGAATTGAATCAATGAATCTCTATGAGGAAAGTTCAGTGTCTGCATGCAGAGGGAGGAGATACTGAATGTTTGGATGCATTTTAGGCAGCCATGACCCAGGAAGGATCTCTAACAGCTATCTGAGGAGTGACCAGTGAAGTTATCACTAGGCTGTAATGTAAACACTGCATTTTTCTCTGAAAAGACTGTTTACAGCAAAAAGCCTGAAGGTAATGATTCTACTCACCAGAACAAATTCAATAAGCTGTAGTTGTTCTGGTGACTATAGTGTCCCTTTAATAATTGCATGAATCAGAAGATAAATGTATCAATTTCTAACAGCCATTTCAGAGTAGGCTTGTGCAATCTTTAGGTAATTATATATTATAATCTATACATTAGGTGTTTTTGCCCACTCTGTTATGTACAAGCCTATTAAATGCTTTTTATTTTTTTGCGTGTCATTTATGCCACATACTCATACACTCTGGCACGTATATCTTTCCCTTGTAGTCATGTACTCTGTTATGTTTTATATTGACCCATTACCTGCCCCAGGTATCCTGGCCATCACAAGTCAGAGGTCGTAACTCATCATACGGGTAGGCATTATCCAGATAATTGTTGTAAGCATGATAGAACATGGCTTTCACCCGATCCCTACAGATAAAACAAGATATTTTACAATTACGAATGGCTAAGAAGGTTGTGCGATACAAAAACTATATACCTTGACAGACTTGACATGTTATGTGAAACTTAGGATAATATTTAGCAATGTGGTCTTGAAGGAGTTAAATGTGAAACCCAGGTTATTTACCATTTTTATTTTTTTTTTATTTTACCAATGCTTGGCTACTTTTAACAAAAGAGCAGAGTGAGATAGTCCCATTATAATATAGTTCGCCAATGTCACTTCACATGGGGTCCTTTCACAAGACGCGCATAGTAGCTGCATCTCTTCCACATATTCTCCCTCCATAATACAATGTCCCCATAATACTCTCATGTTCTCTTCTGGTACTTCCCCCTGTGTTCCTTCTTTTTCTCAGGTAGAGAGGGAGGCTCTGGGGGGCTCCCATCTTTTAGATGGGGACACTTTTTGTGGCCCCAGAGTGACAGATGCAAAGTATGTTGTGCTCAAATTGAGCGCTGCCTCAGTCATTTCAATGACTATTGCTAGAACATTGTGTGAGTAGGGTTAAATCCCTGCTCATAGCAGGGAGATCCAGGTATCGATCGATGCCTGCTGTTCCCCTTTTTCAGCTGGGGCCACATTTAGTGGTTCCAAGCTGACTAATGAACTGTATGCAATGTTTAAAGTGAGCAATGCTTTCAATCTTTTAAATCAATTAAAGGACCACTATAGTGCCAGGAAAACATGCTTGTTTTCCTGGCACTATAGTGCCCTGAGGGTGCCCCCACCCTCAGGCTCCCACTCCCGCTGGGCTCTAGGGGGAAGAAGGGGTTAAACTTACCTCTTTCTCCAGCGCCAGGCGGGGAGCTCTCCTCCTCCTCTCGTCACCATCTGAAAGCGCATGCGCGGCAAGAGCCGCGCGCGCATTCAGCCAGTCCATAGGAAAGCATTCACAATCACAGTGAGAAGCGCGGAAGCCCTCTAGCGGCTGTCAATGAGACAGCCACTAGAGGCTGGATTAACTCATAGGTAAACATAGCAGTTTCTCTGAAATTGCTATGTTTACAGCAAAACGGGTTAATCCTAGCTGGACCTGGCACTCAGACCACTTCATTAAGCTGAAGTGGTCTGGGTGCCTATAGTGGTCCTTTAAGGGGCTGGGCAGTGGTGATTTACAGCTGCTAGAACAGGGGTAGGCAACCTTTTAGTAGTACTGTGCCAAAACAGGATTTTGAAGTCCCTTCGGCGTGCTGATCCTATTTGTGTTAAACAAAGTGTGTATGTTGCCGTATTCTGCTTGTGTTTTTTATGGGTGCTGCAGTTGCTTTGTAGCATTGTGTTATATTGTACAGTATTTGTTCATGAGTTGTTTGTGGTATTGTGCATGAGACATGAATGTGGGCTGTATATGGGGGCTCCTTGAGTAATTGTGTCTCTATATGATGTATCACATTGTGTGTTTGGTGGTAAGTTTATGTGTTGCGCTAATTTCAGTATTGCATGTGAGAGGCTGATTGTGGGGTTGTCAGTGTTGTTGTCTTTGTGGGACTGCGTGTTTGTGTATGGGCTGTCTGTGTTATTTTTTTGAGAGTGAGGCTTATTCTTCAGCTCCGTGTATATCTAGCAGTGTGGGTAGCTTTCCTGGATCCAGTGGGAACTAGGCTGACCAAGTACAGGTCAAGTGCAGGAGCCGCGATAGCTGCTGTGGGCTGCTCGGCTCCAGTGCTGATTCCCATTCACAAGTGCAGTGAGGAACTGATCTGAGATAAATTAAGGATTGTCCCTAACCACCTGTAATGACCAGCCTGTTTGAACTAGCAGATATCTAAAGTCCCACTGGGACTTTTGATAGGGCAGAGCCTGTTTGTCTCTGGCAGCCTTGAGTGCCGTGCATGGCACACGTGCCATAGGTTGCTGACTCCTGTGCTAGAACCTCAAGTGAAACTTACAGGGCCTGAACAGAGCCTGACTGGGTCTCAAAACATGGCACCAGGCCAATTCTGATCGGTGCTGGGATTTGACAAACTGCCCAGCACTAATCAGAGTGTATTAGGCATGCCTGAATTTCAGCATTATAGCGACATTCCTGTAATGCAGAAAAGCTTGTAGATGGCAGCAACATACTGCTGATGTCAGTATTGACATTAGGAGAGGCTTTTTTTAGAGTTAGGATTATGATTAGGGTGAGTTGTAGGGTTAGGCAAGGGTTAATGCTGGTTTAGGGTTAATGTAGGGTTAAGGTTAGGGCTGGCACAGTGTTAGAGTTTGTGTACGCATAGAGTAAGGGTTACCATTTGTATTTACATTACATTTAACAATCAGCACCATGAATCTATTTTGAGTTCTTATTACAATTATTTATATAGCACCAACATATTCTGTAGCGCTGTGCAATAGGTGAACAAGACAAATACTTAATTCTAACAAATCATGATCCTATACTAGAACAGGGGTAGGCAACCTCCGGCACTAGTGCCATGCACGGCACTCAAGGCTGCTAGAGCCTATCAGGAGTCCCAGTGAAACTTCAGATTTCTGCTAATACGAAAAGGTGGTGAAGGACAATCCTCAATTTATATATTGCAGCACGTAGAGGAAGTGACCTCAGATCACTTCCTCCCAGCACTTGTGAATGGGAATCCACACTGTGGTAGAGCAGCCGACAGCGGATATTGCAGCTCCTGCTCTTCACCTGTACCTGGCCAGCCTGGTCTCCACTGGAACCCAGGGAAGCCACCCACACTGCTAGATTTACACAGAAATGCACAATAACCCTCCCCTCATACAAATAATATGAACAGCTCACAAACAAACATGCACACAACCCCACATGCAGCCTCTCACATGCAATACCCCAAACAGCCCACACACACTACCAAACACACAATGTGACATATCCATCCACACACACAATTCCACAAGCATTCCCCATACACAGCCCACATTCATAGATACACGATACCACAAACTACTCCTGAACATATACAATATAATAGCTCATATACGCACAAATACAAAGCAATTACAATATAAATAACACAAGCAGAAAACGGCAGCATACAGACCTCAATTTTAAAAACTAGGACTGACACGCTATGTGACATCACAATCCTATATCGGCACGGTGCTGCTAAACGGTTGCCTACCCCTGTACTAGAACAATATACAGGGTAATGGCCAAACGATCTAAAATCTTTTATTTATTTATTTTTAAAACAATCTTTAAAAAGGTTGCACTGGATGTGTCAAAATTAATACCAGCAGAAATATGTAAAAATAAAAGTTTTTTTTTTTCAACCCACTTTTTTCTATTTTAATCACCCTAAATGTTAAAGTATACATATAGGATATTAAATCCTTTTTAAAATACTGGGGGGGAGGGCATTTAAAGAGAAACTCTTAAATTAACATTTTTACAAACACACAGAGAAAATCCTAAGTTTTGTTTTTTAGTTCAAATTTGTACAATTGTGTCCTTAATGGGTTATAAAAGCAGTCAGTGTTTTTATGTTTTTTTGACAATGTATTATCCCCCTTACTAGCAGTGCCAGCTCTCTCACACTTTGCACAGTGGGAGTTATACCATGTCCTTACCTGTACTGAGCCATGTCCTGCTCAGTGATGTGACCCTCCTTGGCATTGTGACAGGGCAGCAGGACACTGAGGACTCCAAGACACACAGGGTAAAACAGGGAATTCATGGGCTGCAGCTCCAAAACAGCCTCACAGCAGCCTGACACATGGCCACAGCCTACTTCCTACTCAGCCACAGCCAGCGGGGCGCTGTGATTGGCTCACACAGCCCATCTGCTGCTTGCCTATTTTTCATTGGTCAGAACTGGTGACACAGCTTAAGAGCAGGACGCCATATTGGTTGCTGGCAAGCCCTGGTCTCCCTTGTGTATTTTATAACCTGTCTCTCTGTTGTGCACTTGCACTGGTGGTAGTGGATATTCCTGTGTTATTAGAGTGGCAGGGTGTGATCATTTGGGGTGTTTTAATTGATGTCCAGTTATTACACCAATACTGTATATTTCTTATGTTGGTATTTTATATTTAACCCCTTCAGGACTGTTTTGGCCATGATTTAGGTTAAGGACCTCTTTTAACACTTTTGTGGTGTTTGTGTTTAGCTCTAATTTTCTTCTCTCTCTCATTTACGGTTCCCATACAATTTATATATTGGGTTTTTTTCCAGGACAAAAGGGGCTTTCTTTACATACCATTATTTATATCATGTCATAAAATTTACTTTAAAAAAAATAATAAAATATGGTGAAAAATTGAAAAAAAAAACATGTTATTTTACTTTTGCTTGAAAACTCTTTTACTTGCCTACGAAAGCTAATGAAAAAAACTGCTAAATAGATTCAAAATTTTGTCCTGAGTTAAAAACACCCAGTGTTTGCGTGCTTTTTTGTTGTTGCAAGTTATAGGGCTATAAGTACAAGTAGGAAATTGCTGTTTCAAAATATATATATTTTAAATTTATCAATAGTGACATTGTAACACTTTTATCTGTCATAAATCTCTGAATCACACCTCACACGTACATAATTTTTTTTTAAAGTAGACAACCCAGGTTATTCAATATGGGGTATGTCCAATCTTTTTTAGTAGCCACTTAGTCACAAACACTGGCCAAAGTTAGCATTTATATTTGTTTGTGTGTGAAAATTGCAAAAAACTAAATTGAACGTTAATTTTGGCCAGTGTTTGTGACTAAGTGGCTACTAAAAAAAGACTGGACATACCCCATTTGCAATACCTTGGGTTGTCTTCTTTTGCAAATGGTATGCCATCATAGGGGTAATTCTCATTCCTGGGCTACCATACGCTCTCAAAAGGCAACATAACCAACCTGGCAATTTTCAATGTAAAAATATTTGACCCTGTAACTTTCAAAACCGCTATAAAATCTGTACATGGGGGGTACTGTTATACTCTGGAGACGTTGCTGAACAGAAATATTAGTGTTTCAAAACAGTAAAACGTATCACAACAATATCTTCAGTGAAAGTGCCGTTTGTGTGTGAAAAATGCAGACAGTCCCTGTGCAGGAAGATACATAGGCACCTATTGTGACCATGTGATCGCTCTGTTGAGTGATCACACGGCCCGCGGGGTCCTAATTGGCTGCAGGCAGTCTCCCCACACCTGGAGCAACGCCGGTGATCGGGTAAGTACATCTTACCGTTATGACGGTTCAGGACCGTCAGCAGTCGGGAAGGGGTTAAACAATAAGACCTTGCTGTATATTAGCTATTTCTGACAAAGCACAGGGTTTATTACAATTAGTACTTCACAGAAGCTTGCTAAAATCATGTTCCTTCTTTACTCAGTGTTAAACTTTCAGATGATTACAGAATGATATTATAATTGGCATTTATATAGCGCCAACTTATTCCGCTGCGCTTTACAATATTATAAAAAGGTGGGAAATTTAACAATAAACAAAAATGTTACAGAAACAAAGAGCTTACAGTCTAGAGAGGATATGGTGATAGTCTTGCAGTAAAGTTAATCAAAACAATTATTACATTTCTATATTTAGAGCCCAATCTTAGAATGAATGTAAAAAACTATAGCACTTAACAGTAGATGGATTATAATTAGATGTTTATATATCACCAGCTCTCTGTTGTATTCTATTACATGTGTACTACTATACATAACGCCATGAAGTTTCAGAGCCATTTTGTGTTTTGTGTCTGGACAAACAGCCACTGTTGTATTGTTTCTGACACTACCATACTTGCATTTAAAGCAACGGTTCATGCATCTCAACCACTTTAGCTGAAGTGCTTTATGTGTTAAGAGTGTCCCCTTTTTTTTTTTTTTCTTACAATGCATGCAGAGCTCCTTATTCCATCATTATTATTACTGTATCAATATCACTCATAAAATAAGATACCCTCATCACAATAGTTAAGACTATGTAGCTGGAAACATTACTCTACTTTAAGGAGCACACCCAAATGGAGTTTGTCAGGAAGTGAGAAAATATTTTGGGTGGAGAGTAGTAAAAGGAGACTCTGGTAACATGATGCTGTTTATGGAAATCTTATTAGAGAATTAAAACACGACATTTTCACATTTAAAGATATTGTTTTACAAAAGGTTATAATTCAGCCTTTAGCATGCACATAAATTAGAAATTTTATGTTTAGTTTCCTTAAAAAACAAAAAAACTATGAAAAAAGGAATTATATAAAATAGGCAATCCCTTTTTACAACATTTACAATTGATTTGAAATATGTCGCAGTGGTCAAGGCCAGCCAGGTCTTAAGCCAAAATGTTGCTAATTAATTTTGAATGCACTACAATTTAGTGTTTGGTGAATAAACCATTTGTATTGTGTTAGCAGAACTGTGTGTAAATATATGGACATAAATATATAATTACCTGAAAATTGGTCGTCTGAGATAACGGATGCAGTCAGATGCATGCACATCTAATTGTGATGGTCAGACATATGTGATTTCCCATCATGGAACACAGATGCTGAGGATTTCAACACTCGGAAAGTGCCAAAGACCAAAACTGTATAGTTATGTACATGTAATATCCATCAGAATTGACCAATAATCACACAGTATAATCTAAAAATCAGGAATTAGATGTGCTATAATAGTTAATTTATAGAAGACAAAAATCCTGCATTATTTTTAATCAAAATACATTTATTTTTTTGTAAATGAAAATGTTATTAGTTTATTGAATGACAATACAGTATTATTTATCAGTCTGGTTTTTTTTTACAGTAATATTTCAATCCATATGTCAAGAATATGAGCATTATGCATTCTGCTACATTGTACACTCTAGTTTAAAGCAATTTATTGCAGATAAATACCCCCTTACTCATTATTACTATTATTCTTATATTTAATAATTATTAGTTGCCAAAAACCGGCTATTGCATTAAGCACACCTCCTCCATACGGGAGTACCACAGCTCCTGGTTGGGGCCGAATTGATTGCCTATAAAATAAGTCAGGTTTTTGGCTATATTCAATATGCGCATGTCATGGACTTCTTATACACTGACTTAGGGGTCGTGGTGAGGAGTAGGAGTGGGGCTGGCTAGAAGGGTGACAGCTTGTTATAAAAACAAGAGATGGGGCGTAGCCTGACCGCCGTGCAGCTCAGTCGCACATCCCGAAAGCTCAGAGGGAAAAATCTTCAAAGCACCCTTAATCGATGAAAAACAGTCCACAATTACTCACCGATAGCAGCAAAGCTACTCTATAACCAAGTGGACCCCTCGTTTGATGTTCCAGTTGCAACTTGGGTGGAATTTGGAGGAGCTCGTGGGGCACAAGCTTGCGGCCTACTACAGGCCTACTCACTCAGCAGGACGCCTCACATAGAGTCTACTCCACTCACTCTCCCCCCCCCTACCGGTGAGGGATATCCCGGTACTCATCACACGTGCCTGGGTGACGGCCCTCAAGCAGCACTCCACAGGTCACAGCCACTTTGCCCTCCACAAGATGGCGACCACCACATGTGAAACTACACCTCGAGTCCAGCAGCCCTGTATCCTGGACAGGTTGGACAAATTGTTTGCAGACTTTTGGTCTAAAATCACACACCGCCTGGACACACCAGTGGCGGTCCCGAAGGCTATTTGGCCTCAGCCCACCTCCAACGCCACACAACAGTACCCATAAGGCAGCCTCTAAACGTAAGGCAGCCAAACGCCGCAAATCGAGGCAATTTAGATACCGCCTGCAGAAGCAAGTCGGGGACCGACGCTTTGCCCGTATTCACCATGGAATGCCAGGGACCTACCCATGCTGGATGCCAACATCACACTTGCTGAGAAGACCATCACACTTACCAGGCTCGGGCATCCTCTCACTGTTTGGGCACGTGGACCACTGGCGAGGCGCTAACTTGCTGGAATGTGTTGTATACCCAGAGGGCATAGGCTAATGGGATAACTGGCAGGCATCCATGGGGGGTTCTGTCTCCACATGGATTCCCCTAGGGGTCAGGGTCACTATAGGCACTCACCCACTCCTTGCTTAGGAAATTTTCTTCCTGCATGTGTCCAGATCATATTTACATTCTAATTCTACTGAGCACTTCTACCATGCTATACGCTATCCTGCTTTGAGCTTTTAACGTTATTGCCTACATGTGTTTACCTAAACCGTATTATGTTACTAGCTAGCGCTATCTAAACCTATGCCCAACTAGCAATGTTTTATGCATAAATAGCCTAGCATGATGTATTCTAAAAGACTGATGTCAAGCATATCCTATCACAGACAGTAAGAAAAGCTTACATTCTACCCACTGTCTATAGTTCCTCTTAACAAAAACTAAAAAATGTGCTGATTATTCATATGCCACGTTATGTTTAATATGTCTGTTTCTACTTGCGACTGCTACTGTGGCTGAGCATGCCTATTGTTATACCATGCACAACAGAAAATAAATAATAAAAAAAAAAAAAAAATAGCTAACAGTGTGCAAAACATTTTATAAATGGGCATTCCAGCAGATGTGCAAAGTTGAGCCCTCAGCTTGTCCGCATCTCCAGTAGAGAGCAGATTGGGACGGGTCAATGACCCTCATAACATGCGGCGTTCTGTATAACAAGGTAAGTAGCTTGTAAACCGTTTCCTGGACCCCACTGGAAAGTGCGCAATGGTGTATTATTACATAGTCAGGTCCATAAATATTGGGACATTGACACAATTCTAATCTTTTTGGCTCTATACACCAACACAATGGGTTTGAAATGAAACAAACAAGATGTGCTTTAACTGCAGACTTTCATCTTTAATTTGAGGGTATTTACATCTAAATCAGGTGAACTGTGTAGGAATTACAACAGTTTGTATATGTGCCTCCCACTTTTTAAAGGCACCAAAAGTAATGGGACAGATTAACTGTCATAAATCAAACTTTCACTTTTTAATACACGGTTGCAAATCCTTTACGGTCAATTACAGCCTGAAGTCTGGAACGCATAGACATCACCAGACGCTGGGTTTCATCCCTGGTGATGCTCTGCCAGGCCTCTACTGCAACTGTCTTCAGTTCCTGCTTGTTCTTGGGGCATTTTCCCTTCAGTTTTGTCTTCATCAAGTGAAATGCATGCTCATTCGGATGCGGGTCAGGTGATTGACTTTGCCATTGCATAACATTCCACTTCCTTCCCTTAAAAAAAACCTCTTTGGTTGCTTTTGCAGTATGCTTCGGGTCATTGTCCATCTGCGCTGTGAAGCGCCGTCCAATGAGTTCTGAAGCATTTGGCTGAATATGAGCAGATAATATTGCCCGAAACACTTCAGAGTTCATCCTGCTGCGTTTGTCAGCAGTCACATCATCAATAAATACAAGAGAACCAGTTCCATTGGCAGCCATACATGCCCACGCCATGACACTACAACCACAACGCTTCACTGATGAGGTGGTATGCTTTGGATCATGAGCAGTTCCTTTCCTTCTCCATACTCTTCTCTTCCCATCACTCTGGTACAAGTTGATCTTGGTCTCATCTGTCCATAGGATGTTGTTCCAGAACTGTGAAGGCTTTTTTAGATGTTGTTTGGCAAACTCTAATCTGGCCTTCCTGTTTTTGAGGCTCACCAATGGTTTACATCTTGTGGTAAACCCTCTGTATTCACCCTGGTAAAGTCTTCTCTTGATTGTTGACTTTGACACACATACACCTACCTCCTGAAGAGCGTTTTTGATCTGGCCAACTGTTGTGAAGGGTGTTTTCTTCACCAAGGAAAGAATTCTTCGGTCATCCACCACAATTGTTTTCCGGTGTTGCTGAGCTCACCGGTGCATTCTTTCTTTTTAAGGATGTTCCAAACATTTGATTTGGCCACACCTAATGTTTTTGCTATCTCTCTGATGGGTTTGTTTTTTCAGCCTAATGATGGCTTGCCTCACTGATAGTGACAGCTCTTTGGAGCTCATATTGAGAGTTGACAGCAACAGATTCCAAATGCAAATAGCACACTTGAAATGAACTCTCGACTTTTCATCTGCTCCTTGTAAATGGGATACTGAGGGAATAACACACACCTGGCAATGGAACAGCTGAGCAGCCAATTGTCCAATTACTTTTGCTCCCTTGAAAAGTGGGAGGCACATATACAAACTGTTGTAATTCCTACACCGTTCACCTGATTTGGATGTAAATACCCTCAAATTAAAGCTGAAAGTCTGCAGTTAAAGCACATCTTGTTCATTTCATTTCAAATCCATTGTGGTGGTGTATAGAGTCAAAAAGATTAGAATTGTGTCTATGTCCCAATATTTATGGACCTGACAGTATATTCTGCAATTAAGGAGCAGAAAAGTTATTCCTGAACTAAGCTGGTGGTGGCAGCTTGACCTGTATTTGGAGAGTAGAGTATATATTTGTATGCCAGTCTGGCATTGCAGCGTGTCAAACTGTGCTGCCAACATAATGCCCGTGTCGGCTTCCAGCCTGCCCACATGCTCCGCCAGATCCTGTATATCCTCATGCCGGCGTCGGATATCTGCCTTCACAGAAGTTAACTTCCTGCTGGTCTGTTTTAGTAGAGAGGGCATAGCAAGCTCATTCAGTCTAGTCCTCCCAGCAGTAGTCCAGGTCCATCACAAACTCCGGTGAGACAGGCGGAGAGTATTTCAATTCAAGGCTTGTCTATGGTTTTCAAGTGCAGCAATCGGGCACCACAATAAGGTAACCACGCAACCAGATGGTCAAAGTGCCATTTTCAGTGCAGTAGCAGATGGAAAAAGCACTTGCCAGCGGAAGGTCAGTTGAAGCTCGGACTTAAAGCTGCCATCTTGCTTGGTGGCTCAGTCAAGCCCCCGCAAAAAGAAAAAAAATCAAAAATATTTACACTGATACAATAGATTTCTTCATATACAAAAAATGCACAAAATACTAGCACATACTCATGCTTCCATACATTTCTGTAAAACATGTACTGCACATGTATGCATACATCTTTCATTTCACGGTTAAAAAAAAAAAAAAGAGAGAGAGAAAAAAAATATATAGATTGCATGGTTTATTAACGCCAAATCTACAATTAAAGTTACCAACAGTACAGTTTAAGAAGATAAATTCATTAAACAAGTTAAAAGGATATGTAGTCTTGTATTGACCGTTTGAGATCTTATGCTGGCAGCCATTTCTACAAACAAAATGGAGGCTTCAGGGCAAAACAGCAGGTTACTGACTCCTGGAGGCCTCACCGTCCACCATCTATGTGAAATGCTGTTTTTTGTTGTTTTTTTTAACCCACCTCTGGCTAAAACATAGGAAACCGCATTACCACTGCAGAAGACAGATTTCTCTAATATACATGGAATCTATTCATACACAGGCAGGAAATCTGCAGTTTAAATCACTATCCTGACACAGTGTTGGGATTGTGTCAGACGTTTCCTTCCCAGTTCAACCACTTAATCACTGGGTTTGGCAAGGAATTCTTCAGAATGTGGAACCTTCACTCACTCCACGGTGAGCTGGACACTGTCACTTTGAGTGTGATGATCATGCTTCCGAGCTGGAAAAAAGATGAATATTAAGCAATCATTGAGCATCTGTTTTATAATCAACAGCAATAGATAAGAAAGGCCATGTCATAACAGAAAATGAGATAAAATCCACATCATAATAGTTAAATCAAAATATAAGTTAATCAATAAATAGCAGATATTGCCACTTTTTCAAAGGGGCAATAAGATGCTCTTTTAGGGCAGATGTGACCGTATGAATAAGATAGATATTATATATATATATTATATATATATATATTATATATATATATATTATATATATATATACACACACACACATACATATATATATATATACACACACACACATACATATATATATACATACACACACACACACACACACACACACACATTTTCAATACATGTGTTCCTTTAATCACCCTCAGCATTGGAACAGAACCAGGAAAAGAAAACCAAAATATTTTTTTTACTTCATGGGGACCGGTTCAAGATCAGAGACCATTAACCCCCAATCACTTTTTGACTGATTTGATTGCACACAAACAGAAAACCTAAATTGATGCAGATACATTTTTTCAACCTTTATACAAGTATTATTGAAATTAAAACCTTTAGATAATATACAGTCTCCATCATGCAATAGGTCACAGAGGATCTGAAATATTTGTATAAAAGCAAAAATGCTATTTTTCCCTCACATATTTTTGGAAAAAGCTTTTCAATTTATTTATTATTTTTGGATTTAAAAAAAATAAAAAAAATAAAAAAACTCTCCTTTTTTCAAAATATTACATCACAAAATATCTATATTTAAACATTTCAAAAACATTGAAACATTTTCAATTATATCATATTTAAAGTTTAGCCACAAATATTACATCATTCGAAACGCTTGTCCAAACATTTTAAATCAAGGCCATGGTCAAATACCTTGTTTACAGGTAGTTTTAAAGGACCCTAGAGGCATTACTAGCAGTACAGCTAACCGAAAATGGCAACAGAAGGTAAAGCGAATGAGCATAATGCTAACAGTTAAATGGTAGATTGCATTTGTTACTTCTTTTACTGTTTGGAGGTGAGCAGACATTTTCAGCAAACTTGCAGGTATTAGATCAGGAAGAGTAAGAGAAAGATTTTCCTCTTTAGGCTTGCAATCATTCCAAGAGTATAAATGAGGGTGCATGAGGCTTTACGGACTAAAAAATACCTTAAGGTAAAAATGATGTATATACTGTATTCCGGTACTAAAGTGGTTATTAAGCATAATTCATACAATTCTTTTGTAGGCTTTTCGAATAGCACAGTGTAGATGTGCTTATGTTATTAATTTAGAAGTCTTTATAAAAAAAATGACATTCACTAGCCAATACAAAAAGTGGTTATTCACTAAAAACTACGTTCATCAGCATTAAGGACAACTTGTAACCCGAGAAATTCAACTCTTGATGAGAATGCCCATGGATTATTAACTTTCCAGGTCCATTTGACAAATAGCTTTAATTTGTCATTTAGCCTTCGGAACCTGTATGTTTCCTGTTAAACGGGCAAGTTCATTAACCATTTCTCATCACAATAAATGTCTCCACAACACCAGAGTAATTTTATGGAAGGTTTATACGACCATTAAAAATGGACTTTGACGGCATTTCTCGGGGGCGGAGCCTGACAGCAGAGGCAAGCAGACGCAGGCCTCAGGAGCTCCGAGGACAAAACGGAGAAAATAAACTTAAAAACGGCTGATACGACCCCCAATAACCACTGACTACAAGCGGGCACCCCTTAAGCACTAATGGGACGCAAACACAAGAAACTGTTGCTGGACAAACCAGCCCCAGGACTCACAATAGGGGATATGTGGCGACAAGCACGCGGCCCGAGCGGATCCAATATGGCGGCGCTCCACGGAGGCTGCTCGGATTTCTCCGACGACTGCTCAGAGGGAGCTGACGATGAATGCCTCCTAGCCCCAGACCCAATGCCGAGGGCAAAACCCAACAAACTTAGGAAGGACACAGATGCCGAACTGGTAACAACCGGGGTATTAAAGACCCTGCTAGCAGACCTACAAAAGAACATCCTCGCGGATGTCACTGCACTAAGGGGAGAGCTGAAGGGCCTGACAGGCCGCATCACTGTACTAGAGGAATCATCCCAAGAACAGCAGCACACTATCGCCTCACTGCAAAGCGACATACGGGACCTGCGCAACCAAACTATGCTGTATGAACGGCGCTTCGCAGCCCAAGAAGACGCAAGACGGAGACTTAACATTAAGGTCAGGGGACTCCCAGAGGGGTTGCCGGAGGCTGACCTACCGCACACGATCAAACGCCTGCTTGCCACCATTCTGCCCATGGACCAAGCCAGGGCCGTCATGCCCACGGATCTCTTCCGGATCCCAAAGCCCGCTGGGGCCCCAGACATGGCCACAAGGGACACTATACTTACATTTAAAAATGGGACTGACAAATCGACGGTTCTCACAGCCATCCGGGGTAAAACCCCCATACAATTTGAAAACGCTAAACTAACCTTTTACGCCGACCTATCCAGTGGAACTCTGGCGTGGCGCAGGTCAATGCGGCCTCTCACCTCCACACTCCGGCGCAACAACATACCGTATCGCTGGCGGCCCTCACACTTGCTCCGGGTACAACAAGGCGAAACAACACACCAAATTTACAGTATGCAAGACGCAGAGGCTCTTCTGCACACCCTAGATCCATCACTGGATTCACGCCTACAAGCGGGACCTTGTGCCCCCGCCACCCCGACTCACAGCTGGGACCCAGCAAACAGTGCCCCATTCAGACCGCGGAGCACCACGCCGGTCACCTACGCCTCAGTGACCACATAAATCTTCAGCATCCACCCACTTCCAGCCTCCCGCCCCGGGGCATCGGCTGATCTGCTCATTACCTGGACTGCACCCACGCACTACCGACACACAGAGCGGCGCAGTCCAAGTGGAAAAGTCTCCTGGGAGGTCTGACGAAGACCTAAGCAAAACCCCACTTTCTCTAGGCATCTGAAGAATGGCTACTGAACTTTGCGGAACTTTATTTATTTTATTTTTTTGTTTTGTTTTGTTACTACGTAGATCATATACCAGTTGCCATAAAACGCTGGGCTGCTTGCATTTTGGTTGACTCTGGCAGTTATGCACCTGCAGCCTACAAGCTCTTGGCATCGGCTACAAAGCTCTCAAGGACGCTCAGAGCACGCATACAATGCTTGCGGTACCCATATGTTGAAACGACTAGCCACCCAATGGTTATTATTGTTCTTGTTTTATGTTAATTGTTTTTTTGTTTGGTTCTACGGCGAGTACCTAAATTTCACCACTGAGCCATGCTATAATTTATGTTTAGCACGCAAAGCGTCTGAATATTGCACAGACATCTTAGCTTAGCCTGTGATCACTGGTTCATACCTTATATCTCATGGTTACCTCAAGTTAACTCCTGCGTAACTATTAATGTACAATTGTACTAGTCTCATTACGTGCCCCCACCCTGTTTGGATGCCTCATAGGCTCTGCTGGCCCGTAGCCAGGCAGTGGGACATGACTAGCCATCTTAAATCAATATTGACTGCTTGCAATGTCTGACCACAAATAGTAAGCTCAATTGTTTCAAGCAGCATGTATAGCCAGATTACTACTCTCATTTTACTAAACCTGTCTGAGCTTACCTTTAAACTTATCTTTGCGCTATATTCTAATGACAAAACGGGATAGCCAGGCTGATGATTGGTATAACTATACGTATAACACTGTGCATTTCTCATGACACTGCCCAATTTACGTACAACCTCAATGCTGTTTATAAGCTAAAATTGTGCGAAAGGAAAGGGAAAGGGAAACGGAAAAAAACGGAACAAAAAAAAAAGGGAGCCCACTGCCAGAACTCCTAAAATGCTCAGACCATAACCAAACAGAACCATGCAGCCGCAAGTGGTATATACTCCTACCTTGCTTAAATTGCCATCATCAGGTCTACAACCAAATTTAGCTACTTCCCTTCACTAGTCACTCCAGACTTTTACTGTCTAGCCTGTGGGATATATATAACTTAACAATGTGCCACTATATTACTCCACTACATTACTTTGGTCACTCATGTTTTTCCTCCATCAGTGTTGTGAGGCTTAATCGTTCTTACTAACTTGCCTAACACGACTCGTCACTAAGACACTCTCTGCCCAGACAAACAAGTGTTATGTTTAACTAGTTACCATACTTTAAATATAAAATTTCGTGCTGTTCTCTCAAATGATGCAAAGTATTGTCTCTAACAGTTCTCAATGTCAACCTACATGTATCATTGAATGTACTGCAAATCCTCGCATTTGCTGTTGTGGCAATGCAGGATGTATTGTAATCTCATGCACGTTCAAAAATAAAGAATAAAAAAAAAAATGGACTTTGACATGACTCCACAAGGGCCCAGAAAGGTGCCCTGGCTGGTGGTCCTCTGTGGACGCAGATCAACACTCTAGTTCAGGGGTTCTCAACGTTAGTCCTCAGGACCCCCTACCAGTCCAGGGTTTAGGGATTACCTGGGCGTGTCTAAGGTGTTTAGAAAAAAAAAAAAAAACACCTTAGAGTCTAAGGTGTTTTTTCCCCTTTTTCTAAACACCTGAGACACACCCAGGTAATCCCCAAATCCTGGACTGGTAGGGGGTCCTGAAGACTGGGTTGAGAACCCCTGCTCTAGTTGGTTGTTTCCTCAATGTGAATACAATGTAACCGTTTAAACACCTCGAGATCGTCTAAGTTGACAATATTACATATATTTCTTTCATGTTCAGTATATAAAAACTTTAAAAAAAATATCTTGGAAATAGTTCCACTATTTGTTGTATGTTATAAGACCCAGTAAAAATATTACGGAGTGCAAACGTTCAGGTCTATTCATTAAAGTGAGAGTTCAAAGTGTACTTCAAATTTAAAGGAACACTATGTAGGGTCCCTGCACCCCTTAAAGAAGTAAAAAAAGAAAAAAAACTCACCATTTTCACCATCCAATGCAGCACAGGTCTGCCAGCACTGGCTCCGCCCACAATCCACCAATGACTGACATCGGAATTAATTATCTCAGCCAAGGAGGTGGTTTGGGGGCCAAACGCCACCCTAGCCATTCAGCATCTCCTTACTGAGATGCATTGATTCAATTCATTTCTATAGGAGCACTCAACGTCTCCATGCAGTGTGTCCGGAAGTGGCCACTAGAGGTGTTCCTATGCACTTACGCAAAAACTACCTTTTCTCTGAAAAGGCAGTGTTTACAGCAAAAAGCGTACGAGGACACAGTATAGACACAAGAAAAAAAAAAACTGCATTAAGCTGTAGTTGTTCTGGTGACTATAATGTCCCTTTAAGGTCCAAATGCATTTACTGAAAATCTATTCTTTCAGTTTGGCTACACTGGCCTTAAATTTGAAATTAACGTTGAATTCTCACTGTAGTAAATAACCCAGTAGATGATAAAGTAAATGCCACTTAAATTGACCCCGACGCTTCCGGAGTTATTTATTCTACTAATTAAGAATCTGATCCTAGAGAGGAAATCATAACACTCCATCTATAGTGGTGTATACAGTGGCAATGCATAGTGCTTGCCTTGTTGAATATCAATTTAAATTTGGCCTATGTATAGAAATCTCACCAATGTAATACATCTCCAGCTGCTGACGCAAGCGAACCTTCTTGATGTCATCATAGAAGTTTGTTTCAGAAGTTTCAACGGTAGGGGGCACTGTGAAAATTCTCATAATCTTTCTTTTATTCCTAGACAAACACAGACACAATAAAATTATATAAAAACAATAAATAAATTTAAAAAAATAAATTAAAAAAAAACCACACAATTTCATATACTTGTACACTGCCATTTTGTTTCATCCCAGAATCCTTTGACTAAAGATGCCAATCCGGAGGCATGCATATTTTTTGTGATGTGGGTTTTTCCCCTCCACAAATAATAAAAAAATAAAAAGTAAGTGCTGTGAAATTAACTGTTTTCTTTCAAAAATTGCCCAAATACAGTTGGCCATATTCCTGAAAAAAACAGTTTGTCATGTGGCACTTTCAAGGAAAAAAAAATGTGCATGCTTTAAAAGTGTAGCTGAAGAATAGAGGAGTTCATTTTAAAAAATTGCAAAAAACAAGCTTTACTCACTTTCTCGCATACATGAAGAGTCCAAAACTAACAAGAATTACTATCAAGTAGACGTTGGTGGCCTCATTCCATGCTTCGTGAACAGAATAGTCAATAGTACCATCATCAGCCATTAGACCGTATCCTCCAGCCATATTCTGTGCAATAGAGAAAAAAAAGGTTAGAACAAAATATTTTAGGAGCAACAATATTGATACCGTGTCTGAGATGTATGTGTTGTTAATACAATGCTATAATTAAATTGAATACATAGTAATATTCTACAGCTATTTTCTCATAATTGTTCCCAATTAAACACCTGCATCTTTGTTTTAAAAGACCACTAAAGTCACCAAGAACACATCATCTAAATGAAGTGGTCTGGGTGCAGTAGTCCTGTAGTTTTAAACCTTCAAGGTAGAACTCTGAGGTTGCAACTCACAGGAAATAATTGGATTCAATGCTTTCCTATGAGAACCAGTGGGTGCGTGTGGTCTTCAGTGCATGCACATCAGATCCCCAATACTCTTCTATAACAACACAGGTGGTGGAGAGGTCAGCAGCTCCATGGGCGTCTCAGTGGTGGAAAAGGGTTAGTAAAATACATTTTTAGTGCAAATAAGGGGCAGGGAGGACTTTTATTATTGGGGGTAAATAATTCATACTTTTTATTTGTATATATACTAGTCTGCAACTTCTGGTGAATTTACAGTTTTTTGCTCTTTACGCCATTGAGCCTCTGTATGGAGTTTTATTTGTATATTCTGCGTTTTGTGGAGTTTGGGTGGCAGCAGGTATTTTTTTTGTGTGTTTTATGTCTTTGTTAGTTTTTGAATTTATTTTAGCTTCTGCAAGGATATCTCCTGAGACAAGAACCTGGCTGAGGCCTCACAGTCAATCCTGGTCTTCATTGTTTTTCTCCCTAATGGCAGCACTCAATGTATTTCATAAAGCCCTGAGCAGGAGAGATTTAGTGGTATGTAGTTGATATGCTGGCACTAACAACACCCAGATTGCACTACTTATATTTCTACTGGATTTTGGAAAATAAAAATATATAAATGGCATTTTTGTGCACATAAGTAACACGCACCATGCAGCCTTAATTAATTTGAGTTGCATTACTCATGTATAAAAATACAAAATATGCACAATATTGCCACAAAAGTATGTATGCATACAATGTAATATCTTGCTGTTAAAATGCTTGAGAGATAAAAGGTGAACGAAAGGATGCTGCTAGGTGTGGCGCTTTAAAAATAAGCAAATGGACCCATTGAATCATCTATTATGTACTTACAGGATGGCCTGGATGCAATGAAACGTTCCTTCCTCACCTGAAAACAGAAATAAACAAACAGAGTTTAGGCAAACAAAAAGTAAAATAATTTGTGCTGGTGCCAGTTCTGTTTTTTAAGCCAGGCGAATTGTAAGTCTTTTAATTATGACATCACCCATGCAAGTTGGCTATGACATCACATTTGTTTTATCAACAGAGTCATTGAGGCAACAGCCATGTATTGAAACAGTTTGCTGCTACCACTTTTCCTTAGGAACATATATTGGGATAATGACAAGGAAAGAGCTTTCACATGCTACTGCGGACCTCAGATCAACTTGGAAGGCTGCTCACATGGAAGACAGGTAGGCCCTTTATGACTTCTTATCAACAGTGTTGTCACCTTGCATGAAGGCACTTAAGATGCTGATTTAACACTGAAGCCCATAGTTTACAAAATATTGGGTATGATTAATAAAGTGGCAAGACTGTCATCATGCCAAAATTGTGTAAATCCAGTTTGTGATATACCGTATTTATCGGCGTATAACACGCACCTTATTTTAAGAAGGAAATTTCAGAAAAACAAAAAACACATTTCAAATAAAAAACTTCTTACCCCCCTTTCTTACTCCCCCCTCCCCCTCTTCTTACCCCCCTTTCTTACTCCCCCCCACACTCTCTATTTACCCCCTCCCCTGTAGCGTGGCCGAGCTGCTCTGCTGTCCGCGGTGGCCGGCCAGTGTGATAGGAAGGTGCACGCTCAGTGTGCACCTTCCTGTCAGTCCGACCGGGTACAGGAAACAGAAATTCCTGTTGATTCCCATGATTCTCAGCCTATTTCCCATGTACAGAATCATGGGAGTTATAGTTCAGCAACATCTGGAGGGCCAGAGTTTGGGGAAGCCTGTCTTATATAGTGCTGCAGACTACAAATATTTAAAATAAGAAAAAGAAAGGGGGGGGGGTGCACCTCACTGTAACAGGTAAGCAAGCAAATTTTAAAAGGAAGAAAAAAATCCTTCACCTAGTAATATTACTCATTTATATTATTTTGATAATGGAATCGATATTAAAATCATAAGGAAAAAAACTGAGCAAAATCTAACAAGGAGGAGGGGAAAAAAAAAGTAGTAGAAAGATGGATTTTTGGGGGGGTTCGCACATTACAAAAAAAATAAAAAAACAGAAAAAAAGTCATCAATGTATAAAAGGCTGGAGTAACATCTTTATGAAATACTCATATTGAATGTAGAAATTCCAGCACAGTCAGAATTTATACTAAGACAGAGTAGGGACTACATTGACTCCGTATTTTTCCTCTGCTTCACAAAAGCAGAGCTACCTTTTGTCAAGCTTATCATATGTTCCAGCTGTCACCAGGGACAACTATAAGGAAAAAAAAAAGAAAAAGAAAAAAAAAAGCTCTTTCTATGGAGGATCCTATAGTCTTGCATGTTCCTCCACAGACCTCAATGCTGTACTCTCACGCACACGCATCAGTACATCGCTGACATTGGCTCCTGGCAGCTGAAGCATAGCTACAGAGGAGCGAACAGAAGGCGTCGGCGGCGCCTGCGAGGGCCAGGATTGGGCACGTACAACGTACCTTCCTCTATCCCCCACGGCCACTGGATCCTCAGCAGTGATGTCACCGTCAGAGTTATTTGAAAAATTTAAATATATAAAGGGAATCAACACAGTAAAGGAGGAGACTGTATTTAAAAGAAGAAAAACTACCACAACAAGAGGACATAGTCTTAAATTAGAGGGACAAAGGTTTAAAAATAATATCAGGAAGTATTACTTTACTGAGAGGGTAGTGGATGCATGGAATAGCCTTCCAGCTGAAGTGGTAGAGGTTAACACAGTAAAGGAGTTTAAGCATGCATGGGATAGGCATAAGGCTATCCTAACTATAAGATAAGGCCAAGGACTAATGAAAGTATTCAGAAAATTGGGCAGACTAGATGGGCCAAATGGTT
Source organism: Pelobates cultripes (assembly GCA_933207985.1). Taxonomy (NCBI): domain Eukaryota; kingdom Metazoa; phylum Chordata; class Amphibia; order Anura; family Pelobatidae; genus Pelobates; species Pelobates cultripes. Next base: position 40,167,799 of record OW240916.1, read on the forward strand.
CTTATCTGCCGTCACATTCTATATTTCTTTGCAAAATTATAAAAGGCGGTGACTGGGCTGCTTTAATGGCGACAAAACACGACTTCGGTTATGACTGAGGCCTAACGGCTTATTTACTAAACAGCAAATTTAAAACCCAAATTGCAATGTTCAGGAAATAGGCTGCAATGGGAGAGTGTTAAAATGGTCATTAATCAGCTATTTTTGCTTCAATTTAGATTTAATACACTATAATTTCCTGTTTACTAGGGAAATCTTATTATCTCACATTAGCCTGACAGTACACCCCTGACTACACACTGGCCTCTACCTGCCTGGGGCTGGCTGTGTACTCAGTGCCCTGCAGCCACTTACCATAGAGAGCACATTCAGGGCATTTACCATAGAGTGTCCTAAGAAAAATGATAGAACACCGGGTCCCAGCACACTGACCATAGAGTATACCGTGTACCAGTGTTCCCCGGGCTCCAGCTCACTTACCATAGAGTTCGGCGTTTGTGCAGAACGTAGCTCTTGCAAGGTTCCAATTTCCCCACTGGCCTTGGCTAACTCAGGTTACTTCCGGGATAGCGCATGAAAGCGCCTCCGTGATTGGTCAGCGCCTGCCGACTCTGATTGGATGAGATGGTTCTTGTTTACTTCCTCTTAAAGGGGTAAATGCAGGAACAGGTTTACACTAGAAATACTGTGACGTACATACTCTTCTGTTTGTATTGTGTTGGGGGGTGGCTAGTTTTTCAAGGGGGGCGGAGACTGAGATGCAAAATTTTATAAGATTCTGAACATTATTTTTAATCATCCTGAAATCTTTGTTTCTTTATAAAAAAATAAAATAAAAAAAAGAGTGTAAGAGTGACAAATATATGATAATAGGATATTAATTTTAATACTTTATGAAAAATAAGTATACCACAGTACCTGCCAGCCTAAACATTCATTTTACGTTTGGGTGAAATGGAACCCATTTTTCTATTTTCCAATTGTTTTCCTTTTTTTCCATTCTTTTATTTAGTTTTTTTATCATTTGGCCAACAAGCTGAGCTATATCCTTTATTATTATTATTATTGCGATTTATATAACGCCAACAGGTTCGCTATATAGCGCTTTACAATATAAGGGACTACTCATTCCTATTGTTTATAGGAGTGGTTCCCAAATTTTTGAGTTTCGAGGCGCCCTAAGTCAAAGTTTCTAGGTTGTATCTGTAAAGCGCTGTGGTATTAATTGGCGCTATATTGTAATGTACAGTGTTGGTATTTGAAAGGGGTGCTTGTATATAGTTTGTGTTTTTTTTTGTAAATCTGTCTTTTATTGATACACAGCGCAATACGCTACAGAATGCAAAAAAACAAGGTAAAGGAGTTATTGCATATGGTACGATATTAAAAATACACTTGGTATGTATTCTCCTGGATAATCTGTCTCATTTTTTATTTAATTTTTTTAAAGTAACTTAAACATCCTAGTCTAACTAGAAACAACAAGTTTTACTATATAATGATGCTTAACCGTTAATGGGTAATTCAGTGCAGCGTGAAATGTTAAATAAATGAGTGAGACTTGTACAGTACAAGTTGATTGAAAAGATAGGCTATGAGGTATGCATCTTCTATGTACTGGGGGGGGGGGGGTTTATTCAAGGTTTATTTGCGTAGTTTTTACATACATCAGTAAAGGCAAATATGTGTATCAGGAGTAATATGTAGCTTTACAGTTACACGGTATAGCACATTATTTGATAACATAACAGACAATAATATGAGCCTACAGCACACTGTTTAATCTGAGTATGTCTCAGCGTACTTCAGTCTCAGTACGTTATTTTAATTTAGGTCCGGATATCACAGCAGTGTGAAGTCGTGGCATTGGGTCGGTAGCCAGTTATGTCGGGCAGTTCCGGTTTTGGTGGAATTATAAGGTTCTGTCGCGTTCTTTCATATGAAGTCAGGGATTAATTATGTTTCGTTTGCTGGGTGCTGTTGGCTTATAATGGTAAGACAGTACATTTAGGCGTTGTAACAGAGAGCCTATTTCATCTTAAGGTGCCTATCTAGTATATCTAGCCTACTTGGTCTAAGTCTAAGTCAACGTCCACGAGTTGTTAGCCTAAGTCAGTAGAAACCTCTGTTTAATTTTGGAACAGGTCTCCCCCGCCCACCCCATTCAAACATAGCAGTCTGTGACAGTCAGGTGTATACAAGCAATGTAGCCTTACGTATAATGTGTGTCTTAGCTCATATCTGTGTGCTGTGTTTAAGCGATAGGCCATATATAACAACAATTAGCTTACGCCCATGCGGTCACTGTAGCGTTAACAGCGTATTCATTTTTATAACGAGATTATATAGAGCGGTAAAACTAATCAACTGCAGTAGACGAATGCTCACAACCGAGCATAACAAGATACCCTAAACTCAAATAGTAGGAGAAATTAAGAACGATTAAAACAAAGTAAGAAAGCCATAGAGTCTTCCCCCCCATTCATCCCGTTCAGATACGGCAATCCCTGGTATGCAGAAGTTGGCAAACCATGGTAGACTGTCAGCAGCACGGCAGCCTCTGCCCCCAGAGGCACCAGGACCCCCTTCCAGATCCCCCTTCAGTCCTAACCCTCCAGCAGAGTATCCTGTGGCGAAGTGGGCACTCGGAAAATGAGACAGTCCGCTGGGCCCCCCCACCTAGGGTCCATGGCCCATCTATCTCCTGCACCTCCCCTGCACCTTCAGGGGCTCAGTGAGGCATCACCCCCTCCAATATCTCTCCCAGCTCCGGCCACATACTTGGATCCGCCGTGTGTCACTCATGGTCACCGGTACACCGTTGCTCCACACAGACTGGCTCCACAGGACTCACGGCTTTGGGGACAAGTCCCTCCAGGCCCCCCACAAACCCAGAGGTCGAGGGCAGCATGCCTCCGGTGGGTAGACTTTCCGGGTGGCTCCTTCCCGGGTCATCGATCCCCCGGGGTCCGAGGCCCCATGCTGCAACCCCACATGTGAGTGCGATCCCGCATACCGCCACCTCCAGGCTTAATGCGCATGTTATGGATATGGCAGGGAGAGCAACATGTTTGGCTGTGAGTCAGGTTGCGGTCAAGTTCCAGGTCCGCTCCAGCTGTCTGGCTTTTGTACCCCCCACCGTCCGGAAGGTAGGGGGGGGGAGCGGTGCCGGGCCCCAGTCTGCCATCAGTTACATGCCTTGCAGGGCCGTGGGCATGCTTAGAAGTGGGCCAGTCTCTTCTCCTCCGTTGCGTGTCGTCGTAGTGAAGCGTGGAGGTAGGCCTGATGTGCCGGCGGGCCCGATCTTTTGGTATAAAGGCTCCGGGGCCGGGATCTCCCGGCTGTTGATGTGTTCCCACAGATGAGTGTAGCGGTATCTGGTTGCTAGCTCTTTTGGCCCTATATCTTCGTTTTTATGGAGTGGGGACCGGAGCTGATGATAATGGCTGCTGTTCAGCTCGGCGGCCCGGCCCCGCCCCCCGTGAGTGGTTATTTTAATGCACCTAAGATGTAGGCTGAATACAAGCTGAATTAGTGTCTAATGTGGTGGGTCACGTTGGGGTCAGCAAGCTTGAGACATTAAACATATTAAACTGTTTAACCCCTTCGCGACCTCTGACTGTTCAGGACAGTCATTGCAAAAATCCCCTTGAGGACCGGTGACAGTCCTGAACCGTCATAACGGTAAGATGTACTTACCCGATCGGCGTTGCTCCCGGTGTGGGGAGACTGCCTGCAGCCCAGACAGCCTCCCCGCGGTGAATTAGGACCCCGGGGGCCATGTGATCACTCAACAGAGCATTCACATGGCTACAATAGGTGTCCAAGTGTCTGCCTGCAGGGGGGCTGTCTGTGCTGACAGGCAGTCTACCTGCTGCTGTAAAATAAATTTTAAAAAATGTGTCCAAGTGTCTGCCTGCAGGGGGGCTGTCTGTGCTGACAGGCAGTCTACCTGCTGCTGTAAAATAAATTTTAAAAATGTTAATAAAAAAATATAATTAAATATGTGTGAAATAAATGAGCGAGACTTGTACAGTAATATAAAAATACATTTATAATTAAATTACACACGTATTGTTACCGGAGGAATAACAGGAACAAACGGCAGAAGCCACACATATGGACACAAGTCTTCAGAAAGAAACAGGTCTTTTATTTACACACCGATCGGGTCTGAGCCCAGAGCATAGTTTGCATGGGCTATTTATTAACAATAACTCCTCCCATTCATAGCTCCACTCACACATACCCTTAGACAAATCAGTGAAAAGGATATTCAGGATCCCCTAATATGGGCAGACCGTATGACTCCTTTTAAGGACAAAGAAATATTGTTACCGGGAAACTGACTGAGGCCAAGCACAGAGAGATGGACACAGGTTTCTTCAGGAAGGAAGAGATCTTTATTCGATTCACCGACCGGGACTCAGAGGGACTTATGTCACCAAAAACAGCAAAGATCTGAGCACTGAATACATAGAGTACATTCCTTATATAGCACTGTAGCTCCTCCCATAATTAGCTACGCCCACACATACCCTTAACCTAATCAATGAATAGAGTCTAAACTCATCCATCCGGTCTAACCACGTGGCTCATCTGAAACAAAGGAGAGGGACGCGTAATTCCAGTTCCTGCATTCCTGCACATGCTCAGTACAGTGATGACAGTATCTTAGCTACGTGTAACTAACTAACTGATACTACAAACACATGTACCTACATAAGCCTTGTGGCAATCTTGGCCTGCTAAACTTTTATTTTACTGGAATTCCATCACATTCCTCCCTTTGATGCTTCTGATTTAAAATAATTCCAGATGCATCACCAATCATAGTTTGCATACACCTCAAGTTGCCATAAACCAGACTAGACTTTGCGATCCTCTAAAGATACAAACCCCTCAACATTCCTCTTCCTGCATGTATTCTCCTTGATCTAGAGCTTCATACCTGCAAACAGCCATTACCTGTGCTGCGGCCTTTCGTTCTGCTATACTTTCTATAATGCTCTGCATAGACCTAATTACCAAATGAATCAGACATGGCAGAAGGAGACACAACATCAAAAATCAGTATGACTCCACCTACCAATGCCTTGATTCCTCCAAACTGCTCATACCAACTACCAAACCAACTACTCGGATTATACCCTTTCCATACCTGAATAGGTACATGTGCTAGCTTAACCATATGGCTGGTAAGCTAGGCTATTGCTTGCCCTTCATCATCTATTTGAAGACAACAATTGCTTAGATTAAACTTCCCACATACACCTCCCTCTACTGCCAATAGGTAATCCAAAACTAATCTATTCTGGTAGATGGCTGTCCTCATCCTAGTGTTATGCTTCGCTAGGAGATTGAGCGCTTGTGATGTTTCATTGGTAACTATCTCAACTACTGCTTGCAATCTTATAATACGATTAAGCATATATATTGGGGTTCTGTATCCATAAGTACCATCCTCTGCCCACGTAGCTGGCCCATAATAATCTATAATACGCTGGGGAGGCCACTCATCATCTTCCCAGGTACCTATCTCTAGGGGTGCCCTTTTCTTCCTATGATTTACATCATATACTTTAACTCCCAAAGTCTCTCCTGTTTCAATTGGCAACAAGAAGAAGGATGGTTTGAGCATACCCAATACACATGCCCCTTCCCAGTCCTGTGGTAACTCCGAATATGCTTTCTTACCACAAATCCAGTAAAAATTTGCTGGGGCTTTCCAACTAGATGTAGCAGATAGGTCAAACCATACATCCTTTAAATTGGTATAATTTGCAAACGGATTAGACGGTTCTGAGACATTTGAAGCTGACCACCAAATAGTATCCTTTGTATCGTCATTATAGGCTTTCTGCCCTAAACAAGTCAATTCTCCTACAGATGTATTAAACATTATTCCTTTCCTTGCTATACAAACATAACCTATAATGGAGGTCTTTAATCGCCACTCAGATTTACCTCTAACACTCACTTGATAATCAGATTGAGAAGATATTAGTTGTTCAACTGTCTCAGAACCAGAATACATTACCTCCTTTGCTTCCCAAGGCCATTGGTCTCCCATATTAGTACCTCCACACACATAGCAGTTGGTTACATTAAGACTACCAGCAATGCTCTCAGCTAGGTCTATGAATAAGTTTTTGGCATTATGGGGAACCTTATCTTCCACACTCATCTCCTCATAAAAAGAATGGAAAACCTGATGAGTCTGGGGGGGCCACTGTATCTGTCTCTATTCCTATGTATAATATCGTCCCAGGATCCAAACCTGTTCCATATATTTGGAACCCAAATAGATTCCCAAACTTATCTATAAATAGCTCTGGGTCCTTGATAAGTATATGGACTGGGTTACACTCCATAGACTTACAATATGGCTTGATAGGCAATCTAATGATAATCATATCCTTATCTACTGTCTGTCCCCAGGTTGCCATCCCACACAGGACCAATACGGACAATAATTGTAGTCTTTATTTAGGCAGTTTGGATTTATATACTTATGCTCATTACTAGGACAAATATACTTATCATTAGACCCATACGTTCTTTCCCATTTAAGACCACCACATACATTCCATGGCTTCCTACTACCTGATATCGCCTTACATGCATCAAATAGCAAAACACCTGGAGAATGTACGCTTTCTAGTACAGTCTTATTTATCAGGTTCCCCTGTGCGTTCTCATTCCGAATAGTCAACCAAATTGTACGGGGCTGATACTCAGGATTAAAACACCTAGGTTCTCCTGCTCCTATATGGCATACAATATAATCTGTACCGAGGTATCTACACTTTGATACATGTCCTGTGCACTCATATTGCGAATGCCAAATAAGGGTCTGGGAAATACGATTGCCTGTTTTCGTAGTCTTAATGCAAACCTCGCAGCCTGGTGTGTCGGTACCTCTACCTTCCTGAATAATTAAAAACACACATATATACATCATCAAACACATTACTCCTGACATCTTCTTCCTAATTCTTCGACCGTGCGACGGCACCTCAGCTACCAGGTGTGTGAGGGCTGCAGGGAATGGAGTCCTTCTGATCCTCACTGTTCTTCACAGAGGATTCCTCTGGCTTAAACGTTGGTAGGTGGTCAGGCTTTATTGTGGCCGTCAAAACACCTACTTGTAGATCTTTGTTGATGTTCCCTTGTAACAATACTCTTCGCAAAAAACACTTTTAATCTAACTGGGTCACTCGCTTCAACCGGATCTTGCAGGGATTCTCAGGATCTTGAGTAGCTTGCCAAGAATCTGCTGCTGGTTTAACCCTGGAGTGATGAATCCACGGAGTCACCTCTGCCACCTTTATAGCTGTTGGAGTAGACAAAAGAACAGCATAAGGACCCCTCCACTTTGGCCCCAACGGTACACTGTTCCACTCCTTTATCCAAACTTGGTCTCCTGGATGGTAAGAATGGACAGGTGGATAAATATTTACAGGTAACCTATCTTGTACCCATTTCTGTACCTCCTCCATAGTTTTACCCAACTCTACAACCTGCCACCGGGTAATTCCTTCTTTCACATAGCTACTACCATCCGTATAATACTGTACATCCGGGTCCTGAATAGGAAAGTCATGAAGGTCCGGTTGGCTTGAAAAACACCTCATCCATTATCTCCAAACAATCATGTTTACTTTCATTACGTTGTGGCAAAAGGGTAGCTGGATTCAGGGTATTAACAGTTTCACATAGCATGGCTTGATATTTAGTCATTCGGCTATTGCTAAACCAATGATTACCTTTATAGTCTAGCAACGTCTGTACTGCGTGCGGGACTCGCACATAGAGTTCCTGTCCCAGAGTGAGCTTGTCAGCTTCTGCTACCAACAGGGCAGTGGCAGCTACGGCCCTTAGACAAGGAGGAAGACCACTGGCTACTGCATCCAGTTGTTTGGACATATACGCAACAGGTCGTTGCCATGATCCCAGATACTGTGTCAGTACTCCCACAGCCATCCTTCTTTGCTCGTGTACATATAAGTAGAATGGACGTGTATGATCAGGTAGACCTAATGCGGGGGCGCTCATCAATGCCTTCTTCACATCCTCAAATGCCTTCTGCTGTTCGATGGTCCACAGGAAGGAATCATGTTCCGTGCCTTTAATAGCGGCATAGAGGGGTTTCACAAGTATCGCATAACTGGGAATCCATATCCTACAGAAGCCTGCTGCCCCCAAGAATTCTCGCACTTGTCTTCTGTTCTTAGGTGTTGGTATTTGGCATACAGCCTCTTTTCTGTCAGGCCCCATTATCCTTTGACCTTCAGAGATATGGAATCCCAGATACTTGACAGTTGGCTGACACAACTGAGCTTTCTTCCTGGACACCTTGTATCCTGCCTTCCAAAGAATGTGCAGTAAATCATAAGTTGCTTGCTGGCATATCTCTTTAGTAACTGCCGCTATCAACAAATCATCCACGTATTGTAGTAGTACACATTCTCCTGGGATGGACTTGAAATCTAATAAGTCCTGACTTAATGCTGATCCAAATAGGGTAGGTGAATTTTTAAACCCTTGGGGCAATCTTGTCCAGGTCATCTGACGTTTCGAGCCCGTTACAGCATCTTCCCATTGGAATGCAAAGATACACTGGCTTTCTGTAGCAATTCGTAGGCAAAAGAAGGCATCTTTAAGGTCCAAGACTGTAAAGTAAGTAGCCCCACCCGGAATCAAGGCAAGCAGGTTATAAGGATTGGGCACAACTGGATGTATACTTACTACCGCATCATTGACTTCTCTCAAATCCTGCACAGGACGATACTCATCTGACCCAGGCTTCTGAACAGGCAACAATGGAGTATTCCAGGGGGAAGTACAGAATTTTAGGATACCATACCTTATGAACTTATCCAAATAAGACTGTATGTTCTTCTTCGCCTTTTGAGGTATATGGTATTGTCGCAGGCTTACTGGATAAACCCCAAGCTTTAGTTCGATGCGTATAGGTGGGATATTGCGAGCAAGTCCTGGTGGGTTATTTTCTGCCCACACTCCTGGTATATTATACAAGGATTCATCACTCTTAGGGTTTTGACTTGTCATCACTGTATAAAGTCGCCACTCTTCTTCCTTTGGTACTGATAGTGTCATTATACCTGAGGGTCCATTAAACTTCAAGGATGTCGTTCCGTTAGGCAGAAATGTTATCTGTGCTTGTAACTTCGACAACAAATCCCGTCCTAGAAGTTGGACTGGACATTCAGGCATGTAAAGGAACTGATGTTTCACTACGTGGCCTCCCAGTGTACAGAGTCGACTTTTGAGAACCGGTTTAGCAGCACTCCTCCCAGTTGCTCCTATTACAGTGATAGTTCTTCCTGAAGGAGGAGCAACTAGGTCGGTTACCACAGAATGTTCAGCACCAGTGTCGATCATGAAAGAACTCCTTTTTCCCCCTATTGCTACATCGACCATAGGCTCCGCTCGACCAAGGGGGATGGAGCCCGGTCGGTATCAATAGTCCTCCATGAGTCTCTAAACCCACAAAGTCTCTATCCTCTCTTTCTCTAGGTCTCTGCGTGGGTAGATAATATCTGTCCCCTTGAACACTTCCTCTATTATTCCCACTATTTCCTCCAAAACTTCCTCTACCTCGTCCTCTATAACCACCTCACCCTCTTCTCTCTTCTCTTCTACCACCTGCAATATATCCCCTCTGTGGACAGTCACTTTCCAATGCCCTTCCTCTCTACAATATGCACTTTGATTCCTACTTAAAGACTCCCTATTCCACTTATTCTCGCTTTTCTCGGTTCCCCTGTACACTTCCTTTTCCCTTCTATCTACACCAGCGATAGCTACCGCTAACATATCTGCCTTCCTTCTCATCTTACGCTCTTCTTCCTTCTTCGTCTCTGTCTCCCTATTCATATAAACCTTATTTGCTATTTCCATTAGTTGAGTTATAGACATCCCTACAAACCCTTCTAGCTTTTGCAATTTTCTTTTAATATCTCCGTAAGCCTGGCTGACAAAGGCAGAGTTAACCATCCGGGAATTCTCAGGAGCCTCTGGACTAAAGGGGGTATACAATCGGTATGCCTCCAATAATTGGTCATAAAAGGCACTGGGCGACTCATCACATTTCTGCAATACCTCAGCCGTCTTTGACATATTGATCGCCTTTTTCCCTCCGGCTTTCATGCCAGTAATAATGGCTTCCCTATAAGCTTTTAGGTGAGCCATATCAGCACCATTAACATTCCAATTCGGATCTACGTTTGGGTAATGAGCTGCGGCCCATGCTACCGGGTTGGCCTGATTCTGTGCACGGGCCACTTCTTCAAGCGCTTTAATTGCCGCCTGATTAATCCGAGTCCTTTCCTCGTTATTAAACAATGTCATAAGCAATTGCTGGCAATCAGCCCAAGTGGGATTGTGCGTTTGGATTATGGAGGTAATCAAATCTGTCATGGCTTGAGGTTTGTCTGTGTAAGAGGAGTTATGGGTTTTCCAGTTGAACAAATCCGTAGTGGTAAAGGGAACATAAACAAATACGGGGTCGGCATGTTGTAACTGGCCTTCACCATTAATGTGTGTCGGGCCCGGTGTCAATCGGAGAGGCATTTGATAATGTCGGGGTTGGAGGGTACCAGTCATCTGTCGGGTTAATACAGGGCTTCGGCAAGGCTGCTCAGTCTGAGAGTAGTAAGATAGGTGGAAGGGGGTGAGCTAATTTTACTAGTCAGCATTTGGTGGATGAAACATTTTTTTTTTTTTTTAAAGTGTTAAACCAAAAACCTACCAGTAGGTGTCACCAGAGGGTAATTGTATCAAAATAATCTTTATGGGTCTAATAATAAAACTTAACTTTTAATATATTTATACATAAAATAAAACCTTATAGCAATAAATATATTAATGTTTTTTTTTGTTTTTTTTTTGTTTCTCTCTCCCTCTTGTTGTAAAATAGATTAAAGGGTTTTATTATATAACATCGCCCAAATCCGGACACTCCTACTTAGTGTCTATTCAATAGACATAGGACTAGACAGACTCTCCTGCCGGTGAGTCAATAGTCTATGTGCTTAAGGAGGATGATATCCTCCTATAGTTTTAGATATATGTTTTTTTTGTTTTGTGTGTGTTTGTGCAGCAATAGAGGAGCAAAGGGAAGTTTACTATCTCGAGACGAAAGGAAAGAGATTTGAGAAACTCTAATGATAAGAATGTTAACTCTTAATGTCCAAGGTATGAACACAATAACAAAAAGGTCTTTAATATATAAATATTTAGTCACTGAACATATTGATCTGGGATTTTTGCAAGAAACCCATTGGAGACAGTCAGATAAACAAACGTGGGGTGGAAAAAAATTCCCGCTCATTATACAGGCCTCAAACAGAGATAAAAAAAAATGTGGTGTAGCCATAATATTCAGTGAAAAAATAGAGGTAGAAATAACTCAACAAATACAAGATGTAGAAGGTAGATTTTTGATAATAATATGTAAAATCAATTCTAAGACATTCACACTTTGTAATGTTTATCTCCCAAATTATTCACCAGCTTCTTACTTAAGATCTATCCTAGAAAAAATAGAAGAAGTAAAAGTGGGAAACTTAATATTGGCTGGAGATTTTAATGCAGTCATCGACCCACAATTAGATAAAAAAACTATGAAAGGAGTCAAAATAAATAAGATGGTAATTAAACAAGCTAAATCCTTAAAAAACATAAAGGATGAATTTAATTTGTTCGATATCTGGAGGATCCATAATCCAAATCTAAGAGATTATACACACTTCTCCAAAGTTCACTTTTCTTACTCAAGGTTAGACATGATTTGGATTGATCCCAATTTAATCGACAAAATTCAAAAAGTAAATATAAACGAAATAGTTTGGACAGATCATAACGGTGTAGTATGTGTAATAGAAGTAGGAAAAAATACAAAAAAGCCATATAGTTGGCGTCTAAATGATAGTTTGCTCAGTTTTGAAGCAAATAAAAAATCTATGGAAGTAAACATAAATAATTATTTCAAAGAAAATAACACAGAGGATATCGATCCATCCACTTTGTGGTGCGCCTTTAAAGCGGTAATAAGAGGTCATTTTATTAAACTCCAAAGCCAAACTGATAAGGGTACTAGTCTATCTCACCTTTATGGTCAGTTAGGGAAGTTGATCCAAAACAATAAACATAATCCAACAGTTGAAAATTCCGAAGAAATATCAGCAATAAAGGACAAAATTAACCAAAAATTAATGGAAAGAACGGTTAAAAGCTTAGATAGATTAAAATTAAAATATTATTCTAAGGGTAACAGAGCCGACAAACTGCTATCACAAAAATTAAGAAAACAAAAGGGTATAAATAAAGTAGAAAAACTTATAAACAATGGAACAACTGTAGTAATTCCAAAACAAATAGGACAACAATTCAACGATTTCTATAGTAAGTTATATAACATTCCTCAAACTACGACAGATGAAGACATAAAAAAATATCTAGAAAAAATAAATAATTTTAAATTAACAGAATCACAAAGTGAAGCAATAAAGATATAACTATAGATGAAATAATGAAAGCTATAAATAATTTGGAGGAGTATAAAACCCCAGGTCCAGATGGATTTAGTAATTTATTCTACAAAATATTCAAAGAATCAATTTGCCCTTATATGACTAGTGCCTTTAACAGTGCGGCTAAAAGAGGATCTCTTCCAACAGAGATGTTAAAAGCTAATATTTTACCAATTTTAAAACAAAATAAAAACCCTACTGATGTTAAAAATTACCGTCCAATATCCTTGATAGATGTTGACACTAAACTATATGCTATTGTTGGCTGCTAGAGTTAAAAAACTTTTACCATTGATCATACATCAAGATCAAGTAGGTTATGTCCCTGGCAGAAACTCTTATACAAGTATTAGGAAAATTGTCAACATCTTAGATGACGCTAATAGAAATAGAGTTCCAGTTTTGGCTCTGTCGATTGATGCTGAAAAAGCATTCGACAGAGTCAACTGGATTTATTTGGATGCGGTACTGTCACACTATGGTCTTGATGGTTGGATTAAGAAAGCCATCATGGCCCTTTATGCAAATCCATCAGCACGTACTAAAGGACCAAATATCATAGCCCCATGGTTCCAACTGAAAAACGGCACACGACAGGGATGTCCACTCTCACCGTTATTATATTTGCTTTCTATTGAACCATTAGCCGAGAATATTAGAAATAATAAAAAAATCTATGGCTATAAAACACTAGATGTAGAACAGAAATTAAGTCTATATGCTGATGACATCTTAATTACCATAACAAAACCGGAAATTTCATTAGATTTTTTAATGTCAGAAATTGACAACTACAGTAAAATATCTAATTATAAATTAAATATAAATAAATCTATGATTCTGGACATTAATTTGGATGAAAAAACTAAAAATAAGATCAAAGACAGATATAATTTTTTATGGGTCGAAAATAATATGGACTATTTGGGAGTTAAACTGACTAGAGATGTAAATAGAATAATGGAAATAAATTTCTTGGATTTACTGCAAAATCTTAACAAATGGCTGAAAAATCGAAGAAATTTAGAAATATCTTTCTGGGGAAGGATAAATGTAGTAAATTCATACGTCATTCCAAAATGGAACTATATGTTCCAAATGTTGCCATTAAGTATTTCTAACCAGTGGTTGCAATTAATACAGAAAAGTTTCACTCAGTATATTTGGAAAGGTAAAAAACCAAGACTGAGTCAGTCAATACTAACACAAAAACTGAATAAAGGAGGACTGGCCTATCCTCTAATATCAAATAACTATAGGGCAGCGATAATTTTACATATATACAGGATGCAAATAGAAGAAAACAAAAACGAAAGTTGGTATAAAACAGAACTTATTGCAGGAGGAGCCCCCAGCTTGGATTGTTTAATTTGGAACACTACCAAATTTTTTCAAAAAAAAGATTATCCTTGCATAACGTTAACACATTTAATGAATAGTTGGCTTAAAATTAAAAAAACCCTAAAAATAGAAAACAAAATTCCAACTTATTTAAAATTAGATTTTGTAGAACATCAAGTTGCAGATATAAATTTAAAAAACTGGAATCAAGCAGGAATTTTGCGACTGTCTCAACTACTTGTAAAAGATAAAATTAAAACTTTTGCTCAATTAACACAGGAATATAACTTACCATCAAAAGAGCTGTTTAACTATTTAAGACTTAAAAGTTTTTTGACAACACATCTAATTGTATCAAACACTAATTTGAATAATGGGTTAAATATACTTTTCAATACAGATAAGATAAATAAACCACTCTCAAAAGCTTTGGTATTAAGCAAAATGTGCAATAAAGCAAAAACTCCAACAGCCATAACAGCATGGAAAGAAGAATTAAATATGGATATAAATATCAGGCACTGGGGTTCCTCATTGACAGAAGCTTCGAAGTATATACACTCGTTAAATCTATTAGAAACTCATTTTAAAGTCCTAAATAGATGGTACCTAGTACCAGACAAATTGAACAAAATGTACTCTTCAGCAAACCATCTATGTTGGAGATGTGGTATAAATACAGGTACTTTTAAGCATATTTGGTGGGAGTGTAGCAAACTGAACAATTTGTGGTTTAATATACAAAAGTTTGTATCCGTAGACTTGAACCTTGAGTTGAGGCTCTCTCCGGAGACTGTTTTGCTTCACCTAAACTGGCCGGTAATGACAAAGGATTTGAAAATTATTCTTATCCATCTTTTTTTAGCAGCAAAAATTGTGATTGCGAGAAGATGGAAAAATGATAGAGAAGTTCCTTGGGATCAAGTTAAAGCCCAGCTTAAGTTTCAAGTAAAAATGGAAGTGTTATTGAGCAAACAAAAATTAAGTAGGAAAACAACAATGTGGTTGAAATGTTGGGAGAAGATTGATAAATAGAGGGTTTTTTATTTATTTTTTTTTACATAAATTTAAGGTGAACAATGAGGCTGACTGTTAATGCTTTGGACAATATAATATATATTATGAGACAAATATATATCTTTTCTCGATGAGTTTCTTCCCTTCTCTCTTGCTGCATTGTCTTGTCTTGTTTATGTAGATGTGTAAGTCTAAAGTATTGTTTGTTTTTAGCTAATTGAAATGTATAAGGAAACATCTTATGGATGAACATCTTAAATAGGAAATTGTTTCTTTACCATTTGTATGTAATTGTTGTATTGTATTGTCTTTTTTTATGGACAAAGAAAAAAAAGAAAAAAGGGGGGAAACCCTTTAAATAAAGATTATATCAAAAAAAATAAACAATCCCACTTCTGTCTGTTATATGCCAGTATAGCGTTAAAGATGATTATGCAATGTAATATCAATGTAACTCCCAAAGATGGCCAGTAGGTGGCCCTAAAGTGCCTCCCTAAAATCTAATGAAGCAGATAAACTTTAATTATGTGCTTATTTTATTTTTACTTATTTTAATCACTGCTCACCCTGATATCTAGGCTTGAGTAAAGCTTTAGTTCTATGGTAAATTAAACATCTCAGTTTGTACTTTAGTAAAAGGGATATTTTGAACAAAGCTGGGAGGGGCCCATCCAGTTACTAAAAAAAAGGATAAAAGTGTACTCCAGCATCCTATACCATTAATCATTTCTTCCAGTTGTATTTTAGACTATCACTGAAGACACACAGTATTCAATAGTTTTAGTGCTATTTCAATGTTTATGGTACCATGTCATTGCTCAGAATTATCTGATCCAATAGACTCAGTTACTGTTATTAAGAATTCTCCTCACAATTTAACTGTAAATAAAATTCAATGCTAAAATACACTCCTACCAAAAAGGAAGTCAATTTAAATTACAAAAAAACAGTTTGTACAGAAATACAAGAGTTTGAAAGAAAAGAACAGATAGGTATGTGGGTAGGCGTGGACAATAGAGCAGGGGGAGTGCAAATACCAGCTATACCAGTTTTGGGCTACTCTGGCTCTGGAGGATGAATTAGGGGTTGGTAATCAGATGCAAGAGGGGGGGAGGTGTCCAAAGCAGTTGTAATTAAGGTTTTAGAGGACAAACAAGTTCTGGCTACCATGGACTCCATTGTTCCTCTTAGCACAGTTTGTTCCATTTAGCAGTGTTTCAACAATCTGTATACAGAAACTACTCGTATAGCCCCAACATATTATTTATAACACTGTAAACCTGCTGTATTAAATCTGGATCAAGGATCCACAGGAACACTGGTTACCAGAAGAGGCCGTCCTCTGCTACACAGAGTATTTTAATCTTTTGGGGGACAGTGTTACACCATAATCACAAACAGCATATTCCTTAGAAAGGGTTTTTTTTTTGTTTTGTTTTTTAACACATACAAGACAAAGGACGGTTTGTGAATCAGAAGCACCCATGATTTCAACAGAGCGTCTGATTCAAAGCAGTACAAATATACAAACAGTTTCAACAGTCACACCAGTTACCTTAGCAACAGCACCACGTGGCACAGTTACTAGGCCAAACACACACCAAAAACACGAGGAGAATTCTCATACAAACACAGCTGTTACATCACACACTAAATAACTATTACTGTACCTTTTTTGGCGAAATTATACAATTACCCACGCTATAATTCTCAGTATTTAAATTACCCGTCTATAACACACCCTAGTAACATCGTCTTTACAAACAGTAGTTATAGTACGGTTAGCATTGGTTTGAATACAATTTTAAAGTCACAGGTCAGTTAATAGTAGTTATGGTGTTAAACATACAACATAAACGACAGTTATTAGTGATTATTTACAGTATCAGTGATTATAATACATGGTTATGGTACCGTGCGCTATGATACAGTTACACACTATTCACACTCTCGCTAGACGGCAGAGCTCACGCTACCCAGCAAGATATACACTCTACTATAATACATTTTAACACATTTACAGTTTCCCAACTAATCTATTCGACAGTACCTCGAGGGACTACCTAAAACTATTTACATCCGTTTTGGTTAGCCGTCGCTGCCTAAGCACCACATATAGCGAACTAGAGGGCGGAATTTACAACAATACCCTTTTAGTCTATCTACTCTATCAATAGTCTAGTGGGTTCCAAATTTACACGCCTTCCCACTTAGCCAAGATAGGTTGAGAACTAGCAAACGATAATGTACACCAGAGTCTGCTTAGTCTCCCGGTCCCTCCGACCTAGCGAACGAAATGTACACCCTAGATACGCTAGTCTAGACAAGACACCGGTGTCCGGCTTGGGCTATATACATTCAACCAAGACCCAGCCTGACTCCATACCAAGATTAGACGGGCTGACTACAGGGCGTCTAATTATGCGCGGTGCGCCTTCGCTCCTTCCCTCCACTGGAGGGGGTCAATTCCATACACAATTCCAATTCAAACCCCTTATGGGCCTACTGCACAATCGGTATCCAATACCCCTAGTGGGTCCACTGTCTAAAACAGTAGTCGTCTTACCTCCTCGTTCCTGAACCTGAGTTCACACTCATCGACGGGGACACCCCAGCACTTACTACGTAGAGGCCGATGATCTCCTGGACAACAGACCAGTAGCGCCGAGACGAAGGGAGGTCCACGCAGAAGTTCAGGGGTGCAGCCGTAGAGAACGTGGGCAAAGATAGACCGTCTCACGCCTCTGCTTCCTAGCCACCGTTAATGACGAGCTTCCCGGCCAATGCACCAAAGATGTTACCGGGAAACTGACGGAGGCCAAGCACAGAGAGATGGACACAGGTTTCTTCAAGAAGGAAGAGATC
>OW240916.1:40185681-40292389 GCA_933207985.1 Pelobates cultripes
CCCCAAGCTTTAGTTCGATGCGTATAGGTGGGATATTGCGAGCAAGTCCTGGTGGGTTATTTTCTGCCTACACTCCTTATATATTATACAAGGATTCATCACTCTTAGGGTTTTGACTTGTCATCACTGTATAAAGTCGCCACTCTTCTTCCTTCGGTACTGATAGTGTCATTATACCTGAGGGTCCATTAAACTTCAAGGATGTCGTTCCGTTAGGCAGAAATGTTATCTGTGCTTGTAACTTCGACAACAAATCCCGTCCTAGAAGTTGGACTGGACATTCAGGCATGTAAAGGAACTGATGTTTTACTACGTGGCCTCCCAGTGTACAGAGTCGACTTTTGAGAACCGGTTTAGCAGCACTCCTCCCAGTTGCTCCTATTACAGTGATAGTTCTTCCTGAAGGAGGAGCAACTAGGTCGGTTACCACAGAATGTTCAGCACCAGTGTCGATCATGAAAGAACTCCTTTTTCCCCTTATTGCTACATCGACCATAGGCTCCGCTCGACCAAGGGGGATGGAGCCCGGTCGGTATCAATAGTCCTCCATGACAGTGTCAGCCAAACCCACAAAGTCTCTATCCTCTCTTTCTCTAGGTCTCTGCGTGGGTAGATAATATCTGTCCCCTTGAACACTTCCTCTATTATTCCCACTTTTTCCTCCAAAACTTCCTCTACCTCGTCCTCTATAACCACCTCACCCTCTTCTCTCTTCTTGTCTACCACCTGCAATATATCCCCTCTGTGGACAGTCACTTTCCAATGCCCTTCCTCTCTACAATATGCACTTTGATTCCTACTTAAAGACTCCCTATTCCACTTATTCTCGCTTTTCTCGGTTCCCCTGTACACTTCCTTTTCCCTTCTATCTACACCAGCGATAGCTACCGCTAACATATCTGCCTTCCTTCTCATCTTACGCTCTTCTTCCTTCTTCGTCTCTGTCTCCCTATTCATATAAACCTTATTTGCTATTTCCATTAGTTGAGTTATAGACATCCCTACAAACCCTTCTAGCTTTTGCAATTTTCTTTTAATATCTCCATAAGCCTGGCTGACAAAGGCAGAGTTAACCATCCGGGAATTCTCAGGAGCCTCTGGACTAAAGGGGGTATACAATCGGCATGCCTCCAATAATTGGTCATAAAAGGCACTGGGCGACTCATCACATTTCTGCAAAACCTCAGCCGTCTTTGACATATTGATCGCCTTTTTCCCTCCGGCTTTCATGCCAGTAATAATGGCTTCCCTATAAGCTTTTAGGTGAGCCATATCAGCACCATTAACATTCCAATTCGGATCTACGTTTGGGTAATGAGCTGCGGCCCATGCTACCGGGTTGGCCTGATTCTGTGCACGGGCCACTTCTTCAAGCGCTTTAATTGCCGCCTGATTAATCCGAGTCCTTTCCTCGTTATTAAACAATGTCATAAGCAATCGCTGGCAATCAGCCCAAGAGGGATTGTGCGTTTGGATTATGGAGGTAATCAAATCTGTCATGGCTTGAGGTTTGTCTGTGTAAGAGGAGTTATGGGTTTTCCAGTTGAACAAATCCGTAGTGGTAAAGGGAACATAAACAAATACGGGGTCGGCATGTTGTAACTGGCCTTCACCATTAATGTGTGTTGGGCCCGGTGTCAATCGGAGAGGCATTTGATAATGTCGGGGTTGGAGGGTACCAGTCATCTGTCGGGTTAATACAGGACTTCGGCAAGGCTGCTCAGTCTGAGAGTAGTAAGATAGGTGGAAGGGGGTGAGCTAATTTTACTAGTCAGCATTTGGTGGATGAAACATTTTTTTTTTTTTTTTTAAAGTGTTAAACCAAAAACCTACCAGTAGGTGTCACCAGAGGGTAATTGTATCAAAATAATCTTTATGGGTTTAATAATAAAACTTAACTTTTAATATATTTATACATAAAATAAAACCTTATAGCAATAAATATATTAAAATAGGATAAACAATCCTACTTCTGTCTGTTATATGCCAGTATAGCGTTAAAGATGATTATGCAATGTAATATCAATGTAACTCCCAAAGATGGCCAGTAGGTGGCCCTAAAGTGCCTCCCTAAAATCTAATGAAGCAGATAAACTTTAATTATGTGCTTATTTTATTTTTACTTATTTTAATCACTGCTCACCCTGATATCTAGGCTTGAGTAAAGCTTTAGTTCTATGGTAAATTAAACATCTCAGTTTGTACTTTAGTAAAAGGGATATTTTGAACAAAGCTGGGAGGGGCCCATCCAGTAACTAAAAAAAAAGGATAAAAGTGTACTCCAGCATCCTATACCATTAATCATTTCTTCCAGTTGTATTTTAGACTATCACTGAAGACACACAGTATTCAATAGTTTTAGTGCTATTTCAATGTTTATGGTACCATGTCATTGCTGAGAATTATCTGATCCAATAGACTCAGTTACTGTTATTAAGAATTCTCCTCACAATTTAACTGTAAATAAAATTCAATGCTAAAATACACTCCTACCAAAAAGGAAGTCAATTTAAATTACAAAAAAACTAGTTTGTACAGAAATACAAGAGTTTGAAAGAAAAGAACAGATAGGTATGTGGGTAGGCGTGGACAATAGAGCAGGGGGAGTGCAAATACCAGCTATACCAGTTTTGGGCTACTCTGGCTCTGGAGGATGAATTAGGGGTTGGTAATCAGATGCAAGAGGGGGGGAGGTGTCCAAAGCAGTTGTAATTAAGGTTTTAGAGGACAAACAAGTTCTGGCTACCATGGACTCCATTGTTCCTCTTAGCACAGTTTGTTCCATTTTCCATTTGTTGTTTCAACAATCTGTATACAGAAACTACTCGTATAGCCCCAACATATTATTTATAACACTGTAAACCTGCTGTATTAAATCTGGATCAAGGATCCACAGGAACACTGGTTACCAGAAGAGGCCGTCCTCTGCTACACAGAGTATTTTAATCTTTTGGGGGACAGTGTTACACCATAATCACAAACAGCATATTCCTTAGAAAGGGGTTTTTTTTTGTTTGTTTTTTTAACACATACAAGACAAAGGACGGTTTGTGAATCAGAAGCACCCATGATTTCAACAGAGCGTCTGATTCAAAGCAGTACAAATTTACAAACAGTTTCAACAGTCACACCAGTTACCTTAGCAACAGCACCACGTGGCACAGTTACTAGGCCAAACACACACCAAAAACACGAGGAGAATTCTCATACAAACACAGCTGTTACATCACACACTAAATAACTATTACTGTACCTTTTTTGGCGAAATTATACAATTAACCACGCTATAATTCTCAGTATTTAAATTACCCGTCTATAACACACCCTAGTAACATCGTCTTTACAAACAGTAGTTATAGTACGGTTAGCATTGGTTAGAATACAATTTTAAAGTCACAGGTCAGTTAATAGTAGTTATGGTGTTAAACATACAACATAAACGACAGTTATTAGTGATTATTTACAGTATCAGTGATTATAATACATGGTTATGGTACCGTGCGCTATGATACAGTTACACACTATTCACACTCTCGCTAGACGGCAGAGCTCACGCTACCCAGCAAGATATACACTCTACTATAATACATTTTAACACATTTACAGTTTCCCAACTAATCTATTCGACAGTACCTTGAGGGACTACCTAAAACTATTTACATCCGTTTTGGTTAGCCGTCGCTGCCCAAGCACCACATATAGCGAACTAGAGGGCGGAATTTACAACAATACCCTTTTAGTCTATCTACTCTATCAATAGTCTAGTGGGTTCCAAATTTACACGCCTTCCCACTTAGCCAAGATAGGTTGAGAACTAGCAAACGATAATGTACACCAGAGTCTGCTTAGTCTCCCGGTCCCTCCGACCTAGCGAACGAAATGTACACCCTAGATACGCTAGTCTAGACAAGACACCGGTGTCCGGCTTGGGCTATATACATTCAACCAAGACCCAGCCTGACTCCATACCAAGATTAGACGGGCTGACTACAGGGCGTCTAATTATGCGCGGTGCGCCTTCGCTCCTTCCCTCCACTGGAGGGGGTCAATTCCATACACAATTCCAATTCAAACCCCTTATGGGCCTACTGCACAATCGGTATCCAATACCCCTAGTGGGTCCACTGTCTAAAACAGTAGTCGTCTTACCTCCTCGTTCCTGAACCTGAGTTCACACTCATCGACGGGGACACCCCAGCACTTACTACGTAGAGGCCGATGATCTCCTGGACAACAGACCAGTGGCGCCGAGACGAAGGGAGGTCCACGCAGAAGTTCAGGGGTGCAGCCGTAGAGAACGTGGGCAAAGATAGACCGTCTCACGCCTCTGCTTCCTAGCCACCGTTAACGACGAGCTTCCCGGCCAATGCACCAAAGATGTTACCGGGAAACTGACGGAGGCCAAGCACAGAGAGATGGACACAGGTTTCTTCAGGAAGGAAGAGATCTTTATTCGATTCACCGACCGGGACTCAGAGGGACTTATGTCACCAAAAACAGCAAAGATCTGAGCACTGAATACATAGAGTACATTCCTTATATAGCACTGTAGCTCCTCCCATAATTAGCTACGCCCACACATACCCTTAACCTAATCAATGAATAGAGTCTAAACTCATCCATCCGGTCTAACCACGTGGCTCATCTGAAACAAAGGAGAGGGATGCGTAATTCCAGTTCCTGCACATGCTCAGTACAGTGATGACAGTATCTTAGCTACGTGTAACTAACTAACTGATACTACAAACACATGTACCTACATATGCCTTGTGGCAATCTTGGCCTGCTAAACTTTTATTTTACTGGAATTCCATCACAATATGACTACAGTTGATGCACATGCTCAGTACATTGATGTCAGTATCTTAGCTACATGTAACTAACTAGCAGATACAACAAACACCTGTACTTGTATATGCCACATGGAGATTTCAGGCCTACAAAATTTTGAACCATGTTGAAATCCCATCACAGTATATAATATATATTGTGATAAAGTGAAGGCATTTAACCCCACGGGGAGTATGTGTAGTATGTGTTGTAGGCAACACAAACCAAAGTTTAGATATGGGCCCCTGGGGTGGAGCATTTGGAGAGCAAGGTGGGCCAATGCTCCACTCCGCAGTTTGCATACAACTGGGAGAAATAAGTTCCAGGCCAGAGTTTTGATCTGTCTCCAATCCATTGCTCAGCTGCAGATATTCAGCTGCAGCAGTGGGAATAAACCCCTCCCTGCTAGGCAAGTAAAGGGGGATTGCTGGCTTCCTCCCTGGAAGCAGGTAGGAGAGACACTGTTCTCTCCTGTGAGAGAGTCAAGGAGACTGAGCACTGATAGTACAGAAGGAAAGCAGTTAAGGCTGGCTTGGAGCACTGGGAGTGCCGAAAGGAAAGTAGTTAACGCTGGCTTGGAGCACTGGGAGTCCAGAAGGAAATGTACATGTGAGGTGTGATTTAGAGATTTATGAGAGATAACAGTGTTACAATGTCACTATTGATCAATTTTAAAAATATATATTTTGAAACCGCAATTTCCTACTTGTACTTATAGCCCTATAACTTGCAAAAAAAGCACGTAAACACTGGGTGTTTTTAAACTCAGGACAAAATTTTGAAGCTATTTAGCATTTTTTTTCATTGGCTTTCGTAGGTAAAACAAGTAAAAGTCAAACAAACATGCTTCTTTTTCAATTTCTCACCATATTTTATTAATTTTTTTAAAGTAAATTTTATGACATGATACAAATAATATATATAATATGTAAAGAAAGCCCCTTTTGTCCTGAAAAAAAACAATATATAAATTGTATGGGAACCGTAAATGAGAGGGAGGAAAATTACAGCTAAACACAAACAAAAGTGTTAAAACAGCCCTGGTCCTTAATGTACAACATCACAAAAACAGTCTGGTCCTGAAGGGGTTAAAGGACCACTATAGTGCCAGAAAAACTATAGGGTCTTTAGTTCCCCCTACCCTCAGGGTCCCACTCGCGCTGGGCTGAAGGGGTTAAACACTTACCTTTCTCCAGCGCCGTGCTCCCTCTGCACTGGGGAACTCTCCTTCCTCTGCCGACGTCAGCGCAGAATGCCCGCACACATTCAAACAGTCCATAGGAAAGCATTTCTCATTGCTTTCTTATGGATGTCCAGCGTCTTCTCACTGTGATTTTCACAGTCAGAAGCGCAGAAGCGCCTCTAGCAGCTGTCAGTGAGACAGCCACTAGAGGCTGGATTAACCCTAGTGTAAACATAGCAGTTTCTCTGCAGGGTTAACACTAGATGGACCTGGCACCCAGACCACTTCATTGAGCTGAAGTGGTCTGGGTGTCCATAGTGGTCCTTTAAGTGTGTAAATGTAGAAAGAAAAACTAACTTATTTATATCTAGATTAAAGAAAGGTGTATTTGCTGAGGTGTTGAGAGGTGTCGCCGGATAATCAACAGCGTGTGCAGCATCTAGGGATCGCTAAAAATCAGTGTCCGTTTGTGTAGGTTAAATGTTGCTCAGCAATAGCAGTGGATTCTCCCTGGGTGTCAGTCCGGGTGTTGTACTTACTCACATGCCTGGATCTGTAAAATGCAGGTGAGTTGTGAAGGTGAGGCCTCCCCCCAGCCCCAGGCCTTGTGTAGGGTCTGC
Organism: Pelobates cultripes; assembly: GCA_933207985.1. Taxonomy (NCBI): domain Eukaryota; kingdom Metazoa; phylum Chordata; class Amphibia; order Anura; family Pelobatidae; genus Pelobates; species Pelobates cultripes. Next base: position 40,192,315 of record OW240916.1, read on the forward strand.
ATCCGTGTGCCACAGACTTGGATGCTAGTGGAGGGCGGGTCTTTCCCTACATGGGCGTCACGGAAAGCCCTGGTGTTCTGCCGCCGCCAGTGACGGTCGTCTTCCAGCGATGTGGCCGATGCTTCAGAGGTATCCTTCGGCACGGGTGAGGGTAAGTGCTCGTTGCTGGGGTAGGAGGGTATGCATTACTTGGGACAGGCCTAGTCTGTCGCCACCTCCCCATCTCCTGTGGTTTACCTCCATGTGCAGAGGAGGGCCTTGCGAGGTGCCGTTCCAGTCGTTCCCAGAAAGGAGTTAAATCGGGTCCAGGCTTGTGGGTTGGGGTTGTGTGGGTGCAGGCCTTGATGGGTGCACTGCGTCCGCCATGTTGCCGGGCCCGGCACATCCGGAGCCCAAGCTAGAGTGGGCAGCTCCAGTCGATACGATTGTGTGTGTTGGATTGGTGAGGGCTGGGATAACCCCCATCGGTCCATAGAGGGGGAACGCCGGCTCAAACTTTGCCTTGCAGTGTGTTGGGACAGCGGGAGAGCGTTGTCTCTCCTGTATCCGCCATGCTTGTAGGCCGCAATATCAGGGAGGTCGGAAATGGTGCGAAAATCCATTTGTGTGGTGTCATCTTGTAGGTCTCGGTCTCCCCTATCGCTTGGTAGCCAGAACAAGTCGGGTCACAGCCTCCTCAGCAGGAATCGGCACTGTGTGTGGTTAGATGCGGGAGCAGCAGCAATATGTGTCTGCTCCGCTCTGCAGCCAGGCCCCTCTTCTATAGTTTTAGTGTTTTAATACAGGGGTGTGTTTGTATGTAATGTTTGAGTTTGATTGCAGGGGTGTGTTTGAATGTAATGGTCACTTTTTAATGCGGATGTACATTTATGCTAAGTATTTATTTGTTTGATTGCAGGGGTGTGTTTGAATGTAATGGTCACTTTTTAATGCGGATGTACATTTATGCTAAGTATTTGTGTTTGAGTGAAGGGGTGTGTTTGCATTTTTTTTTTAAGTTTGAATGCAGAGGTGTGTTTGTATGTAATATTTGTTTTAGATTGCAGGAGTGTGTTTGTATGTTGTGCTGGTGTTCGACTGCTTGGATGTATGCACACACACTACCACATACATACATACATACTTACACAGATACACACCGACATATAGACACACGCACCCTGACACATACAAACATTGATACATGTACACACACACACACACTCATAAGCACGCACAATCACACAAGTGATATTTTTTTACATCTTCAGCCACCCTCCTGCTAGCTTACCTTGTATGTCCAGGAGAGTGGCTTGGAGTCCTGCTGGCTGCTGCGTGTGAGGGGTCTGGAGCAACTCTGGACTGCTCCTCTCCCCCTCTCTCTGCATGACGCTGCGAGGAAGTGACAGGCTGTCACTTCCTCCCAGCCGGCCAACATTACAGGGGCCCAGTCGTCGTCTTAAAGGACCGCAACACCCGACCGCCCCCTGCTCAGCAGTTATGTTTCCCGGTGCTATAATCATAGCACTGGGGAAACATTCCGCAGCACCCCTGTGTGCCTGTGGCGCCGCGGCACAGTTTGGGAACCGCTGGTTTATAGTAAGAGACTGTATTTTTAATTAATTAATTTTTTTCTGTATGAATTTAATTTTTGATGTTTGTGAATGCATGTCTATGGTCTGTTTATTACTAATACTGCGTTAGTTATTAAAGGTGTAGTTGATTTACACACAGCACCATATATCAGCAGTATTTAAGTATATTCTGTTGTGGACATGAAATATTACCCAAATTTTTAGCTAGTAAAATGTCTATGTACTTATTGATCAGCATTTATCATTTCATATGTGATTTACCTAAAATGGTCGCTAGGGCCAGGGAGTTTCCCCTTTGTCATCAAATAACATCCTCACTAACAAGATGGCGCTGGAATCTGGGGGAGACCTGCAAGATGCCAGTGACATCACACCCGGTAGGAAGAGCAATAAATCAGCCACTTAACCCCTAACCAATTATTGATGCATAATTCTACGGTCTCTCTGACAATGCTTATGATGAAACTTTGCTTTATAAGGGACATGCCACCCCCTCTAATAAACATTCCTCAAGTTTTTCATTAACCTGAAACTTGTGTCTGGTGTGAATTACTTCAGGGAGCGTGCACGCACTGTTTCTTTAATTTGGCCAGTAATTTTTGTTTTAAAAATTTATAGAGAATTTTTTAATTTTATTTAACTCAATGTGTCTGTATATAAATAAACCTTTTGTATATATTTTACTCTTATACATACTTATTGTTAATTTCTGTGTAAATATTTTTCTATTTCAACAATTTTGTGACTATGTCTTTTTAAGAAATGAGCTCTTATACATACTTATTGTTAATTTCTGTGTAAATATTTTTCTATTTCAACAATTTTGTGACTATGTCTTTTTAAGAAATGAGCTTGACACACGGTATGTGGATCTTGGCTCTAGGTTGGGTTTGTGTAATTTGCATGCTTATTCCTGTGAGTAAGGACCTTTAGGTCTGAAACTAGTTTGGCTATGGTTCCTCCTTTGGCGTAGTTCTTTAAGCCGAAGTTGTTCATACTATAAAGCTGCAATGATTTGGCACATTGCTAGAACATTGTCTTTTTTGTAGTAACTGGTTCCGTTTTTCATCATCTAGAGAGCTCTCTCTTCTACAAAGCCATCAGCAGCAAATTCGTAAGAATCTGTCATTTTTGCTTGATGATTTAATTCTTATGATTTATTTTTTACTTAAAGCAGATATTACACACTTCCTTCTAGCCATACCAAGTCATACCAGCAGTGGGTTCTTTGATTGGCTGAGTGTGTCGCCGCACTTTTATTTTTTTTTAAATAATAATAACAACAACACAGTGCAGATTGATTTGAATGTTAGGATATTAAGTAGGCAGGTGGTATGCTCTGAGAGTAACACTATATAGTGGACAGAAAAAAAACTTTAGAGGATAACAAATAGCAGAGCTACGATTAATGTAACACTCTACACTGATGTACTGAATGATAAACCAGAGGCATAACAATGCTGATCAGCACATCGTAAATAAAATTGATCAACATGTCTATCTTATGCTAGAACAATATTGGAACAAGATGTGGGTTTGGGAGGACACTCCAATTAAGATAAATCAAATCCATACTATTAGTGGATGGACAGTCAGCCAACTCACAGGCTTGGAAAAGTCCTTGGGTACTTGCAGTGTCGACCTCTGAGGGCTGCACAGCGGCACCAAGGCAAGGGATCCTTCCTGCCTAGGCCTGTACCGGTGTCAACACCTCTGGACCACGAACCTAAGTGCCTTTGGAGTCAAAGTTCTTTCTCTGCAGGAAACGGCGGGAGGCTTTGGAGAGCCGTTATGAAGATCATCATCTGAGAGCTCTCCACTTGTGAGAATGGTGCGCTGGTGACCTTCTCTGATTTGCTTTCGTTCTGGGTGGGCACCTGCGATATAGGGCTGGTACACAAGTAGCCGATGTGCCATGAGGGAGCCCCTCCAGCCTCTCTCTGCCAGGCCCCAGATTTCCCCCTGTGAGCAGAGAGTCAATCCCTGTCAGGCGATCTTCCAGGTTTGCCAAAAATTTATGAATATAGCCTACAATTGGGCCATGGTGTGATTGTGGATGCAGTGTGAGTCGAGTTTGGTGGGCTCCAGATCCCATGTTGCCATTGTATTGGTGGTGGCAATTTAACACGCTCTGGCCTTGTGCCCGAAAAGTAATGGAGTCATCTTCACCTCATTATGGGGCTGTGATGATCGAGACCAGTGGGGTACTGGAATAACTTCAGTCCAAAGAGGGTGGGAAGATTGGGGAACACCTACCTATGCCATCAATGTACAAGCTGTCTTGGGACGGGAGAATGTATGTCTCTCCCGCCTTCCTGGCTCAATAGGCCTTTCTAGCTGAGCTTTGGTTTCTCGGGGTTCAGGCACCAGAAATGTCAGAGTTAAGCTCCAGTGTGTGCAGGAGCAGGTGAGTACTCGTTAAGAGCTGCATTGGAATACAATAGGTCACTTAAAGCTCAGATTTCTCTCAAATATCAGTCTGGGCTCTCTAGAACAGCAGATTTAGCTCTAGCTAGAGCCCAATGATATTAATAATGGCTGGTGAACATTTCATAAACAGTAAAATATATGTTGGATACATAGTTATAGTTAATCTAATAATGCAATTATGCAGAAAACAGAATATTACTTGATATTTTACACAAGAGTACACAATGATGATTTCAACCTCCCACTTCCCTCTCAGCAGAAATAAAAAAAAAAAAAAAAAACATTATTTCAGACTTGTACCTGCCCTGCCTACATTTTGTATTACTTGTGTGGAGCGGCCCTTGGTGCAATGCCATCATCAATATATTGCTGGATTGTTAGTCTTCCCATCCCTCCCACCCAGGTCCTCCCGTTTCTATGTATTTCTTAATGCAGGTTTCTTGTCTATCCACTTTGTACATTTAATCTTGGAGAGAAGAGAGCCTCTTTTTTCCTGTATGTTTTCAATGTTTTGTTATTCTATTTGTCTGCCTGCCCGGTTCAGGGTTGTATTTCTACCTTTTTTTCTTTCCCTTCGCCTCCTCTCCGTTCCTCTGATCTTTTGTTACCCCACGATAGAGGGCGAACGAAGGAAAGATGAATCAGAAAGAGAAGAGACAGGTCACTGTGTGGAACACTGAAAGCCTAGTATATCATCCAGTTTATTTATCCATGTATCACAGTCTTCTATTTGCTTATCTGTTTCTAGGATACCCCTTTCCATTCTTGCCTGCCATGTTACTTGTTTTATCAGTTCGTTGATATTTGGAATTGTCTCTGTTTTCCAGTTTCTTGCAAAATGTAATTTGGCTGCCGTAATTATATGTAATGACAATAATGATTTTTTTTTTTTTTGTCATTTCTGGCCAGTACAAATTTAGTAAAACCACTTCAGGCTTACAAGGTAGTTTTATTTCCGTTATTTGATATATTATCTTGATTACTTCTTTCCAAAATATGTTTATGGGTGTGCACTGCCACCAACTATAGATCATATTACCTTCACCAGTATTGCATTTCCAGCATCTGTCTGGTAGTTCTGGGAAGATTCATTTTAAAGGATCACTATAGTGTCAGGAAAACAAACTCGTTTTCCTGACACTATAGTGCCCTAAGGGTGCCCCCCCATTTAGGGTCCCACTCCCTTGGCGCTGAAGGGGTTAAAACCTTTTCAGCAGCTTACCTTAATCCAGCACCGGGTTCCCTCGGCGCTGGTGACCTCATTTCCCCCGCCGACGTCTGCTCCCGACTGGAGCCGAAGGCGCGGCAAATGCCGCGCGCATTCAGACAGTCCATAGGAAAGCATTTCTCAATGCTTTCCTATGGACGTTCTGCACGCTGAATGCGATTTTCGCATCCGTCGCACATGCACCTCTAGCGGCTGTCAGGAAGACAGCCACTAGAGGTTGGATTAACCCTGCTATGTAAACATAGCAGTTTCTCTGAAACTGCTATGTTTACACCTGAAGGGTTAAACCTGAGGGACATGGCACCCAGACCACTTCATTGAGCTGAAGTGGTCTGGGTGACTATAGTGTCCCTTTAAGCGTTTAGGTGTTTAATACCATCTATTTGATAGTTTAAATTGGGTTACTAAAAGATTTAGACCGTGTATTTTTATTTAGTTTATTTAAGGAATGTATCCATTGTTCTTCTATAGGTACTTGTAGCTATTTTTCCCATTTATTAAATCAGTGCTATCGGTTTGTTATGTCTCCATCTATATACAACTTTAGCACATTTTGCCATTAGGTTTTTATAGTTCTTTAATTCAAATAATTGTATAAGATTTATGGTATCCTCCTCCTTATTTTTAAAGAGGTGTTCTGCTAAAAAGCTTTTAATTCACAGATAGTTGAACATTTCACTGCAGGGAATGTTAAAGTCCTTCATAATTTGTTTGAAAGGCTTAAGGTTAAATTCCTCCATTATGTTTTTAAATTAATTTACCTCTTTTAACATCCATATATGTTTTTATATTTTCTAGCATATCTGAGATACTTGCAAATGGGAGCGTATCAATTATTTTATTTCTAAGTCCTTTCTTGTTTGCAAGTTTATCCCACCATCTCGTTAGCTCTTTAAGTATCTGAGATTTGCTTTGTGCCTCTCTAATACATTTTTTATTTGCCTCAACAACCCAAAATAATGAGGATACGTTTCTAACCACAGTTTGTAGCTTTTTCCATTTTATACCATATTGCTTGAGTAGCCGCCTTGCTTTGTGTAAGCATTATATGAAATAGTCTGCTGGCCTGATACCATTGCAAAACATCTGGACACCCCAAGCCTCCATCCTGTCTTGATCTAGCCAATACTTTCATTTTGACTCTTGGTTTCCTGCCTCCACCCCCCCATAGATGATAAAAAAAAAGGTCCTAGCAGAACAGATCAATTTTATTATAGAAGGTATTAATATCATTTAAAATAATTATTTTTGGGTTTTAGATTTTTATATTCAAAAACAAGGTACAGCCATGGGGACTAGGTTTGTCCAGAGCTATGCTAACCTCTCCATGGCCAATTGGGAATCCATGGCCATCTGGGGCCAGCATATTTGGAGGACAAACTTGGTCTCCTATTTTAGATATATACACGATCTGTTTTTTTATTTGGAAAGGCCCAGAAGATTCTCTTAAACTTTTTTAAAAATCATTTAAATAACAACAGCCGTGGTATCATTTTAACTTCAGAACACATCGAGAATGTATACATTTTTTAGATCTACATATTTTTATCCACAATTGCACAATTAACACAAACTTAAAAAAAAAAAAAAAGTATGCATTAATACAGTAATTGACCAATCTAGTTGTCATCACAAACCATGGCTTGAAGGAATTCCTAAAAGCCAATTCTTATGTTTATGGAGAAACTGCTCCCGTATCACAGGCTTTGAAGAACAAGCCTTAGAATTAAGAAACAAATTCAAAACAACAAAAATTACTCTTTGGATAACCTTAACAATACTCTAGAGACCATCACAAAAAAGATAGGACAGACCTTTTAGAATACAAAAAGAGAGACAAAAAAAAGATTCTTATTTTATGTCGGTTATAGTTAATTTTAACAATAAAAGTTACCTGGTCAAAAAAAATATTTAAAAACACTAGCACATATTAAAACATGAAGTTTTAAAAGATTTTATTCCAGATAGATCAAATGTTGTTTTTAGAGGTGCCCCAAATTTTAGAACGATCCTTACTAATAATTATACAAAAAACAGGGTCAACAATAATTTATCCTTTTTTTTTTAAATCAAAAGTTTTTTTTTTTTAAATGTAATCAATGTATTATATGTAAAACAACAGATCCCAACATAAGATCAAAAACCACTCCCTTCACATCGAATAACACTAAAAAAAATCCTATCTTTTCAAAGATCTATGCTGTAACACTAAAAATGTCATACCTGGCCAACCGAGCTGCTGAATGGCCGCGATCTGAATTAGCTCCGGCCACGCCAAACACAATCCGACTTAATCGGGCCGCACAAAACAAAGATGGGTCACCCCAAACGAGCCACATCGTCCCAACAAGCCCCCAGCAAAACCCCGTCGGGGAAATCGGGAGCACTTACCAAGTATTTCCGCGACCGGGCGGACAGCAATACCGGCCTGCTAGGCCCCAACATGGCGGCTGACTTCCCGCCTTTATGCATGTCCCCCTCCAGCCCGGCGGACTCATACAGCTCGGGCCCACCAACAGAAGGGGACCTGAAGGAGATCCTGAGGAACTTACCCTCCAAGCAGGATATTGCAGGTATGCTGACCCGGCTGGAAGCCTCAGTCCAGGCCAAGATGGACTCCTTTAGCTCAGAGATCCGCCAGGTCTCTGACCGAGTGGTCATTCTGGAAGATGACAGGGACGCCATACAAACACAATTGAGCTCCCTACAGGCAACAGTGGAACACCAAAATGCTTACCTATCCACGCTCCATAGGTCTATAGATGATCTGGACAATAGGGGGCGCCGCAACAACTTGCGGATTCGGGGTCTCCCAGAATGTGAGCAGGAAGATATTTATGCAACCCTAAATGAACTCTTCAACCTTATATTAGGAAAACCAGGAGACAGCCACATTCTCCTAGACAGAGCACACAGAGCGTTGAAACCCAGAGGTATAGCGACAGACAAACCCAGAGACGTCATCTGCAGACTCCACTACCACACCTGCAGAGAAGACATACTGAACACGCTGAAACAAAATTCACAACCCCTTCTGTTCCATGAAGCTCCAATCACAATCTATCCAGATCTCTCCTGGCTGACACTACAAGCGAGAAGGATTTTGCGCCCCATTACAGATCAATTGAGAGCTAGAAATATAAGATACAGGTGGGGATATCCACTTGCGCTGAGCGTCACGCACAAAGGCGCCCAGCACACCATCCACTCCCATGCAGACATTCCTCTCTTTATCCAGACTCTCAATTTAACAGATCCGCACATCCAAGATTGGTATGGACCACTGCAAACACCACTACTCCCTCAGCTGCCACAGAGACCCAGATGGCAACAAACACCCAAGAAAAAGAAAATGGACAACCGAGACCCGATGCAACAGTGATTGGACTCTAACCCGGAGCAAACGGCATGAACCGCTGTCAGACCAGGTCCTGGGACCAGCAACCTACAACTCTCTTGAAACCTCAAAGACACCAACTACTAACTGAAACCTGCCTCAGACGACCGCACAAACTGGCCGAAATGGACTTTCTTGTTACACTGCTAGGCTGTAGAAGAGCACGCTTCCTCCCAGCCTCCTGCACACCTCCCGGGACTCAGGTGACTGTATTCACTGCCCGCTGCCTATATATCGCAATAACGCGCTCACTACAGCAGGAAGCAACAATTCCTCACCTACTATCCCCTTTTAGACCTATCCAGCCTAATATCTCCCACTAATGAGTAACCGTATATAATGGCTTGCAGTGATAATCACCTCCAATGCGGACATGGTTACAGGCCAGACAGCAAGGTTTCTCTAGCACTAATCAACCCCCCACTCTGCGGACCAGGTAACCGGGTTGGCAGAGGGCAGCCGTAGCACGGTAATCCAATCCCACCTATTGGCCCACTACACAGGTTAAGAACAACCGTCAGCTAAAATATATAAAAAAAAAGAGAAAAAATAAATAAAAAAAAAAGGCTCATAGACATTGGCACAGTTTAATATGTTTAACTCCTATTACTGATACACATGCCTGAATGTTTGATGTGTTGTAAATAATGTTAACGGATTGTGTTCTGGCGGTGATTGACTGTAAACCAATTCTCCTTCTGCTCCATCAAGAGAGCTTTTGGTTGACGTCAACTACCTAAGACCACCCCCGCTTCTCTCCCTCACTGTTTAATTACTATCATATGCATACTTGATAACTCCTATCGTATTAGGTTGACACGACCTACACCACGGTGTCACAGACGCACCCAGGTGGCAAAATCCCACCTTGGGTCCGACACCAGAGGTTCTCCCCTCAGGCTGCCGACGGGCGACTGGCTAGACCTGCGCCTTTCCACAACCTAAGGGGATAATTATAAATTCTATTTAATTATTGAATATCTGTTTGTATATAAGTTATTTACTGTATTTGTATATTTTTTCTTTTCCCTTCTTCCTTGTTACTCCCCTAATTTCACAACCGACCCAACCCCCCCCATCCCTTTCACCCCACAATGAGCAAGACGGACCCTCCGCAAGGGCCACACAAACACTCAGACCCGATGGCCACTCTAAAGATAGTCACCCTCAATGTGAAAGGCCTCAATACCCCTGAGAAGCGATCCATGACTCTCACGGAAATGCATAAACTCAGAGCAGATGTGGTCTTTATACAAGAGACCCACTTTAAAAAAGGCATAGCCCCTACTCTCAAAAACAGGGCATACCCCACAGGTTTTTTCAGCAACTACAGAGATACCAAGGCCAGGGGGGTGGCCATACTATTTTCCGCACATACCCCCTTCACATACAAAGACCACAAAACGGACGATGGGGGCAGACTGATCCTGGTGAAAGGCCAGATAGGTCAAAACATGCTTACCTTTGCTAACATATACCTGCCCAATAGACACCAGGGTAAGGCTCTTAAGAAACACCTCCGCATAATTGAATCCTTCATGGAAGGCATGTTAATCCTGGGTGGTGACCTAAACATGTCCTTAGACTCTACCCTCGACACGACCTCCCAATCCACACACTACCAGACCACTACAAGAAAGCAGGTATCACACCTCCTCGATCAGGCTAGGCTACATGACTGTTGGAGAACCATGCATCCTCAAACTAGAGACTACTCCTTCTACTCTACAGCTTCGGGCACATACTCTAGACTGGACATGCTATTCCTTCCCCAGGACCACTTACACCTGGCCACCTCCTGCACTTACGGCCCGATCACCTGGTCGGATCACGCACCCCTGTCTCTTGCCGTACGGATTCCTACACTCCCGCTAACATCTTTTCATTGGAAACTTAATGATTTCCTACTCAATGACCCCGCCATCACATCGCGAGTGGAAACCGCTCTCGCTAACTACTTCCAAGAAAACACGCTCCCATCCATTTCCCCCATCATAACCTGGGAGGCACACAAGTGTGTCATACGGGGAGAATTTCTGGCAATCATGGCTACCCTTAAAAAACAGAGGATGCAAAGAATCGATGCACTCACACGGGAAATTAGGACCCTGGAACATACTCACTCCAGGGATAGCTCCCTCCTGACGTATAACACTCTCATAACCAAACGCGCAGAACTGACACAACTACTGCAACGCCAAGCCAAGAAAAAACAAATTGCTTGCCAATGCCCTGCGCCAATCCAGACAAAATGCATACATTCCTAAAATCAAGACACAAACAGGCACAATATCCCACACCCTTCCAGATATCATGGAAGCCTTTCAACAATTTTACACCAAACTGTACAATCTCAGGAACTCGCCCCCCTCCACAACTGACATAGAAAGTTTTCTTTCCTCTAGGCTCAAAAACACAATCCCTGCGGACGTAGCCCGCTCCATAGACATGCCTATTACCCAGGACGAATTAAAATGTGCGATCAAATCAACACCGTTGGGCAAAAGCCCAGGCCCTGATGGCCTTACGGCCAAATACTATAAACACTTTGCCACACTTCTGACGAAACCATACCTGAGGGCATTTAACGCTCTCACAGACCCGCTCCCACTCCCAGCATCGGCACTAGAAGCACACATCACACTGTTGGCGAAACCGGGCAAAGACCCCACTGAATGCGGTAGTTACCGCCCAATATCGCTCATCAATGTAGACCTAAAGATATGCACGAAAATTCTAGCCACGCGACTTCAACCGATCCTACACACCTTAATACACCAAGACCAATCTGGCTTCGTCCCTAAACGCGAGGCCAAACACAATACAACTAAACTATTAAATCTCATACACCTCTCCCATGTCACTCAAAGACAGAGCCTACTTCTATCCATAGACGCAGAAAAGGCGTTTGATAGAGTAGACTGGAAAATGCTGACAGCCACACTCCAAGCCTTAGGCTTTGGCCCAAATTGGATGAAATGGATGGGAGCCATATACTCTACCCCGACGGCGAAATTGAGAATAAATGGCCAATTATCAAGCCCAGTACACATTAGCAACGGCACGAGACAGGGGTGCCCTCTCTCCCCCTTACTCTTCATCCTCTCTTTAGAACCCTTTTTGCAGGGAATAAGAGACAACGACGACATTCACGGATTCACTGTCCACCCACAGGAGTTTAAGGTCTCTGCATTTGCAGATGATCTACTATTCTCCATCATGGATCCACTCACTTCCCTGCCACCCCTACTTGCAGAACTGGAGGCATATGCAGAACTATCCAACTTTAAGGTCAATTACACAAAAAGCGAAATTTTACCCCTCCGAATGGACAGACGCACACAAACTGAACTTAAAGCCGTATATCCCTTCACTTGGGCCGAGAAGTCCATCACCTATCTAGGGGTCCACCTGCCCAGACACTTAAAACACACATATGATCTAAACTTCACACCACTTCTAACGGCAATATCGAAAGATATAGGGGACTGGCAGAGACCGGTTTTCAGCTGGTTATGTAGGATCAACATATTGAAGATGAACACGCTACCTAAAGTGCTGTACCTCCTACAAACACTCCCCATCACAATCCCCCCCTCCTTCTTCACTAAACTCAAACGAATCTTCACGACCTTCATCTGGGCGAATAAACGTCCGAGGATAGCATACTCGGTTCTGACCAGACATAGAGAACAGGGAGGGTTGGGACTACCCCACATTGAACGCTACTACCAGGCGGTCATACTGACTAGCATATACGAATGGAATGCAATACACCCACTCAAACAATGGGTACATATAGAGAGCTCCATGTTCCAATCCCCTCTATGTATGATCCCATGGCACGACGAGGGTCGTTCTCTCCTCCGGCCACAACACGTTCATCACCCAACGATCATGCCCACACTACGTATATGGTCACTCATTAGACACCAAACTGACGTCTCCCCACATCCCTCACCCTTCTACCCTCTAGCACATAACCCCAACTTTTTACCGGGCTTACGCCCCCAGTTCTTTCATCAGTTCCCACCGACTCAAAAAACAAAATACCCGATGGTCAGCACGGTCATCACACCAAAGGGGATAGCCCCGCTGTCTATCTTAGCATCCACAGACCACCCAACTTCCCAGCAATATTTCAGATACGCCCAACTGTCACACTTCCTGAAGGGGGGATCACACCTTCTCCGAGGAACACGAGCACACACCAAATTTGAAACCTACTGTACTACACACAGCCTACAAATCAAGCACCTATCTATATTCTACAGACTCCTTAACACCATCAATCCCACCCCTCCTCCCCATTCACAGCGTCATGGGAAACTGAGCTGGGGATTAACATTCCAATGGGTACATGGCATAAAATATTCATCTATGCCCATACCACGTCCATTAGCACCGCAGTAAGGGAAAGCACATATAAAAGAATCTCTAGATGGCATTACTCACCTGCTAAGATACATGCTATTTTTCCAACAGCGTCAGATACATGTTGGAGGTGTGGGCAACCCAGAGGAACTACAGCTCATATCTGGTGGCTCTGCCCGACCATCCAAACTTACTGGCAGAGGTTAGAAGGGCTAATCAAGGCTATAACAGGCCATCTACTACCACAATCACCTGAAACCTTCCTCTTCCTTGTCCACACGACCCACATTCCAAACCTCCAACGCAAACTAGTCAACCATTTGCTGACAGCAGCAAATATGTTGATACCGTTGAAATGGAAAAGCACCAGGGCCCCGTCAGTGCGGGAGTGGATACAAAAGGTAGAATTCATACGGACCATGGAAGAACTAGACGCATCATACTCAAACAAATACTCCACCTACACCTTAACATGGCAACCTTGGCTGACTTATCTAGGCAATAGAGCCACTTAATCACCGTCTAAACCACCAGCTACACAAAACCACCCTAATACCTGCTCTGTTTCTACCCCTTCCCCGTTGTTCCCCCATTACTATAAGCTGCAAACTATACCATGCTTGAAGTTATATTGAACTCAATAGAACAAACTATATTGTCCGCTTTGAGACAAAATCTCCTCAAATCCATTATTGTTACCCTATTCTGTTGTACAACTGTGATAAATGTAAAAATGCGCAGACTTTGTTACCTGCATATTTCGAACTATTAACTGTTATACAAAGGTGGCAAACAACACCCATGTTTTGTTTTGTAACTTTATATGCGCAATCAAAATAAAGATTAAAAAAAAAATGTCATACCTATTGGAGTGCCCATGCAGCTTCCAATATGTAGGAACAACCTCTAGGTGCCTAAAAACAAGATTGGCTGAGCACTGCCGGAATATTACGAAGGGTTATCCCGACCATTTTGTATCTAAACACTTTTTACTACATAACAAAAACCCTAAACTTTTAAAATGTACAGGTATACAAAAATCTAAAATTCCTTGGAGAGGTGGTGACTTTAAGAACATTCTAGGCAAAAAAGATGTATTGGGTTTTCCTTTTAAAAACTCTTATGCCAGATGGTCTTAATGTTGATTTTGATGTTTTTAATTTCTTATAACTTTTTTGTAATAAATAAATTTTTAATAAAAAAATCATATATGTATATCCTCTCCCAACATCAATAATGTGTTTTACCTATCTTTGTTAATTCTCTGTGATTAGTTTCTATTACAGTATATACTCGAGTATAAGTCTAGTTTTTCAGCACATTTTTTGTGCTTAAAAACCCCCACTCGACTTATACTCGAGTCACTGTCTGTATTATGGCAACTTAGAGAGCCGCGGCCGTCAGAGCCGTGGCAACAATCCGCGCGGCAACCAGACCGCGAGACTTACAGTGGAGCTGACCGGAACGGAGGAGAAAGGGAGCTGACAGGAGCTGCAGGAAAGGTAAGTAAATGCTTCCTGCCGGCCCCCCATTTCACAGCCCATGCCACTGGACCACCAGGGATTAAGATAGCCCCCCTCCCTGACCGGTTAACAAACAGGGAGGGGGGACAAAAACAAATTAAAATAATTTAAAAAAAATTATATTAAAATTAAAAAAATAAAAATAAAAATGCCCTCCCCCCACCCAGTTCACACACACTACACAAACACACACTCTTCATTATATACACACTCTGCATTATATACACAGAGTGTGTGTATATAATGCAGTGTGTGTTTGTATGAGTGTGTGTGTGTATATAATGCAGAATGTGTGTTTGTATGAGTGTGTGTGTATATATAATGCAGAGTGTGTGTTTGTAGTGTGTGTGTTTGTATGAGTGTGTGTGTATATAATTATAAAAATCACAGAATTTCATAGCCCCAAGTTTTACCCTCGACTTATCCACGGGCATAGCATATTTCACAATTGTTGGTCACAAAACTGCACTCGACTTATACACGAGTATATACGGTAATTATTTTTATCAAGATGTATATCACCTGTTTATATTATGTATTTCCCTCTTATTTTATGATATTATTGTTTTTGTTATTCACATCCATTTATTTGCCAATATAGCCTTTTTTGACATATTTTTTTTATAAAAAAATATGCTTTCCCCTTCAATTACCAAATTCCCTACATGGGTTTCCTTAGTAAAGACTCCAAAAACATGGCCGCCACCATGTGGAGTCTAAATGCTCTATATCCTCCATTTTCTCATAGGTGGATATAACCAGACCTTGGCTGCACTACATTTCCCATGCTCCATTGTGCGTGGTCATGTGACTGGCCCGAAATGATCCAAAATGGCCGCAGTCACGTAATCCTCTATTTTTGTAATTGTTTTCCTCTTTAGAAGCTTAGTTTTGCTTCCAAAATTGTATACACTAGTCCCTACATTGGTCTACTATCATTCTAGGCCTTTTGTTTCATTTTTTTTTTAAACAAAATTCATAAAATCAATTATGATGTCATTTAGGCACCAAATTTAAGGAAACCACACCCTCGCTCCCTATATAAACCTATGCCTGCCAGGTATGATTATTCTACCTCTACTTGAGAAAGCCACTTTGGTGAAACGAGTTGTGGATGTTTTAACTGTTTTACATTTTTTTTTAATAAAAGTATTTTGGCCTCTTTCCACTGTGAGTGTGCCATTTTACTTTATTATTTTCTACCTGGCATCCGATTTTAAGTTCCAGCAAGGACTACTCCAAAAGAATCCACGGTGGGGATACCACTTACGCCTACACATTGAGCAGTGAGTCTGCCCAATTAAATGTGAGTACCTATTCTTTATTCTATACTCCTGGTACCTTTTATTTCAGTACTATTGCTGTCTCTTTTATATTTATGATCTTCATACCGATAATACATCTGCCTACCTACACCGGCTCACGTATCCTATAAGTGGGGATTGTACCACTGTATGCTATTCAGACTAGAGCTTAACCTAGCTCTATCAAATGTAAGTAGGACCATAGACGTTTTATTTACTTTTGTGTTACTCTGGGATTTCCGCACCATTAGTTCTCTCTTTCTGTTGCATATATGGCTGCCAAGAATACTCTGATCTGACCCCATTCCAGAGGAACTACCCTGACTCTTTGAGGTTTTATCTTTTTAGCAAGTTTTACTATTTGGATTCACACTTGGACTTATATTTGAACTCTTTTCTTTTTATATTATATATATATATATATATATATATATATATATATATATATATATATATACACACAGGGAGTGCAGAATTATTAGGCAAGTTGTATTTTTGAGGATTAATTTTATTATTGAACAACAACCATGTTCTCAATGAACCCAAAAAACTCATTAATATCAAAGCTGAATATTTTTGAAGTAGTTTTTAGTTTGTTTTTAGTTATAGCTATGTTAGGGGGATATCTGTGTGTGCAGGTGACTATTACTGTGCATAATTATTAGGCAACTTAACAAAAAACAAATATATACCCATTTCAATTATTTATTATTACCAGTGAAACTAATATAACATCTCAACATTCACAAATATACATTTCTGACATTCAAAAACAAAACAAAAACAAATCAGTGACCAATATAGCTACCTTTCTTTGCAAGGACACTCAAAAGCCTGCCATCCATGGATTCTGTCAGTGTTTTGATCTGTTCACCATCAACATTGCGTGCAGCAGCAACCACAGCCTCCCAGACACTGTTCAGAGAGGTGTACTGTTTTCTCTCCTTGTAAATCTCACATTTGATGATGGACCACAGGTTCTCAATGGGGTTCAGATCAGGTGAACAAGGAGGCCATGTCATTAGATTTTCTTCTTTTATACCCTTTCTTGCCAGCCACGCTGTGGAGTACTTGGACGCGTGTGATGGAGCATTGTCCTGCATGAAAATCATGTTTCTTGAAGGATGCAGACTTCTTCCTGTACCACTGCTTGAAGAAGGCGTCTTCCAGGAACTGGCAGTAGGACTGGGAGTTGAGCTTGACTCCATCCTCAACCCGAAAAGGCCCTTTGATGATACCAGCCCAAACCAGTACTCCACCTCCACCTTGCTGGCGTCTGAGTCGGACTGGAGCTCTCTGCCCTTTACCAATCCAGCCACGGGCTCATCCATCTGGCCCATCAAGACTCACTCTCATTTCATCAGTCCATAAAACCTTAGAAAATCAGTCTTGAGATATTTCTTGGCCCAGTCTTGACGTTTCAGCTTGTGTGTCTTGTTCAGTGGTGGTCGTCTTTCAGCCTTTCTTACCTTGGCCATGTTTCTGAGTATTGCACACCTTGTGCTTTTGGGCACTCCAGTGATGTTGCAGCTCTGAAATATGGCCAAACCGGTGGCAAGTGGCATCGTGGCAGCTGCACGCTTGACTTTTCTCAGTTCATGGGCAGTTATTTTGCGCCTTGGTTTTTCCACACGCTTCTTGCGACCCTGTTGACTATTTTGAATGAAACGCTTGATTGTTCGATGATCACGCTTCAGAAGCTTTGCAATTTTAAGAGTGCTGCATCCCTCTGCATGATATCTCACTATTTTTGACTTTTCTGAGCCTGTCAAGTCCTTCTTTTGACCCATTTTGCCAAAGGAAAGGAAGCTGCCTAATAATTATGCACACCTGATATAGGATGTTGATGTCATTAGACCACACCCCTTCTCATTACAGAGATGCACATCACCTAATATGCTTAATTGGTAGTAGGCTTTCGAGCCTATATAGCTTGGAGTAAGACAACATGCATAAAGAGGATGATGTGGTCAAAATACTCATTTGCCTAATAATTCTGCACTCCCTGTATATATATATAAAATATATATGTTATAAAACGTCTGGTTTTATAATTTCTGGCGCAACCTTTATCACTCCTGTTTGACCCATCTCTGTTTATAAGGGTAGAGGGAGCCTTGTGTTAAGGTGTGTCGCCTACTTTCATTTTTTGTATATATAATATATATATATATATACACATACACATATATATATATACATATATCTTTTAGTTATGTATATTACCACTGATCCATTTTTATGCTTTTGTCTGGCCCCAATAAAAGTCTTACTGTATTTAAAGGGTCCGGGGGGGGGGGTCCGAAGACCAGTCAGTATCTAGTGTGACCACCATTTGCCTCACGCAATGCAAACACATATCCTTTGCATAGAGTTGATCAGGCTGTTGATTGTGGCCTGTGGAGTGTTGGTCCACTTCTCTTCAATGGCTGTGTGAAGTTGCTGGATATTGGCAGGACCTGGAACACGCTGTTGTATAAGCCGATCTAGAGCATCCCAAACATGCTCAATGGGTGACATGTCCGTTGAGTATGCTGGCCATGCAAGAACTAGGATATTTTCACTGGGAATTGTGTACAGATCGTTGCAACATGGGGCCGTGCATGATCATGCTGCAACATGAGGTGATAGTCGTGAATGAATGGCACAACAAAGGGCCTCAGGATCTTGTCACAGTATCTCTGTGCATTCAAAATGCCATCAATAAAATGCACCTGTGTTCATTGTAACATACGCCTGCTTATACCATAACCCCATCGCCACACTGGGCCACTCCATCCACAATGTTGACATCAGCAAACCGCTCACCCACACAACGCCGTACACGCGGTCTGCCATCTGTCCTGTACAGTGATAACCGGGATTCATCTGTTAAGAGAACACCCCTCCAAAGTACCAGATGCCATTGAATGTGAGCATTTGCCCGCTCAAGTTGGTTACGACGACGAACTGCAGTCAGGTTGAGACTCTGATGAGCTTCCCTGAGACGGTTTCCCTGAGACAGCTCTGTCTGGGTGGCAGGTCTCAGATAATCTTGGTAAGTGAAGATTCTGCATGTGGAGGTCCCGGGCTAGTGTGGTTACACGTGGTCTGCTGTTGTAAGGCCAGTTGGATGTACTGCCAAATTCTCTGAAACGCATTTGGAGACGGTTTATGGTAGAGAAACGAACATTCAATTAACAGGCAACAGCTCTGGAGGACATTCCTGCAATCAGCATGCCAATTTCACACTCCCTCAAAACGTGCGACATCTGTGGCATTGTGCTGTGTGATAAAACTGCAACAACCTGCGCCTAAAGTTGCGTCTTCCGAGGTCAACAGACCAAAATGTAAAGATTAGCAAATGTGTGAATAATTCAGCATGAGGCTGAAGAAAATTATGAGAAGGTATAGCAGAAGCCCTCTGGGCACAAGATGTGAACACCGCTCTGATTGAAGGAGCTTCAATGGAGATAGTTGTTAGATGAGAAAACAAAAATGAATGCAGACCTTTACCCACTGGCCGGATCCTGTAGAAGAGGCTGGTTGACTTATGCTTTTAAGGTACCGCAGCAGAGAACTAAACATCCAGGCAGTAGAATTTGAATTCTAAGGCCCTAGAAAGCTGTTGTGAAAAGTTGGCAAATTAATGATAGACTGAAGATCGGGAAGTTTTAAAGGATCCAACTTAAACGCCACTTTGTCCAGCTAAAAATTGGAAAAAACTGCAGAGCTAGAAGTTCTTCCAAAAAAAAAAATAAAAAAAAAAATTATTGGGGGGTGATTACCCCAAAGACCTTTTCTTTGAACCAATACACCAAAAACAACACCTTCCAAACTTGGAATAAATCTTGGACCAAGATCCATTTGACAGAAAAATCGAAATGTCCAGAATTCATGTGACAAAACATTATCCTTCAATATCTGGTATTCAGAAACCAGGTCGTCAGATTGAATGACTACAAAGTTGAAAATAGGTACCATGGAATATTCCAGGATGTCTATTGACAGAAGTTTTCAAAAGATTCATCCCGTTAAATTCAGATGAACGGAGAAACAACTACTCGGCCACCAAGTGAGAAATACGATCCATCTTACCATTTCCATCATGTCGAATCCTGGGGATTAGGGAACAAAGAAGAAACTATAGGTTAGGCTGGAATTCCAAAGAAAGAAAAGGAAATAAAGACCTCTGGTCTGTCCAAGCTCGTCCAAAAGATGAAACACTTCATGTTTACTGTTTTTATCTAGAAGCCCAAGGTCTATATCTAGATAACCAAATTCTTCCTGTAATTTAACTGAAGATCTGGGAGAAAAGGACCAATCTGCTTCGTATTAAATGGTGACTACTCAAGGCGACTGCTAAAATGAGGAAAACTGACCACAGCATATACTGGAACAAAGATTTTACAAACAAGTTGACCTTGTTTGTACATAAATGCTACAGTTGTAGCACTATCCGACCAGATATGGACATGTTACGGGCAAATGCAAATATTACAAGTTTTAGAATGAAATGTTGTATTTCTTAAACTGTGTACTTTGTCTTTAAGAATAATTGCAAATTGACAAGGTGTTAGAAATGGAACACTTTGTTTTTCATAGATGTTTCTTTAAGCAATAACCTCAGTGCATAATATGTTTGCGCCATTTTGTCCCAGACGAATTACAATAACAATAATGCATAAACAAGCTTCAAGGCTATACTACGACTCTTGCAGTACACAATATACTGTGGTAACCCCAAGTTAATGGAACTTCCCCAAATCCGGGAATCTCCCACGACTGTACACTTACGACTTAGTATAAACAACAGATAACCTAGACTTTAAGATGCCATCTTGAACTAAGTCAGGAAAATTTTCATGACGTATACACCCTTTAGTTATGGCCTTGTATGTTTGCCAAATTAAGGGAGGTCCTAAATTGAATAAAGTAAAAGAACTACAATAATCCCAAAATGGAGACACCTAAGGTATAAATAGGTGTACTTTTAAATGTTAAGACACAGAGGAGAGACTTGGAGACAGACGCTGCTCCATCTTAAAATGACAGAGAGGCTGACATGATGACATGTTCAGAAGGGTATGTTAACCTATTAATGATATTTGCAAGCATGTAATTTAATCTTATAAACTCTGCTATAATGGATTTTATATTTTTATATAATAAATATCCAAAAGACAATCTTGCTTCCAAGACAATCCTTATTTTATATTGTATTCTCAATTATTTATATATGTTAAATAGAGGATCTCTTACACTATATAAAATTATGGCTAAGATATCTGTATGGTTAGCCCTACTAAGTTCTATGCTTTAAGACATTATAGTGGTAAATAAGGGAACCACACACGGTTACAATTGGCGACCATGAAGGGACTTTGTACTTGGAAGCTTTAAATATAAAATAAATACCTAGGTAACCTCTTATACGTAAGAGAAGACACAGTACTTTGTCATGGCACAAGTCTTGAAATATCAAGAATCTATTGAGCTATGTGTAGCCCAGACTCAGAGAGAGATCTTCATCATTAGAGATGATTTTAATGTGAACAAGGCACTGTGAGTTTAGGTGCCAGGTACAACGTAATTAGCATACAATGCTGAAATTGTGGATCTTAACTAATATTCTAATAGAACAAATGCCTAATACACCAGCATAGCATGGCCCGTTAGTTCCAGGACAGTGGATTGCAGACAGGGGGATATGTTCTCTTTGTAGCTGCTTAGTATGCATGCGCAGGAAAAAGATTAATGCAAAATGTTGTCAAAAGAAAAGAGATAAGACAGAGCGATGAAATTTGAAGTCTAATTCCAAGAATGCAAAGAAAAAATGCATTATGGCTTAATGAAAACATTCATGCAACAGACAGGATTTTTAATTATTGCATTACTGCGTTCTGGATTCTAATGTCCACTATATATGAAAGGTTTTATAAAACAGTGATAATTTCCATATTGTCCGTTACGTTAGCTGTTGATTAAAAATCAGGAATTATAACAGCATAACTATTTTTGGAGTCTGGAATTTCCAGCCAAGGTTGCGGAGATATAGAGACATGTAAACATTCCAAGGAATTGAGAAGTCGTTTTATATTCCAAATTATGAACAATATTATTACATACAGCCATAAAGAGAAAGACATGGCTTTTAAATACATTCAGTGCAGTACAATGCAGTACACTGCAGCATATATTTTATATAATATATGCTAACTAGCTCATATTTTTTCCTTAACAGAGTTGAAATTATACTACCCTCCTAGAAAAAAGGGCAACAGGTGGTTATACATCCTTTGCTTTGCTAAATCCTCTGCAAAAATAAATATTTATAAAATGATTAAAAATAATATATATGTAAGATAAAGCGGGGCAAAATAAAATGGTAACTATACCGGATCTCTGATAACTTTTAAACTGAAATTATTAAAGGCTTATTTAAATAAAATGTTAAATACATTTACAGCTTTAAATGTGATCAAAAGATATTAAATGATGTGTTAAGCAGCCAGCCCAATTCACTAGAATAGCATAAGTATTCTACTATTTAAAGTGCACAATTCCTGCACATAATGACTTTGCTTACTCAGGTACAGTCTTTAGTCTATTGCAATGGCAGTAAAGTCCACCAATTTTAAAAGGGAAAGCTTACTTAAATCAGTGGTACTATCCCACCGTACTAGCAGTAAGGAAATTAGAACAATTATATTGTACTACTGACTGTAATCAGATCAGACACATGTAATCTCAGTGAATTTCATAAACTAGGTTTTCATAAAATAAATATAAAATTAAATTTCAAAGTTATTTATATATAAATATATCAATGTTGTTTATAAATAAAAGTATATAGACCAAGCAATAAGAGCATTTACATGCATTCAGCAGCCTGCTCTCTCAGAGCCAGAACTGGATTTATAAAAAAAAAAATAGGTTTTACAAAGTCCACAGTCAACCACACATGAAGGGTGAAATAATTGCTTCTTTAAAAGCTATATGCTGCCTCAATTATGTATAAATACTGATTAGGGCACAGAGTAGAACTAAAAATACAGTTTTAAATCTCATATATGGGGATTCAGTTCCACCACATATTCTACAATTCTGAAAGAGGCTAATTTTAATAATTTGTTGTAAGAGCACTGTGAATATATATAATGCAAAATTTATTTGATATCGCAAAGCCTGCAATATTCTAAACAGACATTCAAATTAAAAAAAAAGAAAAGAAAAATAATAATGCATAAAGAATAATGCATAAAAAAATGCAGTGTCAATTAAAGTGATAATACTCTGATATATTAAATCACATTGCATATCACATATCTGCCAAATGAAAAGTATAATTAAAGTGACATTACTGTCCAAAGCCCCCTCACATCTATTTTATAGAATCTATACTTTTTTGTGGTCACCTCCAAAGAAGCCTCTGAAATGGGGGGGCTCAGAGGGGTGCTCATCCCAAAAGGAATCAGATTCCAGACTTAAATGTTTTTAAATAACATATGCCTTAGAGACATATAAAGGATATTTAATTAAATATGCAGGTATCTTTAAAATTTAAGCAATGTTAAAATAAATAAATAATAAAAATAAAAATATATTTATTTTACACCACAATATAAATAGCTTTGTTAAACAGATTCAAGTACAAGTACTTATGTCAAGAAATATACAGAATACCTTTACAACAGGCAGGTTTAGCATAAATGCAAAGTTGTTGTTTTTGGGGATTTATTATTGCCCAAGAAATCTCTGAATTTTTTAAAGTAAAACAGCAGATTGCAATGGACACCATTACAATATTGCTTTGCCAATTGAGGTCAGAGCTTTAAAGAATAAATAAATAAATGTTCTATAGCTCGCTAGATCACTGGCTTTTAATGAACACTTTGCACAACACTTATAAAATAGTTTGCAATACTGCACATTTTAGCTGTGACAAAATAATACACATGGTAACAATGCTATGTCACTGTTTAATAGACTTACCCAGTATTTAAGGATGACATGTTTCTTGCAAAGTCATCGGGACTTTGAGGGAGGTTCTAACTATGTTTAATTAATTAACTTACTAAAGAAAAAATAAAAAAATAAAAGTTTATTTTTCCCCTGCAAGTGAGTTTTCAGCGCAAGGTCATCTTGTGTTCACAGACTATTCGGTTTTAAAAAGCTGTTCTTTATCTCACATTATGAACGGCCTTGTAATTCCTATGCACACTAAAAGTTGGCTTTTAAATGTTATTGTTTTAATTTTAATATTTCATAGTTAATACAGAGAATAAAGTAATTTAAATAAAGTATATTGAAAGTATATTAATTGATAGGATTTCATTTATCTATTTTGGTCCACTGTTCACTGATCTCGAATCTCAGTCTGGTATTCAAACAGTTTTTCTTACGATACGTCGTGAGTTTATATCCACAACTGCATTTTGCTTTGTGGTAACAAATTGAAAGCCTGGCATTGTAATATGTGTATGGACATGCTTATAACAAAGCATGGGCCCTCTCCTCATGTAGTTGGTCATTAACAGGCACTTTGATGCAATGTGTCTACCAACGCTTTTCTGTGGTCACTGGATCACATCGCATACCCTATCTCTCAGTCATGATGCAGAGTTTATGCTTGCAAGGATATCCAGACCTTATCCACCTGGTATCCGCATAAATACTCCTATCGTTTACAGGGGTTAATTACATAATAACCATTGAAGGTAATATGTTGGTTGTTCTTCCTATAGAGGAAAGATGGACTTGCCCTAAAAGCTTTTTCATGGCTAGGACAAGCTCTTATAGAGAGAGGTAATGTACTTCTGACTCCTGAAAAGGAATATTGGTGGTCCAATATGGGAAATACTGTAATTCATGTGTTTAGTAATCATAAGCATTTGCTTATTGCCACATTACTGATGTACTGTTTATTGAAATATTAATATCTAACGTACTTTTTGAATTACTATATATTGAAAGTTTGCCAACATCTCATGGTTATAAATATGTTTTTGTATGTGTTGATGCATGTACCAGGTTTACTTGGATATATCCTGTGCGAAGTGCAACCTCTGATGCCACGTTTTCTAGTCTCACTTCCTTAGTATGCATTTGATAATCCCAGGACCATCCATTTGGATGGTGGTCCTGCAGTTACTGCAAAGGAAACCTAAAACTGGGCAACCACATTTGGGTTACTTTGGGATTTCAGTGCCCCAACCACCCCCAAAGAAGTGGGGTTGTGGTCTGGGAAAATGCTGAGGTTAAATGATTATTAACCAAGTTACTAGTTGCTTGCCCCACACAGTGGTATCTATTTATTCCTATGGTACAGATAAGCATTCACAACATACCTGATGATACAAATGGTGAGACACCATATGAAATGTTACATGTTTTTCACTGACAAACATATTTCTGCACCAGGGAGAGCTTAGAACCATTGGTTCTATTAGAGAAATTTAGGGAAATTTTTTTTCCAGCCCACCTCGCCTTGCACTACCAACTTTTTCTTACTGTTGGCCAGTTCGTCCTGGAGAGGGTGACTCAGATAACTTTTACTACAGAGAACAATCAGAGCCAACAGAGAACAGTAAGTTTTGATATTTTACAACCTGCTAAATACTAACAGGACGTTCACAGAACCACTGACTGATACAATGGATGCTGTTAAAGATGACAAGATAAACAGAGGACGACAGAAATGCCACCAGAATCATAGCCACATAACAGACTGAATTGTGATCTGACATCTGAACCTGCAAATGTGAAGGAGAAGGATGAACAGACAGACGTGATACATTCACAGTTAACATGGAATGTATGAAAAATGAATCATCAACATCATTATAAGAAAGACTCTGGAGAAAACAGACTGTACCTGAATTATCTTATACAGTAAGAAAGAAATGCAAAGATGGAAGCAAAAGGATGCTAGAAAATTGGTTATGGTGTCTCCTTCTTACCATCTGCAGCATTATCATAACATCAACCCAAGCTGTCGTTTTAAAACTGCATTGGAATTATGTTAACAAGCAGGAAGCACCTGAACTGAATTGGACTGCACACTATACTAGTTCTTTGATCGAGAGGACTACCTCCAAGAACTATCTCATAAGGAGAGACACAGCTCACAGTGAAATGATTGCCTACACTGGTATTTCACAAGGAACCTATTGAGATCACTCCAAAAACCGATTATACATGAGAAAAATGTGATTGGACTATTACAAATCCTAATAATGGAATCAACGACGATGGCAAAGCATGCTTGAAACAGAAAAAGACAGGAAAGATGCTTATGAAAGACTTTGGATGCACCTATGAAGGTGATGCAAGAAAATACTTTGCCATACAGTTTATCATTGAATGACTACCGCAGACAGCCTTCTTATGCTGAAAAGAAGTGCTATGCTAATTCTGGACATTGCTATTATCCAGACAGAAGATGACCGGAAAAAGAAATTAAGGCTGATAACTGCCAACACCCAGCTGTTTTTCAAGATGCAGCATGGTACTGACAAAACCAGATTGACTATCAAAGCACCTCACAGTACAAGACACAGATTGTTAACTACAACTCAGAAAAAGTGGTTAATAGGAAGGATCAGAAGAAGAGGAATATAGATTTCCTACTGGAGAGAAAAACAATCCTGGAACAATATTCTGCAACAATGAACTTTACAATGACATTTGGTGGCATATGAATTTGAATTCGGAAGAAACACATCAATTAACAAAAGAAACCTTGATGCAATTAATAAATAATAACAATACCGGCCTATGAAGAGCAGATGCACTGCCAAGAGAATGGAATATAAAAGGCTGGCAAAACCTTTCAGAAACCTGAAATCATAGGACACTTGTACTAAAGCACGATTTGCAGCTTTTCTTAAATATTATGTACATACCTGCAAAGCAAGGAACTCCTGTAAACATAAACACAGCGACATTGATACAACAAGGAATCTGTAATGGTTCTGTTGCAGATGTGATCTACCGTCGTACTCCTTGCTCTTTTGGTATAACTATACCAATCAAAACGTGAAATGGCTCCATTGAATCAAACAACAAAGAATTCTTGCTATATTCTGGACTTCCAGGAATGTGGTGCATGGACCGAAAATTATAATTACTAAAGCAATCATGCTATTTTTTTTCCCTGTATCAGAAATGTGTCAGTGACAATGTGTAATATAATACAGATACTATAATGGTATAAGAAACACATAACACATAATGTGTTAATTACAAAGGTGGATAGACTTTGTGAATATCTGAAACGCAATTGAAGATTATTGCTAAAATGCCATATGCAGCTGCAGTCTGGCCTACAAACAAATATATTAAACATACGTATAAGAGCATACTAGCTAATTACCCAGATAAATAATTGAATCATGATAGTTAAAGATCATATGATTGCAATAACAATTGCAATAATGAATAAGGTTTAAACTTTAGAAGAAAATATAAAATGTTTTTATTAAAACAGAAACTACTCGATATTCGTTTAAGTTTGCAGAGTGGTATAATTAATATAAGTGAAATACTTCAACAGTTAAAATTTAACTGAAAGACAGGCAGAAACTTTACTTCAACTATCATAAAGTTTATTTATAATGATAAAAATATTCAGTTTGCCAGAGCCAAGGCCAGTCAATGGAAAGTAAAAGAGTATTGTGGATTAACCCGTCCAGGTGATATACATGATGATTTTGGAAATTGATCATTTAGGTCACCTATTGCAAACTGGTGAAAAGATGTCAAAGATATAAATTCAACATCCATACCACTCTATGTATATATATATATTAAAATACACGTAATCGAATATTTTATCAGTTTTTCAAATACCAAGAAAATGTTATTTGGTTTGTAATGGTTAAAGGTACATAAAACCACCTATACAAAGGTAGAGTTAAAATATAAATACATTCAATATTGTATCGGAGTGCTTTCTTAACTCACTTTTAGAAATAATAATAACTTCTAATCATCTTAAGCTACACCCAACAGCCGCTGGTAAATATACTTAAACAATTAAGATTCACATTGTTAAGCATCCAATCTCACGAATGTAACTTTCCACAATGGCTGTCAGATCTTGGTTAAAATAAAAAATAAAAAAATGTTTTCTAAGACAATATTTGGGGGTTTCTGGTATTTTAAGCCACTAATAACTGTAGTTATTATATTTACTAATAATAACTAGGGAATAAGTTGTCTTCTCCCTAACAGGTCAAAGAAAGATAATTAACGTCATATTTCCAATTAGCAACTATTCTAAATATATTGAGAGATTTTGAATAAAGGAGTATTTTTTACATTTAAAGAGAATGTAATTTTACATACCATTGTGAACAAGGGCGGTAAATACTTTGCTGCTTCAAATTATTCTTTATATCTAAATCATATACAAGCGTGTTTATCTTTAAAACAAAACACTAGAAAGATTAACTATGTTACTATTTCATCTATCATTATTATACAAACTATAACAAATGTAAAGATTTTTCCACAGATTTTACCTGTTAACATTTTTAGCACAACAGCACCTGATGTCAGTGAGATGTCTATCACTGAGATGTTACAAAGATTCCAATACAGCAAAAAGAGGCATTCTTGGGAATCCACTTCAATTGCTGTATCAACATAACATTTACTATAACGGGATCCATGTCACTTAAGACAATGTCTTGGAAATTATGTCAATTAATTGATTCCGTAAAAGAATATCGGAGAGTATAAAATCTATACACATCATAAACTGTGTAAAAATGTTTCATGGAAAAAACAAAATAAAAGGCAAAGACAAATACCAACACCATCACCACGGTGATAACAGATGATGCTGATTCAATATCTGCAACCAATTCTAGCCAAATATTTGGAAAGCTGGACTCTACAACCAATACTATACAACAAATACCCGGGTATTCTACAAACACAACCTCCAGCAATGTATCTAAGGAATGTAAACTTCTACAGGCCTTTAAAGACTTTGGATTACAAATACAATTACTATTTTTAACTTTGGATTACAATTCGTATCCGGATCCATCCAAGTATATCTTACTCTGGAACTTGGTGTTCTTTTCAATTCTTTCCCAGACAAAAGCTTTGCTCATTTTAATCAACCACCTTTACAGGCAAAGATCACACTACGGATATTTTACTGTTACAACAATGATCTAAGATGCTGGGAGCATAAAAAACCTAAAGACAGTTGGAGAACTTTGGTTTACTAATTTAAGAAAGAAATGCGCTACAATGCCCACAGTTTAATGGAGAGGGTGTTACGGGCAAATGCAAATATTACAAGTTTTAGAATGAAATGTTGTATTTCTTAAACTGTGTACTTTGTCTTTAAGAATAATTGCAAATTGACAAGGTGTTAGAAATGGAACACTTTGTTTTTCATAGATGTTTCTTTAAGCAATAACCTCAGTGCATAATATGTTTGCGCCATTTTGTCCCAGACGAATTACAATAACAATAATGCATAAACAAGCTTCAAGGCTATACTACGACTCTTGCAGTACACAATATACTGTGGTAACCCCAAGTTAATGGAACTTCCCCAAATCCGGGAATCTCCCACGACTGTACACTTACGACTTAGTATAAACAACAGATAACCTAGACTTTAAGATGCCATCTTGAACTAAGTCAGGAAAATTTTCATGACGTATACACCCTTTAGTTATGGCCTTGTATGTTTGCCAAATTAAGGGAGGTCCTAAATTGAATAAAGTAAAAGAACTACAATAATCCCAAAATGGAGACACCTAAGGTATAAATAGGTGTACTTTTAAATGTTAAGACACAGAGGAGAGACTTGGAGACAGACGCTGCTCCATCTTAAAATGACAGAGAGGCTGACATGATGACATGTTCAGAAGGGTATGTTAACCTATTAATGATATTTGCAAGCATGTAATTTAATCTTATAAACTCTGCTATAATGGATTTTATATTTTTATATAATAAATATCCAAAAGACAATCTTGCTTCCAAGACAATCCTTATTTTATATTGTATTCTCAATTATTTATATATGTTAAATAGAGGATCTCTTACACTATATAAAATTATGGCTAAGATATCTGTATGGTTAGCCCTACTAAGTTCTATGCTTTAAGACATTATAGTGGTAAATAAGGGAACCACACACGGTTACATGATAATACCTGGTCTACATCTGAAAGGCAATGATAGCTAGCCAGACAGCCTTCAGAACTATGTAGTTGGATAAACTTCTCAAATTTTTCAGCCAAATTCCCTGTTTCTTCATATCACCCATATGAGAACCCCAGCTGAGACCTGAAGCACCAGACAAATTTCTGAACGACCTCATCTGGAAAGAAAAAACACCAGACTGACGGAAACGGGAAGAGGTGTACCAGAAAACAAAAAACTCTGCAGAGCATGCATGACGCGATACATAGGTATGTCCAAGTTGTAGGTTTGCTAGTACCAGAAGCTGAAAGTGCTTCTTTGAAGAGGTCTCTTCTGGCCTTTGCCCAAATGACCGATGGGATAGAGGCTGCTGCAATAACAGAATCTTAGAAAACACTTTGTTGCTGAGGAATACCAAAGGTAAAAGTTCTGAATAATAATTCAATATTAAGCTTACGGCACCCGAGGATCCTAGTTGGTCTCCCATATAAGTCCTAATCAGACCCAAGTCTGGATGGCTTCTGAGATGTGACGAGATCAGACACTTTCAGACTTGTATGGCCGTAGGCTGCAAGTCGGAGCTTAGGAATATTTGCTGGGTTCTGATTTAAACTTAATTCCGTCAATGGTAATATACGGCTGGTCTCCCCTGCAGAAATAAACCATTAGTAAGTTAATTCAGACTATGGTACCCAAAGAAAACATGTTGATTGTCTTGAGGATAATTACAGAAAAGTAAGAACCGTCTGGCATCATTAATTTCTGCCTTGTTCAAAAAGGAATGACATCAGTATTCGAATATTCTGCAAAATCTTTTCAAATTCCACCAGCAAATTTTACTGTGCCTCTGCTACTGAAGGACCTGTAAACAGTGCTATGCTTAGAGAAGCTGAAGAGACAAACAGCGCCACGACAGCGTATACAAGCTATTCAGGGTCATACAATATCATGACAGAGTAAACAGCACATTTACATTTTATAAGAGATAACAGGCTTGGTACAATTGAGTAAAACTTTTGTAGCTTGAAGTAGAGCAGAAGTATATTATCAGAGTATTGCAAGGAGTGGAACACGTAACCCGCCACTCATGCATGAGGCTACCATATACACTAGATTATGCGCAGGCATATGCTGCGAAACACTGAAGCATTTAAGACATTATAGGTGAGTGTCGTTGCTCGCTGTGTGTGTGTGTATATATATATATATATATACACATACACACACACACAAGTATAGTGGCACTCACCCTTTCAATGAATCAATAAAAGACTGCCTTGGTGCAATCCCACGCTGGATATGTAAAGCAAAAAGGAAAGAGATGCACTCTCAGGTCTTTGTAGAAAAAAAACTCGATATTATTTAATAACAGGTAACATACATCTGATCGACGTTTCGACCTCTTCAGGTCTTCCTCAAGATCAATATACAAACATATACAACACAAATATATAAGCAACATAGGAGGAGTTACTCACCAAACAAACAGTGCACACCGGTTTCCATTAGTCCGAACCCGGAAGTGTAAGTGAAGCGTCATGTGACGTATGGGCGTGGCCATTACCATGATGTGGTTGCTAGGAAACGGGTAAACCAAACCCGAGCAAATATGTAGTGAACATGAAACAGCTCGGATTAGGCAGAGAATTATCTGTGCAATGGCATAAAGCCCTGTGAAATATACAGAGCTATAATACCTACCAAATAGCATGATATAAACGCAATACAGTGATCACCACTAATAGTGAGGACTTAAAAAAAAAAAAAAAACGACTATATTAATATTGGTCCAATAGTGTAGTGGCACTCCCCACTTGTCTACGGGACACACGGGACTTCATTCATAAAATAAAGTTAACACCTACGATTGACGAATCGTCAACACTTGTCACTTTAGACGTACAGAGCCTGTATACCATCATACACCACCAAGAGGGGCTACAGGCTCTTAGAACGGTTTTGAGTGAATCCACAGTATACACAGGACCTCCCATTGAATTCTTACTGGAATTCCTACATAATGCCTTGACCTGTAATTATTTTAAATTTGAAAAACAATTTTTTCTACAACTCTCGGGGACAGCGATGGGAGCGGCGATGGTGCCCTCTTACGCCAACGCTTTTATGTACACATTTGAAAATAAATACATCTTACAGAAATTTGGAGACTCCATACAACATTACCATCGCTTTGTGGACGACATATTTTTAGTATGGACAGGTACTATGGAGTCATTGGAGAACATACTTACTGAGATCAACCTTGCTCCTACCTCTGTGAAATTGAGTATGCAATACGACACACAGTCCATCCAATTTTTGGATGTCACTATCTATAAATATCATGGAAAATTGGAGTTCATGCTATACCGTAAAGAGACGGACCGCAATACACTATTGATGGCATCCAGCTTCCATCCCAGACAATTTAAGGCTTCACTACCCATATCTCAATTCCTCAGAGTTCTCAGATACAACACTATTTCTGAAAATCATGACATTCAGTTTCAACAAATGTGGAATAGATTCAGGGCAAGGGGATATCAGGTTCAGACTCTCCAGAAAGCCCAAACTCGTGCCATTGAAATATGGGAATCTGAAACTAATGAAGTAACCAAAACTAATGCAACACCAACATCTAGGATGTTTCTCCCGCTCACATTCCATACGGGCATCTCTACGGCGAAACATTCTGTTAACTTGCCCGGGTGGTGTGGGGGCTTCTCCGGTCGGTCTGTGGTTTATGCCGGTGGTTGTTCCCAGAATTGCCAAAACTTTTGCAGCAATGTCCTTTAGGCGGTGCCCACTTCCTTGTTCCCGACGCCAGCACTATGTTTGGGTTTCGCCCTGCCTGTCTTATCTGAGCGTTGCCTTGCTGTGGGTGTGCTTGGAGTATGACTGCGTTGGCAGGCCCCGGTGTGCTGTGGTAGGTCTGCACAGATGAGATGGGGGTGCGGGAGCGTGCAGCTATGCGGGTTCAGAAGTCGCTGCATACCTTGTTGAATCTGGCTTCGAATTGCTTCTGCCATTCCAGATCCTCAGGGCTGGCTGGCTGTGGTGAGGGCCGTGGTGCGGCGGCCATCTTAGGTCAGCCACGCGGGCCGTGGGTCTAGTAGGTCACAGGCTCCAGGCTAATCGTTGGTGAGTCCACTGGGTTCCGGGATAACCCCCACCGGTCCAGGGGGGGCAGCAGGGCTCGTGTATGTTCTCGTTGGACTACTTGGTCCCAGGTGGGAGATCGTCCGCCTCTCCCAGCCGTCGGATCCGCAGTCTCTATAGGCTGTATGGCCAGAATACCAGCAAAAGTCAGTTAGGTTACAAGAATTGGGAAACTTCGGTGTCCCTCTCGGTAGATGAGGCTTTTTTTGTGCTGTTTTTGTGCGATTTGGGTGCTTTCAAGCGTTTAGCTGTCAGGAGCTGCTCGAGGACACGTCTAGCCAGCTTGCGAGTCAGGCCCCGCCCCCCACAATCCAGTATTTTTAACAGAAAATATAGGACTAGGAATTTAAAAAAGGACAAAACATAAAATGTGCAATCATGGAGTGAAGCACAGGAAAAGTTCTGCCCCAGCGGAAAACAGACTGCACCTTTAAGAAACTGATCAGGTGAAACAAGTTGAAGTATTGATAATCTTAATTTCCACAGAGTTTTGTCAGTGTTCGCTAAAATCCTACTACATGCTCCAAAAAAAAAATAAAAAAAATAATTCGCTGCAGCTGGGATCCAGGCATTTAACGAATCCCTTAACTGTAAAAAACAGATTTTAAATCAGCCTCCTAAGGATATCATACAGTGGATAATACTCCAATTGTCATCTGGAACTTGCCGTCCGTAAAGGATTGGTAATATATTCCACAGGAACACTTTACTGTTAAATTACCGAATCTGCTGAAGCAATTTGTGATTATTGGAACCCATCATCACTTATTACTGTGTAGCAGCTATTCAAAGCAATAGTAACTAGAATTTATACCATCTCTAACACCCTCTTATCTATACTGCCTGCTGGGGCAGTGAGAACAGACACATAGGCTCTACCCCAATATAGCCTATATATCAGTAGAAGAAACCAATGGGACCGATCTACTAAGTACTTATTCTTTACTGCACTATATGTGCTAAGCAGCTAAAAATTCATAGTTTGTACCATTAAACTTAGTATCATATGTGCTTTTTGCTTAACCATCTTAACTGTGTTTGAACATGTTGCACAGATTAACAAAACAACAATTCAGGCTAGACTCATTTAAGATAAAAAGCAGAAAAGTCTTACCTTAAATGGGCTCAAAGTGTGTTGGAGGAAAGGTGAGAACACACTTGCAACAGATTCTGAGTGCACCTGGCAAACAGTTGCTGCTGGGAAAACAGCCTCTCTAAGTCCTGGAAACCAACATCTTGAAACACCGAGAGAGAAAAAAACTATACTAAAGATATTGGTGCCTGAATTTCAAATTGCATTGCGCATGTGTCATGCATGCCGCGATTCCACGGTGGAACGCATCGCAACCTTACGTGTGTTCCACCGCCAGGACTTACCAGCTAGCGCACATATGCACACCATCGTCTGCCTGGCACCTGGCCCTGTATAGACGGAAAAAATACCAACAGGGAAGATGCTGACATCCGGTATGCTTATCCCTGGGAGATCTCCGAATTTTTTTTTTTTTTTTTAAAGATTCTTTATTTATGGGTTTTTCAGTTAAACATTCGTACAGAAAGGAAGAATGTTAGGTTGAAACAAGGTTCTAACATCAAAGAGTAACATTCAATTGAACATAAGTTAACTTGGTACATGCGTTATACATTGGGTCATGTTGGCGTCATTAAGGGTATTTGGTCTGGTCTGTGGTAGGGTGTTCTCTGATATTGTGAGAGTTATGTCCGGTCGTTCTCCCCCTTTCGAATAGTGTGGTTCTATCTTTGGAGATGGGTTAAGGGGGGGGAGTTGGTGACTGGCCAGTGTTGGATTCCAATGTGTGAGGTGGAATTGCTCGGGGGGGTGTAACTTGGAGGCAGGTCAGTAGTCTTTAGTGGGGAGCCTCGGTGGGGGTTCTCCTTAGGTGTGGTGGGGGGAGTGTTAGGGGTATGTTGCCGCTCGCCCGTAGCTTTCCGCTTCCAGTATGGGGGGGTTGGGAGGGGGTTGACGTGGTGTCTGTGCGGTCCACGTGTTTGGCAGCATGGTGTGTGTTTTTGAGGGCAGAGTTGGTTTACCAGGGGGGGATGGTGTCCGCATCAATCCATGGGTCCCATATTTTGTGGAACGACTTTGGGGTGTCGTGTATTTGTGCAGTCAGGTTGTCCATGTCGGTGCTGTCAGTTACTTTGGTGTGGATGTGGGATTGGGTTGGTATGTGAGGGGTGGACCAGACTTCTGCTATGGCTCTGCGTGTGGCTAGGGCCACTCTTGCTATCAGTTTATTTTCATTTCGGGTGAACTGGTCGATAGGTTTAGAGAGAAGTAGAGCCCAGGGATCCATGGGGACCGGTCTGGAGAGTATGCGTGTTAATAATTTTGTGACGCTTTGCCAGAGGGGTTTTAGTTTCGGGCATGTCCACCAGCAGTGGAGGAATGTGACCGTTTCCCCACACAGTTTCCAGCAGTTACCATTGGGGATTTGTTTCATTGTTGCAAGTCGAGTTGGGGTGAGATACCATCTGAACAGCATCTTATATGCTTGTTCTTGGTGGGTCACGCATATGGAGATTGATTTGTTGGCTGCCCAGATGTCTGTCCAGTCCGTGGGGTCGTCGGGGGGGGGCCCAGGTCTTTCTCCCAGGCTGTTATATATGGTAGGGAGATTTGGGTGTAGTGTGTGGTGAGGGTCAGGTATAGTTCGGATATCTGGCTCTTGCGTAACGGGGAACGTATGCTGTCGCGTTCAAAGTCGGTGAGGGGGGGGGATGTGGCTGCTAAGCGTACCGCATCGGATGCAGCGAAGCTGCGGAGTTGAAGGAACCTGAAGTGGTCAAATGATGTCATGGTGGAGGTGTGGGGGATGTCTGTGTATTGGATAAGTTTACCGTTTGGGTATAGGTGGCCAAGTCGGGCGATATCTCTGTCTTCGAAGTGGGCATAGTGCTGTGGTGTAAGTCCTGGGGGGAACATACGATTGCGTAGAATGGGAGTAAGGGGTGAGAGGCCGGAGGAGAGGTCAAATTTGTCACTAAGGCGGTCCCAAAGGTCTATGGAATAGGTAATTGCAGGGGAAGTTGGGGGGGGGCAGTGGTCTTTGCTGTTTCGGTAGCCATATGTATAGGGAGGGGTGGTCTCGACCGAATATTAGGTGTTCTAGGTCAACCCAGCGTTTATGGTCGGGAGGGAGGTGCCAGTGTTGGATTTGTGCCAGGTGGGATGCGTATTGGTAATACAGTAGGTTGGGTAGGCCTAAGCCTCCTGCGTGTTTAGGGACGTATAGTGTCGATCGGCGCACTCTTGGCTTGCGATCATTCCAGATGAAGCGGTCTATGGCAGTTTGTAAGGTTCTTAGGTCTGTCTTGTTGCAGGGGATGGGTAGGGCTTGGAAGGCAAAAAGAAATTTAGGGAGGAGATTCATTTTTACTGAGGCTATTCTTCCTAGCCAGGAGATGGTCATGGGTTTCCAGCGTTGGAGGTCGGCGTGTGCTTTGCGGTATAGAGGGGTGTAGTTGGCGTTGTACAGGGAGGCTACATCCGCAGTGAGCTGAATTCCCAGATAGGTGATTGTTGTGGGGCAGATGCGGAAGGGGAATTTTTGTTTCAGGGATGTTAGGGTGGGTGCTGGGATGTTGAGGGGTAGGTGGTCTGATTTGGAGGCGTTGAGCTCGTAACCAGAGATCATGGAGTATTCCTTGATGAGTGTTAGTGTAGCGTTGAGGGAGTGTTCGGGATTCGTCAGGGTGAGGAGTATGTCGTCCGCATATGCCGCGACAGTGAACGTTTCGTTACGGGCAGTGAGTCCCGTGATATCTGGGCGAGTTCGTATGGATTCGAGGAGGGGTTCGAGGGATAAGGCAAAGAGTAGGGGGGAGAGAGGGCATCCTTGTCGGGTGCCATTGAGGATGGGGAAGGAGGGGGGGTTGATGTTGGGTATCAAAAGTTGGGCAGTTGGGTTGTGGTACATCGCTTGTATAAACTGGGTGAGTTCCTGTGGGAGATCTCCGAATTTTTTAAAGAAGAGCCTCCCGAGCCTCAGCCCTCTAACCATACTCCTGGGGAGCAAACCTGACACCCTCCTCTGCCGGAGGCAGGCAAAGAACTGGGGCTGTCTTAGGTAAGAGGCAATTTATAGGTCCAAAAGGTTAATTGGGGGAGGTTCTTAAAATGTTTGGGAGTTGCCTGCCTGTTTTTTTCCCTCCAGATCAGAAATCCCAGATGTAAAGCACTGCCTCTAATCTGAAGGGAAAAAGACATTGATCATTTATCAATGCTTGATAAGGAACACGCAAGCCCTGAGACGCTTCAGTTTATTAAAATGCTTTAAGGAGAGAAGAGTACAGATTTCAATAGAAATCACATTAATATTTTAACTTTGTTACCACCCCTCCACATTGTTCAGCCTGCAATAACATGCTATAGACACCAGAACCACTACTTTAAACTGTAGTGGTTCTGGTGCCTATAGCATCCCTTTAAATGGCACAAGGATGTTATCTGTAGCTGCTGTGACCTCTTAAAGGAACACTATAGGGTCAGGGTCAAACATGCACTCCTGACCCTAAAGTGTTAAAACCACCATCTATCCCCCAGTCTCCCTCTTGCCTTCCTAAATCTAGTCAAATTTTACTTTTAATCAAGTCTGCAGCTGCGGCCTCTGCCCCGGTCTAGTCTGACCTGCTTGCTGTCATCAGAAGTGGTGGTCTGAGCCAATCACAATGCTTCCCCATAGGATTGCCAGAGGCAGTCAAGGAGGCAGAGCCAGCACAAGTCAAACACAGCCCTGGCCAATCAGCATCTCCTCAGAGATGCATTGAATCAATGCATCTCTATGGACAAAGTTCAGTGTCTCCATGCAGAAGGTGTTTACTACAAAGAGCCTGAAAAGAATTATTCTATTCATCAGAACAAATGCAATAAGCTGTAGTTGTTCTGGTGACTTTAGTGTCCATTTAAGCAACAAATAAACACCAAAATAAATTCACTAGTGTTGGACATTAGGGAATCATTACTTTGAGATAAGCAATAGTGTTGCACTTGCACACAATTCAGGGTTTTATTGATATAGATAGATATAGATATAGATATAGATATATATATATATATATATATATATATATATATATATATATATATATATATATATATATATATATATATATATATATATATATATATATATGATACACTCTGCAACAGCACATTATAATTTGAGGAGAGAAAAATTAAATAAAGCCACACAAACATGATACTATAGAAAGACTCCCCTAGGCAGATTTGTTCTCCATTGTAATGTTAGGTGTTCTTAATACAGGTATAAAGTTCAATTTTACAATGTCATTGTAATGTAAATGCGCATTTGAATGTGACTGGGAAAATTATAAAAAAAAACAAAAAAATGTTTTTGTAAAATCTTTATTTGGTGGATTCTCTTCCTGTTAGCCATTTGAAGTGGTTTAAGTAATACAAAAAAGTAGCATTCTTCAGTCGGGGAACAAACGTATGACATTATAACCCAAAAGTGAAGCTGTAACTTTGGAACATTCATATCCACAAGTCTATAGTTAACATACACAATTTCACTTGTGTAAATAGATTAACCAGTCTCTCAAACCTCAACAGAATCAGGACAACAGTTCATTATTCCTTGTTTTTATTTCATTTAGGAAGAATAAAAATAAAAAATTCAACCTTTTTGTCTTTTCTGCTGTTCAGAGAAAGGGGGGAAAACAAAGTGAATTTGTGGCTCTATTTGGTACCACTCCATATTTAATTACTCACTGCATGATATAGGAGCAATACAAGATAGTTTTTATATTTCTATGAAAAATAAAATAAATAAACCCATGATTTTCAGCCAGTTACCAACATGAAATACTTCCTGTCCTTCTCCACTACCAATGATTTGGTTTTGACGGGGGAGGAGTAAACTCCAGTGTGAAACAGAAATATAAAAGAAGAAAAAGAAAAACACAAACACACAGGGACATTTATGAATATTCCTAAAATGCTTAGCATTCCTTATTGCAGCTACCACTGATGGCTTAACGAATTAAAGCCGAATAAAGGAACGTCTTTTTTACAGCAAATGCTATTTGGCAGCTATTACACTTTTAAGCACTGAGCCACATTGATTTTACAAAATTAATACCAACTTGGAAATCGAAAGAACTTGTCCAAGTCACTGTTATGGAGGTTAACAACCTATAGTGCTCTAGGCCTCTTGTCAGAGACTGAAAATAAATATACATATATTATTTTCTAAACATTAAACCGTGCTGTATGTTTGACATACTAAATGTGAACTCAAAAAAAGGACAAGGAAAAAAAATGATCCAGTCTAGGAGTCAAACCACATCTGTTAATTCATTTCAGCAAGTGTGAGATCGGTCATGGAATGATTATGAATAGGGTCCTATGAATCTATCCTCTGATATGTTAACCAGAGTGGGTGTTAGTACCGGCTCTGGTAGCCTAAACACTTTTTTTTGAGAGAGAGAGATATATATATATATATATATATAAAAAAAAAAAAAAAAAAAAACCCGCCTCACGTCATACAGAACTTGTTTAGATATACTTACTCCGTAGGCACAGTTTGGAAATTATCTGTTACAAATAATTCTAAGAAAACAATTTTAGATCATTCTTAGCTTTAAATCATGCCCTAGTTTGGTAGACCGTGTCTGCGTACCATTACAGCAAGTACAACAAGCAAGCTACTCTGAACACAATATCTACAAACCACAGCAGCAACAGAATACAATGAAAAGTAGAACAGTTATCACTGCCATATAAGCAACAAAAATATAAAAAGGTCAGGACTATCTTTTGCTGCTTAAATACAGAATCTGCAAAAGTATGAAGAAAAAGAGAAAAGCAGCAAACAAGTAGAACAGAGTTTACAGCTATATTAAACAAACAAACAAAAAAACAGAGCTGTATTCTATAGTGGTGAACAAATTGCAGTCAGTTTGGAAACAAACTTTACCGACTTTCTGTTCAATGTTATACTCCCAAAGTGGACAAAATGGGACGTTATGCTGCAGAACACTGGCACCAGTAGGGCAAAAGAAATGCCACAAACCAAAAAAGTTAGCAACAATTTGTGACAACCATGGGAAGGATATAAAAAGAAAAAAAAAAAAAATTATTAGAGCCTCGGTTACTACATTCATTATCAAACTGTATGAACAATCTGCACATTTACAATGGGAACAGGTAATGGTCCATCAGCCCAGAATTTTGTTCATAGCACATGCGAACTGCATGCCATTCCCAAAACGCTGTAGTGCCCAAGGCTTTGCTACAGTCTTATAGAGATGCTTTCATTATGTTCGTTACACTCATGTTGAGCAACAAAGCGCTATTTGCTCCACTTTTCCAAGATCTGTTAGAAGTTGTTTGATCCGGTGCTTTAGCTGTGGGAGCCGTGCAAGTGGTTCTGGGGGCTCAAGCTCTCCTGTGTAGTCCAAGAAGCTCTCCAACACTAGAAAAGATAGAGTTAAAGTTCAGATTTGTAGAAAAAGTTAATATGTTACAAAAAGATTTTAAAAAGATTTTTTTATCAAATCCATGATATTTCTGCAACACATACAGTACAATTATGCGGTAAGTTAAAGTATAGGACTTGCTACAATACTACCACACATTATACATAATTATGTGTAAAGTTATGAACACTTCGACCAAATTTTAATTAAACCTAATTGTAGAGCACCTTTTAATTTATTCTGTCTACACGTCACTTTGATTTTCAGTAATCCCAGACTTGTTGCGGCAATGGAATAAAAAAAAGTTTCAAATTAGAATTTGATACAGATCCAAGTGGTATACTTAAAAGGGACACTCCATATTCCTAAAGCACCTTGGCTTGCTGAAATACTTTATATGTAAAGAGTGTCTTTTCCCCCACTTTACAAAAAGCACAACTTCAATAAAATTTGACCGTCAAAGGGTATTTAACAAGTTTAATAAATAAAAGGGTCAGACAACCGTTCCGGTTGCTTCCTGGTTTGGTTAGCTCAGTGGAGGTAAACGGAGAGGCATCAACTGCCCAGAGCATCTGCCTTGCAAAGACTTCTCATTGAGCTGCATTGGGAAGTCTGATTGGACAGCCACAGAAAGTCTGTGCTGGGGAAGGAGGGGGTGGCTAGCAAAGGCTGCATTACAAGATACCTGCAGCTTTTGCAGATTTATCCCCAGTGAAAGAACATGCATAATTAGACGTATGCATTTTCTTGTTGGGATAGATCTAATAAACAGTCATTTGTGCATATATTTCTGTAGCCTTTAATCATCTCAAACCCTGCATCTTATACAAATGGATATTATTTATAATTTGGCATCAAAACTACATTTTATGCACCGCAATGGAGAGCAGACGTGCTTTGGAGGAGCTCCTCTATGGCCCAGCAACTAAAAGCACAATTAAGCCTAAAATAGCTCAAGACTGGGCAAACCAAGCAAAAGCCCTTTGCATCCAACTCACCGACTAAGCGGAGAAGTGGACAAAGACCTGTTGGGAAACATGTAGCTCCACCTTGGCTGTTGCAGCCTGGTGCACGCCAGGACCGGAGAAGCCAGAAGGATGCCAATCACACGTCAGGGTCCGATCCCGGTCCACCCCAGGAAGGTTACCCAGCTCAAACAGAAGCACGCTGGGCAACAGGGGAAAGCGGCACCTCAAACATGGCGGACACCGCATGGCCTCCACGAACCAGGCTAGACTGGCACTTCACAAATTTTTGGCGGCAACTGGAACGGCGGATGAGATGTCCTGCCTCTCCACCAGAGAATACTCACCACATACCACGAAATTCGCCTCCCAAGCCCTCAACTCCACCAGCGGGTAAAGTCCCAACAGTGGCGGCGGATCAAGTACCGCACTTCACCCAGACACAAAGCAGCACCACGGAAGCCACACAGGGGAATACAAATAAGATCACAGCCGCAGCCAGAGAAGTGGAAAAGGACCCCAAAAGCGACTAAAGAATCGACCTACCTGACCGCAATCAGGGGCCTTGCCATGCAATGTTACTACTCGAAGTGGGACTGAGCTGTAAGGCCTTTGCCTGCTCGCTATCACAACATGGCGGTGCTGGGATTTATCATATGTACACACTGTCGGAAACGCCAGTATTATCTACCAGGCTTAACTACCACACGCACACCTAATGGGGGCATACGCTAGAAGACATCTTACCGTTTATACTGTTTAAACCCTAACCTTAGGCCTAACAACCTATTACTATCAAATGGGCAGACCATTCACACCAATCCTCAGCCCATCCGCGATATACATTAACTCTTCCAAGCCATACGACCAATAATTTAGTCAGTTCAATTTCATGCATATCAAAAATAATAGACACATTTATGCTTAAGCGGCATCATTAGCGGTGTGTAAGACAGGATGTAACTTTTCATGCAACTACCATGTCTTATGTCTTGTTCAGTTAAACCATTACAACTAAATGTTGAATGACCTACGGGCAGTAAATGTTGAACCCAGTTTGTGCATAGAAACAAAACAAAAAAAAATGTGTGACTACGCATGCCACTGTTAAACTCTTTCATATGTTGATATGTGTTGATACACGCTGTTGTGGCGTTTGTGGAAACTTTGTACCTACCTGGAAACAAAAATAAAGAATAAAAAAAAACCACACTACATTTTATTCCATCAGAAGTATTACATGTATTCCAAGAGATTAAAACAAAGTCAAAGCAAAAAAGCCACCAATGTAAGTAGTAAAGAATTTTCCCAACAGTTTGACTTTTGCAGTCCACTGAGCATAGCTTCCCAACGCTCAGCAGCCAGAGATAAGAGCTGGAATCTCCTGAGCTTCCACCACTCTCTGCCTCTAAGCTAACCATGGAGGGCCAACGGAGGCTCCTAGCAGCAGCTTCCGCTCCTAACTTGGAGCTGTGCCCCATTGCATGTAATCAAGCTCTAGTTAACGTCTTCACTACATGCATTTAGGTCGGGTGTGAGGGCACTTCTAGCACCATAACCACGACAGAGTAGTGAAATGTTTACAGTGATAGGAGTATTCCTGTGATCAAACTGTCATGTGCCTCTATGCGGATGTGAATTAATTCTGCATTTTCAGATTTTAACCCATGCAACTTCATCTTTGGTGCACATTTAATTGAGCAGAAAGGGATTCACAATATTTTGACGATATGCTTATACAATTTATATTAAAAAAAATAAAAAATGTAATATATATATATTTTTTTCAAGCATCACTGCAGTTCAGAACCCTCTGGTCATTCATGGTCTGAGATGGTCAATGAAGGAACTTCTGTGAAATTACAATCTGTACAAAATTGACATTAGCCACTAGCCTGGAAAACGGCTATAGAGATATTTAGGCTAATTGCCGGACGTGTATGTGAAGCATTTTATACTAAAACACTGCACATTCACACTGGTGCTTACCGTCAAGTTCCTTCTCTATGAAATCCATTCTGTGAGTGACCTCATCCTGCAATGACTCTAGATGTGCCAGAAGGTTCAGTTGCCACTGTAGCTGTGTGTTGACTGTGGTATCACCATTGTCAAAAGGCTGTGAAGACTCTGGAGGTGGATTCCTCTTTGTCAGGCATTCTCGAACCTTGAGAAAAAGTGGTTAATTGATTAGGGTTTACAGAGCAGACTAACACTAATATTAATCTGTAGTATTAGTATTAAGGAATAGATTATATACACTCTTAGAGGAACACTGTAGGGTCAGGAACACAAATATGTATTCATTTTCCCTACAGTGCTAAAACCACCATCTAGCACACCTTATTATGCCCTCGTCACCCTAAATATAGCAAATTCTTACTTTTATTGCAGTCTGCTGCTGATGGCTCTGCTCCTGAGCTGCCTCCTTGGCTGACATCAGAAGTGGTGTTCCAAGCATGTTCTGGTTTCAGAACGGTTTAGCTCAGTGAAGAGAACAGAAAGTTTTACCTGTGGCACCTGCGCCACATCCAAACCATTTAACAAATAATTATGGAAGGATGCCATGGAACAGGCTGCAGTGTTCCTCTAAAACAATATGTTTCTCTGCACTTTTAAAGTGAGGAAGAATTTGACTTAACCTT
This sequence comes from Pelobates cultripes, assembly GCA_933207985.1. Classification (NCBI taxonomy): domain Eukaryota; kingdom Metazoa; phylum Chordata; class Amphibia; order Anura; family Pelobatidae; genus Pelobates; species Pelobates cultripes. The sequence continues at coordinate 40,236,535 of OW240916.1, forward strand.
AATTTTAAATCTATTGTCTCTATAAAACGAATATAGAAATACACTTAATTTTTAGTTAACAATCCAAGCGCCATAACCACTACAGAGCGCTGTAGTGGCTACGGTGGCAAGAGTCCCCTGATGCCCACATATTGTTCAAGTTCAAAGTAACAAAGCTTGAGGACTGGTCGATTTGGACTTTGTTTTTTAAATACATTTAACTTTTTCATGATATGAAATAAAATTATTTTCCTGTCCTCTGAGCGGTTTAACATCTGCTTCAAAGAAGGGTTGTGTCCCCTTAATAGGCATTTGGCAAGATACACCTAGAGCCAGGTATTGTGGGCTTTAGCCAAGGTGAGCAGTTACATAGTGGTAATATGATCTGCAGTGTTTGTTTGGATATACTTCACGAGGAGTCCACATCTCTTTTATCTGCTTTTATTTGAGGATATCATCCAGAATATCAGAATTACAAGGGAATTGTGAGCACACCACTGTGCTTATGATTTGAGCCTAAGTTTGTTAGCAGTTGCTTCTGACCTGATTAATACAATGTACATCCACTGAGGATCAAACTAGAGAACAGACCAGTTTTTGGGTCATAGCCCAGTGGGTTATGAATAACTTGTTTAGGTGTTGAACACTCACCTTACAGTAGTTATGTTTTGATTCACTCTCAGTCTTGATCAGTTCTCTGTCCAACTCCCACCCAAGTCTTTCAGCCAGCGAGTCTTCCCTGCTTTGTCTTATCCGTTCCACCCCAGCATCTAAAGTTGAATTCCGTGTTTCCACAACTAATCTCTGTTCTACTGCAGGATAATAGGTCCGAGGTTTTTGGTAACAGTGTTCGCTGGTTATATAGGATTCCTCCACAGAAGGAATGGGTGATGGCTTATCAACTGCCCCATTGTAAGTCCTGTAATTGGTTGTGTCTTCTTTACAAGATTTCTCTTCAAGGTTGCGTCTCATGTAGCACTTTTCATTAAGCACATGCTTCCATGGCTGGCCCCAGAACTTTAAGTCCGGATGTTCTTTGCTTCTGTTTAAAAACAGATGACACTTATATTAATTTAACAGGGTGCAAAATTTCAAGTCCTGCGCTACTAGTAAGGCCCAAAGTGATTCATCACTGCAAGCTTAGACAGTCCATGGCACACTCAGCAAGGGTGAATTTCTTCTTGCCAGGGCTCAAATTTCACTCACCAATGCCAAGTGGATATTTTAGGAACTGGGTATTTGTTGTCTGTACTTAAGTACTACTTTGATTTAAGTTAAATTCATAAATATAATACAAGTCAAAGTAGTACTTAAGTACAGCTAACAAACCCAGTGCCTAAAATATCCAGGGGAATTACCTTTAGTTAGGATATTCTTGGAAAATTAATGTTTTCCCACGATCCACTGCACAAGCATGCTTGTTCGCAGTTAACACATTCATGTAGAGACTAGTGTGCACTATATATATTAAAATAGTGTATGCAAGTTTTAACATGGCAAATTAAATTTGTTTTGTACAGAATTTCCCCTTAGTAGGAAGGGAGCCCAGGCCCGAAGTCACCGTTGCTATAAAAGCCACCAGGGACATTAGTTAGGGAGAGTTAAGGGGACCAGAGTTAGGGAGACGGAGGATCAGGGAGCTGGACATGAGAGAGTGGAGACACCCAGTAACTAAGGAGAGAAGCTACTGAAACTGCAGCCAGGAAGCAAAAGATGGGTGTAAGGAGATGACAAAAATAAAATAATTTAGAATTTTAACCCCTGGTGGATCACATCACCCCCTTCCTCTCACAGAGCACCCTTACACACAGCCAACATTCCCTCTATCACCCCATTCTTCACAAATCCAGCACACCCCATCCACACACTAAACATAGCCAGCATGCGCATGCACGCACACACACACTGAGGGAAAACAAATTCTAGGGCCCCCAGCTAGCGACTCTTCCTCTAATTAAAATTTTATGGGTTAGGACAAGTAGCTTGTCATAAGAGATAAGTGGACTAGTTTACTACTTCAGTCCTGTTGACAAGTATATTAAAAAAAAAAATCTCCACACCCATGACCTCTTTAAAAACTACCCCAGCTCAGTCCAATATTCAATTGTGCAAAGAAACAGAATCTAGATTTACCAAAAACCTTGAGATGAAGTGGGTGACTTAAGTGATTCTTTAAGGATTTCAGGACTGAACATAATTAACGTTTTATGGACATTGTTGAAAATAAAGTGCAACATTGGGACAGGCGTAAATATGTGCAATACGGATCCAAATGGTTATGCATTCCCCTGAGTTATGCAAAAATAAACAAAAATTTAAAAAAAAAAAAACCTGACAGTTTACTCACTGCAATATGCTAATTTTCAGTCTCAATCCATGCAGAACTTCTATCACTCGTTGCACATCTCCTAGAAGCTGGTGTGTGGCCACTATCTTCTTTGCGTTTTGATGGGAGTAGTTTTCTTCTAGAAAGGACAAGCCATGCATGTGGCCTTCATTCATCCAGTCTTTATCGTACCAGTACTTTAAACTAAGCCTTTGACCTGAAGGGGGGAGAAGGGAAAAATAAATATTAAAGCACTACTCTTATGAGCAATATATGGCAATACAATACTAGTCAGTGCATTCCATTACTTTCTATATTGATTATAGATTAATATTTTTCGTAGCAATGGGAGTGGATATGAATTAAAGTTAAAGGCGAAATACTTAGCTCATTTTCAGTGGGACATCTTCACAGAAGATAGAGCCGGAGGCTGCAGCGATCTATTCCAATCCAATAGATCAGAAGTGGGCATGTGCAGCCACACACTGCACTCCTCCAATCAAATGCCATCAGCAGCATTTGAGTCACACCTCTTGTGGAGGTCATACTGACTGCCACTAGACACTTCCTCCTCCAGAACAGTGTAAACATTGCAGCTTCTACAAACAACTACAGGGCTACTGCACCCAGACTACTACTGGAGTAGTCTTAAGATTTCTCACCTTTTATTTTGTATCAATCAAAATTTATATAGAACCCAGCCGACATTAAAATGAATGAAAACAAAAAACATGTTTAAAAAAAAAAAGGAATATAAGAATATAACTTTCTATTCCCAACACTATAGAATCTCTTTAATATTTTACAACTTGGTCAATTCTGAACAGCTAGAAATTTTATCAGACTTCAATACTAAAAAGTCTAGTGGCTTTTTTTTTTTTTTTAAAAGAAAGATCACCAAGGTGTTAGATATGTACCTGTAATATAGCCTATCACACTTTTAAAAAGATTGCAATTCTAAGATGGCTGCTCCTCTAGTTGCATCACACATGTTTATGACCGATGATCGGTCATCTTAATCTAGTTTTTTTTTTTTTCTTAAATATATATTCTTTATACAATGAATATTTCATGACTGACTCCCACAAAACTACATTTGATGGTTTTGGTAAAGAGGTTACAATCCCACACCTCAGATATCCATGGCATAAGGCACTTAAACAGTTAAAGACCAATACCTTAAAAAAAAAACAAACAAAAAAACCCACACACCACTCCATGACAAGCCAGCCTTTAAGATCCTAAATTGCAGAGAAATGTGTCCAATTTAAAAATTGGCAGGGATGTATAGAGTTGTGAAAAATGACAACTACTACAGACATTTTCATAGAGCCTATACGGATTGTGAGTCTGATGAACCATCACTGGCCCTTAAGGGGTTAAAGGGATTCTATAGTGTTATGAATACAAATATGTATTAGTAATACTACAGTGCCCTTTGGAGTCTTCCCTTCCCCCACATAAAAATGACTTTTAAACCCTTTATACTCACCCAAATCCAGCGCCGATGCCCTGCCTCCTCCTCCGAAGGCGATTTCACCAATGCCAGATGTCCTCATTCAGAGTGTGAGGACTTCCAGAGTCATTTAGGCAACCCAGGGTCTGCTAAACTCCCAGAAGAGCCTCTAGTGGCTGTCTGGTAGGACACTGCACCCAGACCATTTCAATGAGCTGAAGTGGTCTGAGTGCCTATAGTGTCCCTTTAAATAACCTAGCATCTATAATAAAAAAGTAATGTGCGTTTTATTTTTATGAATATATGCAAGTATGATAAATTCACTGTGGCATGTATGTATGTATGGATGATAGGGTTAAACGTGGGGTTAATATGTGATAGTTTAGAAGGAGGGAATCAGTTGCTGGGCAGATTTTGCCAGTCAGTTAAGCAGATGTGGAGGATAGTGCTGTTGCTAGGAGACTGGAGCTGTCATGGGATTGGGGACAGGCTGTAAGATACAAAACGGCAGGAAACTGGGAAAGCATATTAGCAGGGTGTGAGACAAAATCACGTCAACCTGTTAAGTGGACATGAACAGTAGCACTGACGGACCTTTTATTCCTATCGAGTTTATCGAGCAACTGCAACACCTCATGGGCCAGAATGTGCCAAATGATGGAACTGCCACATGAGAAGGAAGATGGCCTGAAGTCCTCATCACTGAAAAAGCACACATGCGCAAAGAAGTAGAGGGAAGACATGACCTGCTGCCAAGAAGTAGGAAAACACTGTGCTGTAATAGTCTTCGGAATTTCCTGGGACAGCGCCTGGACAACAAGAAGATGTCCAGAGCCTGCCCTCCTCCCCTGGCTCTATCCAAATGCAAGGCTGAGTTAAAGGGCTGGCTGAAGACTTGTTACGGAGGCGAACTTGGATCCAGAGAGTGAGCTTCTACTGCTGGAGAACCCAGTACTGGAAATGGAGGTTCAGGGCAGAGCTGGTACTTCTGGTGGTTAGTATGAGGGACATGCTGATAAATTACTTAAAATTAGTCAATTGTAAAGGGCTATCCTCTCTTATTGATGTAGGTAAAGAGGTCCAGCTTAGGCTTAGTGATGTTGTGGTGTTTTATTAAGCATAATGCAGAAAAGACTTCAGTCCAGTCCAGAAAGGGTACAGTCACAAAAGACATCAAATTTACAAAAAAAATAAATATATGATTAAAAAATGGACTCCTGGGTAGTTGGAAAGCCATCTTCCTGATTTATAAGTAACAATGTAAGGAGAGAGCCAATAAAGTATTGCTTTTGCTGAAGGTTTTAGGATACACAACTTCTAGTTTAGGATGAAATGCTGGTTAAACTTAATTTCTGTTTTGGAAGTTGAGATGGTCAGACAGAAGTTGCAAAGGGAGTTGGATATGGGTAAACAAACTTTTGTTATTCCTGCTTTTGCTTATTTCCGTTGGTTTCCTCTTTAAGTGAAGTTTAATTCTGAGAAAGAGCCTGGGTTTTCTGGCTAATTCATCATTTATCGAATGCACGGCTAGTGCGTCATTAAATCATGAATTTTCGAATGATTGTTGCTCTGTGTCATGTGGTCCCTTTTGAGGACTCCCTTATTTGGGTTTTTAGTTTTGGTCCTGGTAAACGGATGTCAGAGGTGGACATTGAGTCGATTTAGATAGTTTCTGGTTTGCCCAGGAGATTTTAAAGTGACACAATAGTCACCAGTGCAACTATATGTATTCCTGACCCTATAGCGTTAAAGGAAAACTCCAGTGCCAGGAAAACAATCAGGAGCAGAGCCAGCATGATTCAAACACAACCCTGGCCAATCAGCATCTCTTCATAGAGATGAATTGAATCAATGAATCTATGAGGAAAGTTCAGTGTATGCATGCAGAGGGAGGAGATACGGAATCACAGCATGCTGTGCACAGTGCTGCCCTGTGCTCTGCTGACAGCAGATCTGAGTGGATGGAGGCATATTATACCTCCATCAACTCCGAAGTCCCTCTGGTTCACTCTGAGTGACTGCAACTGGAGGGGTTCCTAGCTTTGAATGTAAACAATGTATTTTCACAGGAAATACAGTGTTTACATGAGAAAGGCTGCAGGGAGCTATAGTTCTTACCTGAACAACCTCATTAAGTTGAAGTTGTTCAGGTGACTATAGTGTCCCTATAACTAGTTCAATCATTAATACATTTTATTTTATGAATGTCTCCCTATGGCTGTTCCAATTCCCATTTTTAATTCTTGCATTGAATGGTTTGTATTCATAAAGGTATCTTTGTGATTTCTATACACGATCTGTGATTTTGTTTACTGGTTTTATTTGGGTGTAGTTTGTTCTAGTTGGTTATATTTTTTCTGTAGTTTAGTTCGTGTGACGGACCGATTGGCACCCTGACTGAGTGCCTCCGTCAGTCGATGGTGTCTAGTGAGGACTAGGAACATCGGCACTGTAGTCCCCACGTCCAGCATTACAGCTTGGCTGGGAACTCACCGTCCTCCACCCACCCTGGACGCAAAACCGGAAAATAGTTCCAGGGCATTCGCGGCTAAGTCCCCCTGAAGTCGATTCGCGGTTTAGGTCCATGTGAACAAGATGGCCGCCACCACGTGTTCGAATGGTGGCCACTTCGACTGTTCGGGCGTTTGAAGTGCCACTTTGAAAGTTTGAACAATGGCCATAAAAATCCTAAAAGGCACGAACAGTGATGTAAAACAAGTTTTATCACAGGGGCCAGTCACAGGGTAGGAGGCTGGCAATCAGGCCCCTCCAAAAACCAGTGGCAAGGTCACTTTCCCCACAAGTTTGGCATCGCTTTTTTCTTTTTTAAATAAAAATACAAACTCAGTTGGTCCATTTAAGTGTTTCTAGTTTCTTGGGATTACTATATTCTTTTATTTTTGAGATTTGTTTCCAGACTAACAGATTAAAATAACGCAGAGACTGATGTATTTTGGTAAAGCAAATGTTGAATAGTTTCAATGGTATGGTTATTGACATTGTCGGGTCTCAATGTCAATTCCCATAAGAATTTTGTTCTTAGATGGTTCTGGCCTGTAAAGTAAAGAAGTCCCATTTTTATTTTGTTAGAGTATCAGAAGAAAGAAGAAAAAAAAACAACCCACAAACAAGGCGATGCACCTTGCAAACATATGAACTTCAGGACAGTGACACACTAAATTTATTGAAGCAGCTAGCACTGCTGGACTTCTGTTTTTGTAGCAAGAAATTTACTTGCTCACTGGCTGGAGCAAGGGTTTATTAGAAATCTTACTTTGCTTAAATTGTTTCAGATTGTGCTGTGATTTAGTCTGAGGCGTCAGAATAATTCCCTTAAGCTCCTAAACAGATTTAGCAGAGAGACTACAGCGTTCCAAAAAAAAGTTAAAATAAAAATACATTAAAAGACCAACCAAAAAACAAAACCACCAACTCTCAATATTAGGAGTTTGACTAAAATTTGTAAAGAGTTTAGAAAAAGATTCAGCTTACAATGGATCAAAATACTATATACACACACATCAACAAGCAGAAGAAAATAAATCTATCTAGCTGCATATGATGGAGTTTCCTCTCAAACTTTGTGTACACTTCCAGTTTTGACACAAAACTCCAGTAACACAAGCTGTAGTCACTGTATGGTATTTGGTGTGAAATAGCAGTTATATGTTATTATTTTATTACCGGTATTTATATAGCGCTATCAAATTCCGTAGCGCTGTACAATGTTGTCCTACAATTTTAAATTCAGGTATTTGCCCAACATTTACACAATAGAAGCAGCCCTCGCGTTGTACCTGGTGGATCCTGGCAAACGTAACAGGTATATTTCTCAGGTACATTATCTTCTAATAACCCCATGCAGACACCGTGCTGCCAGCACAAACAGTCTTCACACTGCACAGAAAGATAAAACAGGAACACCAACATTAAAAGGTCTTCATAAACAAGAGATATTTGTTATTAATAAGAAACAGGAAAAGGTTCTCAGTCAGTTCAAACGTTTGACGCAAATCTGTATGTAGAACAAGTGAAATCCGAAATCATTAAAAACGAGGATTGTCAATTCATCCTGCATTCAAATACACACTAATTTTGTCCAAATTCTGCAATTTTAGACGAAACGAATTTCCAAAGTGAAAAATAAAATCAAACTGAAAACGAACGAATATAAAAAGAACCAAGACAAAATTTGTCAGATCCATTCATTTTGAGAAGGCCTCAATTTAATATTATTTTATAAACTTTTCAAAATTATTTAATATTTCTGGACAAACGTTTAAAGTTATTTACTATGAAAAAAGTATTCTAGTTATGTAATATTTTGACAGTTTAGTTTAAAAAAAAAAAAATGAATTTGAAAAGCTTAATATTAAATTGAGGCCCAAATTAGGGAGTTATCTACTCAACGACTGAAAAATTAAAGCCCCTTTAAGTAATCTTTCTGCCATTTAGTAGATAAATCCTTTTTTGCCATCATTCCATGGGTTTATCATCTATTATGGATGCCTAACACCACAGAGCTGTTTAGCAGATAGCTGATGTGGTATCCTTATGGCAATACTACGCAAGAATAGCAAATTAGTCAGTTATTTCCTAAACCACTGAAAGATCAAAATTAAGAAAAATGCCTTTCTTAATTTTGATATTTTATCAGTTTAGGAGATTACTATAAACAATAAATGTGAACTTTCCATGGTAATGTTATAGCTCCCAACTGCATTCATTGCTCATATGAATTAATGGGCTTCCGAAATTCAAAAATTTTAATTTAGAAAAAAATAAGTTCGGGTTGCCTGAAACAAATATTTTCCGTATGTAAGACAACCCAAAGTTAGAAAAATAAAACAATCCTTAAAGTTTCCCTTGTGCCCACCTTTAACCCCTCAAGGACCAAACTTCTGGAATAAAAGGGAATCATGACAAACCAGAAGAGTGAGAAGAAAATAAATAAATTAAAAAAAAAAAAATATATATATATATATATATATATATATATATATATATATATATATATATATATATATATATATAATTTCTGCTATTTTTCACAACAATCAGAATTATAAGATTTAAGTCTAAATGGTAAAATACGTGCATATCTGTTTGGTGAACAAGATCCTTAAAAACAAAACAAAATCCCTCCACACAATTATAGGGCGTTTCCAAAACAGAAGGAGGGGTGATGAGGGGAGGAACCGGATTAAACTGAAAAGCTGTCTGCGGCATGAAGTTACAGAAGTAACAGGAAAGAGGTGAAAACCAAAAAAATAAAAATAAATAAAAAAAAGAATTACATTGTCTAGATTAGAAATAGAAGCACAATTAAAATAAATGTACATAGGAAGGAAAGAATAGTTTGAAATAACTACACAATGAAAACAGAAACTAAGATACAGCCATTTAGAACATGCTTCATTGGTGGTTTGAGCACCAAAAGTTGTTGGCGCATTTTACCTGCTGACAACTTTAGTGCATATATCACAATAATGGAAGATTAAAACCTCCTAAAACCGTACATAGCAAGGATTGATGCATCCAGGTCATGCTGGGTCACGATGGGGATAAATTACATCTGTGCCAAAGACCGGTTTCCCCAGCAGTCAGGGGAGATCAAAATAACCTCCCTTACATGCACTTGCCTGTTTAATTGTTCTACCCATCTTCCCCACTTGTGGCTGAGAAGAGAGAAAAGAGGTGGCAAGTTTGCTGCACTATCTGTGGTGTTCTTGTGGTAGCAGGCTGTATCTCCTTACATCCCTACAGGACATGAGGATAAAACATCTCTCCTCCAAAGCTGCTTATCAGGAGAAAGTAATTAGTGAATAATGAAACCTGCACCCTCTGTCTTGCAAGAATAGATGCATGCATTGTTAAATAAAATATTTTTAAACAAAAATGCATTTATCAGCAAAGGTGCTGCCATAGAGACCACATGTATACTCTAAATGCTCACATCTGCTCGAAATCAAATGAAAATTATAATTAAAGTGACCGTGCTATCCACAACCTCCTCAAATTTATACCTTCCTGTGGTCACCTCCAAAGGAACATCTGAAGCAACATTAAATTTGAGATCGATATTCACCATGCTCTTACAACAGATCAAATACATTTTTGTTCATTAAGCACTATTTAATTTGTCTCCCATCTTAAGCGCACCACTACACCACAATATTGGTGGGTCCTAACACGATACCGCCATATGGTGGAACTAAATCCCCATATTTGTTTGGGAAGATAGATTTTAAGTAGCCAATAAATCTGTATTTGAGTGTGTGCTGTTCCCTAATGTGTATTAAGATGCATATGTATGTGTGTGCACTGCCTCCGGTGTAAATGCATCTATATAGATATTGTGTGTATCAACATCTGAAGATGAGGTGAAAAAAGAATAAAAATAAAAAAACATTAGCACGTATGAGAGAACTTTAGTATGTCACTAATGAATGTCAGTATAATACTCAAAAGAGGAGCACAACTAAAAATGCAAGAAACGCTTTATTATACAAAACAGGTATCACTATAGTTATATTGCAGAATCAATATAATCAAACATATATCAAATAGGCAAACAATGACTGAAAACAGAAGCGATCAGAACAATTCTGATCCAAGTAGTATTATATTTTGAGTATTATACTATTGTATCCTTAGGAAAAGGGGCTTTAGTAGTGAGCACCCTTATTTGTATTAATTCCCTTGATCCACTGTATATGGCTGTTAAACAGGTGTGCCCGTCGTTCGTTAATATACTAATGAATGTCCCCTGGCTTCTAATGTTTGTCCAACTTCTACATTTTAAGGAAATCCATCAAGCCCTGCCACAGAATATATTAAAATATTCACATTTTCCAATAAAAGAATGGATCTATCATAAGGATTATGAGGGGAGCAAAAATTTGTCTGACCCCTGAAGTGGTCTGAGTGAGGAAGCAAAAATGTATACAGAACACGGCACAAAAAAAGACAATTCGGTTCTATTTCCATCATAAACAAATATATTGTGTCCATAGTCCTTTGCCTACAGTTCAATTTAGTCTTTAGGTGGCCAATGAAATCCTCCTGAAGGCTTAGAAATAGACCCCATATTAATTGTATGGTTAATGGAGCCAGGCAAAATCATATTCTGGGGCCACTGTCTAAACCATGCACTATAGGCGGCTGCATTGGGTCATCTTATGGCTAACCCTGCTCTACCAACAATGTTAACTTCTACGACTGTCAAGTGTTAACTGTATGCACACATGCCCTATAAATTAATTTGCTCAGACATGCACAAGTGTGTTGGCCCATTGGTGTAATAGGACTGCAGTGGTTGCAGCACAAAATCATGTTCTCTCGGAACCTATATAACCATTGCCATTAAAGTACCTGCAAGTATCACAGTCTAAGACAACTGTATAGATCAGCGGTTCCCAAATTGTGTGCCATGGTGGCCGGGGGTGCTGCGACATACGCACAGGGGTGCAGCGGAATGTTTTTGAAACATCAACAGGGACCCAGTCGAGTGAGTCTCTCACTCTCTCCATCTGTGTGTTAGGGTGTGTGTTTTTATGTCAGTGTGTAGGCATGTATCAATGTTTGTGAGTCCGAATGCAGGTGTTTGTGTCGGTGTATACACACACACACACACCCCCCCCCCCCATACCAGGTACATCCAAGCAGAAAAAGAAAAAGAAAAAAAATTTCCCCAACCCTGCATTAAATGCAGATGTCAACATTTCCTAATAAATCTTCATAAATGGTTATTTACTAAAGTAGGAATTCAGCATGAATTTTAACTTTAAGGCCAGAATAGCGCAACTTAAAGAATTTTTCCGGTTTTGCTATTTTGACATTAGATATGACATTTACTCTGAATTCTGACTTTTATGGAAACCATAGTCAAAGTAAACTAAAGCAAAAATGTTAGCTTAATGAAACAGTTTGTGTATACACCTTGCCTGTGAAGTCTCACTGCTCTATTCTCTGCCATTTAGGTTACGGTCCACAGAGACCTAGCTGCACCTCCCTGGCTGAAACTGACAGCCTACATTGAAAATGAAACTTTAAATATGATAAAAAAATAATTTTTCCCATAAGATGTAACTAACTTTAGAAATTTTTATATTCTGCTCTGTAAATTAAACTTCATTCACGCACAGGGGGCTCCTGCAGGGCCTAGAAAGCAATTAACAGTGCAGAAGATAAACTCTAATTTAAATAGATTGTGCAATAAAAGAAGCTTAAACATGAGATCTCACTTTACATGAAATGTTTAGGAAGGCTGTGTAAGTCACATGCAGGGAGATGTGACTAGGACTACATAAACAAAGTGATTTATCTCTTAAGTGGCAGAGAACTGAGCGCTGAGACTGCAGGGGCATGATCTATAAACCAAAATTACCATATTTGATAAAAGAATAATGATCCGAAAACAGACTAATGCCAAAATAGAAATATTTAGATAAAATGGATTTGGAGAGGGGGACGCCTTTGTTACGAAATGTCAAGTGACGCTGCGCCAGAGAGCTGGTTAAGGTGGGTGTATACAACACAATCTAAAATATCTAAACTATATTCTGTGGGTAATGCTTATTGTAATCAAATCACACAAACTTTAAAAGCAGCGGTCATCAAAAATAAATGTTAACTGTAACGGATCACCTGGCACCCGGACTGGGTACCTCTGTTGAAGGAGGCTCCTAGCACTTCCTGAGAACTCCAAGCACTGCAGCAGACACCACAAACACCAAACCAGAGAAGCATACGAATGCTCTCAAGCATATGAATGCTGTAAGCAGCTGAACAGGAAAAGCATACAATCAGCTTACACTCCTGGCAATCAGCATACAATTCCCCCCAAGAACGAGACGACACTTCGTTTTGAGGTCAAGCAGAACTTACTGTACTGGCACATACATCCTCTTTTATTCACAATCCACAAACATAGTACTGCCCACAAGGTTTTGAAATACAACCAATCAATCCGTACAATACACACACACAGACACTCCCACACAAAAATCCTCCCCTCTGCCTGTGATATGGATTACTGAACACAATGGGTAATATAATCACAGGCAGAGAAATACAGTTTAAAAAACATTAATAACTTCCAAAATATACATGCCATTCACATAAAACATACATTTTCAGAATCTGCATGCTTGAAATATACACACTCAAAAATCAGGGCAATCGGCTCAGGGGTTAAAAAGTTAAGGGAAAGTCCTATTTGACAAAATGAAGCATGGTTTTTCTGCCCAAAACCAGTTCCACAGAGTCTTCTATCCTGGAGATAATTGGGAAGTAATCCAATTATCTCCAAGGACAGAGGCAAAACTCCATTAGCCACATGGTAGTAAAATACAATAAAATACATAAAAATATATAACTGTGCAGCGATTGCATAAAACGGGTAGATTCAACATATCCCCAGATAGCTTAGATCTGAGCGCAAATTATTACTGAATGGCGCTCAGATCACATAGATACAGTTCAATTGCCATGGAGCCAAAGTCTTTCGTTATACGAATGGGCTCCATGGCATAGCTATCTGGGGTAACACTGCTCACATAGGGAAAGTACCGAATGACCCGGCTTTCGGGTCTTTGCAGGGGAAAAATCCAGCATTTCAACATGGGGCCATAGTCACAGGGCAGGAGGCTGGCAATCAGTCTTCTCCAATGCCCAGTGGCGAGGCTGGTTCCGCCACATTAACCAATTTGCTTCTATATAGCTCCATATGTCCGAATCTTTATTTTTTGTAGGGACAACTTTTTCTTACATAGTCTGGTTGACAAAAGTTCACAATAAGACTAGCTTAAAGCAAGGTTTTGTTTCAGTTGCCAATCAAACTTCCCCACAACCCAGCAGTAAAATAGTGCTTTGCAAAACCAATTTGCAGCAAACTTGTACAGAATGATGAAGTGACAGCTTGTCACAGAGGTTGCCCCATGATACTCAATGTACGACCTACTTCCACAGTGCTTGGAGAGTTCGAAGAGAATATTGATTTTTGGTTTTTACTTTCCTCTAATAACAGTTTAAATTGGAATTGTAAGTAACAGATGGTAAATATATAAATACCTGAATCATGAAGTCATTCTCTTCCTGTACTTCACACATGCAGCGCACAATTTCACAATCACCTTCTTCTTCATCATCATCATCATCCTCCTCCTCCTCCAAATCTTCATCAGCATTTGTAACATCAATCTCTTCATTGTAATCATCATCACTCCAAAGCAGAGATTCAGTACAGGAATCACTTAATGTATCTTCATCTGTTTAAAATAACAAGGATAAGAATTCGAAAGATTGGGCCCCTTTCTAGTGCATAGTGTCTAACCTGCTGCACCCCGCTGTACTGTTAGGGTATCTATTCTGCCAGATAATGTAGCTATGTTTACAAAAATATAAATTGTGGGCAAATGGGGAGAACTTAGTGGGTTTTATGGTGGATCTAGGGTTCTAAAGCTATTCAGAAACTGCTTTTAAGTTATTAGCCTACAGGGTGATCAGCTGGAGCTGGTGTATAACTATATAAAATGTATGACAGCACACTGGGCTGATGGTTACAAAATACATCCCCTCTGAAACCCAAGTATCTTACCACTTAATTTGGCAGTATCTCTTCGTCTTCCATGATCAGAACTTCTTAGTGGTGGATTTCTTAAAGGACACTGGGCTTTATAGTCATTGTTTGGTTTACTAGGAGGGGATTTCTTGGGAGACAGCTCCTTTGATATATCAATGTTTTCTTCACTACCAGAGAGCTCTAAGAATTTAAACAAAGCCATGAGGTTTAAGTTGAAAGGAATACAAATTAGAAACAAACACATGGACCCAAAAATAAAAAAATTGGTATGATTCCAACTTGAATTTTTTATTTTTATTAAACTAGTGTTATAGCATTTTTATGCCATAGACAGTTAAAGGGACACTATGGTCACCAGAACAACTACAACTTATTGAATTTGTTTTGGTGAGTAGAATCATTACCTTGTCTTTTCAGAGAAAATGCAGTGTTTACATTACAGCCTAGTGATAACTTCACTGGCCACTCCTCAGATGGCTGTTAGAGATCCTTCCTGGGTTATGGCTGCCTAAAATGCATCCAAACATTCAGTGTCTCCTCCCTCCGCATGCAGACACTGAACTTTCCTCATAGAGATGAATTGAATCAATGAATCTCTATGAGGAGATGCCAAATAGCCAGGGCTGTGTTTGAATTGTGCTGGCTCTACCCCTGATCTGCCTCTGTCAGTCTCAGCTAATCCTATGGGGAAGCATTGTGATTGGATCATGCTACCACATCTGCTGAGGTCAGCAGGTAATGGGCAGGTCTAAATGAAACAGGGACATGTAAAGAGCTGCAGACTTGAATACAAGTAGGTTGTTACTATATTTAGGGGCAAAGGGGGCTAGCTAGATGGTGGTTTTAACCCTAACATGTTTGTGTTCCTGACCCTATAGTGCTCCTTTAATCCTTTCATGAAAATGGCCATTTTGTACCTAAAAAGGACATGAGCAATTTTGCCATTTGTTTAGTGAGCATGAGTGTGGATTTAGTCCACTCGTAGTTACATTATCCCAATTTTAAACATATTAAGATTAAGCCTCTATATCTAGAATTATTTATTTTGTTTGTTACGCCTCTAGGTGTGCATTACTATTTGGCAATCTCAAGCTTTTTGGTACTATCCTTGCAGCCAATTTTATCAATCTTGGCCAAACATTTTGGTCATATATTGATTTTTTTTTTTTAAATATTTTTTGCAATGCTTATGGATATAACAAATGTGCACGTGGTGCCCCAACGGCAATCCACATGCTTTTTCCGAAAACAGTTGTAACAGTGGGGCACAATTTTATATTTGAAATGAGGGTATTCATGTTTGGAACATACTATTTGTAGGTAGTATCTGTTAATCACAGCTTGTTAACAACAATATGTAGATATTGGTTCTATCAGCGGAACACACAAAGGTATTGTTAGTCTTTCAGCTTATAACCTACTGGTAGGCAATATACATTACTTGCATTTAGCTGGGTATGTGCTTCAAATGATAGAGGCAAAATTTCACCCCCCAGACCCTGATAACATGCGTATACAAGACTATTTAGGCAGATTCAGTATGACAGAGGAAATTACGATTGTGCCCTGTGTGTAGAATGTAGATCGATAGCGGTATGGCACGTTATCTAAGTGTCCTCGTGTGTCTCTGGTTAGCCTATGCCCTCTGTGGGCTGAGTGCGTTGCAGGTCGGCTGTCTGTGTGTTGAGACATCGGTGGGTAGCCGCTGTACGGCAGTCCAGGAGTGGTGTGCGGCACCCGGCATGATAGACCTGGATCTCGGTGCATCTGGAGAGTGGAGTGTCGCGGATTATGATCCCGTGGTCTTTTCCTTTCGGCTTGCGCTGGCCTGCTATGCCACTCTCTGCTGCCTGCTTTGGACCGGTCAGAGACATAGCCAAGGTTTTGTGGAGAGTCTCAGGAGGTGAGTAGCTTGTTAGAGTACGAGAATGCGTGCTTGTGGTTGACTGTAGTAGAAGTCGGATCCGCTGGTGCTTGTGATCTGTACTGGTTACTGCCGATGCGGGGGAGTAGCCTTTGGTCACTCTGGTCTCGGCACTGTCGCACATGGCCGCCATCTTAGTTGCAGCGCCTAGGTTGCGGGTTGAGGTGACAATGCCTTAGTTGTGTTGCAGTAGTCGGGGCCCGAGGGTGAGGACCGGGCTCACCCCCACCGGAGTAGGCCTCGACTGTAACTGTGAAGATTTCTCCTCCAAGTGACTAACTCAGAGCCAGCCTCACCCTGGATCCAGTGCTCTCTGCTCGATGAGGGCCGCTGTTGCCGGCCGTTTGAGTCAAAAATCATAGTTTTATGGCTTATAGGTTCCTAGATTGCAGGAGCTGGTCCCACTTGTGACCGTCCAGCCCCTCCCCCCATATATTTATTTGAAATACATACAGATACAACATTGCAGGGAATGTCTTCAAACATTGTCGCATTCTAGACTTGTGCACAAATCATTTTAGCTGTGTTGAATAAATGAAGATTTGTTAGGTGTCTAACAAAACCTTTTGTATGTCCATACATCAATATGCATTTGATTTATTCAATGCACCAGAACGTTTCTAGTCAACTCTAATAAAACCCAAATATAAATATGGGGCAGGGCCATTTCATTTTGGGGTAGTTGAATAGACTACCTTTTGAAGTTGGTAGATCAATCCATAGTCGTTCCTTCAAGGGTTACAACACTTTTTTTTGGCAAATACCAAACTTAACTCCTTAAAGGTACTCTCCAGTGCCAGGAAAACAACTGTTTCTTGGCAGTGCAGGACACTACAGTGCCCCTCTCCCTCCCACCCACCAATGGCCGCGCACGCGCATTAGACCTCCCCATAGAAAAGCTTTCCTATGGGGATTTCAGTGAAGTTGGAGGTCCTCCTATAGCACGAGGACGTCCAGTGTCGTATAACACTTTTCGTGTTCTAAGATAGACAGCCACTAGAGAAGGACTTAAACATGCATGGTAATTATTGCAGTTTGTAAAAACTGCAATAATTGCACTTGCAGGGTTAAGGGTGGTGGGAGTTGGCACCTAGACCACTCCAACAGGCAGAAGTGTTCTGGGTGCCTGGAGTGTCCCTTTAAGGACCTCGGCAAATCTATTACTTAACTGATCGCTGCCGTTCCCCCACCGGCAATCTGTGTTGCTCCCGGTCTGGAGGGACTGCCTGACAGCCCAGACCAACGTTTCCCCAATTGGTGTTCCGACAAAATGTCTAAAAACAAAATGGCTTTGGGCGGCGACGGAGCAGCGATCTTTCTGCTCAACTCCCTTACGCGCACAGCACCATGTACCAGATACGTCCGCAGTCGAGAGGAGTTAAAGAAATGTGTACATGTGAGGTGTGATTCAGAGATTTATGACAGATAACAGTGTTACAATGTCACTATTGATACATTTTAAATATATATTTTGAAACGGCAATCTTGTACTTTTACTTCTAGCCCTTTAACTTGCAAGGTATTTCTAAACTCAGGACAAAATTTAGAAACTATTTAGCACGGGTGCTTTTTGGTGGTTGTAGATGCATAACAGATTTTGGGGGTCAAAGGTAGAAAAGGTGTGTCTGTGAAAAATTCAACATCATTTTTTTATAATTTTCTTTTATAGTAAGTTATATGATCTGATGAAAATAGTATCTTTAGAAAGACCATTTAACCCCTTAAGGACGGAGCCAAATGTACACGTTGTGAACAAAACAAAATTTAAACAAAACCTGGCATTTGTGCTACATGTCTGTCCAACCGTAATTTCATATTAAATGCACCCATCCTTATTATACATCGTTTTATTCAGGTGAAACAGGGCTTTAATTTAATAATCAAATTTTTAGCTATGAAACAATTTAATATGAAAAAAATGGGAGAAAATACGATTTTTTTTATTTTTTTAGTTCTACATGACATTTTAACTGTCTATGTCATAATACGGTTTGCTTTTACTGCAATAAAATACACATATTTGGAAAATTATATTCAGCAAAGTCTCACGTGTAAAACAGTACCCCCTATGTACAGGTTTTATGGCGTTTTGGGAAGTTACAGGGTCAAATATAGCACGTTACATTTGAAATTGAAATTCGCCAGATTGGTTACGTTGCCTTTGGGACTTTATAGTAGGGTATGTCCAGTGTTTTTTAGTAGCCATTTGGTCACAAAACACTGGCCAAAGTTAGCGTTAGTATTTGTTTGTGTGAAAAATGCAAAAACCCGCCAATTTTGGCCAGTGTTTGTGACTAAGTGGCTACTAAAAAAGACTGGACATACCCAGTTTGCAATACCTTGGGTTGTCTACTATTGCAAATTGTATGCCATCATAGGGGTAATTTTCATTCTTGGGCTACCATAGGGTCTCAAAGGCACCGTAACCAATCTGGCGAATTTTAACGTGAAAAAAATGAAACGCAAACCTTATATTTGACGCTGTAACTTTTGAAAACACCATAAAACCTGTACATGAGGGGTACCGTTGTACTCGGGAGACTTCGCTGAACACAAATATTTGGGTTTCAAAACAGTAAAAAGTATCGCAGCAATAATATCGTCCGTGTAAGTGCAAGTGCTGTTTGTGCATGAAAAAGGCAAAAAAAAAAAAGTCACTTTTACTGGCGATATCATCGTTGTAATACATTTTACTGTTTTGAAACACTAATATGTGTTCAGCAAAGTCTCCTGAGTAGAACAGTACTCACCGTGTACAGGTTTTATGGTGTCTTGGAAAGTTATAGGGTTAAATATAGTGCTAGCAAATTAAATTCCCTATACTTTCGGCATGGGTTGTCAGGCAGGTCCCGCTAATTGTAATTAATTAAGATACCTAATTATGTAAAATTATTACATAAATATATATATGTAGAATTAATATGTATATATACACGTATATATTTTTTATTTATATATAGATATATGTATATATGTATATATTTATGTATGTAGATATATTATTTCGTTCTAAGTGTATTTTGATATAAATATATATTAATATCACAATACAGTTAGAACGAAATAACACATCTATATATTTAATTTTTTTTTTTACTTTTTTTAATTTTATTTAACGTATTTAGATATATATATATATATATATATATATAATATAAAAAAATTCAATATCAATTATATATTTAATCAGTATCAGTCTACATGTAATTTTATAATATATTAATAGTAAAATACACCTAGACAGTGTGTGTGTATAAAAAAAAAATATATATATATATATATATATATTTATTTATTTTCTAAGTATACTTTTTTTTTACACTTTTTCATTTATTTTATTTTTATTTTCAGCCAGCAGGGGGACCACCTGTCATTACAGGCAGCCCCCCTGCTGGCAATGCAGGAGGCAGCCTACCCGGCCATGTGATTGTGAGGTCCTCGCAAGGACCTCACTCTCACATGGCCGGGGGGCACCGGAGGAGGAGGAGGATCTGCCGCGGGGGGGGGATGGGGGGGGCTCCCTGGGTAAGTAATGAAAGCCCGTAGGGCGTACAATTACGCCCGGCGGCATTTAGAGCCGCCTAGAATAGGGCGTAATTGTACGCCCTCCGGTCTTAAGGAGTTAATGGTGAGAAAAACTGTATATAATAATATGTGTGGGTACAGTAAATGAGTAAGAGGAAAATTACAACTAAACACAAACACCGCAGAAATTTAAAAAACAGCCCTGGTCCTTAATGGTAAGAAAATTAGAAAATGGTCTGGTCACTAAGGGGTTAACAGAGTTGCCCAGGACTATGCAAGTTAAACCATTTACATTTTTGGTCTCACTGGTACCAGTGCATTATTAAAAGTGGAAAAGTTTAATTACTGGATTACGTTGTCCCCGTACATACATAACATACTTGGTAGGGATTACTCTACCCATGCACAGTTACTCAGAATAATTTTGTAAATTATGTGAAGTCTTATAGTCCCACTTTAAATAAGCACCATAGCCTACTGTGAGGATTATATTGCTAAAGCAAACTTCTATGTGCACTTTGGCTCAACAGAAATCAAACACATAAAAGTGTCATTACGTGCATGTTTGTGCCTCCGTACAAATCATTCAAATGCAGCCATTATGCCCTAAGGTATCCAGAGCTGCTGGATATTTTATTCAACTCTCCCCTCCCAAAGACAAAAATTAATTTACCAGACTTCGATCTTTTTTTCTTTTTTTTCTTCTTCTTGGATTTAAGGCTTAAGAAATCTTTTGACTTTTCTTTTGTCTTTTCCTTGTCATTAACTGAAAAGAAAGTTACATGCGATCATGATTATTTTAATAAATCAAACTATAGTAAAAAGGAGACCATTTCCCAGGTTTACTTTTCTCTGGTGTTTGCTCTGAACGGTGTTACTGCACATGGGAGGGGGGAGCAGGAGACCAAAAAAAAAAAAAACACAACACAACTCCTACTTTGATCTTTTGAAAAGTTCGACAGATCTTTCAATATAGGGTACGCCAAATTTAATGAAAGCCACTAAGGCCTGTAATATTGGCAGTCAAGGACTGACCATAGATTTTTAAAGACAGGGCTTACCAGTTAATATCCCCCATTGGCCTACCATGCTTGGAAACGCACCATCTACTCTACGTTATTTGAATGTCATTCTCCTTTAAAGAGTAGACTTATCAAACACAAGTGTAACTAAGGTTTGTTTTCCTTGTTCAGAAACTGACAAGTAACAAGCCAACTGCTATCCAATACTGCAGCCCAAAATATCACAGGAAATAGACCGCTTAGCTTTTAAATATTGAGAGATTACCATATTTTTCGCTCTATAAGACACACCTTTCCCCCCCCCTCAAAAGTAAGGGGAAATGTGTGTGCGTCTTATAGAGCGAATGTGTACATTTACTTACCTGTACTGTAGCGTGGGCCGGTAGAATAGCGTGCACCACAGTACAGGAACTTTAATTTTTGTTTCCGGTCGGAATGAAAGGAAGTGCGCACTTTTCAGTCAGGCCAGAAACTGAAATTTAAGTTCCTGTACCGCGGTGCGCGCTGTTCTGCCCACGCTACAATACAGGTGAGTAAATCTACCGGGAACCAAGGGGTAAGAGGGGCACTAAGGGGGGAACACCATCGGACTAGGGGAGGGGAAGGGGGGAGAGAACACCATCGGGCTAGGGGAGAGAACACCATCGGGCTAGGGGAGAGAACACCATCGGGCTAGGGGAGAGAACACCATCGGGCTAGGGGAGAGAACACCATCGGGCTAGGGGAGAGAACACCATCGGACTAGGGGAGAGAACACCATCGGACTAGGGGAGAGAACACCATCGGACTAGGGGAGAGAACACCATCGGACTAGGGGAGAGAACACCATCGGACTAGGGGAGAGAACACCATCGGACTAGGGGAGAGAACACCATCGGACTAGGGGAGAGAACACCATCGGACTAGGGGAGAGAACACCATCGGACGAGGGGAGAGAACACCATCGGACTAGGGGAGAGAACACCATCGGACTAGGGGAGAGAACACCATCGGACTAGGGGAGAGAACACCATCGGACTAGGGGAGAGAACACATCGGACTAGGGGGAGGGACTAGGGGGAGAACACCATGGACTAGGGGAGAGAGAACACCATGGACTAGGGGAGAGAACACCCGGAGGGGGGAGAAACACCATCGGACTAGGGGAGGGACACTATCGGATCTAGAACACTGCATCGGACGAAGTGGGGAGAACACTATGGACGAGTGGGGGGAGAACACTAAGGGCCAGTGGGGGAAGAAACTATCGACGAGTGGGGAACACTATCGACGAGTGGGGAGAACACAGACTGAGGAGAACACTGCTCGGACGGGGAGGAATCGGGGAGAACACGAAGAAACACCAGGTGTGGGGAGAACACTATTGGACAAGGGGGAGGGGGGGGTTAAAGATCACAATGGGACAGGAAAGGGTGGTAAGGAACACTATGGGACCAGGGGGTGTTAAGAAACACTATGGGACAGTTTGTTCAGAATATTTTTTTTCTTGGGTTCCTCCTCTAAAAACTAGGTGCGTCTTATGGAGCGAAAAATATGGTAATTGATATATTAGAGCTTCACACATCCAATCTATTAAGTGATGAGAAAAGGTATACTATAATGTGACTTGCGTAAACCATTTTTAAAAAGTTACACATTCCTGAGCACTTCAAGTTTAAACCTTTGCCTGCACTTTAATACTACAGTTTCAACATGATGCTTACTTCCATCTGACAGCCTTTCTGGCTTACGATGAGCTTTTTGGATCTCATTCTCCTTGCTTTTTTCCCTGAGGGATGGACGGTGGGAGTGGGTACTATTTGAAGCAGGTGTTGAATGCCGCCTCCTTTCATTTAGCTTGTCTTGCGGGGAACTTCTAAGTGACAACTGAAGTGAGGTGTCTGAATAAAGGACAGATAATAAATGCAGAATACATTTAACTTAAGTAGTTTTGTCTTTTTCCTACAGAGAAAAAAAACAAACAAAAAAACGGTATCCTGTAACTAGCATTTTTGACTAAACCTCTCATGTGTTGGTCAACACACACTGGCAACCACATGGGCACAAAATGTAAAGGTCTATTTGACATGCTGTACATAGACAAGACAGATGTCATTTTTCAGTTAACCATTTAAACAATGCTTTTAATATTAAAAACTAATTACCTTTCACAGCATTACCTTCAATTGAAATAGAATGCCAATTCTTAAAATTGTAAGGAAATAGATATACCCAAAAAACTAAACAAAAAAACAAACCAACCCATTTTAAAATGGAGTTAAAGAAATGCTACAGAAGCTATTTTCTTGTTATCATATATTTTACAAAACTAATGCAGGAAAATAAAATGCTTTCACATGTTCCATAGCCACCTTTTGGACTCCATTATCGTTGTTCTAAAAATGTACAGGGTACATTTTTAGTAATGAATATGTGCTTTGTTTAGGGATAAGAATTAGATCGGTTCTTACTGATACAGCAGTAAACAAATGAAGAAGAAGAAAAAAAAAAAAAAAAAGTTACGGTACACTGAAAAACACACGATCAACTGAAAAATCAGAGACCGAACTATAGATCAAAAATCGCTTTTCACTTGTGATAGAATTTTATTACGGTGGATTTCAATAACAATTTTAATCAAAGTCAAAGTGCAGGATTCCTTCCCCCCCGCCCACAGAGATGGTTGGCCATTTTCTGTTTATTATTTATAAAACACCAACACGCTCAAACATCCTCATCTACATTGGACAAAACGGACAAATGTATAAAAGTGTTTTCTAAATTGTTAAAGGGACAGAGACTGCTACCAGACACAAATATTATACTTATGTCAAACAATACATAGTTTTGATATTAAACCACAAGACGGCACCAGGGCCTGCTTAGCATCAGAACCGTTGCAGTGTCCTGTATGTATGGTTAGAGCGCCACCTTTAAACAACCAATTACACAGCCAGGTCTGCACTAGAAGGCAACTAAACCAAGTTTCCAAGTTAGAAAGGGTCAATTAAAATAAATATATAATCCAACAAAAAAAATGGCGGTGCATTTCTATAACCCTAGTTTTTATTCCCCCAAGTTATGAATACATCTTTAAATAAATTATTAAAGTAATAAGAGTTCAATAGTGTTTATGAATGATTCCATAGAAGGGAAATTTCACTTTAAAGTCCAGAATTATAAAGAACCAAAACTACAAGGGATTTATTCATGTATACCAAGCTACTTATTCTTTTATATTGGCATTACTACAGTTTCTACTCTGAATGTTAACTCAAACGTGACTTAGTTTTGTTTTTACAATCACAGATTAAATCTATACATGAGCATGCAGTCACCCCGCCAGCACTCTTGGATCTAGACTTGAGGTATGAATGGTGCACGTAGAGGTGCTTCAGATCTCCGAGCAGACGGCAATTGGACTAGCACAGTATATAGATCAAGTTTACTTTTTAAAGGGACACCGTGTCCTGTTCGTCACTAAATATGGTTGGGCTATATACCAGTGCCAATTTAGTTACTGTAACCAACCTATATTGTTCACTGGACAGGTTTGCATAACAATTTATATTCAGATGTGGGAGGGAGACAGGAATAAAGTAATATGCAGAAAACCATTTTTCTAGTCACCAGGCTTTTCGTGAAATACATTTACACCCATTGTGTTCTGACTCATAGTTAACTACAATAAATTAAAAGATATCAAAAAAAACAAACAAAAAGTTACAAGACAATCTAATGTTAGACTTAATATGTCTACCAAGTATGCTGAATTTTGCAACCACATCATTAGCGTTGCTGTACTACCAACCTCATCTACATTAACATATAAACTTTATAAAGGGACACCACCTAAAATTTACACTTCTAATTTCAGAGTACCAATTTGTAAAAAAAAATCTTAAGCAAAGCAGATAAGACCTTTAACATTCACCATTTGTATGTAGGAATCCCTTTTGCAGTATGCCTCTACCTGGCACAGCCACCCTTACCTTATTCACAGCAGTGTGTGACTTAATGAGGTAGAGTTGGCTAGAGGGATGTGGCCAACAACTAAGTGACCATACCGACCATCTAAAAAAGAAGGTGGGCCACTGGGCACCCCTGTTTTGGGAAAGATTTGCATTTGGTGAGAGGTGGTTTGCAGTAATGTCAAACAATGATCCATTTGAACTACAGATGTAACTACACAATAAAATGCACACACAATGACTGCAGATGAAGTTTTTTTTTTGTTTTTAATGAATGGCATTCTATAAAGGCCCCGAAGTGGTATATTTACTGAAAAAATTTAAAGTCTATATAGCAGTTCTGTTATTTTACCCTAAAAAGTTTGTAATTTGCTATCTTATTTCCTACAATTCACTGTTTAGTAAATAATCCAGATTACTGCTTGTGCTTTATTGATGGCGTGCAAGTTAAAGTTCGAAGATAAGCTGCTGTACAGTGTCCCTTTAATGACAAGATTACGGTAGAACCATTATCTAGGACTAAAAAGGAACCACAGGACAAAAAGCAAGTGTGCTTACGCAGAGAACCAGAAGTGGTCCGTCTCCTCTTTGTAGTGTCTTGACTGGCCTTTTCGTGAGCTAAAGAGCCTCTTGTTTGCATAGGTCTGGTCACAGTGGACTGATCATGCTCTGCTTTCTCAACTCCATGAAAATACTTCATATGGTAATGTAGCAGTTTTGCTTTGCGAAAAGATTTTGAGCAATCCAAAAACTTGCACTTAAACCTGTTGGGGTCCAATTCCATTGACACAGCTTTGGGAGCTGGATTATCTGTTTTCTTCAAAGTATTTGTTACTGCAAGAACAAAATAGGAAGGAAAAAAAAAAAACACAAAAAGAAAAGAAAAATAAATAAAAAAGAAAGAAAAAACAAAAAAGTCCTTAAAGAACTTAAAGTCAAAAAGATAAACATACTAAAAAAGAAAATTATATAAATAAAAAAAGGAAAAAAAAATAAAATAAAAAAAATTGTATTCAGCGATTATCCCCCTTCCACCCCAAAGTGTTCTCACTAAGGGAGCTATAAAAAGTTCCCACAATGGCTTCCAACCATGACAGTCCAGCACTCGATATTGATAAACTACAACTCTAAAGGTATTTTAGTGCAACAGCACTTATTATGAATACCAAGTAAAATGGTATCATTAGCAATTGAGAGGCTCAAAGAGTGGCAACAGCAAGCTGCTCCTCACAATGTGCATCCTACAACTTTTCAGCTCTATGAAGTCCTATATCTGCATCCAAGACAAGGAAGAAAGTAAAGAGTACAGACTGCATCCAAAACCTTCAAGAGCTGAGGCAGCAGCTGGAGAGTGTGCAGTGCAAGCCATGGCTTTAGGCTCTTGAGCAAGTAAATTAAAATTAAATTAAAAAGGAAAATCCAACAACAAAACACACCAATGTATGATTCATTGTAACAGTTTAGATTTTATTAATGACACGGAGGCTACTATTATGCTCTCTTACTTTATTCCTCAGCAGCAAAGAGAAATATAAAACTGAAAAAGAGAAAATGTAAATATGAAATATAATAATAGGTACAACCAGATCTGCCTAGTAACAGGGCAGCCAATCAGCTTAGTAGGAACAGTCCATAAATGTCTTGCTTGGTACTTCCACTTCCTCTTTCTTTGCTGCTGTCCTCAGACCAGCTAAGTATAGTTTTACCTCCTGTATATTGATCTGTATTTTGATTGTCAGGGTGATTTTTTGCCCTGATTATTTATATTGCTTATTGTGGCTTAGGCTCTTGTGATTGTATTGTGTTGCGTTTTATTGTATTATTTGTTTTCTCTCCCCTTTGCCCGGTCTCCCTGCTTGTGCTGTATTCCTGTCAGCACAAGCTGGGATCCGCGGCTCTCAGGGGAAGTGTGTTTGCACTTGGAGCTTCTGGCTCCCTGTTCCCTACTCTACCCTTGTGGCCGCGTTCTGCCAGCCCGATCAGTCTCCTCGCACCCACTGGTGCGAGGGAGTTCCTGGCCTCGTGTGTACCACGCGCTCCCCGGCCATTGGCGGGGAAGGAGCTCCGGGTACCCGCGGCGCGCTCTTCTCACGGCAGCCATCTTGGATTATCGGCACGCACGTGGCTGGGTCTGCTCGGCGGGTCGGCTCCCTCCTTACCTCCCCTTTCGTTTTCCCTTTCTGTGCAGGTATTTGTTGTGGGTTACTCAACCCCCGTTAGAATGAAAATATTCTAACACAAACAAACCTATCATTAACTGTATTACTGTTCCCTGTGAGGATTTTTACAGTACATTTAAATTTTGTCTTGGGTTCACCCTTCCTGCTCTATCATGCAGGCCAGAGGTGAGGAGTCTGACAGCCCCAGCTACCCCATTATGGACCCCTTGCAAACCCCTGTCACCACGCAGAGGGCCTTGGCTTCGGCCATGGGATCTGTATCTTCATCCCTGTCTCAGACCATTCAGCAGGCGTTGTCCCAACCCCTGCCTCCCTCTGTGGTACCCAATCCTCAGCCTGGGCTGCAGCCTCAGCTGGGCTGCAAAGCGCAGGCTAAACGGAAAAACGTCTGATATGATGCAGGTGAAACCTGCCCTGACTGACGTGCCTATGGCCGTCCAAGATGGCGCACTACCGCGCAAGAGAGCGGCTGGCCGGGCAAAATCGGCCAGAAAATGGAAAAGGGTGCGTGCCCATGTTGATAGATCTGACACAGATCAGAGTGAGGAGTCGTGCTCGGATGCCCATGAGTACACCTCTTATGAGGAAGGGGGCTCCGATACTGAGGCGGGGTCTGACGCTTCGGCGCCACCTCCGGGCGAGGGGCAAGACATGTGCGATCCGCAGGGTTACCCCCGGTTCGATCCTGAGGATCTTCGCCATCCCCGCTCAACGGAATGGGACCCGCCCAAGCATATAGCTAACTACCTAGTCCTCCGCATGCGCACTCCTCTGTCCAAGGAGGGGCACAGCAAACTACGGGCTGAACGCCCAAGGCCCTCAGTGCCTAATGCGGCATGCAAGACGCCAGAGGTTGACCCTCAGATTATTCAGTTCCTGGCAAAAACGGACTGGGAACCCAAGAAGGGACTGGAGTTCTCACTCCATAATTGCCAGGACAAAATATTAGACCCCCTGGGGCCCACTGCCAAGCTATATGAGCTATTAGAGGCAGCTAAAGCGGGGGACAAACCCCTGGATTTTGATGAGGCGATAGGATGGGTACAGAGACTGATTTGCCTTCTTGGCAACGCTAACACGGCCATGTCGGCCAAACGCTGCAAGGCGATCTTGCTCAAGATTGATCCAAAACTAGTAAATCTAGCGGTGAAAGAACCGGGTGCTGCCGCCAAGGGTATGCTATTCGGGGAGTCCTTTGTTAAGGACCTGGGCTCCTTTGTGCGCACCTTCACCGCCCTGGACAAAGCCCAGTCTAACTTAAAACGGGTCTTTAGCCCAAAGGATTTCCACGGGGCCAGGAGCCGCACGCCCGGCCGTGGAGCTTGAGGTCCCTCACGGACTCACAGATGTTCCTTTACTGCCCCTCGGGCCTACCAAGATTACAAACCGGCTCCTTTCTTTCCTTCACGCGGGAGACCGTGGCAGAATCGAGGAGGACGTGGTCAACCCTCTTACAGATGCCCTTACGGTAAGTACCCCCATATGGGCGTTTTCACATTCAAACGTGGGTGGCAGACTGGCACTGTATTTCGATATGTGGGGAATGATCACCACAGATATGTGGGTTCTGAATACGGTCAGGGGTTTCCGCCTAGATCTGTTATCTCCCCCGTCCAGGTTTTGACGCCACAGGAACTGAGCTTGCCAGCAGAGCAGTCAGAGCTCATTGCCAAGGAGATCTCGGAACTTCGGGTCAAGCGGGCAATACAGGAAGTCCCGTACGACCACCCGGGGTTCCTAAGCAACCTGTTCCTTGTTGCCAAGAAGGGCGGAGGTGTTCGACCAGTTATAAATCTCAAACACCTCAACGAATTCCTCCGCTACCATCATTTCAAGATGGAAGGCATTCATTGCCTCAGGGACCTGCTTCGGCAAGGAGACTGGATGGTCAAACTGGGCCTCAAAGATGCTTATTTGACTATTCCAATGGCAGAAGAACACTGGGACTTATTGCACTTTACGTGGCAAGGACGTCGATGGAGGTTTACCTGTCTGCCCTTCGGTCTCTCTTCAGCACCTTGGTGCTTCACAAAAGGTGATGAAACCGGTGGTGGCGTTCCTCAGGTCTCGGGGAGTACGCATGATTATCTACCTGGACGACATACTGATTATGTCCGAGACCCCGACCAACTTCTACAGCATCTGAGCTGGACGGTGGATCTTCTGGAAAGCTTAGGTTCCATGGTGACCCCCGACGCAGAAAATAGAATTTCTGGGTTTCGAAGTCGATTTGGTCGCCCAGTTCTCGTTCTTTCCAGAGGCCAAGCTAAAGGCTATGAAGAAGGAAATAAGACGTACTCTACGGACCACCAGTCTCTCCGTACGACAACTGGCGAGGGTCATTGGCCTTTTGGCCTCCTCCATTCAGGCGATTTTTCCGGGACCCCTGCATTATCGGGCCCTGCAACGTCTGAAGGGATCCCACCTTCGCTCGGGCAGTTCGTATGAAAGCGAACTATGCCTGGACAGAGACTCCAAGGAGGAACTACGGTGGTGGTTGGATCACATGGAGGCATGGAATGGTCGAGCAATCTTCGGCACCGCCCCAGATATGGTGATAGAATCGGATGCCAGCCTGCATGGTTGGGGCGCTCGCTGTGGAAATGTCTCCACAGGTGGCAGATGGTCCAAAATCGAACCGACACTACACAAACTGTCTGGAATTGCTGGCGGGATCATTCGCTATTCGCAGCCTGTCTCCAACTCTGGGAAAATGCTGCGTCCTTCTGCGCATGGACAATGTGTCCGCGGTCAGATATATAAATCACCTTGGTGGCACGAAGTCAAAACAACTGGCGAATCTGGCGAAGGACTTCTGGCAGTTCTGCCTCCACAGCGCGGTGTCGTCACGGCCGAACACATCCCGGGCTTGGACAACGAATGGGTGGACTGAAATTCGCGATACTTGAAAGACTCAGGAGATTGGCATCTGCTACCTTCGATCTTTCGACAGATAGATCACCTATGGGGCCCGTTACAACTGGACTTGTTCGCATCCAGACTGAACGCTCAACTACCCCAATACTTCAGTTGGAGACCGGATCCATCAGCCATGACGGTGCATGTGTTCCTGCAGATATGGCCTCGGGGTCGTCACTTTGCGTTCCCCCCCCCCACCCCCCCTTTCAACCTGATCTCTCGGACGCTGGCATACTTGTCCAGACAAGGGTGCACGTTGGTGGTGATAGTTCCCCTATGGCAGACTCAGTCTTGGTTCCCTTGTCTCTTGGAGATGGTGGCAGATTGCCCATGACTGATCAGGATGCGACCAGAGGTGCTTCTAGATCCGGATGGGAACTCGCACGAATTAGTGGACCAGGACCTGCTCCAGCTCACGGTTTGGTTGATTACGGGGGATCCTGGTGCGTCTCGGACGTTCCGCAGGCTACTACAAGACTCCTGGAGAATGCCTGGGCACCAGAACAGTTTACAAATCTGCATGGCGTGTGTGGTCTGGCTTGTGCTTGGGAAGACTGCTGGATCCCGTTTCTGCCCCTCTGAAGGAGGTGCTCAGTTTTTTGACTACACTTTTTGAATCTGGTTTGGCCTACCGCACTATTAATGTTTATAGATCGGCCATCTCGGTATTGACGGATCACCGGTTGGACAACATTCTCTTGTAAGTCGACTCTTGAAGGGTATTCGTTACTCTACGCCTCCGAAATCCAGATATTCATAATTTTGGGATGTTAACGTAGTGCTGGGCTTCTTGGAACCGTGGCCCCTTAATGAGGAGCTGTCGCTGAGGCAATTATCCTGGAAACTGGTTATGCTTCTGTGTATCCTTTCATGCAAAAGGGTTTCAGATGTCAGGGCTTTGGACTGGAACGCGTTATCCTTCACCCCCGAAGGAGTGTCGTTTAACATCTCTAGGAGGACCTCAAGGTAAGTGTTAACTTTTTTTTTCCTCTTGATTTATGACGTATATGGGTCTATTTAGGTGTTCTTGCATAGCAAGACCACTTATTGTTATCTCACATATATATTATTATTCTTATTATAGCAAAATTTGCCACCCTAACTCCTCCCACAGCTTTTACACTACATAGACAAAAATTTACCAAAACGTGCAGATTGTTCCCGATTGGATTGCTATTACTTTGTGGAACGTTTCGCCGAATGGTTCACGGAATATCGTCGTTCTTGTGGCGAAATTTGTCCCATAGGAATGAATGGCAAAGCTAGAGTGGGAGCTGGCAAAAGCTGAAAAATCAGGACATGATTTCTAAACTGCCACCACTCCCTTATTTTCAGGCCCACCTACACAAATCTTATATCAAAATGTTCAGCTATCCCTGCTGCCACTAAACATGTCAACGGCTAAGCCATAGTCCTGATAGTTTTCACAATATAATCATTTGTTTGCAACTAATGCCGTCCATTGACATTCATTGAAACTTCACTCTACAAAGCTCAAATTTGAAGTGCAATTTCTAAACTGCGACTGTGCCTTCACTTTTAATACTTCAGAGACATACTATGCATCAAAATGTAGGTCTGGGTCTTGTGATTCTCACAATATAAAGCTCTTCGCTGTAGGATTTATAGTTTTTAAAATACGACCGTTTGAAGATGGCAACCGCCAAAATACTCTGACCTGTGTCAGGCTGCAGCAGCAAGTGATGTCATAGACAGGGCCTTTTGAACACCTGCTAATGTTTTTATAAATGTATGGTTTAATGTAACTGTGCAACAACGTTGCAATTAAATGTGCTATATAAATGATAACAGTTACTCCGCCCACTCCAGTTGTAGACTACTGGTGGAGGCAAGAACACTTCACACAATTTCCCCAGAAATTGTAGCTTTTCTAGTTACTTATGTGTTTCATGACAGTTGGTGTATATAGTCCTACAGGCCAGATTGTCAGGATATGTTACATTCAGATCCGGAGTTTAGATTTTACCTACTATTTCTCTGTTTTACAACTTGATTTCGTTGTGATGACGTCTACCTTGTTGGAGATTGTTCTTTCCTGATGTGGATATTTTGTTTGGGTCTTCGTTTCAGAAGGCAAAGAAGAGGAAGTGGAAGTACCAAGCAAGACATTTATGGACTGTTCCTACTAAGCTGATTGGCTGCCCTGTTACTAGGCAGATCTGGTTGTACCTATTATATTTCATATTTACATTTTCTCTCTTTCAGTTTTATATTTCTCTTTGCTGCTGAGGAATAAAGTAAGAAAGAGATAGCATAATAGGAGCCTCCGTGTCATTAATAAAATCATGACTTTACATCATGTTAATAGTAAAATCTGGGAATTCAGTGATTTGAAGTAGTCATGCTACCTGGATTTCTGTGTGAGCTGCA
Organism: Pelobates cultripes; assembly: GCA_933207985.1. Lineage (NCBI taxonomy): Eukaryota > Metazoa > Chordata > Amphibia > Anura > Pelobatidae > Pelobates > Pelobates cultripes. The sequence continues at coordinate 40,268,792 of OW240916.1, forward strand.
AAAGTTTCTGACTGGCTGTCAATTCTGCACAATTATAAAAAAAAAAAAAATTCTCACAGTGTGCTATTAATTAGCTTAGAGTGGTCAGCTGACATGATCAGCCAATGAATGGAGACCATATCGGCAACCAGCTTCTGTAAAAACTGGAATCAGCAGTCTGGTGTCTCTGAGCCAAGTGGGTACTTACTAAATGGTTTGCCTCATTACCGGGATACTGGGCCAGAATACTCCAAAAATCATACCTACTACAGCAGGTTGTAGCAGTTATGATGCTTGGAATAATCATTTGAGATAGTTTTCCCTTAATGTAGTCTTCAGGACAGTTCTGCATTTTTGTTAAAATTCATACATATCTGAAATGGTAGGAAGCCACTTTAAGATAATGAGAAGTGCTAGTCAAGGTCCTTACACTAAAGTAGCATTATAGACATTTTCAGAGCAAATCTAACAGACAGGGTTTTCGTTTTCACAGGGAGATCTGGGGGAACAGGCTCAAAATCTTGGACAAATTGAAAATAAATGTTTGTGAGGTGATCCAGTCACCGCAACTCTATAAATAGAATAAAAGCGTATACTCACTCAAGTTAAATCCACCCTTTTACAACAAACTGTAAAAACAGGTTCCAATATTTATGACAGACAATTGCTTTGAACTCCATTTTTACAGACTTTTAAAAAGTTTTTTCTTAGAGACACTAAGCACCAAGACAACTTTAGCTTAATACAGCAGTTTGTGTATAGATCATGCCCCTGAAGTCTCACTGCTCAATTCTCAGCCATTTAGGAGTTAGATCACTTTGTTTATGCAGCCCTAGACAACAAGGTTTAATTTAGAATCTCTTATCTCATACACACAGAAGACTCCTGCAGGCCAATAACAGAGCAGGAGGCATCTCTGTGAGAGTATAAACAGAGCTACAGACAAAGTAAACACTTTGTGATATCAGATCGGATAGAAAAAGCAAACCATTTTTTTCCCCTTTAAACAGTCAGACTCAACTAGTAGAGGTGTGGCTAGAACTGCATAAACCGAAATAAAAGTGAACGCTTAAAAAGGATAAGAATAGCGCAGTGAGAGGACAGGGATATAGCTATAGACTGAATTTGCGTCGTTACGCTTAACTTGCTTTGAGGATCCCTTTAAGGAAGAGTACCAAAAAAAGTGTTAAAAATGTATTAACCATTCCCTTTAAAATTTAGCTAGTTTTAGGCACTCACTGTTGTGATTAGGTTTGTTGGTGTAGTCTTTATTTTAAAAACCACAAGTAGAGCTCTGCTAATTCTTAAACTGGAAAAGAAACCACTTTAAAAACAGAAGCAATAAAAAGAACAAGCAGGGTTTGGCACAAAATTCATCAGGAAATGGAGAGAGATCCACATCCCCAACATTGAGATTTCCAAAGTGTGTACCATAAAACACTTATACCGTGGAAGAACAACAGACATAAGCGGACAGACAAGAACTGATGGCAATGACGCACGAATGATTACTAGACACTGAAGCAAATACATATACGGTCACTAAAGCAAGAGTAAGTAAGCATCTAGCCACAAGTATGTTACATAAACAAATTAATAGAACAGCATGCAGAGAGACTAAAACAGGAGCTCTAAGCGCTTGGCTTACAAATACATTTAAAAACACCAAAATAAATTTAGTCAGTACATTCTTCCAAACATTTCTAAATAATTATGAAAGTTACATTATGTTTATGTTCACAAAAAACAAAACAAAAACAAGTAGGAAGTCAAACACCAAGTACATTTTAAATTGATCGCATAAGGGCTTGATGATAATCATGAGTAAACCTAAACAGTGATGTAGACAACAGTATAGAAAGAAAAACAAGTGCTTTAATTTGCAAACAAAGTGCCATTTGTGCAACAGACATTGCAAAAATTCAGCCTGGAAGCAGTTTTGGGCTCTGCTGTATGCCCACTGTGAAAATCTACTAGATGGCAATAAATACCATTTGATTTTCAATTATTCATATTACTTAAAAGCCTCTCTATAAGCCGGTCACACAGACTAGAGAGTCATCAAATACAGTTTATGCTCATGGCTGTGTGACAGATTGGTTACTCATGCAGGTTCTTTAGGTTAATTAGGTTCCCCACCCTTTACAATAAATTTAATAAAGCTTTTTAATCACCATTTTGCAGCTTCAAGACTCCTTCAGCACTGCTCACATCGAGGAGCATTTAGGACCTAATGAGCATAAGCAGCGAGCATTCAACGCTTCATAGGAAAGCATTGATCCAATGCTTTCCTATGGGGGCTTTTACATCATGTAACAGTTTTACTCAGTCAGAGCAGTGAAAAGAACCTTAAATAATCCCCACTACCCCCAGGACCACTGCACCCAGACTACTTCATTGGGCTATTATAGGAGTCCTTTTACAGAAATCGTGTACATATTGCATCTGACAGGGGAGCATGGATTACGAATTGGTCTCAGATTAGCATAAAGCACAAAGGCAGGCGTATTATTGTAGGAGACAGAGAGAGCATTACACAAACAGCCAAGTGCACCTATCAGTTTTGTGCTTTGAAAAGGCAATATTGTGCATGGTCTTTACAAAAAGGTGCTAAACAAATAAAATAAAATGGCTTACAGGGTTCTCTACTGTATTTAGCAGAATGGTCAGATCGTGGATTCCGCTTCATCGCAGCTAAGGGGAAAAACCCAGACAAAAAGAAATTATCACCGGTGGTTGCTTTTTCAAATTTTAAACTCTGCAGCAATCTACCCCTATGGAATAAAATGCAAATTGCATATGTGCAACGTTATTAAAGTTAAATATAGTTTCTCTAAAAACCACAACATAGAATATAAACACACATAAACTAATTGTGCATTATATTTGTATGTTACAGGCAGTATTCCACCCAAAGCCACTTACAGCTCTCTATATGCATGTTAAAGAATCCTCACTATCAAAGACATCACTATAAAAAAAAAAAAAAAAATTATTTTTTAATGATTACATACATAAACACACACATATACATATCTATACACACACATATATACATACATACACACACATATATACATACACATATGATATAGAATAAGATGGTTTGTAGCGATGTAGCTTTAGGAATAATTGGTTGAGGTGTGCCGAAACCGACGTATGCTGTAGACCGGTAAAAAGTGGGCTTACATAGAGGAAATATGAACAATGGGAGTGGAGGGTGGGGCTATTCGTCTGACCAACAAAGGTAAGTAGGGAAAGGGGTGAGTCCCTTTTATAGGTCTATAGCCCCTCCCACAACTTCAGGCCATGACTTCTAATATGTGTTCGGGGCATTCTCATATGATATAGAATAAGATGGTTTGTAGAGATGTTGCCTTAGGAATAATCGGTTGAGGTGTGCCGAAACCGACGTATGCTGTAGGCCGGTAAAAAGTGGGCAAGAAGACATATTAATGCAAAATATTATACAGGATCATAGTGCATTTGTTAACCATCAGGTAGACATTTTAATGAAAGCTTCCTAATTCCTGAATCGGCTGTGGTATGCAAGTCGCATAAGCCTATGATTCACAGTGGCCCCGTGTCTTAACGTGTGCTGGGATGTCTTGGCTATAGGCCGTGGAGGCTGCTCCTATCCTAAAGGAGTGCCCTGAGTAGTCGCTAGGGTTTAGTTCGAGCCCGGTGAATGAACTTACCTGTGGTAAGGACAGTATCATACAGCGACAGTAATGGTTCAGTGGTGCGTATGGTGGCGTGCCCAAGAACGTAACCAGTAGCTTAAAGGACCACTATAGTGCCAGGAAAACACTCGTTTTCCTGGCACTATAGTGCCCTGAGGGTGCCCCCACCCTCAGGGACCCCCTCCTGCCTGGCTCTGGAAGGGGGAAAGGGGTAAAAACTTACCTTTTTCCAGCGCTGGGCGGAGAGCTCTCCTTCTCCGTTTCGTCCCGTCGGCTGAATGCGCACGCGCGGCAAGAGCTGCGTGCATTCAGCCGGTCGCATAGGAAAGCATTATCAATGCTTTCCTATGGACGCTGGCGTGCTCTCACTGTGAAAATCACAGTGAGAAGCACGCAAGCGCCTCTAGTGGCTGTCAATGAGAGAGCCACTAGAGGATTAGGGGGAAGGATTAACCCATTAATAAACATAGCAGTTTCTCTGAAACTGCTATGTTTATAAAAAAAAAAAAAAAAAAATGGGTTAACCCTAGAAGGACCTGGCACCCAGACCACTTCATTAAGCTGAAGTGGTCTGGGTGCCTAGAGTGGTCCTTTAACCAAGCACCCTGCATTGCTTGTAAGGTATTAGGTTATATGCACTGGCTCGCCCATCTGACTCGTTTTAGTATTAGGAAGGGATCGGACATAGTGGTCTGTGTGGTTTAGAAGATAAGAGGTCAACAGGCACTCTTGTTTAAGAGGTTGGCCGCTGATACGGAGTTATTTTTTTTGGCCTGAGAAAGACGTTAAAGGCTTTGATAACTGCATTGTTGCATGGCTCGAAAGGTGCATGGTCGAGTGGTTCTGACACGGTTTGAACATTGTATGTCTACGGTCAGTATTTAGTTTTAGCGGGAACATCCGCTTGGCTATGTCTCTAAGTAAGGTATGGATAGGGTAGGAGGATAGGAAACCTTGTTGTTTGGGAAGGAGAAATACGTATAGTGTTGAATGCCCGTGAGATAAGTTTAACCTTGTTGTGCGAGAATTTTTAAACTTAAGGTGGCAAAAAGAGGCGAAGGCCATAAGTGGTGAAACCTCAAACCAGCTAAGTGATGGTCCGACATGAAACGTATTGTATAAGTGGAAAACCCTGTAGCAAGCGTGTTGAGTGCTGGTGGACAAGGCCAGTTTAGTCAGAGCCCGGCTATGTTGGCGAGGTTCATGTAATCCATGACCTTGACCATAAATGACACCCCTGCCATGGCGGCTGTCACAGCAGCTGCCTCAATAGTTTACCATTACATGTGGTTAAGAAAGTCCACCATATGTGTAGGTCTGACGTGGCTTGGTTGTCTAGGGACAGCCCCTGATCATCATGCGGGAGTGTGGAAAAAGCAAAGTGGTCTTAGATGAAAGCGTGGCCTGCGGTATGATGCGCATGGAAAAATTTAAGGAACCTGGTAGGGATTGTAGTTCCATGCGGTTGCAAGTACCAAGCAGGAGGTGGTAATTGGTGTTGTTGCGACTGTTCCTATGTCTCACGTGGTAACTTGTTGGCATGGATGCAGAGTCAAGTTGTATGCCCAGGAATGTAACGATAGTGTCTGGGTCTTCTGTGACCTTAGGGAATACTGGGACACACAAGTGTTCAGACATACTAATGGCTTCCTTGAAGCTTCTAGAGGGAAAGGCATTCCCTTTGACCAACAGAAATCATCTCGGGAGTGTATGACTGTGGGGCATCTGGATAGGTTTAACCATAACCAGCAAAGAGTTCAACGAATATATTGAAGATTGTGGGCTGCTCTTGACCCGAAAGTTAAGCGGGAGAAGAAATGTATAACTGCTGCCCATAAATGCCCTGTAAGTGCCAGTGTAGGTGGCAGTCTGAAATGAGTTTGTGATATCAGTTTTACTTACCTAGGCTACCCCCACCCCCGCTTGAGTGATAGCTGCAATGGTATGAACAGTGGTGGCGTACTGTAATGAAAACTCCTCTGAGGGTATAAGGTAGTTGAGACTTGAGGTAGCCGAGGTGTGAGGTGCAGATAAGTCTGATCAGTTACAGTGTGAGGGAAGATGGGATTGCGCCACGCTGTAAATGGTGTAGATCAGAAAGGCCCAGGTAGAAATCTTTCTGCCATTTCTTGGGCCATGAGTGTAATGCCAGCAAGTTAGGGCATTCTAGATTCCCCAAAAGTATATGGCAATACCTGTAAGGAAGGCCTTTAAAATTCAGAGATTAGGAAATCCACTAAATGTCTGGAAGGGTGATGAGTTCGAAAGTACTGGAAATGCATAATGTTTACAGACGTGAAGTAACGTTCGGGGTACATTTATTGGGACACATTGTTTTTGCATTTGCCCTGACATATTGAGAACATATCTGCAACAGTCTGCATGCACTGAAACTACATGTGCCAACATGGAAATTGTTGCAAATCTGGGATTTGCCAAAGAGAATGAGATGACCCAATTTGTCTGGTAGTTCTTTACGTCCTACCAGAGGTGCTAGAGCCTGGAGCCTGAAACGTGACCGTCCGCTGTGTTGGGACAAAATTGTCCTGTGGGACTAGCAATATCTCCAAGTGAAAGTGTGTTGACTCTAGCTGGAGTGTTAGGTAGAGAGAAATCCTTACCACCTGCTTGATACATACTAAAAAACATGAAGATAGCCATTATTATATGAACCCACAGTGTGCTAGTACTGGCTTGCTAGCTAAAGCCGCATGGCGTAACAATTAATCCTTTGTTTGGTGACAGGCGAGGCCCTGCTATTTGCCAAGTGGCTTGAGAGGCTCTTTCTATGCAATGGCGCAAGTGGCTTTTGGTATACAGCAGGCATAGATGCCAAGAAAGGAGAATACCTATTGGAAACCTACAGTCCCTAATTGCCAGTACGCTAAGGATATACCCAGGGGGAAACAGAAAATGTATGTATATACCACATGAGCAGGTGTATGTACCTATGATTAGATACCCTTACTGGTCGTAAGGGTTATTAATACCTGTATCCCGGAAGTGTAAAACAATGTATGAAAATTTAATATAGACATTTAAAAGCGTATACCCATATGTGTGTTATGCAAGTTTAATAGAGCAAAGTGCTCCGTCCCAATGTTTATTGTATGCTTGTAATGCCCCTGTTTGAAGGAAATTAACTTGTCGGGAGTGTTATATCATGTGTGATATGGAATACTACTGTACCCCAAAACATGAGTGTAGTGAACCATGACTGGCAGCTGAATAACCCAATATGTGAAAATACGTAATTGGAAGGCCTTATATTTTAAGCGTGCAAACATGCAAATATTCCGTATTAGACTCTGGAATCCTGCATAGTGCTTTAAATAGTATATGCATTCTTGGGTAAATTTACTGACAATACACATACATGTAACTAAATGCCTATGAAGGCAGGTATGCAGGAATGATTATATTATAGCAAGCATGACTTGTAAGGAAGTGTTATTGTGTAATTATAGTGGGAATGTTATGAGGGGAATAACCATATGTCTGAAAAGCCTGTAGTATACCGTTTGACAGATAGGAGTCAGTATAAAAGCGAAAATGTTGTAGTTAGTTTGTTTGCTTATGAAGTGAAATAAAGTCTGAAGCCTGTAGTATACCGATTGACCGGTAGGGGTCAGCATGTAGATGAAAAATGCAGTGGTTCATTGGTTTGTACATGAAATGCAACAATGTCTGATAAGCCTGTAGTAGATCGAATGACCGGTAGGGGTCAGTGTGTAGGCGCAAATGCAGTGGTTCGTTGATTTGTACATGAAATGCGATAATGTCTAAGAAGCATGTAATACACCAAAAGACCGGTAGGGGTCAGTGTGTTGGCGAAAATTTTTATTTAGTTTGTAGTTTTAACCCAACAGATTTTAACCAAAACAGATTTTAAACAACAGATTTAACATGAACAGCTAGGGGAGTATAAGGTAACGAAATAACTGTGCAAAACTAAAGGAAACCGTAAAGTGAGGACCCGTGCTGTATTTAACGCCGTGAGAACTAATCCTGGCGCGACAGGTGGGACAACTTACGGTTTGAGAGTCCCTGAGACATCAAATGCGATGCTGACCGGAGAGAAAGCCACTGGATTAATGGAAAGCTCTGCTGCAGGATTCCTGGACACAGCTTGGAGTAGGAGACCTCATGGAGCAAAGGGGGTCCCTTTTATAGGTCTATAGCCCCTCCCACAACTTCAGGCCATACACATATACACATATATATATACATATACACACACACATATATATACATATACATATACATATATATATATATATATATATATATACACACACACATATATATATACATATATACACACACACACACACACACACACATATATCTCTCTCCCAAGTAGAGAGCACTCTGGAGTCTTCGTTTTATATCAAAATAAATACTGCTTTATTGTGCAGAATACAAAAATGTCGATGTTTCAGTCACAATAGACTTTTCTCAAGAGATTACTTGCACCGGAGCATGGAAAAGACCGGGAACATTGAGTGCTGGGAATAATTATATATAATTTTTAAATATTTGCAATGCCATATTGGGCACTAGTAACTAGCTCCTACCCTTATTAATGTTAAAAGTCCTATTCAAAGGAGTCTTAAACTTAACTGGTATCCAGCGCCAGCTGAATCACAGATCGCTGGTCTCCATCCCTTGTCTGATGTCACTCCTCTTTGAGGTCCAATAAAATGCTTCTCAGAGAAAAGCATTAGTTTGTACCAAACTGACAGGCTCAAAGGACATTCGCTCACACGGAGCATAGGAAAGGAGGGAGTGGAGGGGAGCAGATACAGGCTTCTTCCCCTTGTTAAACAGAGTAGGTTTGTCATGAGAATTAAAAGAGACACCCACTGCTCAAACACAAAAATAAAAAAAATTCCTGTTTAGTAGAAATTCCCCAAATGAAAACACTCCTGCAGATTTCTATAGAATTTTCTTCTATTTTAAGTTGGCAAAACAGACACTCTTCACACAAAGCATTTCAGCAAGCTAAAGTGCTTTAGAGATCCGAAGTCTCCCTTTAAAGATTAAGCAGCAGAGAACAGATTTCCAGGCTGCCCAAGTCAGGTGTACCTGGCATATGACTAGGCCCAAGCACAACTGATTTCAGAATTCCTTCCTCCATTAGCAGTTCTAAGATGTGGTCTTGGAGGCTGGAGTAAGCCTTTAAGGAAGCCATACTACCTGGAGATTGTAGTATGCCTAAGCACTCTAGAAGCTAGCAGTTTAGTAACAGTGCTTTTTTTGCCTTTAATCCAGTGGTGTAAAAATCTCCACCCATGGGGTTCACTCTGCACAAGCACAGCTCTTTTCACGGTGCCCTTAGTAAGGTGTTTCATATGGGGAAGCAAAGATTCCAATGCTACTATACAAGAAGCATCCACAGCACTATGTTGTGAATGATAACATTGAATGTGAAGACTTTCAAATATTTATATATAAAAGTAGAATATATATAAAATATCTTCACAAAGAAATGCACTCTAAAACAGCTCAAAACATAGCTTAATTTGGCACAATGCAGAGCCAGGGAGTATGCACCACTATATTAAAGTGTAGTGGTTTTGGTGTCCGCCATGGCATGTCTAGAGGGTCAACGGCCAACTCTTCGGGGCTGAAAATCTGCTGTCTGAGCAGAATTTTCACTTGCTAATGGCAAGAGGAAATTTTGAGCCCTGTATGTTTAATATTTTAACAACTGGTAAAAGGTTAACCGGTATGATCCATACCATGAGGAAACCCAAACATAGTATTAAGCGGTCTTACTGAATATTGTAATTGGCAGTTGAATTTTCCTTTCTAGGCTTTTTATACACACACACACACACACACACGCTTGCATTTTGGTTCACAAACCTCGATTTTACCCAGTTGAAAACAGTATATAAATGGTCAAAAGGGACAAGACCTACACAAAGATTAAAAGACTAGCATTCTAAAATCCAATCCATATGAATTAATGGAAATAATTAAAATGGTAATAAAAATGGGCGACTAGCCACAGAAAGAAAGTCTTGCATACAAAAACCATTAATGAAAGAAATATCCCCTAACCTCTTTCACATGGTGCTTAATTTTTGTGTAATTTTATATTAAAGATTCAGCAATTGAAATCCCAATCCAGCTCAAACAAGGAAAGACCGAGACAGAGACCGTAAGTAAGGAAGAGTAAAAAAATAAATAAAAGCATGGTTTCATTTCTCCTCTCACACAATGCTTACTGTCAGGTGCAAAGGACATAGCAATAAGCAAGAGGGAACTGAATATCAAGAAGTCCACCTCACAAACCTATACGTGTGTGACAGTTCTTTACTTGGACTTGTTTAACATACTCAAGTCCTAAGCGAGACTTTGATATGTACAGTGTCAAACTTGACTAACAATGAAGCCTTTTACTTGTTACTTAAAAACTTTTTCTGGATCACCTTTGGATTTGTGACAGACACATACACACACTCACTAGTAGTATGTCAGTTGCAGGAATTGGAATAGGAAAGTCAGAAAAAGCACAAGACTGTTGCTAGTAAGTATACGGTTTAGTCATTGAATGTTCTGGTAATATTGTCAAAACAAACCGTGCGTGAGTGTGTGGAGATGGACAGATAGATGCCACACAAAAACCTCACAGCACCCCTCTTTATCAAGTCCACCTTATTGGTTAGCAGAATAAACAAAAAACTGACAATTTTAGCTGACAAGAGAAGGAACAATTTTCCATAGGATATGTATAATAACATGGCATATTTACTAAACACACCAATTGTCTATTTAGGAACAGGGGAGCTGAACACATCTATAAAGGTTTTGGGGTGGGAGTCATTCAACTGAAGAACTTGGGATAGTGTGGCCAAATAAAACCTACAGTATGCAAAGCAAAAAAAGGTATTTCCAACAAGTCTGTATAAACAGCCGCAGCTTCCAGAAGTATAACTTGCTATAAAATGCAAATAACTGAACAGATATCATGGCCATAAGCCTGTATGATATTTAACGAGGCAGTGCAGGATGAAAGTAATCTGATAGAAGGATAACCTGTTACTGTAGCCGCCTCCTGGGTATCATTTTGCATTGATCGCATCTTTTCCTCTGGCTTGTCATCAGAGGGAGAGGTGGAGAAGTCGGCAGCTGCAGTCTCCACAGGGTTTTCCAGTTGACAGGGTTCCTTTGTTTCTGAGAGCTCAGGACTGGTCGCAGGCAATGTCTCTGTCTGGACTTTAAAAAAACAGGAGAAAACAAAGTTTATACATTCCATTAAAAAGAGAAATGACAAATCTACAAATGCAGTCACGGTGTGTGTGTTCGCGTTCGTTCGTTCTCGGGTCATGTGGTACTCATCCAAAGTTCTATTTATCTTTCTCACACAAGACATTTTATTTGAGAATGTGTAGATCAATTACAAAAAAAATTAATTGAAACACACCCCTTATTGTAAATTATTTTTTTGTGGAAAAGTGTAGATAGGGTGTTGAATGTTATTTGTCACAATGGGCAGCAGGTCTGGATGTGAGCCAGTTTTATTAGGGCATTAAATGGCACCATAACCACTGAAACACGCTTTAGTGTTTATGGTGTCAGACATCCCACAAGTAATAAAACAGTTTTCAAATAATTTGACCTGGTTTACAAGTAGTCCGAGCAAACTCCTGTGATATAGCAAAAGTTTCCCTACCACAACAGATCAGTTGAGGCCCTATTTGGACAGACTTAATTGGCTGCAAAGATCATTTAATGGTCTTGAGCAATTAAGCTAATTTCATACTGTGGGACAGTGTAAGGGAACTCCTGACACAAACTACAGCACACTAGTATATTTTATGAAGCTTAGAATGTCACTTTAAAGAGAACAATCCGGTCATCTGCATTTTTGTTTTAAAATTCTATAATTACATCACTATTTTGTGAGCAATATTGTTTAGTGTTTTCCTGAACTACGATCACACAGGTATGCTGTATGTACAGCTTTGGAAGACTTTAAACCACAAGTGAAAAAAGGAAAAAACTTCTATTTTTTGGTCTGAAATAAAAAAAAAATATTTAAAAAGAAATTAGAATCTCTCACACAGTAAGTTTCCAGTCGTTTATATTGATTTAAAAAAAAAAAGTAAAAGCGAACCACACCTCCTGACTCTACATGACCAGATTCAAGTTCTTGTGAGGATTCCTCTTGTACAGCAGGTGGCGCTGGCGTTTCTTCCATGACATTAAGATTCTCCTGCGCCCCATTAGATAAATGCAGAACTGATTTCTCCTCATTTTCACCATTCTCACAAATGTCAGAGGGCTTTTGCTCATCGCCTGACACACCATTTTCATCAATTTTTTCATCTACAGAAACATTTTTTTCTGGAACGATTAAGATTAAGAGTTTTAATCCAGCACATACAACACACAACCCCACGTCCAAGACAAGTAGAGGATAATACAAATCAACAGGCGTAAACAAAAAAATTAAATCTTAAATATGGCCATCCGTGCAGACTGACAATAAGAAACAATGTAACTGTACAATCAATTTGAAAAGTGTGAGAGACAGGAGATACAAGATCCCAGAAGGATTAGTAAATGGTCCATTGTAAGAAATATCATAGCTCCTAAAGCTTAAACACTAGCTCATAAGAGTTTTCTTTTTCTGGACTACAACATACAGAAAGAACTAAATATTGACTCATCGCAGTATACTGACTTGCTGACTTATCAAGCCGAGGTCTTTTAGTTTGAACTTCTGATCCTATGGAAATCCTTCGTCTTCTCAGCTCCAAAGTGACTGGCTGGAGTGTTTGTGAACTAGAAACTAGATAGAAAAGAAATAAAAATGTAAATATCAAGCAGAAATTATGTTTCATGTGCATGTCCCTAGATGCTGAAAATCTGATCCTTTCTGCTGCCTACACTAGTCTGTTAAACTTCAAGCTATGTTCACAGCACAAGTTATGATTAACACCTTTCATGCAGAACATATTACAAATGACTTATAAGCATGTTAGTCCAGCGTTCAAACTGTTAAACCCACATCTAAAAAAGTTTTACAGTATTAGTTTGGCAAAAGTCATCTGTTGTAACTGGCAGAACCACCACACACAAAATTGCTGTGCAAGCTATCCAAACACATGGTACGGTTTGCCCTTTTTCTGCCCCTCTATAATGCAGCATTTACAGCCCTGAGTATTATAGGTTCTCATTCAAGTTAGAAAGAGGCATACATGTAGGGGGGAGGGGGGGGGGGAAGAGAGAGAGAGAGCTTAGTTTCCAGTTGAATGTTAGTAATACAGAAGAGGTTTTCCTCTTGCTTTTTACCCTTTTTGCATTCTCCAGTGAAATTATTGGTGTGGAAGGGGCAACTTTGGGACAGGGTTACTTATCGGTATAGCACAGAGCATTGCAAGCATCACATGTTTTTACATCTTTATGGGAAAAAAATAAAGTGTGTAGACATTCAGGGATGATTTTACATAACAAAATGTGATTCCATTTTCCCTACCAGAAGGTGGTGATGAGGATGGCTTGTTACGTTTTCTCCTTCTATCCCCATTTTCATGAGGTACTTTTAGGCTGTCGTTCTGCACACTTCTCTCATCACGTTGACCATCTGCAGAGGGATCCCTCTCATTCTCAGATATATTTTCTTTGTCTTCCTTTTCATTCTTTACAGTTGGTTTTTCTGGGGGTTTGTTTTTCTCGACAGCCAACTGTTTCTTTTCCTTTTCAGACTGGTTTGAAGGTTTCTGATCAGGGGCAGATTTCTCTTTTTCTGTGCTGGTGTTTTCAGTTTTTTTTTGTTCTCGAAACTTACCCCTGTGCTTGTCAGAAGGGGAGTTCTCAGTCCCTTTTTCTCTAGGCTTTGAGCGAGATAAATTTGTCTGGGAAGGATAAATAAAAGAATACAAAAATTTTTAAAGTCACGCAGTTAAACGGTTACATTTTGCTTTGTGTGTTCAATGCTGCCTCACGGGTGATAACTTATTACAGGTGCCTTGAAACGGCCGTTTGTTTTTGTCTGCTTTACTCAAGTTTCTTTTTGTTTAAATTTTTATTGATCCCTTTCCTGCCCTCTTAATCCCCATTATATTGCATATTGTATCTAACAGATTTTGTGATTGATGCTCCTCTTCATTCGTGCATTTTTTTCATATGCTCCCAAAGATCGCCGCGAACCCCCCCCTCCCCCCCCCCCAAAAAAACAAAACAAAACAAAAAAAAAACACAAGCTTTTAAAAATAACTACATTTTTAAAAAGGAGGTTTTCCACAAAACCACGATCAGCACCCGAAATAGTACAGTGGACATTTACAAAAATGTTCAACTGCAGTAGGTTTCTTTTATATAAACATTCTGGAATAAAGCACAGTCTAAAAACCTAGAATAAGACATGCATTCCTACACAACCTGATCAATAACACATTGATTACCTGATCTTTGGAGAAAGCTTTCACATGAATGTTTTTGACAGTCTGAACAACACCATCGAAGAATTTCACAGTGTATGTACCTAGTAACAGGATGGGGGGAGAAGTAAAATTATACACATAAATGCAAACATTAATATATATATTTTTTTCTTCTACAGTGGTCATTAAAACAATTCAAATTTTAATGTCCTAAATTATGCATCAGTAAGACAAATTACAGCATACAGAAAGACAGTTTAGTATAAGCAATTTAAATATCGATTTAAATGCCTCAAAATAGATTTAATATTTGAAACACATTTGGGTTTCTTGTATTGTATTAAATTTTTTATTTTTAAGTGGTACAGGGCCTGTCATGGAGGAAACATGTGTTCCAAACGAGCTCCTCCACTAACTGGTTATAAATAGCACTTTGCTACATTAAATAGCTCAAACCTTGTGAAACCTTTGCTTCCAGAACAACTAGATGTGCCGTGTGGCTGCTGCGTCGCGGTGCTTATTTACCACTCTGTGACAAATGCAGCCTAGAGTGCATTGGATGAGAGAGACTGCCAATCTCCCACTCTGGAGGTGCCTGGAAGCAGAACTTGACAAACAAGTGCCCCGGTACCTCCCCACCCCGGACCAGCAAGGGTGATCCTGGTCCAACCCGGGGAGGCTTCCCAGGTCCGGCAGGACCACCAATGAAGCCTTTCAAAACAGGCGGCATCAACCACGACTTACTCAATATGGTGGAGACCTCGCACCTCTGATTCAAGCAATATCCCCTTGGTCTCTAGTCCAGGCTGGATAAGCTATTTGATCGTTTTTGGCAGCAGGATGCACCATCACAACCCATTACAATATAGTACTCACTCGCATCAGCAGCCAGCTCCAGGTCCCCATCTGAAGTCCTCCGCGCTCCCAGTGGTGAAAGCCCTAAAATGGCAACGCGTCAGACAGCTAGAGGCATGGAGGCGACTTAGGTTGCAGCCCAAAGCTGGAGGTACTGCAGAGAACCCCATGCCTAGGGACTGCACTGACACACCGGCTTCCTTGTGGTCTTAAAGGCCTGAGGTACTTTCAACAGTGCTCTGCCCACGTAGGACATAATGTGAACAGGGACTCCAAGATGGAGCCATAAATCGCTCATGGTGACACCTTTCCAGTTAAAGTTAATGTGGGTAGACCACAATGTATTGTGTCAACTTTGATGCACCCTTTCCTGCCGTTTCTCATTATTTCTTGTCTCCTATTGTGTTCTTGAGTCTAGCCTGGTCTGTTCCCATTCTACTTGCCTCACATTAACAGGGGGGCCTCGTGGGGCATTAATCTTGACATGTTCCAGTATAATATAGACCTCATTTTTTTTTTTTTCTTAAAAATTTGTGCAGTTATGCCAGGACTAGGTATCATACTGTGAATTTACAATACTTGTAAAGTATACATGGCAAGCATGGGTGTACTCTTGTGCACAACAAAAATAAAAGGTTTCTTAGTACATACCGCTGTAATTGGAGACCCAACAAACGCATGGCATGTTGTACACTAATCATAGATTTGAAAGTAATATGGAAAGCACGAAGGTACATAACATTGTTATAATACAATCTTCTACAGACTCAATGATAAAGAGGAAAACACACGCCCTTACCATCTTTGTTGACAGCAGTTATTTTTGCTGGATAGAATCGACAGTCTGACCAACATGCCAACACCTGTTCATTGACACGAAACACCTTCCGATAAAAAAAAAAAAAGTAAAAATACATTTTTAATAAAATTAGCCTGTTATTTAGTATAGACTACTTTTAGGCATTATGTCTACTTCGCCGAATTTGAAGCAAATTAGCCTAGCAAGTTAAAAGGCACTTGAAGTAGACTAGAATTTTCATCAGCTTGCCTTTGCAACAAGACGATCTGGACACAGGAACAGAGGATGTTGAGGGCTTTGCCCAAACAGGCTTACATTCTAAAGGGAGTGGGCTAAAGTGGCACAAGCGGTAGGGGAGTACTTTGTTTTTGCTATATACCAAGCTTAACCTATCTATATTCTACATATAGGTTGCCTAACACTTTGACATGACTGTATAGCCGGTTTAGTATACTTTTTAGAAATATGCGCAACTCCTTTCTATTACATGGAAACGCATGCTATCGAAACACTTGTCAATGCAGTCATGGCATCCCAAGCACATCTGTACTTATTTACACTGCGAAAATAAAGAATGTCTAAAGAAATTACAAATTAACTGAAAGTTTTCAGGACTAAAACTTAACATATGATCATGGCACAGTAAATGGTATATCAAAAAGGGTTTTAAATTACACAATGAGATTCTACTGAAAATCAACAGCAAGACCCACATTAAAATAATCAAAATCGCATTCATTGTTCAAAAGGTAATAAATGCTCACAATATCAAACAGCTGTTTTTCTTATCATTTTGTATCCCTTAAATCCAAAACATAGGAGGACCAGAATAATGAAAATGAACAAGCAAGCACCTGGCTACTAGGGAATCCAACGTTTAAATGAGCACTGTAAGCACCAATGCAACACTTGGTTATCGGAGTCGTTTTGACTATAGATCATGTCACCCAACTGCCATTTAATAATTAAATCACTTTATGTAGGTCACATGGGGAGGCGTGACTGGGGTTCCATAAACAGTCTCCCTATACATTTCCTGGAAAGAGATTTAATGTTTAAATGTCCTTTACTGCACAGTCTGTTTAATGTTGAATTTAACTCATGTTCTATCAATAATAGCCTGCAGGAGCTTTCGGTGTGTTTTTTTCCTTCTTCTGCTTTGCAAATGAAACTCCTTCCCCCAAACAAATGTTCTTGAAGGAGTGACGCAAACAATGCCATTAGCATTTACAAAGCAATTTGGAAAACAAAACATATTGCATGGAACATCCGGTTGCACTAGAAACACTAGAGTGTTAGGAATACAGACAGCAAGAGAAGTAATACACATGCTATCGTGCCACCGTGTGGTCAAATGCTGCATCATGTATGCAAAAGTTTGGTTTTTACAACTTACTTCAATCAGAATTATTCACTACATTTCAAAATTGAAAAGTCAAATTTGAAGAAAAATATTTGGAAGATAAGTTACAGGAGGTGGGTGACCAGATTGAAAAATTCTCTAAAGTGATCTGAACTCACCTGTTTTGCCCTTAAAAACTACTCAAATTACACAGGAATTAAATCCCCAAAATAAGAATGAACAAAACCCAAGCTGCCCCCAAGGCTGGATGAAATGGACACTGACAAAGTGTTAATTTTCATTTTTTTGTGAAGAGGACGAGCTGAAAGTAGTCCCTGCATGTTAAGAAAAGCTCTGGTTTATTTCAAGTCATTCCTAAATGATATCATCAATACGGGGATCTAGAATGCTCTTAACATTTCACCACCATCCAAAATATGGAAAGAACGGGTGCTCGAAGAGAACTGATTTTGGATTTATTTCAAATTAACTAAACAGTGCATTAAAGAATTACAGCAACCACCACAACCACTTCAGTGATTTGAAGTGGTCATCGTGGCAGGAATCTGTATATGCGTTTTTGCTGGAAATGCTGATCATAGAGTTATTTGCACTTGTGTGCCGGAAGCTAGTTACACAACCAGCACACATTGTGGCAGCTCAAAACACTGTTCCAGGCTACCCAATGTCAATTCTGTGCATAACATTTGTCCAATGTCAGCATGCAATACACACTGGCAATGGGCATTGGGAGGTCAGTGCTACAAAACTGCAATGTTTTCACCTGCAGGGTTTAAGCAGCAAGGTTAGATATATTTTGCATGTAAAATATGGAAATGGGAAAAATGGATTGTTCACTTGCCACTTGTGGTTCCTCTTCCACTAAGCCTTCCCTTCTTAACTGAATCTTCTCTAGAGGGCGGAGGTATGGACTATCCCAGCAAAACCATTCATCATAGCGGTGATTCCATCGTTTGAAGTGGATAAGGACTTTGCCTTCTTCATAATCTATTTCTTCAATGTGAGCAGCATACCTACATGGGGAGGGGGGAGAAAGCAGACAACAAATTACACCATTAGAACATTTAAAAAAAAACAAAGAAAAAAAAAAAACACTATGATAGTATCGAGAAACATAAAAACAATAAATCAGTTAAACTGGGGTTTGTCTTTTCGACAGAACCAGTTGCACATGATGGATCTATCCCAGGGCAACAGGTAGCAATATTGCTGCTTAGAAAAAAAAAAAAAAAAAAAAAAAACACCACTGGATTTCCATTAAAGTTTGACTGGTGAAATAAATCACAGCAGAAACTATATAAAGATAGAACAAAAAAAAAAAAAGTAACAATTCTATGCAGAAGCCCATGTGCCTTATTCCGATTTGTACTAGGAATTTACACTTAGATGATGAGCAAATTTCCAAAGAGACTTAAATTTTACAAAAAAATATAGACCATGCTTGATCCAAGGACACAAAAATTAAAATAGATTGAGTTGTTTGCCTAGGTTGTCAAATATATGTAAAATGCAGATTTTATTTGGGAGATAACACACCATTTCTTCAACCGGTCACGTGCCTCCAGCTGTGCTCCAACTTCAAAGGCGATACCCCGCCTATTTGGAGGGTTTTTTGTCATTTTATACAGTCAATTTCAGAACAAGCTATCCAGAGATCTGAAAAACAGGATATAGCCAATTGTAAAAAGGACAGGAAAAAGAAAGTGCACAACGAAAGAAATTTACAAGACAAAAGAGATGTTGAGAAAACTGTGCAAAACATTCAGTTTTAGTGATTATTAGTAGACAACAGGGCCCTCCCCACTTAAAGGGACACTGTATGTACTACACCTTCATTCCATTGAAGTGGTTATAATGCCTAGAGTCCACTGACATTCTTCATTTTAGCATTATACTAGAAAAGCCATATATAAAATAAAAAAATAAAAAAATAAATAAAAAAAAACAAACACGACACAAACACACCTTTACCACAAAAATAAAGACCCCAGCAGCCAACCCTCTTCGTGCTGCTTGGATTAATGAATAAGCATTAGCCTGAACAGCAATATCAAGCAGTGATTAGCTGGCAGTCCATCGAAAATCCAATTGCAGGTATGAATCAGTATAGCTAGAATTTATGTAATCTCTGCTTTAGTCATACCTTCGTAGGGGCTAGTCTAAAGGTGGCCAGGAATCTTTATTTAGCGTTCGACTGTTCAGAAACAGTCTAAGACAAAATCACCAGGAGATTCCAGGCACTAGAACCAATTCAATGAGACTAAATGGTTAGGTGCCTACAGGGTCCCTTTAAGTTTGATATCAGATGTTCTGGCTTAGGTCATCCTTTTGAAAGGCTGTTGAGAATATTAGCCTGTTTGATTAGTGTAGACAGCTCATCAGAGCTGTAGAAAGTGAGACAGGCAATAAAACTGTACACTTCAGTGACTGACAAATACCCTAAATCAACTGAGAAGGGCAGCAATTAAGTCTGACATCATGCAGGTAACGCTAGAACAAGATTAGGGCTTGTGACTTTGCATCAGTTTCCCTATGAACATGGTAAAAAGGAATTAGATTTTCACCATTTATTTTTTTTTAATAAAATTATTTAAACTGATACTGTAGGCACCCAGACCACTCTCTCATTGAAGTAATCTAGGTGCAGCGTCCCTGTCCCCTTAACCCTGCAATGTAAAACGTTGGATATTTGGACAAACAGCATCTCCAAAATCCAAATAGTAAAGTACTCAAGCAATGTTTTTTCAGTGGGAGGACCTAATGCGCACATGGCATACTGTTCCCCCACTGCCATGATAGGAGGAGACCAATCAAGAATCGAGGGAACTCCACACTGGAAAGGGGGGTGGGGGGGGTGTTAAGCTGCAGACACTACAAGAAAAGAAATACAATGTATTACTACCGCTGTAGTGTTCCTATAAAAGGGGCATTTGAAACATAACTTACAGTTCTGTAATTATTTTGTTGCCAAGAGTGCCCAGGTGCCATGCCCCAGTTTAATATCAAACCGTTTAGATGTGGTTTTATGTCCAGGCTCTTCTGGCATGTGTCACAATTGCCATAGTCTATTAGGTTAGCATTTCATCAGTGTTCAATAAAATATTTTACTGTATTTATAACAACCTGTTAAATTCTGGATAAATATTTTATAAACTAGAAAAAAGCATTTCTTCATGAAAAAAAAAAAAAGTTTATTCTCCCCCCCTCCCCCCCTTTCTTTGTTGGAGAAAAAGGATAACAAATAAATCAAGAATATCGCTTTTCAATTGCTGGATTGTTTTGTTTTAGTAGATTATTCAGATAATGAAATGCTTATCCCATATCGTCTGGGGTTGCTGTATCTCTTGTGCAGGGGGAACTTGCTGGAATTTCGGATTTTGACTGCCCGTATGGGTGGGACCAGTCTGATATGCTTCAGATGTGTTCTCTCTGTAATGGCACAAGATGAGCTAAAACCAGCTTGAAATCTGAGTGGTTGTCTGTTCTCACCTCTCTTGCTACTTGTTTTTTGCTTATTCATGTCATACTTGGTACAGCTGGCACCATAAAAGAACTTGTGAAGATTGTGGCAAATTTTATTATACCTGTCATGCCAAAAGCATGAGTTGGTGTTTGATGTGTGTTTATATATGTTAAGAGTAGTTTTTTTTGTAAACCTTGGGATGACATTTATTGTGGTCTTTGATCTTGCACCAGGCCTAGACCATAAAACATCTAGATAGCCATCACCAGAGCTGGACACAAGGAATTTCATAGAGTGGGCAATAGACTGCCAGACCAGCCCCCTCTGATCCCCCCAGGGGTCTGCCCACTGAGAAACAACTAGTTTAGATATATGAGGGTGTTGGACTATCCAGGGAAGTCAGTTATTCATTTTTCTTTTGTCAGTAACTTCTAGGAGCTATACCATCTAAGACTCCCACAAGAATTCTATATGGGGTAAATATATGTAAGGAATTTCTTGTGTTTTCTCCTATTTTATTTTATGTACTGTTTTGCAATTTGTTTTCTGTATGTCATTTATTTCTGTATTTTGTACTCAGCACTGTGAATCCTTTTTGTCAGATTAAATGTTTAATCAGCTTGTGTCTCTGTTCTCTATGAGCTTCACTCTCCAGAGGAAAGCTCAGGTAAACACGTTACCAAAAAGGGGTTAACTATATATGTTTTATCAGTAAAAGTAGAACTGTGATACTATAATTCTCCTGTGTGTGGGGTAACCTAAGATGCCCAGGTTTAAAAGTCTTGGTGGTGGCAGTAGTACTAAGGGGGATAGTGTAGAAGGGATTGCAGGGGTTAATTGAGTGGTTGCTGGGACTAGCAACAGGTAACCAGGGGTCTGGTGTCATTAACCCTGTCACTTCCACACTCTCCCCACTGTCTCGGCTGGGTCTATAGCCCACGCACGTGACAATACCGTATATACTCGAGTATAAGCCGACCCGAATATAAGCCGAGGCCCCTAATTTTACCCCCAAAAACTGGGAAAACTTATTGACCCGAGTATAAGACTAGGGTAGGAAATGCAGCTACTGGTAAATTTCAAAATAAAATTAGATCCTAAAAAAATTATATTAATTGAATATTTATTTACAGTGTGTGTATATAATGAATGCAGTGTGTGTGTGTGTGTGTGTGTGTTTGTGTGTTTGTGTGTTGCAGAGCCTTGGTGGGGGGTGGGCATTTTTATTATTATTATTTTAATATTTTTTTGTTTTAATATTTTATTTTATTTTTTCATTATTATTTATATTATTTATATGTATATATTATATTTATTTATTTTGTTGTCCCCCCTCCCTGCTTGTTAGCTGGCTGGGGAGGGGGGCTCTCCTTCCCTGGTGGTCCAGTGGCATTGGCAGTTCAGTGGGGGGAGGAGGGGGGCTGGCAGAGCTGTTACTTACTGCTCCTGCAGCTCCTGTCAGCTCTCTCCTCCTCCGCGCCGGTCCGTGCAGCTCCTCTGTCAGCTCCCAGTGTAAGTCTCGCGAGAGCCGCGGGGTCATAGTGCGGCTCTCGCGAGACTTACACTGGGAGCTGACCGAGGTGCTGACCGGACCGGCGCGGAGGAGCAGGGAGCTGACAGGAGCTGCAGGAGAGGTAAGTAACAGCTCTGCCAGACCCCAGTCTGTATTATGGCAATGTAAATTAATGTAAATTGCCATAATACAGACACTGACTCGAGTATAAGCAGAGTGGGGGTTTTTCAGCACAAAAATGTGCCGAAAAACTCTGCTTATACAGTATATATATATTTATTTTACAGATGTAGCGGTTGTGTCACCTGCAATCATATGAACTCGGGAAATTCCTTTGTTCATCTACATAGTGGGAAAAGAATTACCATTCCTCATTACATCACGTGTACAGACCATGTAATTTACCTCATAACATGCCCATGTGGATTATCCTACGTAGGGAAGACGGACCTAACCCTACGGGATCGCATCCGAGGACATAGGTCCTGCATTATGACGGCCTTCAGGGATCCAAAAACCGATAAGCCGGTGGCCAAACACTACCTAGCAGCTTCACATAGACTTCGCACACTTAAGTTCATGGCAACAGATCATGTCCCTCCTCTACCCCGTGGGGGTGACAGATCTAGACTATTGCTTCAAAGGCAAGCATATTGGATTTTTAAACTTGATACATTTACACATAAAGGCCTTAATGAATGCTTATTCAAGGTTTCTGTAAATATTCAGAGTATCTATTTCTTTGGTAGCTCTTTCTTTCTTTCTTCTTTGTTATCGATTTTGTGACACATGGTTGAACTTATATTCCCCACTTTTGAAGATTGCAGCTTTTGGCACTATGTTGTAGGCTAGCACTGACCATATTTGTACTTATATTTAATATCTAATGATATCTATTGAGTGAATATAATCAGAGTCCTTAAGAACATTTAGTTATTATCATAGTGTATGCATATTTCATTTTGTGCATTTATCATGGGTTTATATAGATCTGTTTAGTCCCCATTTTATGCAGCAAAATTATTTTGCTTATTCTAGGCATTATGCCTTTAAAAATGTTATATTATTTGGGTCTTTAACCTTCAAAAAAAAAAAAAAATAATTTCGATTACGTCTATCATTCTATTATGTATGTCTAGCCAGATATAACCATTGCTAAAAATTCTTGATATGGACTGTTGCTTTTTTGGCAATCTGCTGTTTGATTTATAAAAGTATATTTTGTTTATTTGATATACAATTTTTATAGCCTCCTATGTTACATGCTTTAATGTATGTTTGTATAATACTGGGTTACTGATTTGATTTGCATGTATACACTGAAGGCTGTTTGTTATAACATAGGTGTTATGATGTAGTTGTGATTTTTTCAGCAGCCCCTCTGCAGGAGTATACATTTAGATGTATTCACTTCTCACTGTGTGTGTTCACAGATTTTAGGTTTATTTTTTCACTTGTGGTTCACGGTTTTCTTTACATCTAAATTTAGTATCCTCCGATTTGGGTTTTTGAGATAGCATCCTTATACATAGTAAACATTATC